>OY755248.1:27156029-27873529 GCA_963576725.1 Azorinus chamasolen
AAATGAAACAATAAAGTGGTTAAGAGATGACTCGACCGGTTACGAAATGACCATGAAACTGGTTATGAAGTGACCAGATTTGTCCGGTTACAAAGTGGCAAGGTATTGAGATGACCTGTATTCGTTTTGGCCTACTATAACTTTAATAACCCCTCCAAAAAGGATAAGATTAATACACATTGAAATGGGTGAATTAATTTTTATAACAAAGATACATAGCATTTCAGAAGTCCTTAAATTCAAAATGTAAAAATGGTGATCACTGATGTGTAGTCTAGAGCAGATAGAGTCATAGACCAGAGAAACCTTAAGACCTATATATTTAAATGAGAGGAGAACCCTCAAGACCTATCTAAATTTTGAAATATACGATGAAATAAATTAGTGAATACATGTGCATCTCTGGTATCTTACTATCAGTAGCAAAATATTTAGACACAGAGTACCACATATGTTAGCTCTTGCAAACACTGTTCATGTATGCATGACTAACATTGTAGCTCTACAGATGAGATGCTGAATGTTCAGTATGGTTTTATGTACATGTAGGTATAAATGTAAAAAATGTAATACTGATTAGACCTGTAAGTATTTTTGTTTATTCTTTATTATTTATGACCCATGAACATCATTATTTTATGATGTACAAAACTACAAAAACTACATTCAACACTGAATGAAAACAAAGTTCTTATTACACTGCTAACCTTGGATCATTGGCTCCAGACAGTTTTGTCGACTGTCAGCCGACTTGGTCACTGGTGACACAGTTCACCAGTGACCAAGTCAGCTGACAGTCTAAGAAACTGTCTGGAGCCAATGATCCAAGGTTAGCAGTGTAATAAGAACTTTGTTTGCATTCATCATTCCTGCTAGATGAACCTATTCTCTAATCTACATTCAACACTTTTAATAATGGACATGTACTGTTTGAAACTGTTAATGCCATTTGCTTATATAGTTTGGATCCATGTCATGTCCTACAAGATGTGTTGAATGATTTGAGATCCAAACTATTTGATGCTTAAACTCTACTACATTTAAAACTTTCAAACAATACATTATCATGACTTCATCATTTTAGTATATGTGATGCAGACTACTCTAATGTTAACTAGAATTTATTGTTGAAAGTGATGAAGCAGTAAGTGGAACTGTGTATTGAGCGTTTGTAAATAAATGTATTTACATGTACATGATTGTTACTTAATTGCAGATGTCAGTGTCGGGTTATATGTTTAACCCTTAAAAAAGGCTTTACTCCAACTACAGGCGCACACTTTTTAATGCCTTTTGCAAACAATGTATACCAAGATAAATATACATGTATATGTCACTGTTGACCTCTCTGCAGTCTTAAGTTTTTGACTGTCTGTCTGAAAGTGGGAGATTGGGATCTTAATAAAGTGGGAGATTTTTGCTCTCACAGAATCAAGTCCTTTGATTTCATATGACATAAAATTGGTGTTATGAAATATTGGTTTGGTAGACACATACACACATATATTATGTTATCACTGGAACAGTCTGAACTGGGTCAACTCTTGTTTTCACAGGCATTAAAAGGCATACTTATGGAGTAAATGGTTAAAAAAGTCATACAGCTTGTCCTGTGATAAACTCACTCAACATGTAATACATTGCATTACAGGATTTCCTGAAGATAACATTAAATGGTAGCCTGACCCTTGGTCACAATGAAGTCAAGCTTTACCAGAACTTCATCATCAAGTTTCTTCATACTGTTGTGACAAAGATCAAAGAAGTGAAGGAAGAATGTTCCTTACAAGAAATCCTGCAAGCAACTACATGCTGCTGCGAGGCATTAGTCAACATGCAGCATATTCTGGAATTGGATAAAGCCTTCACAGTGCCAAAATTGGTCTATCATGTAATTTACAGACTGCAAAAACAGGTAAAATAAGATTACTTTTGATTTTATCTAGTGCTTAAAAACTTGTTACTATAACAATCCAGTAGTAATTAGGGCCCTGCATTGAATATGCTGGAGCCCTATAGGAATCAATTTTCTGTCTGTCTGCCCGTCAACACTTTTGATGTGACGCGATGATTCAAACAGTACTTCACATATTGGTTTCATATTAAGGGCATATGCTTAGTGTTATCAGAGGAAGACACCTATAGTTTTTGGTTTGAATCAGATCACTCTGTCTTGAGACATCTGCCCTTGATTACAGGGCCCTCTCTGACGAGTCAGTTTTCTAGTTTGATTTAAATTATGGTATTACTGATCTTTACTTGAGTTGAGTCAGATTAATATATGTTTCCGTCCTTCACCCTTTGCCTGATGAATATTCATATATGATAGGAAGTAATGACATCAAGAATATTAATTAACTGAAGTTTTAAATCGGCTCAAATACTTGATTTTTTTTGTCATAGAAATTGTAGAATCTGTATCATTCCATAAGCAAGCAGAGCAGACCTTTTTCAGACGGACCCCTACAAGAGCTGTCTGATATTGGTCTACTCAGTCTATGAGCCTTTCAGGTACATGGTTAAGATCTAGCTAACAGCTAGTGCAATTCAAGAATAGTATACAGCAAACCCCTCTGAACAAGAATTCTAGTAGGGAAGAATTTAGGTACTTTTAGGCAGGTGACAGCTTAATGCAAGGTGAGTCATGCAGAAAGCTCCTTAATGAGTTTTTTTCATGACTTTCATCCAGCATTAAGCTGTCACCCTGTCTCCAAGGCTGATATTTATACTAATTTGAATGTCTGGTTTAGAGGGGTTTTACTGTATATCTTTTAAAGGAATATGCTGAAGATCTTATCAACATGTCGGAGCTGCTGTATAAGATGTTCAGTGTAGACAACTATTCTGTCCTGACTGAGGTGCACCCTGTCATCAATGCAAATGTGGCCGTACTGTGGACTATGGCTGGTAAACTTGTACGTCAACAAACAGGAGGTAAGTTTATTGAATCAAATGTAAAATGTCAACTTATTTGTGTCTCATAGCTGTGATAAATGTATTTCACTGGAATACAGGCCATGTGCACTTGATATTACCTTACTGAGAAGTAATAGGTAATAACTGCAATTCATAAAGGTAATGTTTGACCCTTTGCTTCATAGAATCATTAGATATGCCTTTTAATGCCTTTGCAAACAGAGTAGCCCCAAATCAGACAGCTCCTGATGGGGTCTGTCTGAAAAAGGTCTGCTTTGTTTGTTTATAAATGACGTAATATAGATCTGACAAGTTTCTGCCGGGCCAAAAAGTTCTGTGTTATTAGTTATTACATAAATCCATCTGATTAATATTTCTGATGTCATTGTTTCTATCATTAATATTCATGAGGTAAAGGGTTAATTTATGCCTTGTTTGTTTTGTAATAGCTAATCTAGTTATCGTTATCTGTAAGTATCATCAAGGACATGCTTCTAAACTGTTGTCACTACAGTCTATGTGGCAAATTTGTGATTGCATTTGCAAAGAATCTGGATCCAGATGGGAGGCAGAGCAATACGGCATCTGATCAATTTCAAACTGTTTAATTCTTTCCTCAATTGAATATTCATGTAAGAAATAATGATGTCATGAATATTAATTAGATTTTTTTTTTATAATAGCACATCGACACCGGCCTTTTTTGTCCATGGCAGAAACTGTAAAATCATACATGTATCTATATTATTTCATAAGCAAACAGAGCAGACCCTTGTCAGATGGCACCTATAGAAGCCATCTTATCTGGGTCTACTCTGTTTGCAAAGGCGTAGAAAGGTGTATTTATAATG
This sequence comes from Azorinus chamasolen, assembly GCA_963576725.1. Taxonomy (NCBI): domain Eukaryota; kingdom Metazoa; phylum Mollusca; class Bivalvia; order Cardiida; family Solecurtidae; genus Azorinus; species Azorinus chamasolen. The sequence goes on from OY755248.1 coordinate 27,159,797, forward strand.
AAGTAAAGTGTTACGAATACAATTATTTATAAAAATTTTAAATGTTAACATAGTTTGCACTTACCACTTGTTATGTTAGTCATTGTACTACTCTCAACAAGAAACTAAAAGTCAGCAGTTTCTTAGATTCCCTTTGGTTGAATGTGAAATGATAGTTTGAATGCTTTTCATTGTGAAAATATGTGCTTTGGCGTATAACACTTAATGATTGGGGAAAACATATTTTGAAATTTGCCTAAAAACTTTAAAAAGTTTATCTATAGTGTATTAACCATGTATGCTAAGTAATTGTTTACTGAAGAAATTGCTGTCTGTGCTGCCATTTTGAGAAGTAAATTTTTCCTTCATTTCTCTTTAAAAATGTAATCTAAGGGTCAAACTGTTTATAGACTATCTTGAATTCACTGCAAGCATGCAAAAATTTATTTCATTTATCATTTTCTTTACAGAATCAACTGTGGCTTCGGATGTTGTAATCCGACTCTGGAAGGTGTCATTCCATTTCCTTTGTTTGTTACCTGACACATCATCTATGATTGACAGGTTAAGAAGTACTATCATAGACTTCTTACCAACAGCCACTTTTGGAGAGGAGAACCACCTAAATCCAAATTGTGTGGAATTAATTTTCAGCATCTTTGAGTCCCTGGTAGAGAAAATGACAGCAAGTTTACAATATAAGCAAGAACCAGACAAAAAAGACATGCTTAGCTGTTATATCATCCAAGTGAAGGTTTTATACATTGAGCATCTATTAAAATCATCTGAAATCTCCAAAGCAAGGGAAATTGTTTCAGGCATTAAAGGAGACAATGATACAACAAACATAGTTGCAAATGTATTCAGGGTCAGTATAGGAATATTAGAAGAAACTGAAGACATGCAAACTGCAGAGCTTCCAAATATGTTGAAAGAAGCAAATCAATCAGCTTTGAAAGCTTTGGAGGGGTGTGACCAAGAGAATTTGAAACTTTTGTATTGGACATATTCCTACTTTGCCAAATTAGCAAAACTTGAATCATTATGTTCAGAGTTCAAGATACAGTTCTTTACAGAACAGTGCCTGGTTGCCCTTGATTTGAGTCTTGCAATAAGTGTTAAAATGATGGAAGCGTTAGCCGGAGAAAAAGAGAGCAAAGACAAAAAGAAAAGTGATCAGTGCACAAAAGTGTTTGTTGGGATGTTAAAACACTATTACCGGGAATTGCAGCTGATCTGCCATGTATTACGAGCCAGTGAGGGTAATGTTTTTTCATAACCCTTTACCTAATGAATATTTATGTAAGACATGATAACTATGAAAAAAGCTGAGTTTTTTATAATGCATTATGGCATGAAAAGGGGATTTTTTTGCCATGGCAGAAACTGTAGAATCAGATATATTATATTGTTTATATAAGTTTACAGAGCAGGGCTCAGCAGGCCCTTATCAGACAGCACCTTCAGGAGCTGTCTGATCTTGGTCTACTGAATTTTGTTTGCAAATGTATAAAAATTGTCTGTATCCATGCTTGAGGAGGTGATGTTTTGTGCTGTGCCTTCAGTCTGTCTGGATGACTGTCACAAAGTGAAAGTACTTACAATTGTTATATCTAAAACATTCTAAACATGTAAAATTGATGTTTATATTTATTTAAGAAGTTTTATTATGTGCTTATAACGGGATGGCAGATAGATAAGTATAAATGTAGGCATATAGTGCAGACCGGAATCAAATAGCTAATTACATAGTATCTTTACTGTTCGCTTCAATGTCAGTCTAATTTAAAGATTTCAAAATTCCAAATTGACTTTAAATGTTCAGTATTCAGCTTTACAAACCCATGGAGAGGATGTTGGGTGTCTAAATACTTAAGAGTAATTACTGTAAAACAGTAAATCTCATGTCACTGTCATTTGATAAAACAGTAACCTCTTCATGACTTCAATATTATTAAATCCAACACACACTTCACAGCATGGTCATTTTTTCTTCACCACCATAACAACCAGTCTTACAGTTCATTTTCAGTGATTATGCAATAATTGCTTAACGTTTTCCCTTTTACATTAATGCAAAAACTGATCACTTCGTGAATATTGATCAACTTATTTTTATATATGGTAAAATTTTCAAGAGAACTTATAGCTTACAAAAAAACTGAAGGGTCCGATCTACCAGTACATAATTTCATAAGCAGTCAGAGTAGATGCTGATCAGACGGCTCCTACAGGAGTCGTTCGATCAAGTTTCATCTTGTAAAGAAAAATTTATACAAAACACATTGAGGTCTACACACTGATGAATAGTTGCATCTACTTTTGATACTCTTGTTGATTCTTTGGTTTATCAGTATTAATTACCCTTAGTATTTGGACAAAGTTAGGCAAATAGTGCAGACCCAAATCAAATAGCTCCTGAACACGCTGTTTTATCAGTCTAAACTGTTTTCTACTATGCCAGTATTAAAGTTATCATTTCTTTTCCAATTTGATTTGTTAACCTTTTATTCCAGGAATATTTATGTTAGAAATAATGAACATGTGAAAAATAGTTAGCTTAATTTTTATATTTACGTTATTGGACAAGGGAATCTTTTATTATGGCAGAAACTGTAGAATCAGAGTTATATGATTTCTTAAGCAAATAAAGCAGACTCCTGATAAGATGACTCCTACAGGAGCCATCTGATCTGGGTCTATTCTTTATGCAAAGTTGCCAAAAGGCGAATCTTTGGAGTTAAGGATTAAGCTTATCACAAAGCCATGGACAGGGAAGATTTGATGTATGAATTCGGTACTTGAGATTAATTAGGGTCCTAGTGATGTGACTAGTTTCATTTGTATTTCAGAATGTACACCAGATGAAGAATTGTTGAAGAAATGTGTCAGTGTTGCAAGTAACTTTGGCAGCTGGTTGGAAAAGGATCCATACTCACTGCCAAGTAAAGCACTCTACGCCCACAGATACAACTGTGGTAAGCATCTTTACCCATTCACTCCATGAATACGCCTTTCCACGCCTTTGCAAACAGAGTAGACCCAGATCAGACAGCTCCTATAGGAGCCGTCTGATCAGGGTCTGCTCTGTTTGCTTATTACATACTGTAGATATAATTCTAGTTTTTTGCCACAGCCATATTAATCTAATTAATGTTCATGATGTCATTATTTCTCTCATGATTATTCATGGAGTAAAGGGTTAATACTATATGACATTCTTTGTTTTTCAAGTGTCATTCTAAGATTGAGAATTGCTCACATCAGGCATTTGGTAATTTCCATATTACTGTATAAGAAGTCTCAGCTTTATGTAAACAGATTAAAAAGCTGTCATTTTAAGCTCCACCTTTTCAAAAAGTGGAGCTATAGTCATGACCCTCTCGTCGGCGTCAGAGTCGGCGTCGGCGTTGGTTAACCTATTTGTTAAGGTCATTTTCTCAGAAACCATCAAAGATATTTGGTTCATATTTGGTATGTATGTTTACTATCACAAGGGGAACCCATTTCACAAGGGTAGATAACCTTGAAATTAATTTTGCCATAGTTATGACCCTTTTTCGACTTAGAATTTTCATTGTTGGTTAAGTTTTATGTTCAGGTCCATGTCTCAGAAACTGTCCAAGGTTGGTTCAACTTTGGTATACATGTTAACTACAGTATAACCTCTGTTGATCGGCACCCCTCTTAACCAGAAACCCCTGTTATCCAGCACTGCTGTTTGGTCCCGGCAGTTTCCCTATTTGTTTTATGTATCCAAACTCTCTCTTGATCGGAACCCCTGTTAACCGTTAACCGGCATACATTGACAGGCCAATAAAGGCAAATTAGCGGTTTTTCACACCTTGTTATCCGGCGGTTTGCTTACCTGTGATCATTGACAGTAAGCGCTTTACATTAAGATAGGTGATAAGTACCGTTAATGGGCCTAGGGTAAATTGACCGCCCTTTATAGATTTATTTTGTTATCGTCATTGAAAATACGTGTATGTACACATGTCAAAAATGGCAATACCAAATTATTTAGCGTCCGGATCTACGCTGTTTGCTAATTGTGTAAAAACCAGCGGTGATGGTCCGCATATACATGTACCTGTGTAGAATCCGAACTTGTAAATAAAATATAGTACGAATGTTCCGGTGTTTTAGTCGAGCCCTTTATACATGTGTGTTTACTTCCAATTGTACGCGTAACACGTTATGCCTATATTTTACATGTACATGTAGTTCAAAAGACAATAGACAAACAGATCCTGATCAAATGGCTCCTATTTAAATGGAGCTATCTGATCAGGTTCGGCGCTGTTGTATATATGTATATGTAATTTGTGAATTGTCATGGTGGAATTCCCCTCGCAGCGAAAAAAGGACTTGCTGGAATGAATATTTGGGTACGTAATCTTGTGAATCTAGGCATAATTCTGTTAACCGGCACCCTCTCTTAACCGGCATACTGACTTGGAACCATGGGGTGCCGGATAACAGAGGTTATACTGTATTACAAGGGGGACCCATTTCACAAGGGCAGGTAACCCTAAAATTAATTTTGCTATAGTTATCTGCCCTTTCTGACTTAGACTTCCACTACACTATCCAGCACTAAAGAAAGTGGAGCACGCTGTCTGCGGACAGCTCTTGTTGACTAGAACATAACAGACAGGATTAGTGTTGGATTTTAGAGATTTGGAAAATCTTCGCAAGTCTGAAATTGTCCAGATTAGAAATCGAATTACTCGAAAGTCTGTTATCTCAAAGTAATTTGTATAGACCTTTGAAGTTAGAGATATTAAAGTGTAACCCATTCCCTGTTCTATGTTTATTACAAATTTCAATACCTACTGATTATTCATGGACAAAATATTTAAAATTAAATATAGAAGGTGGAACATTGTAGCCATTTTAGAAAGTTAAGACATAGATCTTTGAAATTCTATAAGCAAACAGAGCAGACCCTGATCAGACGGCTCCTCTAGGAGCCGTCTGATCTGGGTCTACTCTGTTTGCAAATGCGTGAAAACACGTTTATATGAGGGAAAGGGTTAACTGTACCTGATGACGTCATGAATGTTTATTAGCTAAAAACTTGAAATGACACATGAACACAGGATCGCTTTTTATGGCGTTCGCAACGCCATATACTAGTCGGTCTCTTTACGGCAAAGAGTTCACTTGTCTAGTGAACATGCACAAGACAAAATAGTTTTCTTCAAGTCTGCACTAGATCTAGTTTGGTTGTAAAATGTTCATGTATTTGTTTACTCTTCATGTATTTAATAATAATTCGCTGTGTGAGATAATTACTACTAATCTACACAAAGATAATTTTTTTAAAAGTCTTGAATTTTAATAAACTCCAAGTACGTCGATGCTCCAGAGTGGGCCCTGTACTTTAATCGGAAGAAGAAGAAGAAGCGAACGAATATTTTGCCGTTGTTTTCGCAACACCTTGGCATTCTAAAGCAGAAGGAATATAGCCGAGGTTTCCGATTGCATTTACACATTCGTAACTGATTAGCATATAGACCTACATCTTCAGCCAATCAAACTGCCTTTTGCATCGCATTCGGTCATTTCCGTTTGACCCATACTCAAAATTAGAAATAGGAAGTTTCATAAAGGACAAGGTCAAAGAAATCCCATATACACATTTATCACGCATCGAACAGCGTGTTTTGACTATGGCACCCAACCTCAACACAAGTCTAAGTCTTACAAGAAGTAAAACCGTAAAAACACGGGGTTCTATCGGCTTATCAAAGTAAGTATTATCCATAGAAGGTTTTAAACACATATTCAATCAAATTATATTCCAGTGTCAATAACAACTGTCTCTTCTATGTATCGTGTAACCGCCGAGTCTGCTCTAGACGTTTGTGTCGTGTAAAAGCGAAAGTAGGTAGCAATTTGTTGAAATGTCTTTCCCAGCTTACAACTCTACTTCTGACTGTAGTTCTGAATTTGAGTTTCATCAGGTTCCAAACAACTACCGTAATTGTATGTACATGTATGGATTCTACTTAGTAATTAAAAATAAAAACAGTCTACCTTCAACTTTGTAAGCAAACTACATTTATTCAAAATAAACGAGTGCTGAACATGGAAAAATAAATGTTATGTGTAAGAATAAGTTGAACAAAAAATGTAGGATTATAGGTAGCCTTTGTATCATTTTAATGTTGTGCTTCAGTTTTTGCATCAGCTTAGGACATGAAAGCATTAATTGACCCTTTACTTCATGAATATTCATATAAGAAATAATGACATCATGAATATAATTAAGATATTCTTTTGCCATAGTAGAAACTAGAAGCATGTCAATATATAAACAGCAGATCATGAGATGGCTCCTTTTGTTTCAGTCTGTCATATTTTTATGTCCCCAATCAAGAATCAAGGAGGTGGGGCTGACTTTGTTGGTTTGTTGGCTTGGCTCAAACTTTAATGTTGGCAATAACGTTGTAGCCATTGCACATACATACTTCAAACCTGGCATGTCTATGCAACTTACAGAGGCGAACATTTATTTATTTATTTATTTATTTTTTTATTTATTATTTATTTTTATTTTTTTTGGGGGGGGGGGGGGGGGGGGGGGGGGCTTTTATTAAATTCAAGGTTATATTACAGTTAAATGTCACATTACGGGTCAAATTTAGATTTGTCACAATCAGGGGCATAGTGTTTCACAAAAATGTGTTGTTATTAATACTGTTATCAATTCCAAGACGTTATTGTTATTCACGTGTACATCAATCCCCCCCCCCCCCCCCCATAACATCCATATCAAACCTGAACGCCATTATGGCCATTCAGGCCTTTGATTATGCATATTTAGTGTGTAAGGGTCTCATGCAGTTTTAAATTGTTTCTATCTTTTTAACAGGCTTGATCTGCTCATCAGTGGCCAAGATCTGCTTCAGACAAGGACAGTACAGCTATGCTGCAGACTTTTACCAGATAGCTGTTCATCGTCTTCACCAGTGTCAAGAGGTCAGTCAAACAACTAAACAGTTTTGTTAAAATAAAGTTAAAAGAAAACACAGTTTGTTATAACCTCCAGAATTAAGTTGTTAGGGGGTATACTGGAATCAGGTTGTCCATCCATTTGTTCATCCATGTGAGAATGAAATGACAATGGGGCAATTGTCCTACACTCCCCTTCCTGCATCTTTTAAGGGATCACTTCTCTTTTTTACGTCATTTGTTTTAGCTAGGTTGCATTAAAGGATCACTTCTCCATCAACAGTGGCTCTGTCGATCTGTCGGTCAGTCATGCTATTTATGCCATACTTCTGTTGACAGCACTTGTTTATATTAAGAAAAAGGGTTAAAATACACTCTGTGCCACCAAAAGATGATTAACCTACTCTGTATCTATAATATTCTTTATCAACAATGAGTAGTTGAAAAGACACAACATAAAAACAGTAAATTGTATGATAGAATCGGAGAAGTCATAACCATTTTCCTTTCATGGCATAATTTACAAACTTTTAACCCATTCCTCCATAGGCTATTTTTAGACCCAACCTCTTTGAATGAATCTACCTAAAAGGAGCATTTACTAGAGAAAAGGAAAATGTTAGAATTGTGTAGTATTGAAACCATTGTGATAAATAAAGCATTTGCTCCCATAGGAGCAAATGCTCTATTTATCACAATGGTTTCAAATGGTGATTTTTACAGAGGCGTAGAAAGGCGTATTTATGTAGGAAAGTGTTAAAAGCGAATGAGTGCACAAGTACTCATGACTACTTGTAAAATACTCAAAAATACTAGACAGTTTCCAGTAATGAGGTAAGTATGCGTACTTGTTCTTTTGGCTGAGTACTGTTGCATTAAGTATGAGTACAAGTACCCCATGGCTAGTTTTCAGTTTGTAAATATAGATTTTACTGTACAAGTTCGCTGCTAAATACATGTGCAGGTAATAGTTAATATAGGTATTTATATATTTTTACAGCCTAAGATGATAAAGCTTATGGAATGTCTAGTTGAGTCGTACCTGCAACTGGACAAACTGACTGAGGCTACTAAGGTCATTATTGAGGCCCTTATGATTGCTGGAGATGACATAACCCCCTGTGTCACCCTGTGGTACAAGCTGAAGAAAGAAGCCCTGGCTAAAGGACAAGTCATGTTTCAGTCAATGTAAGCCAAGTTTTCAATTAGATCTACCATATCAAAGCTTTGATTAGTTGGAAATATTATTTGCTTTACATACAGCGATCACTTCATGAATAAGCATTAGAGGCAGGTGGTTGCTTAATGCAGGATGAAAGTAATTCAGAAAGCTCTAATGTGAGACCTAGAGTTAGACCTTTTGAATGGTGACTTTAGTGGGGGGTTACTGTATTTACATTTGGAAACTATTTACAATTGAAATGCTATGAAGATGCAAAATAATTGCACAACCTTTATTCGGTTTAAAAGTTTTGGTTTCACCTTTTCCTGGTTCTTAGTTTGATTGCAGATATTTAAACCCTAACAGTCATATTTATACAGATAGACAACCAGCACAATGAATTTCATTAAAACAACATTTTAGTAAATCTGATGAACATGCTACTAGAAGTTAACTCTTTCCAAAGACTGTGGACGAATTAATGTTTAACCTTTGTCAACAGTTTGGATTTTAAACAATGGATCACAATGCATCTTATTAATGATCAAACTGTTTCACAATCATGATATGTTTGGGTCCCCTGCTTTAACAAATTGACACTTAGTGTTCATTATTTTGTTGTCTGGCTGCCTGTCACACTTTTTGCATTACACTTCTGCTGGCAAGAGGCACATATGTACCTTTGAACAATTTTGTCTAAGGAATATAAGGGAAAAAATAACTGAAAGAGGTGACAACTTTTTTGCATGGACATTACTTTGTATTACAAGTGTAAATGGGAACTATTGCAGGACACTCGCAGCTGTGGTTCAGGAGGCCAATGTGACGATTCCTGGGGTGACAGACAGACAGCTATTGCAAGCTGAGAGCCAGAGTTGGAGAAAAGCCACAAGGTAAATGAGCTGATGAATATTCATGTTACTATTAATTAGCTGAATTTTTATGGCATTATGAATAATGGATGTTTTTTCCATGGCAGAAACTGTAGAATCAGATCTTTATTGTTTCATTAACGGACTGAGCAGAACTTGACCAGATGGCTCCTACAGTAGCCATCTAACTGGGTCTGCTTTGTTTGCAAAGGGGTTAAAAGAAATATTCATGAGATTAGCAATTTCATTTCTGCTTCATTAAGTCTACTGCCATGCCTAGATACAAAGAATTTGACGTAAATGTTAGCCAAAAGTGGAAGATGTGTCAAGCATATGAACAAGGCTGATATATTCAAAGTCGGGGCAGAGGTTGATATGAATAATACTGCATTTTATACTGTAAACAGAGTGGCACTAAGAGGATCACTTCTCTTTCATATGTCTTTCCATAATTTTGTCCATCTCACTTTCTTCATCATACTTACACATCAGCAGAAGTTGACACATGTGCTCTTGTGTTTATGATCCACAGCTCTTCAATGCTTTATCTTAATCTCATATAATTTCACACAATTGTTCACAATAAACCGAATGTTTGTAATACACAGATCTGGGCCAATATCTTCAAGGTCGAGCTTGAAATGAACATTACTGCAATTTTGTTTCTGTATATATGATATTAATACAGTCATTGGTTGAAAAATATTTTGAGAGTTTCTCATCCTGCAGGACTTTGACACTTGTCCTATGTTTACCCTACACTATGATACTAAAGGGCTATTTTTTTTAGTGTATTGTAATGATAATTTCAATGAAGAGAATATGTAAATGTTCACAACTGTCAATCAAAGTCACTATCATCATTTTGCACAATAGAATCAGGTAATGTTTGTCTTGTTCTAGATAGTTGGTAGCAAGATGTGTGCCTCAGGATTATTGACGGTCATTCATTATTTAGCACTACAGCAAATTGCTGTTCATTATATATTTACAATTAGACATGTTTTCAGATTTTAATGTGCTTCATATTTCATGACTCCCTATTTCATTATTGATATACTAACTTAATTCTTTCCCAGTTATATAACAGTACAAGTATATGTTTTGTCCAAATTTCAATACCTACTGAATATATATGGACAAAATAGTTGTAATGGAATACAGAAGGTGGAACATTGTAGCCATTTTAGAAACTAAGTAAACAGATCTATCAAATTTCATTAATAGCAAACAGAGTATACCCTAATCAGACAGCTCCTATAGGAGTCATCTGATCTGGGTCTTCTCTGTTTGCAGATGCAAGGTGTTTATATGAAGGAAAGGGTTAACAGAATATTTATTATGGCATATGCAAGTCAAGTTTTAGGCTATGACAATATCTAAAATTGGATCTACACATGTATTTTATTCCATAAGCAAATAGAGTAGGCCCTGACGGATCAGACAGATCCATCTTTGTGGGGAGTAAAGCTATTATGAGCATACACTGTGGATAGGATAGACATTTAGTCTATATTAGTTGGGTTGAATTCACCATGATCTTACTTATACTGGCACTTATGTTTCAGGAGAAATTTGGAGGTGGAGTATCATATTTTATGTGAGTTGTATGAGGCCACAGCAGGAGAACAACAGAAAGCTGAGGTGATGATTGATTTGGCTGCCAACATGTGTCACACTGGATATCAGTACAAAAATAGGTATGGCTTGAGTTCACTCCCAATTGAAGACAATTTGTAAATGGTAAAAGTCAGTTTGAAGTCATGTTTACCATTTACTCTATGGACAGAGAAATGGTAGTGAAACTTGGTTACAATTAACAGAGTTGGAAAAGAACATAAAAATTGTTTTTTGTTCTTCTAAAAGTACAATCTAACCTGCTCCAATGTTCACCTGGTATCTGCAGCCACACTGCTGTAAGCGGCCTCTCCTGGACCCTCCCAGTGAAAAACTCTTATGTATATTACACCTGATATAAACAGTCACCTGCCTAATGCAGCCATTCTATTTCATCCCAAATGGCACATTTCATACTGGCATAAAAGGCCAGGTGTTATAAAAAGTGTGAAAACAATTTAAACAATGATCTATCGGCAACAACAGCCATTTTGTCACCTTTTTATGCATATCAATAATGGTCATGACCCATTTCGGATCACTCATTGAACTATCACAGTTTCTTTTCTTTGTTTGTGAAGTGCATTGGTTGTTTACACCATATTTATCATATTAACTAAGCAATACCGCCGTAGGAGAGACCAGAAGTCAAAAATCATCTGTGAATAATGTGATTCAAGCTGGTTCCCAATTTGCACTCTACTGGTACATGTAAGGGAACAGACTATTTGGGAACTAGTCGTGTCAAAATGACTAGATTATTTACAAGTTTCACCATGTGCGATTTCAATATCTACTTTAGGCATATCTATTACTTAAATGAGGGCAATGAGATTAAAGGATATGCGACAAAGAGATTAAAAACGACAAACAAGGCACTTAATTAGATCTGTCTTGCGATCATTTTGGGTACTTTTGGCCGGATGGATCTTTATAAATATTTATAATTGTTCATATAATACAAGTAACATGTCTCTATGATTATCACTAGAAAGAATGTTTGGTAACCTGAACCTGGTTAAAGTAGTCAACTGCTACAAGTGGCCAAATTGACCACTTCCCTGGACTGGCTGGTCACAGCAAGTTTGACTGTACAGCAGAATCCCTTTAAAGTGACCACTTAATAAACAGCATTAGTGTCTTTAAAAGGACATGGTTGCTATATGCAGGGCAAAAGTAATGCAGGAAGCTCCTAAACAAGCTTTCAGCATAGCTTTTGTCTTGCATTATGCTACCACCTGCCTATACAAACCAGAATTGAACTTGTTTTTGGTGGTCACATTAGAGGGGTGTTACTGTATGTCATTAATACTCAAAACAAAAAAAAACTGGTTTTTTTTTTCATTCTGGAATTTGCACATTGGTTGTTTGTTTTTGTTTTCAATGTTCATGCATAGTTGGTTGATACTTTTACTTCCACCATTCATGCATTGCATCACATTTGTTCTTGATTTCAGTCCAGCAGGTGAGCTGTTGAACAAAGCAATTATTACACTGGACAAGCATGCTGACAAGCCAGGAGCAACATTGGCCCTGGCCTACTACACCAAGTACATCATCACCCATGAGCAAGTCATACAGGTAAGGAAGGCTACATGTGTGTTAATCCTTTACCTGACAGAGACACCTTTTCAGAGTAGACCCAGATCAGACAGCTCATACATAGCCGTCTGACCAGGGTCTGGTCTGTTTGCTTATGGATTTATATAGATCTGATTCTACTGTTTCTTTCATGTCCTAAACATTCATGGTTCATATGCCATAATATAAATTCAGCATAAATTCAGGGGCATAAATAGCACTTGGACATTATACAGTTATTATACCCCCGCAAATTTGTTTGAGGGGGGTATACTGGAATCACCCTGTCTGGCGGTCAGTTGGTCGGGCGGTCCGTCCACATTTGAACATGGGTAGTTGGTGTCGCAAACTCCTCCTTCAGTTTTAAAGTTATTGAGTTTATATTTGATTTACATAATAACCACGAATGGTAGATGTGCAGGACGCAATTTTCGTGTGTTTTGTGCTGGACATTGCAGAATTATCTCCCCTTGAACTTTGAGTATTTTTTTGCCATTTTTGCATGAAACATGGGAAGTTGATGTCACAAACTCCTCCTTCAATTTGAAAGTTATTCAGTTTATATTTGGTATACATAATAACCACGAATGGCAGATGTGCAAGACGCAGTTTTCATGTGTTTGGCGCTGGGCATTGCAGAATTATCTCCCCTTGAACTTTGAGTATTTTTGTCATTTTGCCATGAAACATGAGGAGTTGATGTCAAATTAAAAAGTTATTGAATTGATACTTGCCATACTTAATAACTACGAATAGCAGATGCAGTTTTCATATGTTTAGTTGCAGGCATTACAGAATTATCTCCCCTTGAACTTTGAGTATTTTTGTGTTTTGGTCCTGTTATAATGGGTAGTTTGTGTCACAAACTTGGTTTGCTATCAAAGCTGCTGTGCAGGGGTATTCATCACCTTTAGTGATAGTTCTAGTTTCATGTGTGTTTGGGGAACAGTCAAAACTATTCCCCAAGATGCCAGGAGAGACTTTTGAACTGTTGGCTTTCTGTTGTCCAAGGCTGAGGTCAACAGCTCAAAAGGTCTTCCATGACACCAATGAAATAACTGTTTTATTACCTAATGCTCTATATAACATGTTATTCAAAGAAAATCATATTTTTTGTACTAAACAAGTCTCTATTTTTGAGCAATTTTGATCAAACTTCCAACCGGTGCCTGTAAAACCCCATAATGCCCCTCACATTTCTGTGCAGCCGTTTCGCATGAAGATTTATGGACATCATTTTCGCACATGAAACAATTTATCCAAGGAGTGAATATTCATGTAAGAAATCATGACATCATGAATATTAGTTTGATTAATGTTTTATAATAGCACATCGACACGGGAGTTTTTGGCCATGGCAGAAATTGTAGAATTATATCTATATCATAAGCAAATAGAGCTGACCTTGATCAGACGGATCCTAGGAGCCCTCTGATCTGGATCTAATCTGTTTGCAAAGGCTTAGAAAGGCGTATTTATGGAGTAAAGGGTTAAATGAATTAATGATATATTTTTTCAGGAACAAAGTGGTGTGAACCCAGAAATAGAACCCCAAGATACAACAGTGGAGATTAATACTGACAGACATAGTGAGGATAAACCAAACAAAACTCACTACACCTTGCAGTCAGAGCAGCCTTACCTGCCCTATCTGACCCGGGCAGTTCAACTGTGGGATGATTGGTTCTCAAATAAATCCTCAGCAAAAGTGAAGAAGAAAAAGTCTGCAGGGAGCCAGATTAATGTGGATATAGATCTTGAGCGGCATGTCGGGGCACTGATGGAATGTGGGACAAGATTGATACTCATGAAACAGGTACACTTCGGCATTAAAAGGGCTTAGTTTTAATTTCATATCTGTTATACAGTAAAGTATCGCTAATATGTTTATTTTGAATTTCAATACCTACTGATAATTGAATGACAGAATGATTATAATGTAATAAGAAAGATGGAACATGTAGCCATTTTAGAAACTAAAGGAACAGATATACCAAATTACATTAGCAAACAGAGCAGACCCTGATCAGACGGCTCCTGTAGAAGCCGTCTGATTTGGGTCTACTCTGTTTGCAAATTAGTGAAAACAGGTTAATATGAAGGAAAGGGTTACAAGAGATTTAAGATAATTCATTCAAACATGAAGCAATGTTTTACAAAGGATAATCACTAAGTATTTGACTTTATATGTCTGTTTGATGGGTTTGTTCACTTGTATTTGTACTGTTTCAAATACAAGTTTATACAACTTCATTGAAACTCGTCCTGTTTCAAATGCAGCTTCAATGAAGCTTGTTTATATGAAAATGCTTTGATCTTCAACTTACATAGTAAGGTCACAATTTTGTCATGCCAGACCACTTCAGTAGTACAGGGGTGTGAGAATTTTCCGCGGATTTTGTTTCACTCAGAGCTGTTTTTGAGATCGACGTAAATCCGATGAGAAAATTTGGAGGGGAGGGGGGGGTTATTGCGTTTCATTCAGGAAATTATTATTGACCGATATATTCTTTCACTATTCCAAGTAAATTCGCGTTAGTAACGTTTATCACATTAACAGTGAGATTTAGGTTCAGCTAATCGAATAACGAAACTCTTGTCCTACAGCCAATCAACGCTCGTATTATGCAGTGTTCGTTCAACCTTCCAATATGGCGTCTGTGTCATGAAATTCTGTATTTGTACTTTCAATTAATCTGAATTTAAGACAAAAATGAGATGCATAGACAGAGGTTACGATAACAGTGTGAAAAATAAGTTCTACCCAAGAAGGCTAGAGAAAAAAATTACGTTGACATTTGGTGAAGAAACGAGAAAAGATAGTTGGTGACGATTTCATGAAACTGAAAGTAAACCTTCTCGGACGAGCGGTCCTTGTGTAAAACTGTAAACTTCGTTCCAAACAAATGATTTACAGAAAACGCGACTGCGTAGCATTCAAGAACTATCTGAAAAGCATTAAACATGTCCAGTTATTGAAACATCGGATTTCCAGTCACACGTAAAAACCTGTAACGTCAAGTATTCACCAGAAAGTTGTGTCTGTCAATAGCTATTCAATTATTGACATAAAAAGTAATGAGAATCAGAGTTTGAATGTGAACTTTGACTAGAAATTGTGACTGTAATGTGTATAAAAAGGTGAACTTTATCTAGAAAGTTAACTCATGTTAACTGTTATGATACCATGCCAACTTTAAATCAAATTTTCTATCTTTATCTGTGATCACCGAGCTCCATTTTATTTCATTTTTAAAACGTGTGAGTTTTAATTGCTTGTGTTTGACAAGAAATTAATCTGGCAATGTTGAATGGATCCAATAATAAACTGAATGTAAATTGTATGGACATGTTCTACAACTGGTTTGTTTGAAATACAGCTCATCATGTATGACATACAACTCAAGTATAATTGTAAAAAAACACATGAATGACAGACCCAAGTGAAAATGCAGGAGAAGGCTCCTGAAGTTCTCAGGAAAGCTATATTTCATTTTGCGTCGGTTGCCCCCCTCAACCCCCCACATGGTCGTTGCCCATGTCCCGCAAGGGGCCTAGGCGGCCCCTTGACCCCCGCAAATTTTCCTCTTTTTTCACAAACGGCCATTCTCACCCCTGGGCTAGTAACTGACCAAAGTTTTCTTATATCAAAGATCAGTACAACTTGGGCAAGCATTTTTTATGCCTGCACTTCAGAAAGGGGGAAGATCTACTCCTCTTTGTCCATCATATATAATTTTTTGTTGTGCACAATGTATTTTACATAGAGGCATTAATCCTTTAGCTAACACCTTTTTTATACAGAGTAATCCTATAGGAGCCATCTAACAAGGGTCTGCTCTGTAAGCTTTTTGTTGGGAATTATATTGAGCTGTTTTATATTTTTACCATGGCCAAAATGCTCAGTGTTTGTATTCTGTAATGAAAGATCAGATAATACATATTGACGAAGTCATTATTTCTTACATAGATATTCATGGAGTAGAGGGTTAAGCTTTGTAGGATGGTTGATCATTATGTAAAGTTTGCATAAGACAAGTATGATGGGTAATACATATTCTTGAACATCATTATTTCTTACATGAATATTCTTTGAGTAAAGGGTTAAATGGTTGATCATTATGTGGTTTTAGGTAGAGTTTGGAATATGGGGTATAGTTTTTGGTGTGCTGTCTGTGACACTAGAGTTATAGCCCTTGTCATAGGTCGTACTGTAGCCACAGTCATACCAAAATAGGGCATCCATGTCCTATGGAAACAGGGCTAGTTTCACTTTGAGTTATCTTTGTATAGATTTGTACAATTTGAATCTTATGATGTATTAAGTCAATTGTTTGAAATGGTCAAGAATTAAGACACAAAGAATTTTTGTTATAATTTTGTGTTTATTCACAGCCACTTTTAGCAATGAGAGCTTTAAAGACTGCCCACAGTCAACTGGACGAAATTCCCAGTGGTAGACAGAAGGAGAACCTACAGCTGCAAATGGCTAGGATGTGGCTGCTGCTTGGCCGCTACAGAGAGGCAGAGGGTCTGATCCTTTCAGGTGACATGGCAGCTGTCAGGGAGAGCCAGCCAGTACTGCAGGCAGAGCTGTGTATGCTCAATGGCAAGGTAAAACTAATCAGGCTTAGGTAAACTTTTACTCCATAAAGTAATGCCTAAAGTTTATCACCTTTGCAATAGAGTACTTTCTGGTCTGTATTTTTTATTTAAACACGTTTTTGTTTACTAAACAAACTATTTATGGAAGCAATACACTTCATCCAAGATTTGTGTTGAACGAAGAATTTCATTAATGCAGAAAACACATGGACGACGGTGTGATAAAACGGACCATATTATGGATATACCAATTTCGGACATTACTCCATTTTATACTTGTTACTGATTTATTAGCGAAAATATTGAATTCGCGAGGCATATATTGTCACTAATAAAACCTGTTTTACAGAAGTCACAGATCAGACAGCTCCTGTAAAAGCCATCTGATCAGGGTCTGCACTGTTTGCTTTATATAGAATTATATAGGTCTGATTCTACTCTCTCAGCAAAGATTGGTCACAATATGGGGTTTTGTGGAGAAATAAAGAAACTATTCTTGAAAAAGTTTTAATATACTTCATGTATGTAAAAATTGTGACTCTTGTATTGTAGAAAGAAGAGGGTGTGGATATCCTCAATAAGATTCTGGATGATGAAAGTAGCCAACAGATGACGATGCAGTCAATACTGACAGATGGTACAGCCAAACGCTTGTTGTCCATGCTGCTGTGTTTTCCTGACAGTTATGCCATTAACAATACCCATCAATATCTGCTCTCACTAGCATTTGAAGCTGTTAGGAGCCACATCTCTGTGTTGAGGTCTATTGTAAAAAATGACAGTGCAGAGAGAGTGAGAATAGGTAATGTACAATAAGAATTGGAAAGAATATTTTCATCCTTAAAGTTTCCTTATCAATCTAGAAAGGTTGGGGATTATCATTTAAACACTGTAAGAATTTATTTTAAGCTTTAGTTGACAAATTTTGACTTATTTCTGCACACAAAGGACTGTAACTCAACAGCAACTGGTTTTCAATCTTCACTGAAGTATTATGCCAATATAGATAGCTTCTTAAGTTTGAGAGCAGACATCTTTCTGGGGCTAAACCTGCATACACACTTGCCGCCCGTGTTGGGCGAAAACATAATACATACCAGAAATAAATAAATATAAAACTTGTGAATCTGATCTTTATCTCTTGATTTATGGTATATTGCTAGACTATATACTAAGAACTTTTAACATTTATCTGATTCATAGAGTTACCAAGATTAGAAAAAGTCCGTACTTTTAAATTATCACGTAAAGCTTGAAATTAGTTTTATGGGCATGTTGTATTTTGCCTGGCTGTAGGTCTGTCTGTCTCAAACTTAAAAAGTTTGGCTGTTCAATATTCATGTATGAGATAACAACATTATGATGAATACTTATTTAAATAGCTGACATTTTGTAATGTAAACTTTTCAAGGAAATTGTTTGCTTAGACAAAAATTGTAGAATCAGATTTATATTATATATAAAAAGCAAACAGAGCAGACCCTGATCAGATGGCTCCTACAGGAGCCATCTGATCTGGGTCTACTCTGTTTACAAATGTTTGAAAACAAATTTATATGAGGGAAGGGGTTAAAGCATTTTCCATAGACAATGAGGTATGGACACATTTCTAGTTTCAATAAAAAATGTTGCTATTACCAAAGAATGGGATAAAAAGGTTTTTATAAATGTAAATATCTTACCTTAACCCATTACCTCATAGTCTATTTTTAGACTCAACTCTTTGAATTAATCTACCGAAAAGGAGCATTAACTAGAGAAAAGGAAAATTTAAGAATTTCTAGTTTGAAACCATTGTGATAAATAGAGCAATTTATCACAATGATTTCAACAGGTGATTTTTACAGAGGCATAGAAAGGCGTTTTTATGGAGGAAAGGGTTTAATTACCTTCATACCTCCTCTTAATATCTGCTATTGGCCAATTTTCAAACAGCTTTGATCCTGATGAGACACCAAGTCACAAGGTGTCTAATGCGAATCCAACCTGTTTGCAAATATGCGAGTCAAGTGGCAGATAGTAAGGAAAGGGTTTATCTGTATTATCCCATTCCCTCATATTGACGACTTTTGGCGACTCTGTAAAAGTCACTTTGTGAAACCATTGTGATAAATAGAGCATTTGCTCCTATAGGAGCAAATGCTCTATTTATCACAATGGTTTCAAACTACAAAATTCTAATTTTTTCCTTTTCTCTAGTTAATGCTCCTTTTCGGTAGATTTATACAAAGAGGTTGTATCTAAAAATAGCCTATGAGGTAATGGGTTATCTGTATCTCTTACTCATTCCAGTGTTTTACTTCTTACAGTCTCTACTGACAAGTGCTTTCTGCTCTATGAGATGTTACAGTCACTGTTGCATCTGTGTCAGTTATGTAGATTTGTTGGTCTACCCAATGATGCCTTACCATACCTAAAAGAAGGTCTGGAGATCTCACAGAACTCTGGTCTACCAAGATGGTGAGTAAACCTTTAGAAAATAATTTAACAAGATTGTTCCCTTTGCTTACATTTATAATAAAAGTTAATAATGAAAGATGCTGTAATCAATGCAGATTTATATCTACCACAGCAGTCCAATGTGTTTAACATTTTACTCCATATAAACACTTTTTTATGCCTTTGTAAACAGTAGATTCAGACCACACAGCTCCTGTAGGAGCCGTCTGATCAGGGTCTGTTCTGTTTGCTTTATCAGTTTATACAGTTTTGGTCTTGGCATAAATTTCTGATGTTCTTATACCATGACAAAACTTCATCTAATAATATTCATGATGTTATCATATTTTACATGAATATTCATGGAGTGACGGTTTATAAGCTCCGTTTTGTAGCAGTAATGATAATGGTAATGGTAATGTCTGGTCAAATACAGCTGCTGAAAAATATTGCATATTACAGAACTTACGTTGTTACTTCTAAACAGGAACCAATTTAGGTGTACACTCTTTTCCATATCTTAACCATTTGCTTCATATGTATGCCATTTAATGGCTTTGCAAACAGTAGACAAAGATCAGATGGCTGCTCTGTTTGCTAATGAAGTAATATAGATCCTGCTGGGGCTGTCTGGTCAAGGTCTGCTTTGTTTGCTTATGAAATACTACAGATCGTGTTGGATACTACAGTTTTTACCACAGCCCAAAACTCCTGTTTTCTTGTGATTTAACAAAATCAGCTAATTAATATTCATGATGTCATGGATATTCATGGAATAAAGGGTAAATCCGTAATTTGTTTCCTATGTTGCAGGTCATGTGAGTTCTTGTTTGAGCTGATCCGAGTGCATTCTTTGGTTGGAAACTACATGCGGGCCATGGAAACTATTGACATCATCAACACTGTTCTTAATACTGAAATGAATAATTCTCATAGTGAAGATGAGATTGATCCCTGCAGCAGTAGAAATAAGTCAGTCAATGCCTGTGTGGAAAAAAAAGCTGAGTCAAATAGTTTGTCCGTGCCAAGTGATTCTGACTGTTTTGGTTTCGAAAATATGCCTGTGGAGCAAAAGAAAAATGTCACTCCTGAAAAAGAATTCATTTCACAGAAATTAAACAGTGCTCATAAAAAGAAACTATCTAAATTAACTGTACCAGTTTGTGGCTGTATGAAGGACAAATCTAAATGTGTTGACAATGTGAGGCATAGGTTGTGTATGAAAGCTGGTATAGTTCTAGCAGAGTTTGTATCACAAGCAGATATGGCATCAACTGCAGAAAAACTGTTGTCAGATTCAAAATCAAGTGTCTGTGTAAAGAATGGTGACAGTGTTAGAAACTCACTTGCTGATATTTTACTCCAGCATGTTTCAGAGACCTCGAACAATGGACATTTGTTTGATCCTCAGATGGTATATCTGTGTCTGGAAGCAAGTTGTATTGAGGCAGAAATGAACATGTACCAGAGTAATTACCAACAGGTGCATCAGATATGGAGGACAATGTCAGAAATCCAACAAGCAGGATACTTGAAGAATGTCCTGCATAGTAATGTGGTCATGACTCGACTTGCACTCTGTGAAGTTAATGCCTATATGAAGTCATTGCAAAGATGTACTGTGACCAGTGATCTGGTCAGTAGTCAAGTAGACTCTATTGGAAGAGACCTGCACAGTTTAAACTTGAATGACAAGAGAGTAAGCTTTTGTGAGGAAGGTCTTGCTATTAAAGGTAAAAAAATGAAAGGTGCCAGAAGAAATTTACTTGGAAGTTCAGAGGAGATTAAAGTTGATAATGACAGTGCTGGCACACCAAAAAAAATCTTGGTTTTTACTGATGATTGTGAAACAACTAGCAGTGATTTATTAACTCAACTTAATAGCAAGAGTGCCAAAAAGGACCGATTAGTGCATATGTTGAAAACTCCCGTAAGTAACAAAAAAGCTATTCTTGATTTCCTGATAGACAGTGACAGCGATGAAGAATCTGATGTCCTATTTCCAAAATTAAAGCCTGTCACACCAAAAGTTACTGCAAAGAAAGGGAGCAAGTCACAAAGAGCTAGAACTGAACCAAGAAAATATGTCAGAAAAGGCAAAGCTGACATGCTAACTGAACCAAACCCTGTATATAAATTGGAAGAAATTCTTGAAGCTACGGGTACAGAATGTGAAATTGGGAATGTTGAAACTGAGAATAAGGAAAATTTGGAAATTGAAAATATTCCTGTACTGGAAACTAGTAAAACTATAGATGATGAGGTAAATGACAAGGATAAATTATGTAATCTGGAAATAGAGGGTCAGCAGATGACTCTTGTAGAAAAAGCAGTTGGTAGGGGGAGAGGAAGGAAAACATATTCAAGGAAAGCAGGAATGGCAAAAGGAAGAGGGTCTCGTAAGTTAGAAGTACAAGTCAGTAATGCTGATGTTTCAAATGAATCTTTAGAAAAGTCTACCAAGAGTACAAAGAAAGACTCAATAAAGCATGGAAGAACTTTGAAATCAAATTCGTCAAGTAATATTCCAAACCATGTAGTTAATGATGATGTGTATGATTTCAGTGTTTCTCCTGTTGTAAGCAAAGTTGTTAAAAGTAAGGCAAAGGGGACAAAGCCAGGAGGCAATGCAGCAAAAACAAAATCGTGTAAAAGTAGTGGAAAAACAGAGAAAGGGAAAGAGAATGAAACAACAGTAGAAAAGAAACCATTAAGGACTAGAAGGGGAAGAGCTAAGAAGGATGCCGATGAAACAGAATGTCAGAGAAACATTGAAGAACAGACCAGCAATCAGCTAGAAATATCATTTGATGAAATACATAATATAGAAGAGACTGATACAGCTCATGAAGACATTGAATTTGATATTGATTTAAGGGAAGCAGTGTCTATAGATTATAGGGAAAGCTCTTTGGTTGATGTATTGAGTGAGTCACAGGAACATCATGCCGTTGAAATACCAGAGGAACAAGATTTTGAACCAATTGAAGTAATGCGGGGTGATGTTGAACCAGCACCAGTAAAGAAATCAACAAGGACCAGTAAAAAATCTGTAAAGAAGCAGGCAACTACAAAGAAAAGAGACTCAACTGATGTCACTGATTGTTCTGCTTCTCTAGAAGTAATGAGAAGTGGATGTCCACTCAGTCTGGAAGCTCTGTCTGAAAAGATGAACAGCCCTGATGTTGTCGAAGATGTAGCTGAAGTTTCTAGTGTTGGGGCAGGTAAGAATAAACTTGATGATGGCTGAAATTCTTTTGAACATGTACACATAAACCCCTGTAAAGTGACCACTTAATGAATAGAAATTGATCATATGTCATTGAAAACTGGTACCCGCTTAATGAAAAAAAAGTAATGCAAAAAGCTCCTGTAGGATCTTTCTGCATAACTTTCTTCAGAGCTTTAAGACTCCGATTTATACCTCTTTTAGTTTGTAGCTTTATACAGGTTTTACTGTATTTGTATTTGGTTCATGCCTGTAACATGCGACTTACACCTTTCGCTTAACCCTTTCCCTCATATAAACGCATTTTCACACAATTCCATTTTTACAGAGTAGACCCAGATCAGACGGCTCCAATAGGAGCCGTCTGATT
This sequence comes from Azorinus chamasolen, assembly GCA_963576725.1. Taxonomy (NCBI): domain Eukaryota; kingdom Metazoa; phylum Mollusca; class Bivalvia; order Cardiida; family Solecurtidae; genus Azorinus; species Azorinus chamasolen. The sequence goes on from OY755248.1 coordinate 27,182,614, forward strand.
AGGGTCTACTCTGTTTGCTAATGGAATTTGATAGATCTGTTTCTTTAGCTTATGAAAATGTCTGCAATGTTCCACCTTTCATATTTCATTATAACTATTTTGCCATTGAATATTTAGTAGGTATTGAAATTTTTAATCAATATAGAACGGTTAAAGGGTTAATGAATTCCAAATACTGTAGAAATGTATATAATGTATATGGATACATGTGCATACCCGGTAACTATTTGGTACTCGTTAGAATTGCCTCTACACGGTGATTGTAAGGAGTACCAACAAGATAGCACTTGACTGAGAAATAAGTGAATTAGATAGGTTATTACACATGTTGATCTTTAAGACAGGTGGCAGCTTAATGCAATGTGAAAGACATACAGAAAGCTCCTGTAGGAGCTTTCTGTATGTCTTTCACTCTGCATTAAGCAGCCACTTGCCTCAAAGTATCAGAATTTTCTCTACTGGAATTCCGGTTTAGAGGGGTTTTACTGTAATTGGTTATTGAACATCTGTCATTTGATGCCTCTAGGAGCCGTCTGATCTGGGTCTACTCTGTTTGCAAATGCATGAAAACACGTTTATATGAGGGAAAGGGTTAAACCAACTGTACATGTCATTTAAAACATTTGTCTAAAATTTCTGTTTTGAAAGTATAAAAGAAAATAATTTATATCAAACCTTTTGCCTTCTGAAAATAAAGATAATAAAATATGTGCGTAAACTCTGCACTTACTTTCAAATTGTTGAAACATTTGAGAAATTAATCTATTAACAGCATTGATCCAGATGAAACATGGAATTACTTGGCATCTCATCTGGATCCAAACTGTTTGCAAATGACTCGGGTTACACTTAGCAAACAAAGAATAAAGTAAAGGTAGAAATTCTTGATCACTCAATGCCCTACGTAATATGTATATATATATACAGTTATACTGTATATATACATGTATTTATAAATTCTGTTTATATGTATTGAGGTGTAATTTGTGCAGGTGGGGATATGAGTGTGAGTCAGTCCTCTGTGATAGCTTCTCTTGAGATGATGTATGAGCAGATTCGCCACCTGGCCTGGTACCCACAACATCCTGATATCTGTCAGGTGCTAGCCATGCAGTATATTGACACAGACCCAAGTCGGGCAGCATTCTTATTAAGTGATTCTATAGCAGTCACATTCAGACACCAAGCCATGCTGAATGTGGGAAGAAAAGTCAGGTAATGCACAAAGAATGAATGAAATACTCAAATAGGCAGAGTAGGGTTCATATATTTTAAAAGTTCTGAAAAGATAAGTTCTTTCAAAATGTTTTGTAATGATACAGAGATATGTTAGGGCAAGCAACCAGAATTGAAAGGTATATTGGAAGATATATCTTTATATGCTGGACATGAGTCAAACTATATCCTGTACCACACTGAACGTGTTAACCCTTTACCTCATGAATATTCATGTAACAATAATAACTAGAAATATTAACTGGCTGTATTTTTATAATGTCATTATAAATGAGCTGGGGATTTTTTTGCAGTGGCAGAAACTGTAGGATCAAATCTACATGTATATTATCTTATTTAATAGCAAAGATGTGTTGTCTGATGTTAATTACTTATATCCAGGCAGGTTTAGTAGTTGTTTTATGCTGAAATTGCTGTTTGCTTCAATTTTCAAATGGATAATTACTTTGCATGCTAATTGATTGTCGTTTGTAAAAAAAAAAAAATGTCTCCTGCTGCAATTCTCAAAGTTGATATTTGTTCCATTGCTGTTTAGAAATACACTCAGTGTCATACAGGATGAATTGTGATAATACGCTGTCACTGGTAGTATGCAGATATGTTTTCTCTCTTTTTGAAAAGCACTTGTGACTGCGAGAGTTTGAAACAGTTTAAGTTAAGGAGACATTATGTTACAGGTATGTTATGACTAGCGTGAAAAGAGCTGATCAAATGTTTTACTTTATCAGGAAGAACAACGAGAAGAGAGACAGAAGCCTGGGTGGTGCATTACAAGGGGCTGGGGACAACCTGACCTGTATCAAGGATGGTCTGCTCTTCGACAAGAATGAGACGAGCCTTAAAGAGATGATTACCATTATACCAACAGGTAAGTAGTAATGGATTATGTCAGGTGTAGGTTTCAAATATGGAAAGGAATAATTGGCATATAAATAATAGCATGTACAGTAAAACTCTCCTAAAGTGACCACTTTATAAATAAACATAAATGTCTTACAAAGCAAGCAGTTGCTTTAATAATGCAGAGCAAAATTAATGTAATACAGAAAAAGTATGAAGGAACTTTCTGCATAACTTTCATCTTACATTAAGCTACCACTTACAAAGTGTTGGATGGTCACATTGGAGGGTTTTTACTCTATATATTATTTTATATGGTTAACGTGATTGTATTCACTAAAAATATATCTGAACTTCAAAATTGGTTGTGCATGAAAGTACCTCCTAAAACAGGTAACGGGTATTCACTGAATTTATTTGATATACAGTATATCAACATAAAGATAAATATTATTTGTATAAATATTATTTGCTTTGGGTATATTAAGCATTACCTGGTTGCAGAAAAAGTGATTTTGTGAGCGATGAATGTGTTCTAATATTGGTTGTCTCTAGAGGTGTCATTGATAGGAATGATATCAATATATCGTCAATTCACGTCTGTTGATCCGATATCGATACTGGTTTCAAATTATCAGCACAAAAGGATGACAAATAAACATCTTTCCATGTGCTATATTTCTTAATACAGGTTGGTAACATCTTGCATAAGAATTTGAGTGTTAATTCGACTTACTTGTTTACAGTTTGGAATATAAAGTTAAATAACTTGGAAGTGTTACAGTATTTTATAAGCCACAAAGGATATACAGTATTTTTATGCGCGCGGATATAGGTCAAATCACCGACTTTAACATTGGCCATAACTTTTCAACCAGTAGAGATAGAGACTTGATATTTGGCATGCATGTGTATCTCATGACGCTGCACATTTCGAGGGGTGACATGTCAAGGTCATCCTTCAGGGTCAAAGGTCAAATTGGGCGGGGCATAGTGTTTCACAAACACATCTTGTTATATAACTTTATTGAAAGTTTTGACTTTTTACACTCGGATGGATGTAACTACATAGCATAAAGCATGTTTGTGTATAGAAATTGATATATCGTCAATATTTTTCCATCGATATATTGATTCAGAAATTTCCATCATTGACACCAAGTTGTCTCACCTGGTTTATGGTCAAAATTGTTTCCGATCAGTAACTAATTGACCTCTTTACTTAGAGTCCTCATATTTGGTAGAGGGGTTGGTCATAATGTCTAAATTCGTTGATGATGCCTGATAAAGAATGTTGAAGATCAAATTTTTATGACTTGTGGGGTATTAGAGATAGAGATTCATACTTGGCATGTGTGCTCATCTCATGAAACTGCTCTGCTTAAGTCATGCCGTGACATGGTCAATTTCATACCTTGAGATCAAAGATCCTAATTGTAGACTGACTACCATTGTGGGGGCATGCATGTTTTTACATACATCTCGTTTTATCACAATATTACTGGCGAGTGTCACTGATGTACCTTCAAATGCTCTTGTTAATAATTTTAGACTGGGTTGTTGTACAGCTTTCTGTAGTCAGTGCAGTATCTACTGGTCAACAATTTGTCCTCACCAGATTTGTGAATGACCAGAACCCCCTGGTGGTCAGACTGCCTGGATTTTCCACACCTCAGGTATAACATTGTATAATTGTATGACTTGTTTGTTTATATTTTAAGCTATTATCATTCTAAATGTTTTTATCTGATGATTTTATGCTCCTACCTGTCAGAGTTTGTTTGGAGGTTGTGTTATAAATTGACTCCTATACTTCTGCCTATACAGTAAACCTCTGTATGTATTTCCCAAAAGTAATGTGGTTCCCATTGCTCCTTTACGAGTAGGTCTAAAGTCATCAGACTTCATGTAAATGTATATTAAGATGAGAAAATGTGCACTTTCTTTGTAGTGTTGTTTTTTTGTGTTTTTTTTTAAATCAGTGACGCAGAATTATGGTCCTGATTAAATTAAAATCAGGGCATTCATTATTCCAAGTCTGTCAGGTGTGGAAGTTGGGGTATCTGTGCACTAGGGACACAATTTTCAGTGTCTCAATTAAATTTGGTCTGGAGTTATTACATATTACATACAGTAGAGCCTCTTTAACGCTTTACTCCATGAATATTTATGTGAGAAACAGAGCTACAGATAAAGGTGTGTCCCCAAATACTAAAATCATCATTTCTCCAACAAACCCTATACCACATCTTATCTGGAGCTCTGATGAGATATAAAGGTTTAGATAAATTTTCTTTCCAAACAGGGTAGACAGATATTGAAAGACTTCAGCCACATAATAGAGTGTAACAGGGATTCTGTGAAGATACAGTCTCGGTCAGAGTGGTGGGGCACAAGAGAAAAACTAAATCTTGATCTACAGGTAAGTGTCACTTAAAGTCCTAGAAAAAAAGCTGATGAATTGCTGACATTTGTTCTTTAATTAATTTTGGTCAATTTGAAATGCATTTGAAACAGTTAATATGTTGGTCATAAGAGTGTTCAAATCAGGAGATCAGTGCATAGCAACAGATAAAGGTGCTTACTCAAATACTAAAATCATCCTTCCTCCACAAAACCCAATGTTGTGACCACTCTTTAGAATTCTCTTCAAGACGATTCTGAAAAGTGGTCATACATAGGGTTTGGTAGAGAAATGAAGAAGCTTTTTATGCCCCCATTGACGATAGTCGGGGGGCATATTGTTTTTGCCCTGTCTGTTTGTCTGTTTGTTTGTCAGCAACTTTAACATTGGTCATAACTTTTGAGCCAGTATAGATAGAGACTTGATATTTGGCATACATATGTATCTCATAAAGCCGCACATTTTGAGGGGTGACGTGTCAAGGTCAAGGTCATCCTTCAAGGTCAGAGGTCAAATATATGGGTCAAATCGCTGACTTTAACATTGGCCATAACTTTTGGACCAGTAGAGATAGAGACTTGATATTTGGCATGCTTGTGTATCTCATGAGGCTGCACATTTTGAGGGGTGACATGTCAAGGTCAAGGTCATCCTTCAAGGTCAGAGGTCAAACATATGAGGGGGCATAGTGTTTCACAAACACATCTTGTTTGAAAATGTTTTAATTTATGCATCTTATCTGGACCTCTGTGGTTATGAAATAAAGGTTTTCTTATTTAGGGGTTGATAAACAAAATGCTGCCCCAGATGTTTCACCCTTATCCTGCTATTCTCGACCCCACTAGCATCTGCAAACAGCATGGATACCGAGTAATTTCATGTCTCAACAAGGTCCAAGCTGTTTGGCACCCGGTCAATTGTTTCCAAAAAGCTTAATGAAATCGGAAGTATTCAAAATGGTACTAGGTCCAAGTTTAAGGAGACATTGGCATCTGCATTGTTGTCATCATTGTCATTCAGGAACTTTGTTTGCTATTACTTCTTTACTATTCATGCAAATCTTATAAAATTATTCACCGTTACAAGGGCTACAATCAAACAGTCGAGCATTGGCACCCACATGGCGTGAGGGTTGAGTATTGAAATATATACCATAACATGTTATTTTCATAACAGTGACCTTGATAAAGTGTTAAAATGCATGAGAAGTAATACAGTATTCGAACCTGAGTATGAAAATGTTAACATACAATCTGACTGATATTTTGCCATTGATTTTCTGCTCTAAGAAATTATAAATAGAAAAAAATTCAATAGTAAACCCTTATCAAGATTTATATTTTCCAGACTTTGGTTGAGAACATGGAGAAGTTCTGGTTGGGTCAATGGGTGGCAGCATTTATGCATAGACAGTTCTCAGGAAAACTGGTGACAAAAGTGGCAAAGGAAGTGAAGAAGACAGTGAAAAGGGATATTGATCTAGCTCAAATAGAGGCAAGTTATCAGTTTCATGAATATTTAAACTTTTGAATGCTGGTCTATTTGTGTTCAACCCTTTCCACGTAAATATTCATGTAATAACCAGGAGCCCTCTGATCTGGGTCTATACTGTTTACGAATTTCAGTACATTTGATTTCTACATTCTTAGGGTTAATTTTAGGACTTATTACATTTAACTATATAATTATTCCTCAAGCTCCTATAGGAGCCGTCTTATCAGGGTCTGCTCTGTTTTTCCTTTTTACATGGTATAGATCTGATTCTACAGTTGTTAGTTAAAGAAAAGAAATTCCTTGAAACGTTTATATTATAGAAATTCTGCGCATAAATACATGTATTCATAATGTCATGATTTCTTACATGATTACAGAACAGCGAAAGGGTTAATTTAATATGAGAGTGGTAAGATAAACATTTGTGGCAATATTTTCGCAATTTCTCCATCAAACCCTTTGATAGAATCATCTCTTTCAGACAATTCTAAAGAGTAGTTAAAATGTAGCAATTGGGTGAGAAATGTGGAATGCAACTGAAATTCTTTCTTGAGGATGGAGCTCTGTATTCTTTGCTGTGTAATATGATCATGCTACTCTTCTTCAAATTTCAATAAAAAAACCTGAAATCACTAATAAATCTTAGCTAGTGTATTTGTGAGTAAACTGACCTGAAAATCAAATTCTTAGCAATACAAATATTTCCCTCATGTGCTTAACAGAGTTATATGGGAGTTCTGTGAAACCAGCTCTTCCAGTACAATGGATGAATTGTGTACAGGTAAACCTCTGAAAACCGAACCTCTGAAAACCGAAAATCTCTAAAAACCGAACAAATATTTTGGTCCCGAATTTTTCCTTATATATTCTATATAGAAAAGCTCTCTGAAAACCAAACTCTCTGAATTCTGAATACCGAACACAAGTTCCGGAACAGAAACCTATATTTCCATTGTAAATCACCTCTGAAAACCGAACATACCCTGAGGACCAATTAGGGGTGCTGGCTTGTTGATAGTATGACTAGGGAATTTTGGGACCCCTACTGTGTTTGACAGCTGCCTGTGTTACTAAAAAGGTGTGAAAACCACAACAGGGGTATAGGCTAATACTGTAGCTGATGTTGTTTTTGGAAATCGTAAGAAAATTTTAATTAGGCATGGTTTTTCACACCTCTTTATTGAAATTAAGGGAAGATGAACTCAACATGCAAATTTTGTTTTCATAAACACAATGCCTACATACTTAAATGTTCATGCTACATATTACTAGTGCTTCAATTGACTGACATAACTTCATTAACTGAAGTTTTAACATTAGAGTAATTCTGCATGAACAAGCCTTTTGATTATGAAAAATAATAAAAGATAAATAAAATCAATCAGGCTGTGAATCTGACAGTCAGTTTAAACATTTAACACAATCATGCCTGCTCCTCTTCTACTCTGACATCGTCAATATGTGGCAAAGTATAAATTAGATAAAACAATATTACAACATGATTATTTTCTTGTTACTGAATACTCTCATCTATAGTAGAAACTGATGTTTGTATCTTATTCTGATAAGATCAAAAGAAGTGAACAATATTACAGAAGATCACATTCATTACCTTCAGGTTTCACTTTAAGAAAAATCTCTGAAAACCGAACACCTCTGAAAACCGAACATTTTGTCCGGTCCGAAGGTATTCGGTTTTCAGAGGTTTACCTGTATACGTTTTGTGATTAGTTTTGACCAAGATGAGTAAAAACAATGCAGGTCCAACATGTTTGACACTAATCACATTGGGAAAGAAATGGAAGACAAATTGCTTTTAGAACTGAAACAGACAACACAATTTTCAGATGGAAGTTACTTTTATATAAAAAAAATATAATACTGATTAAGTAGTTATACCCTTTCCCTCATAATAACATCTTTTAATGCTTTTGCAAACAGAGCAGACCCAAATCAGGTAGCTCCAATAGGAGCTGTCTGATTAGGGTCTGCTCTGTTTGCATATGTTTGTTTATATAGATATGATCCTACAGGTTTTGTATATTAATAAAGCCAAAACTTTCCTTGAATTTTTAACATGAAAATTACGTCAATTAATGACTGAAGTGATCAATTCTTGCATAAATCATCATAAATGTTCATTAGGGAAAGGGTTAATCCACACACTGCTTGAAATTTCCTAATTTCAAAATATGCTTGTTATTTTGCACTATTTGTTACAGATTTTGCTGCTATCTGCCAGTCGCCTTAGTGAGCAGCAGTTGAGCCAGTGTGCCTCAGATCTGCTGAGTTCATCCTGTAGCCAGGCTGACATGCAGGCAACAGTCACTGTAATCAAGAAACATGCTAAACCAGACAAACTGGAAGAGGGAAACCATCATGTTGTCCTCATATTAGACAAGGTAAGATATAGTTTTTATGTCACCTGCTGAGAGGCAATGTGTCACATAGAACACTCTTGTTTACTTTGGTGCTTACTTAAGATATTTAAGATAAGGCATGTCACAGTTTCTTACTTTGTTCTTTGGAGTGAATGAGATTTATTACTGTTAAGTCTTTGTAATGTTTGAGTGTAATGACTGTTCACTTTCTTATGGAAAAGTGATTAAACCATTACCTCATAGGCTATTTTTAGACCCAGCCTCACTAAATAATTCTACTGAAAAAGAGCAATTACTAGAGAGAAGGAAATTTTTTAGAATTGTGTAGTGTTTTAAACTACCGTAAAACCCCTCTAATGCGATCACTTAATGAACAAACATGACTGCCTTCCTAAGCAGGTGGTTGCTTAATGCAGGATGAAAGTTATACAGAAAGCTTTCATTCTGCATTAAGCTACCACGTGCCTTTTCCACTGTGAATTTTGCCCCTTTTTGGTGGTTGCATTAGAGAGGTTTTACTGTAAGTTATTTTTACAGAAGCGTCAATATGAGTGAATGGGTTAATAGTCTAAAAATTTATTTTTGTACATGTGTCATACATACCTTTTTATGCCCCCGTGACGACAGTCAGGGGGCATTATGTTTTGCGTCTGCCCATCCATCCATCCATCCGTGCGTCACGCTTTGCTATAAAGTGTTATATGTCACTAATTTCTACACTTATACACATGAAACTTAAAATACACATTAATCACCATCTGTGTTATCATTTGGCAACCCACCCATGCTGCCCGCTAGCCCAAGGTCAAGGTCAAATGACTTGGAAATTTTACGTTCAGTTGGTTGTCACATTTACGGTGCAGTTGGTTGTCACAGTTTTTCATCGTCTTATATCTCCCTAGCCACTGTAGCTATTCGCATGGAATTGCATATACACATTAAATACCATCCATACTTTCATTGCACTCCCAACCCATGCTGCCTTCAAGCCCAAGGTCAAGGTCAAATGACTTGGAAATTTTACGTGCAGTTTGTTGTCACGGTTTTTCATCGTCTTATATCCCACTAACCACTGTAGCTATTGCCATGGAATTGCATATACACATTAAACACCATCCATACTTTCATTACGCACCCAGCCCATGCTGCCTGCATGCCTAAGGTCAAATGACTTAGGAATTTTACGTACAGCTAAGCCACCTTGGGGGCATCGCTGTGTCTTACAGACACAATTTTCTAGTTTGTAAAATATCTCTGAATTATTTACTTGATATAACATATTGCAAACGGAGTAGACAGAGATCAGATGACTCTTACTGAAGCAGTCTGATCAGTGTCTGATGTGTTTGTTTATACAGTTATATAGATGAGTCTGACATTCTACAGGTTTTGCGAAGGTACAAAAATTCTTTCAAATCCTCAAAAAATCATTGGGAATGTAATGTTTTTTCTTTCTTCTTTTGAAATAAGTTTTATATATCTTGATAGAGCTAGTACAAATATAAAAAAGACAAACCTTTTATAGTTTGGGGATATTGTGTTAATATCTTGATGGAAACTTGTATTTTCTAGACCATACAGCACCTGCCTTGGGAAAGTATACCAGCCCTGAATGACCTGTCAGTATCTCGAGTGCCCTGTCTACCCCACTTGTACACTGTTCTCAACTACCTCCAGACACAAGAGAGTTCCGTCTTCAACACTGGTGTCAATCCCAGGCATACCTACTACATCATAAACCCAGACCTAGATCTCCCACACCTGGAAAAAACCTTCAAGGAATGGTTTGAAGGGTGAGAATCTTAACTCTGATCTTATGGAAAATATTAATGTCAGCTTAAACTGATCCAAAGTGATTTTTACTTATTGGTTTGTTCAAGCTATTCAAGATCTGCAGACTTAGTGTCTTACAACTTGCATCCTGATGAGATCCAAGTTCTTTGTCCAATCCATATATTTCAAGTTCTTTGTCTGATTTCTGTAAAAATCTGACTCATGTCTTTTCAAGTGATGTAGAATACAGCTGTCTGTAGGACTGCCATCTTGTTAAGGCTGCAACTGATGAATGACTGCATACATAGAGAATGTAGTTGTCAAAACTGTCACTATTAACTCTACTTCATGACTGTCTTGTAAAAAATAATATGAATATGAATTGGCTAAAATTTTGAAATGGCATATGTGAACAGGGGAATTTTTGCCATGGCAGAAACTGTAGAATCATATCTATATTATTTCATAGTCAAGCAGAGCAGATCAGACAGCTTCTACAGGAGCCATCTGATCTGGATCTACTCTGTGTGCATAGGAGGTAAAAGGCATATGCTAGAGGTAAAGTTCATCAAAGTAACCAGGATGTGAATAAACATTGGTAATTTTGAAACTTGATGGCTGCTTAATTAATAATACTAAGGAAAAGAAAGGCTTAAAGCTGCCTTCTGCAAGCTATATCTTCATTGCCATTGCGCATTAACAACCTACAACTAGATTTCTTTACTGTATTACTGTTTTAAACCTTTACTTCATGAATATTCAGGCAAGAAATAATGATATCATGAATATTGATTAACCCTTCACTCCATAATTACACCTTTCTATGCCTTTCCAAACAGAGTAGACCCAGGTCAGATTGCTCCTAGGAGCCGTCTGATCTGTGTCTGCTCTGTTTGCTTATGCAGTTATCTGATTCTACAGCTTCTACTTTGGCAAAAGTTCCATGTGTTAATATGCCATTTTAAATATAATAAATTAATCAATATCCATGATGTCATAATTTCTAACATGAATATTCATGGGGTAAAAGGTTAACTGAATCATTATAATGTTACTATGAATAAGGGAATTTTTTATTATGACAGAAATTGTAGAATCTGATCTATATTATTTCAAAAGCAAACTGACCAGACCCTGATTAGACTTCTACTATAGGAACCATCAGCTCTGAATCTGCTGTTTGCAAATGGCTTAATGGATATATCTATGGAATAAAGGCTCATGTTTGTCTTGTACATGTTAATTTATTGTGTTAATTTTTATCCTTGACAGAGAGCCAGGTTGGAAAGGTATTTGTGGGACTAAGCCTACCAGGGAGCAGTTCACAGAGGCCCTCACAGAGAGAGATCTCCTCATGTATGTAATGGTTATCTCTCTTTATTAGTCTTATTCCTTAACTCTATACATACCTCTTTTAACACCGTTACAGAGTAGACCCAGATCAGATGGCTCCTGTAGGAGCTGTCTGACCATGGTCTGCTCTGTATACTTATTAAGCTACAGTTTCTGCCATGGTCAAAACTATTATGTGTTCATGTATGCCATTATATAGATGCATTTATCTAATGTTCATGTTGTCATTCTTTCTGACATTGATATTCATGGAGTAAAGGGTTAAGTCTATTTTTCTAAGTACAAAGTGTACTGCCTTAACTTTCATGATATTCTCGATGCACTGACCTTGCCAAGTTTTTAGCCTTTATTAGACTTCACAACACAACAGCAACAATCTGATCAAGGTCCGTAGTCCTAGTAACCCTATAACGCATATTGACAAATCAATTTTGATATTTTTGACTTGTTAGAACAGCTGAGTTTTCTTTCATGTTGCAGTAAACTTGTTCTTGGAATATAGACCGTCAATTGAAAAAACCCAAAAAAAACAACATATTTGCTAGGAGTGCTACATGAGACAAGAGAGAGTCAATCATGCAAAGTAAATTATATTTGTATTTCCAAAACAAATATTTTCCTTTTACAGCTATTGTGGTCATGGTAGTGGGGCGAGGTACTTTGGACATGATGAGATAGAGAAGTTGCAAGGGCGGGCTGTCACAATGCTGATGGGCTGCAGCAGCGGGAAACTGAGTGCCAAGGGCAGACTGGAGCCCTCGGGCATCATGCTTAGCTACTTCATGGCTGGATGGTAAGGACAGTAGAATTTCCATAAAGAAACCTTAGTGAGGAAGAAATTGGTAATTTATACAGGAAATTTTGTAAAGCAGAACAAAAGTAATGTAGGGACATTTCTGCATTACTTTGATCCTGCATTAAAGATGTATTATGCACATTTTTAGCTCACCAGAGCACAAAGTGCTCAGGGTGAGCTTTTGTGATCGCCTGATGTCCGTCGTCGTGCGTCGTGCATCGTCCGTCGTCCCGCGTCAACAATTTGAACCTTTAAAAAATTTCTCCTCTGAATCAACAGGGTTCTCAGCTTTCATCTTTGGTACATAGCATCACCTATAGGTCCTCTACAAAAGTTATATAAATTATGCCTCTGGGGTCAAAATTGGCCCCGCCCCAGGAGTGGGAAGTTTTCAGTAGAAACATATAGTATAACTTTGAAAATCTTCTCCTCTGAAACCAGAAGGTTCTCAGCTTTCATATTTGGCACATAGCATCATGTTCAGGTCCTCTACAAAAGTTATATAAATTATGACCCTTGGGTCAAAATTGGCCCCGCCCCGGGGGTGGGCAGTTTTCAATAGAAACAAATAGTGAAGTCTTCGAAAATCTTCTCCTCTGAAACTGGAAGGCTCTCAGCTTTCATATTTGGCAGAGAGCATCATGTTCAGGTCCTCTACAAAAGTTATATAAATTATGGCCCTGGGGTCAAAATTGGCCCCGCCCCAGGGGTGGGCAGTTTTCAATAGAAACAAATAGTGAAATCTTTGAAAATCTTCTCCTCTGAAGCTGGAAGGCGTTCAGCTTTCATATTTGGCACAGAGCATCATGTTCAGGTCCTCTACAAAAGTTGTATAAATTATGCCCCTGGGGTCAAAATTAGCCCCGCCCCATGGGTGGGCAGTTTTCAAAAGAAACAAATAGTGAAATTTTTGAAAATCTCCTCTGAAGCTGGAAGGCTCTCAGCTTTCATATTTGGCACAGAGCATTATGTTCAGGTCCTCTACAAAAGTTATATAAATTATGCCCCTGGGGCCAAAATTGGCCCCGCCCCAGGAATGGGCAGTTTTCAATAGAAACATATAGTGAAAACTTTGAAAATCTTCTCCTCTGAAACTGGAAGGTTTTCAGCTTTCATATTTGGCACATAGCATCATGTTTAGGTCCTCTACAAAAGTTATATAAATTATGGCCCTGGGGTCAAAATTGTCCCCGCCCCAGGGGTGGGCAGTTTTCAATTGAAACAAATAGTGAAACTTTTGAAAATCGTCTCCTCTGAAACTGAAAGGGTCTCAGATTTCATATTTATCTCATAGCATCATGTTCAAGTCCTCTACAAAAGTTATATAAATTATGCCCCTGGGGTCAAAATTGGCCCGCCCCAGGGCGGGCTAGTTTTCAATAGAAACATATAGTGAAAACTTTGAAAATCTTCTCCTCTGATTGTCTGGTGAGCACCTCAGGGCCATTCTGGCCCTCTTGTCTAAATTATTCCCCTGGGGTCAAAGTTGGCCCGGCCCCAGGGCCGGCTAGTTTTCTATAGAAACATATAGTGAAAACTTTGAAAATTTTCTCCTCTGGTTGTCTGGTGAGCGCTTCAGGGCCATTCTGGCCCTCTTGTTCATATTAATCAACACCAGAAGCTGTACAGGTATACATACAATGAAAATAATGCTTACAACCCATTTTCCAACAGGATATATTTATTCAGCTAAATATTATCGCTATCCGAATACTGCTAAATTCTACTACGCGGATTTTGTACAGAAATCGGCGGACATCTTCGGCCAAGTTCTGAATGACTCCGATTCTATTTCGGAACAACGCTTTGAATATTGATTAGGTTGTTACCACATGTACAATGGCCGACACTGAATGTTGGCCTACATAGTAGATTTTATTCAGGAAAATGAAGAAAAATGCCCATCTTACCACATATAATTTACATGCAAATAAGCTATAAAATATACCGCTCAATGGTGTCAATCAAATATAATGGTCAAAGGGAGCTAACTCATACAGGTACATCGAATGATTATTTCCGGTATGTAAAAATTTGAATCTTACGACAGATTCCAGCCAGTGGCGAAGGCTGTTCCGTTGGTTTCCGTAGCATTCCATTTTTGTATTTTTTTCGACACAAACAACCATTTACTGAGATCGTGCTGTTTAGCATTAAATAAGTGTTACGGTACATAGATTCCAATTCTGAAGTCAGTTCGACGGCAAAATTTGCGGAAATTTGCACAGCATTCATCTTTAAGCTACCACTTGTCTTTAACCCTTTACTCCAAAAATATTCATGTAATGACATCTTGAATATTAAGAATCTGAATTTTCATAATGGCATATAAACACAGAATGTTTTGACTATGGCTGAAACTAGAATCAGAATTGTATTTTTCATAAGCAAACAGAATGACCCTTGACCAGAAGGCTCCTGTTACATCTAATCTGGGTCTACTCTGCAAAGGTGTTAAAAGGCGTATCTATGGATTAAAGAGACAAGACCCCAAATTTAAACATGTTTTGTGTTGTATCTTTGTAGAGGTTTTACTTTACTGGTAATCATAGCATAGTGTCCTGCACTGAGTATAGCATTAGCTTGAAAACCTTGATTATGCTTTGTATGGATGTTTTGGTGTGAGTTTCCTATGTAAAAAATTGCAGCATATTTTTGAGTTTCATTGATCAGGAATTGCTCCTGCAGTTTGAACTTAGAGATTTATAATACTTACATGAATATTGACTAAATTCATTTTTGTAATGCAATATCAATAAACACAGGAAATTATGGCCATAGCAGAAACTAGAATTTGATTTATATAATTTTAAAAGCAGACCCTGATCAGACAGATTTTACAGGGGCAAAGTTTATTATGATACTGAGATTTATTTTGAAAGCCTTTGCAAACAGTTTGAATCCATATGAGATCTCAAGTAACTTAGAGTCATGGAAAGATCAAAACTGTTTGAAATAATTTCATTGCTAAAAATGTATGTAAGAGAATTTGAAGCTGACAGCAACTTTTTCAGAAGACAATTACTAAAGTCTAGTATGTACTTTCAGTCCATGCATGGTTGCCAACTTATGGGATGTTACAGACAAGGACATTGACAAGTTTACCTATGATGTTCTGCACACTTGGCTGAATGCTGAGGATGGAGCCTCCCTGTCTCGGCAGGTACAGAGGTCCAGACAGGTGTGCAAGATGAAATACCTCGTCGGTAGTGCCCCGGTTGTCTATGGACTGCCTGTATTCCTCAGCAGAAAATCCCAGTGAAAGACCATGAGTTTTAGTCTGGATTTGTTGCATACCGAGAAGCCTGGCATAGAAAGCATTTAAGAAGCTAATTTTTCTCTACTGGTACACTGCTTATCTCAGCGTATAGAATATTGAACAAACTTTAACCCTTTCCTTCATACAAACGCTTTTTCATGCCTTTACAGAGTAGACCCAGATCAGAGGGCTCCTGTAGGACTTTCTACCAATACCAAAACGTCAAGTGTACATATGCTATTATGAAAATTCAACTAATAGATATTCATGATATCATTACTGTAAAACCCCTCTAATGCGGCCACCTAAAAGAGGTATAATTCTGGGTGGTGGAGGCAGATGGTAGCTAAATGCAGGACAAAGGTAATGCAGAAAGCTAGAGGAGCTTTCTGCATTTCTTTTGTCCTGCATTAAGCAACCACCTGCTTATAACGACACCCAAGTTTATTTTATTTAGGTCGCATTAGAGAGGTTCTACTGTATTTCTTACATGAATATTCTACAGGGAAAGGGTTAAAGCAGTACTGTCACTGGAGGAACACATCTGGCAGGAACCCACTGATCTGAGACCATATTGTTTGTTGAACAATTAACCCTTTACTCCATAAATATGTCTTATAATGCCTTTGCCAACAGAGTAGACCAGTATCAGATGGCTCTAGTAGGAGCTGTCTGATCAGAGTCTGCTCTATTTGCTTATGAAATTAAATAGATCTGATTCTGCAATATTTGCTATAAATTAAAATTCATGATATCATTTATTCTTACATAAATACTCACCAGGTAAACGGTTAAGGAAAGTAGTGTTAACCCATTCCCTCATAGGCTAATTTTAGATCCAACCTCTTTGAATATATCTACCATTAACTAGAGAAAAGAAATTTTTTAGAATTATGTAGTATTGAAACCATTGATACCACACTGATTTAAAAAAGTGACTTTTACAGAGACGTAGAAAGGCATGTTTATGGAGTAAAAGGGTTAAGTCTTTGTTATGGCATTCCTACACATACAATGAGGGCCATAAAAAAAATAGTTCGGAAGAAAGTTATTTCTATCAATGTTTCATGTTTTTCACTCCAATTGTAAATTATCATGTAAATGTATGTTTTAATTTGTTATTTAATATGGGGAACATTTTCCACATGTGTTGTAAAATTGTAGATATTATGCAAAATGTGAAAAAGAAATCTTGATAATGAATATGTCTTAATATATATGCTTGAGAATGATTTTTTGAGGTATGTGATTTTCTCATTTTTGTACCAAACTGTAAATGTTAACTCTATAGATGACTTATGTATATTTTTTAGCGTGACTATTTGTAGAGTAGTGGGAGTTATTCTACTCACCTGGGTGTTGTCAAAGTTTTATAAGTTTTTCATGAAGTGCCTTTTCTCTGAAATTAAGATTTTGCACATGTGTGTTTGGGGTCAAAGTTTGCATGTGTGTTTTGGGTCATCAAGTGAGCCAATATGACAATTACCGTAACTCTGGATTTATTTTTACAGAATTTTGTCCCCTTTCCGACCTAATTTTTAAGGATGAAGTTTTTCACAATCACAAAGTGTCTTTTCTCTGACAGAAACCATAGGCGGTATTAACCCTTTCAATGTGGGACACAAGTCACTAACATCCTTTGCAAACAGAATAAACCCAGATGAGAGGACTTCTAGAGGAGCCTTCTCATCAGGGTCTGCACTGTTTGTCATGTTACACTTTTGTTTTTCAAAAAATAAAATCCCTGAATAATCAGAGTAAACTTGACCTGTTTGAATTTTTGAATAGTCCATTTGATTATTCAGTGTTTAAAGGGTTAATATTGAACATTTTATACCCAGTTTGAGGCAGGGGGATATTGTTTTGACATAGTCTGTGCATCCGTCCTGTCAGTTCAGAGCCATATCTTTATATATCCTATTGTCAGATTTAATTGATACTTATGGGATTGTTTGTGTGCATAGGGAAATGTTGAATGTGAAATAGTTTTTCAGAAACTTTTGACTGAATATCAAACTGCTTGAATCCTGATCCTGAACCCAAGTTGTTGGCAAATAATGGTTAGGTTGCATTTGGCAGGACAAATACAACTCAATACATTTAATATTGTGCTATCAAACTTCACAGATTTGTTCATAAACTTCAGGGCAACACTAAGGACCATGACCCTTTTATGTGTATTCTTATTTACATGGTCATGTCCTTTTGAAGAATTCTCTTTTTGCAGATAGACATGGATCTGCTTGTTTAGTTGCTCAGTAATGTCTCACTAATACGACCTCTCAAAAGAAGTCTGGATTTTGAAAACAGATTGTACAGTAAAACCTCTCTATAATGACCACTAAATTGTGTTAATTAGTTGTTTAGGGCAGCTGGCTGCTTAAAGCAAGGTAAACGTAAAGGAGCGTTCTGTTTTACGTTCACTTAAAGGAGCGTTCTGTTTTACGTTCACCTTGCTTTAAGCAGCCACCTGCCTTTAATACAAAATACTTGATGTAATTTAGTGGCTGTTATAGAGAAGTTTTACTGTAGTTTAATGCAGGACATATGTTCTCCTTATGGAGCTATCTGCATTACTTTGTTTGCTCTGCATTACGCAACCACGTGCTTTTACAGACTCCAATATTAATGAATTATATGGCTGCATTAGGGAGACTACTTTATTATATAGCTACTTGACAACTTTGTCTAATTATTATTAGGTAAATTAGAAATTATTTGTGTATCTTAGTTGATATTATAGCCACTTACTGCAGGTATTTACAGATTGATATTATCTTCATTTACAGAGAGATTTCATTTTTGTTTTAGGTTCTAGTCTCTGAAAGTATTAGATAAGCTTTAATCTGTCATTTGTATTAACCCATATCCTACTTACTGTGCCCTTGGTCACATTTGCAAAGGGCTTGGATCCAAAAGCTTGTTATCACACATGGTCAATATTTTCTCAAATATTTGATAGAAATGGAAAAAGTAAAATTCAAAAGATCTAATTTTGAGGAGAAAATTGTTTTATAGCGGGGTAAGGGTTAATGGCTTTTAGAAAATTTGTTTGCCTTTCTGTGATTCCAAAATAGATGCTTACCTGCAAAATTCATAGTGTATATATGAGCTATATTGTTAATCAGCAACAGTTTACACCTATAGTATATCAATATCTATCAACAGCAGCTATCCCCTTTTGTAGATCACATTGCAGTTTATTGTTTATCAACAGTACCCATCTCCATTTGTAGATCACATTGCATTTTATTCTTTATGAATAGTAGCTATCCCCAGTTATAGATCACATTGCATTTTGTTGTTTATCAACAGTTTACACCTACAGTGCATCAATAGCTATCAACAGTAGCTATCCCCTTTTGTAGATTAATTGAAGTTTACTGTTAACCAATAGTAGCAATCCCCAATCACATTGCCTTTTATTGTTTATCAATAGTAGCTATTCCCTTGTGTAGATTAAATTGTAGTTTACTGTTTATCAACAGTAACTATCCCCTTTTATATATTACATTGCAGTTTGCTGGTTATAAACATTTATAGCAATTATTAATTTATTATGTCTCCCCATTTATAATGGGGAGACATATTGTTTTTGGTAGGGCTGTCCGTCCGTTTGTCTGTCTGTTACACTCGTGTCTGCTCCATATCTCTCACTAATATGGAAGGATTTCAAAATGTTTGACTCAACAAGACGATGTGCAGAGTATTCGATTCAGGCACATTGGTCAAAGGTCAAGGTCCCAATTCAAGGTCAAATGTTTTTAGCCACACCCTTCGTGTCCGCTCAATATCTCTAAAACCCTTGGAAGGATTCTTCAAAGGTCAAGGTCACAATTCAAGATCTGTATAACCCTTGGAAGGATTCCAAAATGTTGTGGCACAAATGTTCTCTTTAACAAGTCGATGTGCAGACAGCAGGATTCAGGCATTTGGGTCAAAGGTCAAGGTCACAATTTAAGGTCATGGTCACAATTCAAGGTCAATTATTCACACTTTCTTGTCTGGACGATAACTCCTACATGGCTAATGCCATTTGATTGAAACTTCATACATTGACAGAGCATGATGAGAAGAAGTGTCATGTATAAGGGCCATAACTCTGGCTTCAACACTTTTGGAGTTATTGCCCTTTGTTACATTTTTGTCCGATAAATAACTCCTGCTCTACTGATGCTATTGGGCTTCTATAATATTGGAGTTATTGCCTCCCATTTTTTGCAGAGTTATGGGACTTTGAAATTTTTACATGGAAATTTTGTCCTCAGGGTTTCTCCAAAACCTTTAATTGGATATTCAATAAATTTCATAGGATTGATTAGCATCATGCCTAGTTGTGCATATCTTATTCCTGTTCCGGTTTGATGCTTTTCTGCACAGTTATGGGACTTTGAAATTTTTACATGGAAAAATTTGTCTGCAGGTTTCCCTAAAAATCTTTTATCGAAATTTCATGAAACTTCATAGGATTGATCAGCACCATGCCTAGTTGTGCAAAGTTTATTCCTTTTCAGGTTCGAAGATTTTCTGCAGAAGTATGTCCACGTGCTGGGGGAGACATCAGTTTTGTATTAAAAACAATTCTAGTATGTATTGCTGTTTACTGTTTTATCAACATTAGCAATTTGCATCAGTAGGTCAGATTGCAGTTTACTGCTTATCACCAGTAGCTATCTGCTTTTGTAGATCACATTGCAGTTTATTTGTTATCAACTGTGGCTATTCCCATCAGTATACATGTATTATATTGTTGTTTATTGTTTTATCAACAATAGCTATCACTATCAGTAGATCACATTGCATTTGGTGTACTGAATGACATTACAGTAAAACCTCTCTATAACGGCCACTAAATTACATCAGATGTTTTGTGTTAAGGCAGGAGGCTGCTTAAAGCGAGGTGAAACTAAAACAGAACGCTCCTATAGGAGCGTTCTGTTTTACTTTCACCTTGCTTTAAGCAGCCACCTGCCCTGAGTACCAACTAATTAACACAATTTAGTGGCCATTATAGAGAGGTTTTACTGTACCTTATAATACTATCATCATTGCTTGCTGTTGTTACCATTAACTTATGTGCATTTTTTCAGTGTATATTATAAATGTTCATCTATTCTTAATTATCCAGTAGTTTGACTTTAATATATACTTCAAGAATAAATTGAGTGTCTGTGAAGTGAAACTTGTCCTTTTCTGTCTTATTTCCATGTACATTGTAATTCAGCCATATTAAGCAGGATTTGACCAAAATTATTAGTAACTTTCAATTTATTTGGGTTCACATGAGATGCAGTTACTTGGTGTCTTATCAGCTTCCAAACAGATTGTATTCTCTCAGAGAATGCTACACTTTTGAATGCTCCCATTGGAGTAGAGATAAAGATTGGCTCTTGTCCCTCCATCTACGGAATATACATCCTGAAAATCAAGTGGCACACATTGTTATTCTATGAACTGACATAGTCTATCCACCTTGAGATGAGATATCCACCTAGGGTTTAGTTTTTACTAATTCCATCCTGAACTATTTTTAGACCCAACCACTTTGAATAAATTCTAAGGGAGGTGATCCCCAGAGAGCAAAAATTGCAACACCAAAAGAGAAAATTACAGACTCGGTTTTATTGAGTCTGTTCATGAACAGTAATTGAAAGTGCAACACTGCTCACGCCCCCTAGCACCGGCTTAAGCGGTATTCAATTTCATGAAATTCATGATCTCGAAGGATCAGAAGGTATAACAACACTGAGAATGAAGTCTACTGAAACGGAGCATTTGCTAGATAAAAGGAACATTTTAGAATGATATACATGTAGTTTTGAAACCAATGTGATAAATAGAGCATTTGCTCCTGTGGAACCTCTTTGAATGAATATACCCAAAAGGAGCATTTACTAGAGAAAAGTAAAATTTTAGAATTTTGTAGTTTGAAACCAATGTGATGAATGGAGCATTTGCTCCTATAGGAGCAAATGCTCTATTCAAGAAGTGGTTATTACAGAGGCATAGAAAGGCGTATTTATGGAGGAAAATGTTAAGGTATACTATCATGATTATTAATTAGGTGATTGGTTAGTAGCCAGTTGCAAAGGTCAGTGCATCTATTTGACATTAGACTGATTACTTATTGACAAAACACAACATATATTCTGTTGAACCTCATCCTTGCCTTGGACTGCAAATGCAACAAAGGTAGCTTTTCTAAATAAAAAAAAATATTACAGTCTGAAACCAATTTTAACACATGAACACAGGAATTTTTGGCCATGGCAGAAACTGTAAAATCATATCCACTTTATATACAATGTATTAAGCAAACAGAACAGACCCAGATCAGACGACTCCTACAGGAGCTGTCTGGTCTGAGTCAGCTCTGTTTGCCAAGGCGTATTTATGTAGTAAACGTTAAAAGAAATGTTGGCCTCCATCCACCCCTTTGTCAACCCTCCCCAGCTTCCTCAAGAATATAAATATAATCAATATGTGACTTTCAATATTTCGTATTTGAATAAACCTTCTGGTCAGATGGAAAGATGCTGCCCTAGACATCACCAAACAGTACTCAAGACAAGCAATTTACACTGTTTAGTAAAACTTGCACTGTATTCTATGTAACTGATGACTGTATCAGGACACTGCCTTCAATTTATAAGTTGCTGATGTTGAATTCATTTAACACATGTCCTTGAATCTTCTTTTTTTTAAATTCCCTTACATTTGCTTAAATTTTCAAATTTCCCTGACAGTCCTCAAAATTCCCTGACTTTGAAAAAAAATCCTCATCCTCAATTTTACAAAAAGTTTTTTTAAGAAATTTGTCTGCAGGCTATCTCCTAAATAATTTGGTATAGGATTTCTTAGTATTTTCTTATTTAGATACATCTTTGGAAGATGAAGTGTCTGGTACTACTTTGGAGTCTCCGTGACCTTTACCCTTTGACCTCAATTTTAGTAAGATATAATGTCGGCAAATTTTGCTACGATACCTCCTGAACTGCTTGGGTTACAGTTTCCCAATTTCTTGCATCTTTGGGAGGCAGTGTCCTATACTACTTTGATGTCTCTGTGACCTTGACTCACCCACCCAACAAGGAAGAAAGATGGTAACAATTTAATGTGGATTTCTCAGACCACAATCTCTTCATTGGAAACCGATTCCTAGTAAACTAGGATCTAATTCTTAAAAACTCCAGCATTTTAAAACATGACTGATCTTTGTATGTACAAAATTGCAGAGACCTATCAGGTTCCTGAAATAAAAGAGGAGTAGACAAGGCTCCTTGGACATTTATTTTTTTTATAACTAAAAATGTTGAATCATGTGTTCACTCAGATTAGCAGCCACCTTGAAAATGAATGAACTGATCCGACTACACTGTAAATGGATCATTAACCCTTTCCTCCATATGCTATTTTTAGACCCCTCTTTGAATGAATCTACCCAAAAGGAGCATTAACTAGAGAAAAGGAAACTTTTAGAATTTTGTAGTTTGAAACCATTGTGATAAATAGAGCATTTGCTCCTATAGGAGCAAATGCTCTATTTATCACAATGGTTTCAAGAAGTGGTTATTACAGAGGCGTAGAAAGGCGTATTTATGGAGGAAAGGGTTAATAAACAGTTACACGCTGTCACTCATTATCATATACACTTGTGATATCAATCAATAATCCCCATTAGTCCACATCCAACTCAAGGTGATGAGTGTAGAAATGCTAAGAGCAGTCTCAAATAGGAAGCAATAGACATTGCTTGACAATGCTAGGTTGCTCCAAGTCATTTTTCTCTCCATGACAATTGATTTAGAAAAGACAACAAGAGTTTATAAACAAAACATCTATTTTACTGGTAACATTATCAACAAAGGAACAAGCACATACAGATCAGCATTCATATTAAAGTTTACCCCGTAACTCCATGAATATTCATAAGAAACAAAACCTAATATATATTAATTAAATTATAATAGCTCATGGACACAGAAATTATTGGCCTCGGCAAAAACTGTAGAATCTCGTCTATACTGTATCATAAGCAAACAGAGCAGACCCTGATCAGATGGCTCCTACAGGAGCCGTCTGATCTGGGTCTACTCTGTTTGCAAAGGCTAGAAAGGCGTATTTATGGAGTTAAGGATTATAACCGCTTTATCTAATGAATATTCATGTAAGTAACAAGGACTTTATGAATATTACTTTAATAGCTAAATTTTTATAATTACATTAAGTGATTTTTTTTTTGTACCATGGTAGAAACTGTAGAATCAAATCCATATTACTTCACTTATGCAAATAGAGCAGACCCTGATCAGACAGCTCCTGAAGGAGCAGTCTGATCTGGATCTATTCTGTTCGCAAAGCCATCACACAATGTCTCTGTTAGGTAAAGGATTAACCAATTGTACAGACTCATTCAAAATCAAAAATATCTTCAGCATACAAACTCAATAATTGTATAGGTGGTTATTTTGCCTGGGTGGGATGTATATTTGTTTTTGCAGTTACAAAGAGTTTCTAAAGATAGCACACCAATCCCAACTATTTGCACAAGATGTAAGTATATGTCAGAATACAGTAAGATACTCTCCTCAACAACCACCACACAAACGACGTCTAATTCTGGGTCTTTAACCCATTACCTCATAGGCTATTTTTAGACATAACCTCTTTGAATAAATCTTTTGAAAAGGAGCATTTACGAGAGAAAACAAGATGTGTTTGTGAAACACTATGCCCCCTCATATATTTGACCTTTGACCTTGAAGGATGACCTTGACATGTCACCCCTCAAAATGTGCAGCCTCATGAGATACACAAGCATGCCAAATATCAAGTCTCTATCTCTACTGGTCCAAAAGTTATGGCCAATGTTAAAGTCGGCGATTTGACCCATATATTTGACCTCTGACCTTGAAGGATGACCTTGACACGTCACCCTCAAAATGTGCGGCTTTATGAGATACATATGTATGCCAAATATCAAGTCTCTATCTATACTGGCTCAAAAGTTATGACCAATGTTAAAGTTGCTGACAAACAAACAGACAAACAAACAAACAGACAGGGCAAAAACAATATGCCCCCGACTATCGTCAATGGGGGCATAAAAAGGAAGTGTTTAGTTTTGAAACTATTGTGACAAATAGAGCATTTGCTCCTATGGAGCAAATGCTCTGTTTATCACAATGGTTTCAAAAAGTGACTTTTACATACACATCAAAAGGCATCAATATGAGGGAATGGTTTAAGGCAGATTGTAGCTTAATGCAGGATGACTTTCATGCAAAAATCTCCTATATGAACTTACTTCTGAATTACTTTATTCTACATCAAGCAAACACTTAGATTTGAAGACACAAATGTTTACCGGTATACCCTTTTGCCTGTCCGATGAATATTTATGCAAGAAATTATGATAAAAATATTAGCTGAATATTTATAATAGTATGTGTATATGAACAAAGCATATTCTGGCCATGGAAGAAACTGTAGAATCAAATCTAAAAAATTACACATGGAAACGGTATAACAGAATTCCAAAGCAATCAGAGCAGACCCTGATCAGACAGATCCTATGTACAGGAGTGCAACTAAACTGTTTGCTCTGGTTATATATACATGTACATTTGTAGTTGACTCCTAGTTTGGAAGGAGTTGAGAAATATACATATATACCCATAAACTCATGAGCATTTGTACAAGAATTAATTTTGATAGTGGCCAATGAACATGGGACTTTTTTGCCATTTCAAAATCAGACTGATTTTATTCCATAAGCACACACAGTAGACACAGATTGGACAACTCCTACAGGAACTGTTTGATCTGAGTCTTCTCTGTTTGCAAACGTTCCAAAACACATCTATAGGGGGGAAAAGGTTAGCCCTGTACCTGATAGAGATGCCTTTTGGTAACTTTATAAACAGGAAGACTCAGATGAAGGTCTGCTTTGTTTATGTATGTGTACAAATTCTCTACCGTTTGCCATGGCAATAAATTTCCTAATTTTGTATTTTATCAATACACAAGAAGAATTACAACAATTAATATTCATAGTGGACAGAGTAGCATGTGAGTATTCATTTGGTAAAAGAATTTACCCTTTACCTGAGGAATATTTATGTAAGAAATAATAACATCAAGAATATCTATTGGCTGAATTTTCCTAATGGCATACAAACAGGAAATTTTGGCTGCGGCAGAAAGTGTAGAATCAGATCTATGTAATTTCCAAAGTAAACAGAGCAGACACTGATCAGAAAGCTCCTATAGGATCTGGATCTTCTCTGTTTGCAAAGGCATGAAAAGGCGTCTCTAACAGGAAAGGGATTAACCCTTTCCTCCATAAATACGCCTTTCTATGCCTCTGTAAAAGTCAACCGTTGAAACCATTGTGATAA
This sequence comes from Azorinus chamasolen, assembly GCA_963576725.1. Classification (NCBI taxonomy): domain Eukaryota; kingdom Metazoa; phylum Mollusca; class Bivalvia; order Cardiida; family Solecurtidae; genus Azorinus; species Azorinus chamasolen. Next base: position 27,208,550 of record OY755248.1, read on the forward strand.
ATAGAGCATTTGCTCCTATAGGAGCAAATGCTCTATTTATCACAATGGTTTCAAACTACAAAATTCTAAGTTTTTCCTTTTCTCTAGTTAATGCTCCTTTTCGGTAGATTTATTCAAAGTAGTTGGATCTAAAAATAGCCTATGGAGGACTGGGTTAAACAAGCAATATAACAAACACTGTTTTATTTATCACATACACAAACACCTCTACAACACTGCTTCTGCTACAAGTCACCGGATGATTGCAGAAAACGGAACAACCTCTCCGTACAGTTAAGTCTCGCTAATATGACCAATGAAAATATTTCTAATTCTGGATTTTTAAAACAAGTGGTAGCTTATTGCAGGACAAAAGTGATACAGAAAGCTCCATCCTGTACAATTTTTGCCCTGCTTAATAACCTTTCCCTGTTGAATATTCATGTAAAAATTAATGACATCATGAATATTTATTAACTGAATTTTTATACTGGTATATGTACACAGAAGTTTTGTTATTGGTAGAATCTGCAGCGTCAGATCTATTATAATTTTATAAGCAAACAGAACAGACCCCGATCAGACGGCTCCTGTAAGAGCCCTCTGATCTGGGTCTACTGTTAGCAAAGGTGTGAAAAAGTGTTTATAATGGGTAACTGGTTAAGCAAACTAACTGCTATTAGTCTCCTATATTAATAAATCATTTGGTCACTTTAGCGAGACTTACTGTACATGTATTTAGTAACCTTCTTATAGTGATACACAGAGGTCCAGATAAGATGCATAAATTAAAACATTTAATAATAACTTCTGTATTTCTCCACCAAACCCTATGTTGTGACCACTCTTTAGAATCGTCACAAAGAGACAATTCTAAAGAGTGGTCACAACATAGAGTTTGATGGAGAAATGATGATTTTAGTATTTGAGTATGCACATTTATCTGTTGCTCTGGATACGTGTACTTCAATTCAGAGTTTTTATCTACACATAGCAAAATCTGAGTTAATTCTTTGCATGATATGTAACTCTAATCTGTAAGAATTGTCATCTGCTACACTTGTCAAAGTGAATTTTCCTTACAGTTCCAGTGTCAAACAATCTGGATCCTAATTACATGTAGATGCCAAGTTACTTGGCACCTCATCTAGATCCAAACTATTGCAAAGAATATCTCAAATTTGCTGCTAGCATGCTAACAATAATATCAAACCCTATCACAAAGGTAAAGACAATATTATTATTGAGTATCTCAGTATCTGATACAAAGTTCTAAACTGTTTGACATCAGACCTGTAATTCTCCCCAAAACTGAAGTACCGGTATATATACTGGCCAGTTTATAACTCTTTGCAACCTATATAATTATCATCTGCAAAAAAACCTCTTGTCTGCTACTATTCTGAAAGTTTTGTTTTTCATTTCTCTTCAAAACTGCAGTAAGTTTGAATTCTGATAAGACATCGAGATACTTGGCCTCTCATCTGGATCCAAACCGTTTGCAAAGGTAATCACAGATTTGCTGCTATTTCTTCAGGTACAATATTTTCTATATTCCTCTATCAAACACAATGTTGCAATGTAGTAGAATCCCCTCTCTGATGACTCGAATGAATTTAACCCTTTCCCTGTTCTATGTTTATTTCAAATTTTCATATCTACTGAATATTCATGGACAAAATAGATATCTTTCAAATTCCATTGGCAAACAGAGCAGACTCTGATCAGACAGCTCCTATAGGAGCCATCTGATCTGTGTATACTCTGCAAATGCGTTTACATGAAAGAAAAGGTAAAATGAGTACAAACTGAAAATTAACCCTTTACCTGATGAATACTTAACGTATAAAAATGTTCATGAATATTTATCAATTGAAGCTATATCGTGGTCAATGAACAAGGGAATTTTTTTGCCATTTCAGATACTGTAGAATCAGATCTATATAAAACCACCAGCAAACAACATCCTGATCAGACAGCTCCTACAGGAGTTGTCAGATCTGGATCTACTATGTTTGCAGAGGCATGAAAAATTGTTTCTATCGGGTAACAGGTTAACCCATTCCCTCATACTGACACCTTTTGATGCCTCTGTAATTGTTACTTTTTGAAACCATTGTGATAAATAGATCTCCACAATAGCAAATGCTCTATTTATCACTATGGTTTCAAAACAATATTCTAATATTTTTCTTTTTTCTAGTAAATGTTCCATATCAGTAGGCTCATGCAAAGAGGCCGGGTCTAAAAACAGCCTATGAGGAGATGGCTCAAGAGATTCCTACTGCTCTGTTACCATGTTCACACACAACAGCTACATTGTGTTTTCTTGTCTATAATGTTTACAATGACTGATTGTTCTAGTTCTCACGATACAGCTTATTTACCAACAAAACAAAACATAAAAAAAACCATTTCTGACATTTCACTGGTGACCTTTGGTCATGGATTAGACTACAGTAAGTTGAAATCTGTCTTAACCCTCCATTTCATATTCATGTAAGTAATAACAATATCATGAATATTTATTTATTTTTCATAATGGCACATGAACACAGCACATTCTGACAATGGCAGAAACTGTAGAATCATATCTATATTATTTCATAATTATAATAAATAAAGCAAACAGAGCAGACCCTGATCAGATGGCCCTATATGAGTTGTCTGACCTGGGTCTACTCTAATTGTAAAGGGTATAAAGGGTATAAAGGCATATAATTATATGAAGTACATAAAGTTTTAAACGGTTAACTCTTTATTCTATAAATACGCCTTTTAAATCCTTTGTGAACAGACTTGACCCAGATTAGATGACTCCTGTAGGAGCCGTCTGATCATGGTCTTCTCTGTTTGCTTATGGAATTCTATAGATCTGATTCTACAGTTGCTGCCACAGCCAAGAATGTCTATGTTCATAATAGCATTAATAAAAAATCAGGTTAATGATATTCATGATGCCAATATTTCTTACATGAATATTCACGGAGTAATGGGTTAAAACTCTTGACAATCTTTGCAGATCTAGATCAATGTCATGCTTAGCAGCACCAGATCTAGGTCTATTTCTCTTGATAGCATATGTAAAGTAAAACCTTTCTAAAAGCCAAACCACTTAACTGATTAATATAAAGGTCTTAAAGCAGGTTGTTGCTTAATGCAGGGCAAATGTATAAGAGCTTTCTGAACATTTTTTGACCTGCTTTAACCCTTTAACCCATTCCCTGATATTGACAACTTTTGATGACTCTGTAAAAGGCACTTTGTGAAACCATTGTGATAAATAGAGCATTTGCTCCTATAGGAGCAAATGCTCTATTTATCACAATGGTTTCAAACTACAAAATTCTAAAAATGTTCCTTTTCCCTAGTTAATGCTCCTTTTCGGTAGATTTATTCAAAGAGGTTGCATCTAAAAATAGCCTATGAGGTAATGGGTTAATCCATGAATATACATGAAAGAAACAATGTATATATGAACTTATTGTAATGGAAGTTGAACAAGAACATTTTTTGGCCATAGCAGAAAATTTGAATCTACATAATTCCATAAGTAGCCAAAATAGACCCTGATCCTACAGGAGCCCTATGATGCGTGTTTACTCTGTTTGAAAAGGTGTTAAAAAAATGGAGTAAAGGGTTAAGCTACCACCTGTCTTAATAAGACATCTTTTGAGTGGTGGCATTTGAGAGGTTCTACTGTATATAAATTGAACTTTTATAAGTTAATCACTGAGGTACACATAGACATACTCATTCAAAGTCATAAGCATTGTTCGTGTGATTACTATTCACTGAACTGAGGTGATGGGCGCTTGCTTTTCCAAATCGTCTCTTTTTCGATTTCGTACTTTTACCATGTCGTTTCTTTGTTCCAGAGTTACCTGCAATGTAACATCAATGTTCTTATAAGCTTTACACAATTATCTGATTTTCTAATCCGTTATGGATTTCAAGTAAGAAATAAATACTGTATGAATAATAAGCCTGCTCAGCAAATTGTTTTTAGACAATATTTCACCGACTACTCTCAGTTGACAAAATGACTTAACCCTTTCCTCCATAAATACACCTTTCTATGCCTCTGTAAAAGTCACTTTATGAAAACCATTGTAATAAATAGAGCATTTGCTCCTATAGGAGCAAATGCTCTATTTATTACAATGGTTTCAAACTACAAAATTCTAAAATTTTCATTTTCTCTAGTTAATGCTCCTTTCAGTAGATTTATTCAAAGTGGTTGGGTCTAAAAATAGCATATGGAGGAATGGGTTAACATTGTTTACTTGACATGGAGTCAGTTGGGTGGGGGGAGCCATTAGAATATGACTTCTGGGTCATTAGTTTCAATGTTATTAGTTATGAAAATTGAATACTACTTAAGCCAGTACTAATGGGCGTCAGTAGTTTTGCACTTTTAATAACTGCTCATAAACAGACTCAATAAAACTGAGACTGTAATTTTCTCTTTTTGCATTGCTTCCTTAGCTTTGGAAGGATCTCCTACTTTCAGAATTTATTATCGTTAGTTGACAAAATGACTTACTATTGTTTGTTGACACTGAGTCAGTGGGAGAGGAGGCATTAGATGCTGCCTCCCACTGTAGAGATTCACGTAGTGACTGACTGTCACCATCCACATATGTGTCTATATCCACCTGGTCATCATCCTCAACAGAAACCCTGAAATATTCAAATAAAGCATTATAAATATCAATTAGCTGAATTTTCATTATGCTACACAAGTATTTTTGGCCATGGCAAAAAATGTAGATCTAATTTTTTGTAAGCAAATAGAGCACACCCTCATCTGATAGCTCTTGCAGGAGCCGCTTGATCAAGGTCTACTCTGTTTGCAAAGGATGAATGGTAACGGGTTAACCCTCAACTTCATATAAAGGCCTCTTTTCGACACCTATGTAGACAGAGTAGACTCAGATCAGACAGCTCTTCTAGGATATATCTGATCAGTGCCTGCTCTATTTGCTTGTGGAATTACATAGGTCTGGCTCCTACGTTTTTGTCCAAGCCAAAAATTCTGTTGAGAAATTTACATTATAAAACTTAGTATAATGTATATTCAAGAAGTGATCAATTCATGTATAAATGTTCATCAGGTAAAGAGTTAATAAAGCAGCTGTGAGTAAGCGGTTTATTCATATTTCCTAAAGCAACTGAGTGTAGTGCTGAATCATTTTGCATTCAATTTGCACACATAAATTTGAGTTCAGGTCCAAATCAAAAGAAGATATATCCAAATATTCCCCCAATTGGGCTTGCAAAATTGTCAGGTAAATATCTTTACGCATTTCATCGTAATCCTTTACCTCATGAATACTCATGTCAGGAGATAATGACTGTATCAATATTGATCAGCTGATTTTTTTATCATGGCAGCAATTTTGGACATGGAAAAAAATGGATTCTGATGAGATTCAGAGTTACATTGTGTCTCATTTAACCCTTTCCCTCATAGGCTATTTTTAGACCCAACCTCTTTGAATACAACTACTGAAAAGGAGCATTTACTAGAGAAAAGGAAAATGTTAGAATTGTGTACTTTTGAAAGCTTTGTGATAAATACAGCATTTGCTCAAATAGGAGCAAATGCTCTATTTATCAGAATGGTTTCAAAAAGTGTCTTTTACAGAGGCGTAGAAAGGCGTATTTATGGAGGAAAGGGTTAAATAGGTTATCACAAAGTCCCCACCAGCATGCAAAGGGCTGAGAAGCAACCTTCCATTCAATGAACCGGACATTTAATTTGCTATCAATACCGGTCTTAGAGACAGGTGGCAGCTTAACACAGGTTGAAAGTCATGCAGAAAGCTCCTAGAGGAGCTTTCTGCATGACTTTCACCCTGCATTTAGCTGCCACTTGCCTAAAAGTATCTAAATTTTTCTCTACTAGAATTCCGGTTTAGAGAGGTTTTACTGTATTTGTTATTCTTACCCTGGTCCCAACAAGAACTGTCTGACTTGTCTTCTCTGTTCATCTGAATGTTGAGGACATTTGTGCGATCTGAAATAACAAAAGAAAAAGTAAATGAAATGTTTTCACCATAAATATACTAGTACTGCAATCAAGTTAGCTGCATTAAGAGTGTTCAAAAGAACATGTGTCACCTATTGGGACAAGTCTCAGAAGAAAACAAGTGAATAACTCAAAACAAAGTTATATAGAAGTTCAAACCCATAACTTATTACCTAACAGAGATGCCTTTTGACCCCTAATCCTTTCTCTGATATATTTAGATGCCTTTGTACACTAAGAAGCCAAAGCCATATTTATGGAATTAAAGGATAACCCTTTCTTTCATATAAACACTCTTTCATCCCTTTGCAACACAGTAGACCCAGATCAGACATCAGCAGGAGCCGTCTGATCAGGGTTTGCTCTGTTGGCAGATGAAATTAAAATAGATCTGACTCTACAGTTTCTACCCAAACCAATTTATCATGTGTATGTATGACTTTTTAAAACTTCAGCTAATAAATAATCAGGACGTCATTGTTTCTTACATTACTACTCAACAGGAAAGGGTTAAGTGAATAAACATAGAGTTACTCTGGATCCAAGCTGTTTGCAAATACCAGCCAGATCATGCTTGGCACGATAAGGGTTAACCTATTCCCTCATATTGACACCATTTGACACCTCTGTAAAAGTCACTTTTTGAAACCATTGTGATAAATAGTGCATTTGCTCCTATTAAGGAGCAAATGCTCTATTTATCACAATGGTTTCATAACTACACAGTTCTAAAGTTTTCCTTTTCTCTAGTAAATGTTCTTTTTCGGTAGATTTATTCAAAGAGGCCAGATCTAAAACTAGCCTATGAGGTAATGGGTTAACCCTTTCCCTCATATAAACGCCTTTTCACGCATTTGCAAACAGAGAAGACCCAGATCAGACGGCTCCTATAGGAGCCATCTGATCAGGGTCTACTCTGTTTGCTAATGGAATTTGATAGTTCTGTTTCTTTAATGGCTAAATGTTCTGCTTTCCATATTTCATTATTACCGGTACTATTTTTTTCATGTATACTCATTGGTATTGAAATTTGGAATAAACATAGAACAGGGAAAGGGTTAATGCAGAGAGAAATTATTGTTAAAAGCAAAGCTCCTTTGGGAAATTACTGTACTACTTTCACTCTGCACTAAATCTTCATCTCATGAATATTCAGTTAAGAAATGACATTATGGATGTTGATTAGATGATTTTTTATAATTTTTGACCATGGCAAGAAACTGTATAATCACGATATATTTACTTCAATATTAAGCAAATCACGATATATTTACTTCAATATTAAGCAAATCACGATATATTTACTTCAAAATTTAGCAAAACAGAGCTGATCCTGATCAAACAACTCCTAAAGGAGCCATCTGATCTGGTTCTAGGGTTATGCTATAATATGTCTAGAAATCCTATAATGATCTTAACCCATTACCTCAAAGGCTATTTTTAGACCCAACCTCTTTAAATAAATCTACCAAAAAGAAGCAGTTATTAGAGAAAAGGATTTTTTTTTAGAATTGTGTAGTTTTGAAACCAATGTGATTAATAGAGAGTGACATTTACAGAGGCATCAATATGAGGGAATGGGTTAAACATCCATGAACAGTCTTTATGGAGAGGTATTACTGTACCTTCAAGATGGGACTATAATGCAGACCTTTCCTGCAGGAAGTAGACCAAGACTGATACACAGACACAAACTTACCTAGTACACATCTTCTTTGTATGCCCTGATATAACACCACAAGTCTGTAAAAAAGAAATACATGTAAAGTAAAAAACCTTTTTAAACTGGACATTCAATTTAGCATAAACATCGACCTTGGCGACAGGTGGCAGCTTAATGCAGGGTGAAAGTCATGCTAAAAAAGCTCCTAGATCTGCCTGGAAGTATCTAGATTCTTCTCTTCTAAAATTCTAGTTTAGAGGGGTTCTACTGTATATCTGAGTCAAGTCGTGAAAATAGAATACAGTGAATACTTAGATTAGCTACTGGATTCAAGAAATTTAGGTAAAATATTTTTCTACATGTTTTTTTTTTCTTACCCAGCATTAAGCTGCCACGTGTGTTAAAGATCAATAATGGTACATATTTGAGTGTTCATAGTATCGAGTTTTTACTGTATATTATAATGGCACTTACAAAACTAACTATTAGCACGAGGAGAAATTTGTTGTCAATTTAACTTGCTTTTGTTATTTTCAGGTCATATATTTGCTTTCCCTCATGATGTGTCATGTACAACAACAAAGCTGCAGTGCATCTACTTACATTTAAAAGTAACGTCTTCTTATCCTCTGCAAATAAAAACAACACAAATAAACAATGATTAGAAATACATACATACCAATAAACATTAACTCTTTACTCAATAAATACACGTTTCTACGATTTGGCAATCAGAGTAGACCCATAGAGGATCTGTTGCGAGTTGTCTTTTAAGATCACATGTTCCTAAACGAGCCTTAGAAAATGTCATTAAGCGAGCCTTGGCGAGCTTAATAACATTTACTTGGTGAGTTTAGGAACATGTGATCTTAAAAGACAACGAGCATCAGATTCTTTTTCTCACATATCAAAAAAGTGCATTTTCGCCGTTTAAATGACATGTAAACATCGGTTTCTATGGTTTGACATCATATATATGACGTATGACGTCATATGTTCTAAAGTGATCTTACACGTGTTACAGATAAGGAAATCTTAACCCGTTGTTCTAACTCGGAGATAAGGGAAGGTATGTGAGAAAGTAAGATCTACTCTCTTTCCAAAAGCATCAGAAGGAATCTCTGTGGAGCAAAAGCTTACCCTTTACCTCATAGATACATCTTATCATGCCTCTGCAAACAGGGAAGACCAAGATCAGATATAAATGTGACTCTGTTTCTACAGTTTGTGCAATTGCCAAACATGCCTGCATTTATAAAATTTCAGCTAATTAATATTTATGTCATTATTCTTACATGAATATTCATGAGGGAAAGGGTTAACTAACATGATGGAGTAACTGTGTCATTCATTTTTGTCAAACTTTAATCCTATATTCCATGAATATTCAGATAAGAAATAATGACATCATTAATATAATTAGGTGATTTTTTTGTAATGGCATAATATTATGAAGCTGTAGAATCACATCTATGTAATTCCATATGCAAACAGAGAAGACCCTGATAAGACAGCTCCTACAGGATTGGGGTCTACTCTGTTTGCAAAGGCATAGAAAGGCGTATTAATGGAGAAAAGGATTAACTATAGAGTCCATTCTGTATTGAAAGACTGTCATGAAAGACTTAAATTTGATAGAAAATTTTGAACGACAAATATTGCAAACCCTACATGCAAATGCCAGTATATTCATCTCCAACATTCTAAGGGTCAATTCTCTGCACATCATGTACAACATATTTTAATTTTCAAGACACGCTATTCTGAGTCTACAGTGGTTAATTGAAACAATGCAATTTGAACTACAGTAAACCTCTCTATAATGGCCACTAAATTACATAAATTATTGTGTGATAAAGACAGGTGGCTGCTTAAAGCAAGGTGAAAGTAAAACAGAACGCTCCTACAGGAGCGTTCTGTTTTACATTCACCTTGCTTTAAGCAGCCACCTGCCCTAAATACCAACTAATTAACACAATTTAGTGGCCGTTATAGAGAGGTTTTACTGTATAAACACAGTCTCAGGTAAACAAATCCTTTTAACCCTTTTCCTGTTTAACATTTATTCAATATTTTTTCACCTCATAAATATTCATGGACAGAATCAATAAACTGGAACATTGGACGGAAGTTTTTCACTGGTGTGGAAACTGCATACTTAGATCTATAAATATCCAAAGCAAACAGAGTAGACCCTGATCAGACGGCTCCTACAGAGCCGTTGATCTGGGTCTGCTTTGTTTGCAAAAGTATGAAAATGTGTGTACAATGTATATGAAGGAAAGGGTTAAATGTCTCCCTTATTGTTTTCTTCTGTGTAGAGTAAGCTTACCTATAGTCATGTACTCATAGCTACTAAGTGAGTCTGGTGTATCAGCTCTTTCAGACTTTATATGGAGTTCTGGTAAATGACCTAGAGCATCTCCTGGAAAGAGATAGTTAGTTCACAATTAACACTATGTAACTATCCTCTGTAAAAAAAACATTGTTCCCTGCATTTATTCTCTTTCAGTTTTCTTCCTTTAATATTTTAAAAGTACAATAACTGTTAAGATGGGTAATCAAAAACATTTTCACATGTAACTCCTCATTTCTGCATCAAATCCTCTGTTGTAATCACTCTTTGGAATCATTTCAAAGAGACAAGTCTAATAAGTGGTCACAACATATGGTTTGGTGGAGAAATTGACAATTTTAGTTTTGAATATGCACTTTAACCCATTCCCTCATATTGACGACTTTTGATGACTCTGCAAAAGTCACTTTGTGAAACCATTGTGATGAATAGAGCATTTGCTCCTATAGGAGCAAATGCTATATTTATCACAATGGTTTCAAACTACAAAATTCTAAAAAAATCCTTTTCTCTAGTTAATGCTCCTTTTCGGTAGATTTATTCAAAGTGGTTGGATCTAAAAATAGCCTATGAGGTAATGGGTTAATCTGTTGCTCTGTAAAGATTATCAATATCACAAAGTATGCAAAGGAAAAAAATTTGCTTTACTAAAGTTTGTCTTAGAGAGGATTTATTGTATACTAATAACAACCTGTACAAGAAAAACAAGAGGGCCAGAATGGCCCTGAAGCGCCCACCAGACAACCAGAGGAGAAGATTTTCAAACTTTTCACTATATGTTTCTATAGAAAACTAGCCGGCCCTGGGGCGGGCCAATTTTGACCCCAGCAGAATAATTTAGAATAACTTGTAGGGGACCTGAACATGATGCTATGTGCCAAATATGAAAGCTGAGACTAACCTTCCAGTTTCAGAGAAGAAGATTTTCAAAGTTTTCTCAATATGTTTCTATTGAAAACTGTCCTCCCCTGTGGCAGGGCCAATTTTGACCCTAGGGCCATAATTTATATAACTTTTAAAGAGGACCTGAACATGATGCTCTGTGCCAAATATGAAAGCTGAGAGCCTGCCAGTTTCAGAGAAGAAGATTTTTAAAGATTTCACTATTTGTTTCTATTGAAAACTGTCCACCCCTGGGGCGGGGACAATTTTGACCCGAGACCATAATTAATATAACTTTAGTAGACGACCTGAACATGATGCTATGTGCCAAATATGAAAACTGAGAGCCTTCCAGTTTCAGAGAAGAAGATTTTCAAAGATTTCACTATTTGTTTCTATTGAAAACTGCCCACCCCTGGGGCGGGGCCAATATTGACCCCGGGCCATAATTTATATAGCTTTTGTAGAGGACCTGAACATGATGCTATGTGCCAAATATGAAAGCTGAGAGCCTTCCAGTTTCAGAGAAGAAGATTTTCAAAGATTTCATTATTTGTTTCTATTGAAAACTGCCCACCCCTGGGGCGGGGCTAATTTTGACCCCGGGGCCATAATTTATATAGCTTTTGTAGAGGACCTGAACATGATGCTATGTGCCAAATATGAAAGCTGAGAACCTTCCAGTTTCAGAAGAAGATTTTCAAAGATTTCACTATTTGTTTCTATTGAAAACTGCCCACCCCTGGGGCGGGGCCAATTTTGACCCTGGGGCCATAATTTATATAACTTTTGTAGAGGACCTGAACATGACACTATGTGCCAAATATGAAAGCTGAGAGCCTTCCAGTTTCAGAGAAGAAGATTTTCAAAGACTTCACTATCTGTTTGTATTGAAAACTGCCAATTTTGACCCCGGGGCCATAAATAATATAACTTATAAAGAGAACCTGAACATGATGCTATGTGCCAAATATGAAAGCTGAAAACCTTCCAGTTTCAGAGGAGAAGATTTTCAAAGTTTGCACTATATGATTCTTTTGAAAACTGCCCACCCCTGGGGCGGGGCCAATTTTGACCCAAGGGCCATAATTTATATAACTTTTGTAGAGCCCCTGAACATGATGCTATGTGCCAAATATGAAAGCTGAGAACCTTCTGGTTTCAGAGAAGAAGATTTTCAAAGTTTTACAATATGTTTCTATTGAAAACAAGGCACCCCTGGGGCGGGGTCAATTTTGACCCCAGGGGCATAATTTATATAACTTTTGTAGAGGACCTGAATATGATGCTATGTGCCAAAGATGAAAGTTGAGATCCCTGTAGATTCAGAGGAGAAGATTTTTAAAGGTTCAAATTGTTGACGACCGACGACGAACGACGCACGACGCACGCCGACGGACAACAGGCGATCACAAAAGCTCACCCTGAGCACTTTGTGCTCTGGTGAGCTAATAATAACGACCTAAAGCTGAGTCATAATACAACATCTCACCCCCAGCAAGACCACCATTTCTGACCCTTGAGTTTTTGTTTCTTCTTGGTGAGTTGCTTCTCTTCTCTTTCTTGAGACGCTTCACTGAAATAAAGCAGTCAGATATCATCATGGGTATAAAAGACAAATCGAAACATTGAGTAAAAGAATAGAACCATAAGTTAATGGAAGACTGGTGGATTGTATCCGTATATAGAAGTGTAATATTGCTTTGTGTAAAAGCTAAATTAAATACAGGGTGTCCCAAAAAAAACGGAACCCTAGATCAAATGTGTATTTTAACCAATGGAACCGGACAAATTAAAATATAAATATGTATTGTTGTAGATAAGACATTTGTGCATATGTCTGCCAAATTCCTCATACAAATATGCATTGGTTTTAAAGATATGAGTTTCTTAATGAATGCACCTAAAATCTGTTTTAACATGATATTCGTAAATTGCATAGACCATGCCTTAATCATGTTTAAAACTGAGTTTTTGTGCTTTCATTTAAATATTGATATCTTAAAAACCAATGAATATGTTTAGACAAAATTTAGACAACATATGGCAAAATGTTGTCTCTACTAAGCTACATGTGTATACTTTTAATTTAAGTTAGCAATATTGACAGAAATGGGATTACTTGCAGGTCTTAATTTCGGGTTCCGTTTTTTTTGGGACACCCTGTACAACATTCACTTTGCCCTGCTCATTCTCTGATCAGTAGTAATTTTCCATTTCTTTTAACTCATTCCCTCATAGGTTATATTTTTATCCTGCCTCTTTTATTTAATCTACCGAAAAGGAGTATTTAATAGAGAAAAGGAACATTTTAGAAATTTGTAGTTTTGAAACCATTGTGATAAATTTGCTCCAAAGAATGTTGCTTTGCAGTCACCACTTACAAACAGCATATGTGTTGTAAAAATTTATTTTATGCTCAATTCTTTGAAAACTGATCTATTTATTTCAGGATTTTGATAGAAACAGACTGATTCATGAGTCTGGATATCATTTGACGCATCTGCAAAGAGAGTAGATCCAGTTCAGATGGCTCATGCAGGAGCCGTATGATCAGTGTCTGCTCTGTTTGCTTACATAATACCTTGGATCTGATCCTATACTATTCAATCTATTTGCCATAGCAATGTATTCACTATTTTAAAATAACATGGTAACAAAATGGGTAATTAATATTTACACTGGGTGGAGACTGCCATGAAAATTCATGAGGTAAAGGGTTAACATTATGAACATTTATGCATAAACTGACCACTTCATTAACCCTTTCTCTCATAGGCTATTTTTAGATACAACCTCTTTGAATAAATCTACCAAAAAGGGGCATTAACTAGAGAAAAGGAAAATGTAAGAACTGTGTAGTAATGAAACCATTGTGATAAATAGAGCATTTGCTCCTTAGGAGCAAATGCTCTATTTATCACAATGGTTTCAAGAAGTGACTATTACAGAGGCGTAGAAAGACGTATTTATGGCGGAAAGGTTTAATTTATTTTTAAGAAAATATTTGGTTTTGACAAAAACTGAAGGATAAGATCTACATGATTTCATAAGCAAACAGATCAGACCCTGATAAGATAGCTCATACAGGAACCATCTGATCTCGGTCTACCCTGTTTGCAAAGTCATAAAAAAGCTTTTATATGAAGGAAAGGATAATGCATTTGAATGGATACGAGAGTCAAAACAGTTACTCTGAGTATCAACTGGATCCAAAATGTCTGTACACAGTTCATCAGAAAGTCAGCTATAGTGTACAATGAGCAAAGATCATTACACAAATGATTTACCTTTCTTATCTTGATACAGTGACCAGTCTACATCATTGTAATCATCATCGCTCTCCGCACTGTCATGTTTCAGTAGATCACTACCAAGTCTAAAATACAAACAACTCGCTGGAGATAAATATAACCCATTGTTTCATGAACATTCATGTAAGAAATGATGACATCATAAACATGTATTAGCTGTATTTTTATAACAATCTAATAAATATTCATGACATCAAAATTCATAATAGAGTTAACCTACAAACAGTCTGAGTAGATGGACTGAATGGATGGACAGAAACATTTACAAACATAGTCACTGTTGCTTCAAGTATAGAAATCAAATGTTTCAAACATACATAAAACAGATAAAGAAGCAGACACAAGGTCAAGGGTCAGAATGGGACACATATGGTGTTATGTTACTTCCATCAAGAATCAAAATCTTTAAAAGATGATTTAAATTGTAAAGCAGTAAAATCTGTCTACAGTGACCACCAAAACTGAGTCTAATTCTACGTTTTGAAGACAGGTGGTAGCTTAATGCACAGTGAAAGTTATGCATTACTTTTGTCCTGCATTAACCCTTTTCCTGTTCTGTATTTATTCTAAATTTTAAATGCCTACTGAATATTCATAGACAAAATAGTAATAAAGAAATATGGAAGGTGAAACATTGTAGCCATTTTAGAAACTTAAGAAACAGATACATGTATATCAAATTCCATTAGCAAACAGAGTAGACCCTTATATGTTTGCAGATATGTGAAAACACGTTTATATGAGGGAAAGGGTTATATAACCACCTGCTCTCATAATAAGACCACCTTGTTTATCAAATTATATGGACTTTATAGGCAGGTTCTATAATTGAAGCAGTTTTTGACAATTTTCGAAGATGAAAGAAGTAATTTCATGTTGAAAGGGTTAAAATGAAACATTAAACTCGAATGATACATGAAAATAGTTTCATTCAGGAAAAACATGCTAAAGAGTTTTAAAAATCCAAACACTCTAAGAATATCCCTGACCTTGGAGATAAAAATGTTCATAATGGTTATTATGAACAAAAGTAATTTCACCATGGCAGAAACTGTACCATCGGATGATCCGCACTAAATTATTGCACAAGCAAACAGAGCAGACCCAGGAGCAGTCTGATCTAGGTCTACCCTGTTTGCAAAGGCATATCTATGTGGTAAAGGGTTTATACTTGGAAATATACAGTCACCAAAAGGAGCTTTTAGCATTTACCTGCTTCGCGCTAGAGATGTTCTAAAGCCCAAAATTTAAGACTTCTTTTATACAAACAGAGCAGACTCTGATCGGGGGATATATCCAACAGGAACTGTTTGATTTGGTCTACTCTGTTTGCAAAAGCAATCAATGGCGGGCTTATCAAGTAATATGTTAACATAAGCTCCAATTGGTCATTCTGACCTTGACTCTGAGTCTTTGAGAACTTTCTGCGATCTTCGACTGGCTATTCTGGAGCTGTTTCTCCCCATGCCCATACATTTCTCTAGATGGGGAGCAAACCGTGATGCTGCGAGGTTACGTTGGCAGTTGGGACATATACACTCAAGCTGTTTCTTTGTAGGGACATTTCCAAACACGTCTACACCTGGCCTGTCAACTATTTCTGTGATACACAAGAATAAATTTGGTACAGATTATAGATAAAATGCACTTATTCATTACAGTGGTAACATTTTGGGTAAAAGACAACATACAGTAAAAATATGTCTAAAGCAAACACCTAAAAGAGACTAACTCTGTGTCACTGAGGCAGACGGTAGCTTCATGCAGGATGAAAGTTACGCAGAAAGCTCCTTCTTATAAAGACACGTGTTTATTCATGACGTGGTCATTTTAGAGAGGTTCTACAGGATGTTTATTACATAGACAATGTGTCTATAAATGACACATTTTAGATGTCTGTAAAACTGAGATAAAAATTTTAGTTTTGTTTACCAAAAACCAGTAGGGTGTGGAAATAATTTACGAATGATAACTTAAAATTGCAAAAGTTAGATATAACGAGCTGTCCGCAGACAGCTCGCTCCACTTTTCTTAGTGCTGGATAGTGTAGTGGAAGTCGAAAAAGGGGCATAACTATGGCAAAATTAATTTTAGGGTTACCTGCACTTGTGAAATTGGTTCTACTTCTGATAGTAAACATGAATACCAAATTTTAACCAAATATCTTTGATGGTTTCTGAGAAATGGACCTTAACAAAAAGGTTAACCAACGCCAACGTCGACGAGAGGGTCATGACAATAGCTCCACTTTTTGAACAAGAGGGCCAGAATGGACCTGAAGCGCTCACCAGACAATCAGAGGAGGAGATTTTCAAAGTTTTCACTATTTGTTTCTATTGAAAACTGGCTACCCCTGGGGCGGGGCCAATTTTGACCCTAGGGGCATAATTTATACATCTTTTGTAGAGGACCTGAACATGATTCTATGTGCCAAATATGAAAGCTGAGAACCTCCCAGTTTCAGAGAAGAAGATTTTCAAAGATTTCACTATTTGTTTCTATTGAAAACTGCCCACCCCGGGGCGGGGCCAATTTTAACCCCAGGGCCATAATTTATATAACTTTTGTAGATGACCTGAACATGATGCTATGTGCCAAATATGAAAGCTGAGAACCTTCAAGTTTTTAGAGGTGAAGGTTTTCAAAGTTTTCACTATTTGTTTCTATTGAAAACTGCCCACCCCCGGGGCGGGGCCAATTTTGACCCCTGGGCCAAAAGTTTTACAACTTTTGTAGAGGACCTGAACATGATGTTCTGTGCCAAATATGAAAGCTGAGAGCCTTCCAGTTTCAGACAAGAAGATTTTCAAAGATTTCACTATTTGTTTCTATTGAAAACTGCCCACCCCGGGATGGGGCCAATTTTGACCCCAGGGCCATAATTTATATAACTTTTGTAGAGGACCTGGACATGATGCTCTGTGCCAAATATGAAAGCTGAGAGCCTTCCAGTTTCAGAGGAGAAGATTTTCAAAGATTTCACTATTTGTTTCTATTGAAAACTGCCCACTCCTGGGGCGGGGCCAATTTTGACCCCAGGGCCATAATTTATATATCTTTTGTAGAAGACCTGAACATGATGCTCTGTGCCAAATATGAAAGCTGAGAGCCTTCCAGTTTCAGACAAGAAGATATTCAAAGATTTCACTATTTGTTTCTATTGAAAACTGCCCACCCCTGGGGCGGGGCCAATTTTGACCCCGGGATCATAATTTATAAAAAATTTGAAGAGGACCTGAACATGATGCTATGTGCCAAATATGAAAGCTGAGAGCCTTTCAGTTTCAGAGAAGAAGATTTTCAAAGATTTCACTATTTGTTTCTATTGAAAACTGCCCAACCCTGAGGCGTGGCCAATTTTGACCCCAGGGCCACAATTTATATAACTTTTGTAGCGGACCTGAACATGATGCTATGTGCCAAATATGAAAGCTGAGAGCCTTCCAGTTTCAGAGGAGAAGATTTTCAAAGATTTCACTATTTGTTTCTATTGAAAACTGCCCAACCCCTGGGGCAGGGCCAATTTTGACCCCAGGGCCATAATTTATATAACTTTTGTAGAGGACCTGAACATGATGCTCTGTGCCAAATATGAAAGCTCAGAGCCTTCCAGTTTCAGAGGAGAAGATTTTCAAAGATTTCACTATTTGTTTCTATTGAAAACTGCCCAACCCTTGACGCGGGGCCAATTTCGACCCCAGGGCCACAATTTATATAACTTTTGTAGAGGACCTGAACATGATGCTTTGTGCCAAATATGAAAGCTGAGAGCCTTCCAGTTTCAGAGGAGAATATTTTCAAAGATTTAACTATTTGTTCTATTGAAAACTGCCCACCCCTGGGGCGGGGTAAATTTTGAACCCAGGGCCATAATTTATATAACTTTTGTAGAGGACCTGAACATGATGCTATGTGCCAAATATGAAAACTCAGAGCCTTCCAGTTTCAGAGGAGAAGATTTTCAAAGATTTCACTATTTGTTTCTATTGAAAACTGCCCAACCCCTGGGGCGGGGCCAATTTTGACCCCAGGGCCATAATTTATATAACTTTTGTAGAGGACCTGAACATGATGCTTTGTGCCAAATATGAAAGCTGAGAGCCTTCCAGTTTCAGAGGAGAAGATTTTCAAAGATTTCACTATTTGTTTCTATTGAAAACTGCCCAACCCAAAAAATTTGTAGAGGACCTAAAGATGATACTATGTGCCAAAGGTGAAAGCTGAGAACCCTGTAGATTCAGAGGAGAAGATTTTTAAAGGTTCAAATTGTTGACGACGGACGGACAACGCACGCCGACGGACGACGGACATCAGGCAATCACAAAAGCTCACCCTGAGCACTTTGTGCTCTGGTGAGCTAAAAAGTGGAGCTAAAAACTGTGGACATCACCAATGTTATTGACCCATGTATTAGACAAAATTTGTGTGTGTTTTAGTTCAGTATCAATCCTAGTGGTTTTCGGACTGGTTCCCCACAGTGTTCCGATTGGTTCTGTATATGTACTTGTGCCTGGTAATGTGGATTTTTCATGTGAGGAAGCCTTCAAGCTCGGATGCAGTAGGTCGATGGTTCTACCCAGGTGTTCTGCTGTGCACAGAACAATGCAAATCTGTGCACAGAAAAACCTCTCTGGTCTTGTTCCACCTGTAACAAGCTAGACATCCCGATATGACTGAAATACTGTTAAAGTGACGTAAAGCCTGATACCAACAAACAAACAAATTTAGTTGTGTGATATTACAATAACATTTTCTTCTAGAACAATTATTATTATTATTGGTTCACAAACATGTGACCAGTATTACTAAATCACAAATATATTTTATGATATAAATAATGGTCTAAACGGTATAATTTCGCTGGATATGAGATATTTCTACAAAAGCATCATTGTCTATCACCAGACTACCTTTAAAGTGATAGTTCTTACAATAAACAAACATTTTCAATATAAAAGATAAAAAAAACCTTGGTATGTGTTATACTCAATCATTATTATGTCGAACAGTTACAAAATTAAAATGCAACATGAATAAATACTAATACATTGGTGAATACCATTGGGTCTTCTATATCAAACACATGAACATTTTGTCTTCTTCAGCATTTTTTTTTCAATTGGATTTCTTGTGATTATACTTCTTTCCAGCTTATAAACATTTCTAGGCAGTATTAAAATGCATTACAAGTAGAGAGACTATCGCTTTAACTCTTTGCAAGTTGAGTAATTGTCTTCTGTGAATTGTTTCAATCATTTCTTTTTATGAATATAAACTGTTTGTCTTATCTGGATCAAAACTTTTTGCGTAGGTTATCACAATAATGCCACTAGCATACAAAGAATTATTAAATTTATAACATGTTATAACATACCTGCATGCATAACCTGCTATAGCATGTCAGGTAGATTTAGGAAATTTGTCAGGTAGATTTGACTTTTGTCAGGTATGTATTGTATTTGTATATTACTTCTGAGTCTATTCCATCAATGAGAGTAATTAAAGTTTTTAACACTTTACCTGATAAAGATACCTTTTAATGCGTAGAGTAGACCCAATCAGATGGCTCCAATAGGAGCTGTCTGATGACTGAGGATCTGCTCTGTTTGCTTTTGGAATTTTACAAATTCGGCAATGACAAAAAATTCATGTGCGCATGTGCCATTATAAAAATAAATCTAATTAATATTCATGGTACTAATTCTAACTTGAATATTCACCATGTAAATGGTCAACCATACAGACTGATAACTCTCGGTCAAACAAAGAGAAACACTTACCATGATCCTTTTGAGATCTGAAATGTAGAATAACATACTTTTAAGATATGAACTAGATCCACTCATTTTCTTCATAGCATAGATGAAAATAATATTGCATCAAAGTGCTCACACTCTGACAGTTTTTTCTTTTTTTTAAGAAAACCATTCTCACAAGTCAACACTACTTGAAAATGTTCCATGGCTTTTTCTAGCATGATCAGTGTTTTTGACATCCAGTTAGTGCTAAGTAAATTAACATTTTCTTTAACCCTTTACCTGATGAATATTAATGTAAGAAATAGTGACCTCGTGAATTTAAATTAGCCGAGTCTTATAATGACATATGAACAACTGAATTATTAATATTTTTGGCCTTGGTAGAAACTAGAAAGAAATCTACAATGTATATTAGTCCATAAGTAAACAGAGCAAACAGGAGCTGTTTGATCTGGGTCTACTCTGTTCGCAAAAGCATTAAAACCTGTCTCTAGCAGCGTTGAACATCATGTAAGAAATTATGCAAACAGTGTAGACCCAGATACGAGTGCTCCTATAGGAGCTCTCTCATCTGGGTCAGCACTGTTTGCCATGGAAATTTTTTATTAACCCTTTACCTCATACAGACACCTTTTAACGCCTTTGCAAACAGAGTAGATCCAGTTTAGATGGCTCCTGTACAAATTGTCTGATTAGGATCTACTCTGTTTGCTTAATGGACCTAGATCTGATTCTAGTTTCTGCCATGGACAAAAACTTCTGCATCCCTATGCCATTATAAACAAGAGCTGTCCGCAGACAGCGCGCTCCACTTTCTTTAGTGCTGGATAGTGTAGTGGAAGTCTAAGTCAGAAAGGGGAGATAACAACAGCAAATTTAACTTTAGGGTTACCTACCCTTGTGAAATGGGTCCCCCTTGTAATAGTTAGTATGTATACCAAAGATGAACCAAATATCTTGGACAGTTTCTTAGACATGGACCTGAACATAAAACTTAACCAACAATGAAAATTCTAAGTCGAAAAAGGGGCATAACTATGGCAAAATTAATTTTAAGGTTACCTACCCTTGTGAAATGGGTTCCCCTTGTGATAGTTAATATGTATACCAAAGATGAACCAAATATCTTTGACAGTTTCTAAGACATGGACCTGAACATAAAACTTAACCAACAATGAAAATTCTAAGTCGAAAAAGGGGCATAACTATGGCAAAATTAATTTTAGAGTTACCTACTCTTATGAAATGGCTTCCTCTTGTGATAGTAAACATACATACCAAATATGAACCCAATATCTTTGATGGTTTCTGAGAAAAGGACCTTAACGAAAAGGTTAACCAACGCCAACGCCGACGCCGACGCCGACGAGAGGGTCATGACAATACCTCCACTTTTTGAAAAAGTGGAGCTAAAAATCAGCTAATAAATATTAATGATGTCATTATTTCTGAACTCATTACTCCATAAATATGCCTGTCTATGCCTTTTGCAAACAGAATAGACCAATATTGGACGTCTCCTGTAGGTACCGTCTGATCAGAATCTGATCTGTTTGCTAATGAAATAATATCAATACAACTACTGCTTCTGTCATAGCCAAAATTCCCTCTGTTCATATGCCGTTATAAAAATAAATCAAATCAATATTCATGAAGTTATTTCTTTCATCAATATTTATAGAGTAAAGGTTAAATGAATAGTCATCATGTAAATAATAAAGGTTTCTCTTACGTTAGTTTGTTTCATCCAGAGCTACAGATAAGGGTGCGTACCCAAATACTATAATCGTCATTTCTCCACCAAACCCTATGTTGTGACCTCTCTTTAGAATCGTCTCTTTGAGACAATTCTAAAGAGAGGTCACAACATAGGGTTTGGGGAGAAACAAAGGAGTTATTCTTGAAAATGTTTTAATTTACGCATCTTATCTGGAGCTCTGTTTCATCTGACAGTACATACAGTGGATCTGTATCCCCTAGGAAAAGTGTCCCCAGCTTGCAAGATCTGTGCACCTCAAAACAGAGTCCCAGTACCACATCATCAATTATGTCATCCACAACCTGTTTCATCATTACATCATCCTGAAAAATAATCAAATCAAAGCTCAACAATGTATGAATATACAAGAACAACTGGTGAGCAAACATTTAGTGTATTATTAAACAATCTTAAAACATCTTTGAATTAAATTTATAATGAATCGGGACTGAAGACGGTAGATTTATGAATATGTCAAATGCATCTATGAGTCTCATTTAACCCTTTACCTTATGAGCCACATTTTTACACATCAGCAAATATCTAGTAGATCCAGATGAGACAGCTTCTGTAGGAACTTTGTTTGGATAGTAATGTGGCATCAGGGGTATTGTAGTATTTAAATATTGCCTATAGATGTGCAAGTCGTCTTTTGTAGCAGTGTGTTAGAATGTCTGATTGTGGAACTTGAGGCTGAGAGCTCAAGCCCAGGTAAGGCTGTTTAGATATATATCATGTATGCATTACATTTTGGGGCTTGTCAAACAACAGATCTTGGCTAACACTGGTAAAAGTATAATAATCTGTGGTTACAGTATAGGGTACCCATTACACTTGTGTGAGTCAGCTACAAGATGAAGGAAGAAAGATTCCTGAATATCTTGTCGATCTTTAATAAATTTGTATTCGAGTTATAAAATTAAGCTTTCTGAGCTCAGGTTTCATAACTTCGTCCATCCTTACAGTTAACCATTTACCCCATGAATATCCATGTAAGAAATAATTAATGTATGAATATTAAATAGCCAAATTGTTTTAATGGCATCATGAATAAGGATATTTTTACTATAGCAAAAACCACAGAAACAGATCTACATTATTTCTTAAGCAAACAGAGAAGACCTATGTATATCAGGGAAAGGGTCAAATTCTTGACAACCTTGTATAAAGATAAGATGCGAAGTTATGCAGTGCCTCATTCTGGTGTTTTATATTCTGGTAATGTTTTTGAAAGGCCAAACATATCTAGACTTATTTTGAGAATTTAGTTGTTAAGATGATATTTTCTGTCTTTGAAAACTGGATAAGATTAACCCTTTACTTAATCAAGATACATCTGGCACCTTTGCAAACAGATCAAGGTCTGCTATTCGCTTACGAAATAACTCTATTTCTACAGTTTCTGCCATGGAAAATATTCCCTTATTAATGATGCCATTCTAAAGATTAAACTAATTAATATTCATACAATCATTATTTTTGACATGTATATTTATTGAGTAAAATTTAAAGTGTTTTTTGTTGTTTACGATAACTGAGTAGACTGTTAGCCTAATGATATTGATAGTGGTACTGTAATTCAATGACAGGAAAAAGAGACGGGAAAATATTCATGGATAGT
Organism: Azorinus chamasolen; assembly: GCA_963576725.1. Lineage (NCBI taxonomy): Eukaryota > Metazoa > Mollusca > Bivalvia > Cardiida > Solecurtidae > Azorinus > Azorinus chamasolen. Next base: position 27,231,917 of record OY755248.1, read on the forward strand.
AATTCCGATATTAAGAGTACTTGTGCAGCTTTGCGCGAGCAATTTCAGCAGTTAACATTCAGGTTTTTTCCCTTTTTTAAAACTTGCTGCCCCACCCACTCTGGAATACATGGCATTCAAGCAAAACAAAATCCATTGTGCCAGTAACGAAGTGATTTGTTGCAAACATTGGGCTTTGGATGATTTCTCTCAACTTCCCGATAACCATGCAATACCTTCAGATTTATGTCTTCCAAATTAATGTCAGGTTCTAACAGATCCATTCTGCATCGTTTACTTCGGTACCGGAAATTGATGTAAACAATGCAGTTATCTCCCCTGCCTTAAGTTCAACTGCGTGCAGAAAGGCGCGACTTCTCGTGCACGCACGTGGTTCGAGCTGTCATCAACATAATCTAGACTACAATATTTCTTAGAAGTGTTCGAATTAATAATAGACCATGTTTACTTGTTAATCGTATGTCTAATATACACTAGATTTCTATATAGACTTTTGAGTTAGATATATTAAAAAATATACAGTAGAACCCCTCTAATGCGACCGCTTAAAATGAATAAACATAGGTCTTTATAAGCAGGTGGTTGCAGGGCTTTTTTCCTGTATTAAACTACCACCTGCATCTAGCACCCATAATTATATACATTATTTAGGTGTCGCATTAGCGGAGATTTACTGTAGCTCTATATTTGCTCATTTGATAATTATGCAAACAGTGTAGATCGAGATCAGAGAGCTCTACGAGGAGCCACCTGAACTGGGGATGCAGGCGCGGAGCCGGCGTACGCCCCCTAAAATTGCTCAAACAAACTTTTTTAGTAATATTTTAGATCTAGATCTACTAAAAATCAATAAAACATTGATTTAATCTGATTTTTGTTATTTCCCTCGCCCAATTACGCTCTTTTTCAACATGTATTACAAACACACTACAGTAAAACCTCTCAATAACGGCCACTAAATTGCGTTCTGTTTTACTTTCACCTTGCTTTAAGCAGCCACCTGTCTTTACCACACACTACTTGATGTAATGTAGTGGCCGTTATAGAGAGGTTTTACTGTATTTATTTATGTCATCAAACTTAAAAATCTAACCCCCCCCCCCCCCTTTCCAAAAATAAATTAATCTACCCCACCTGGGATGCACCGTTTACTTCTCATTATTTTTCCAGAACTAAGGATTTCTTGCCCAAAAACCAAAAATCCTTCAAAATGAATATTACACAATAAGCTAGGCGCGCGTTGTTTTAATAGATGTTGTTGCTCCATCACATATTGGAATAGAAGATCATTGTAAAAAAAAACCAACAAAATTAATGTCCTCATTCTTAACAACTGGATTTGATATCTAATTCTGTCTACTGTATATTGTTTTGATAAATCGCCACAAACGAAGAAAACGTGTCAAACTATATCTAGTGAAACACTAGTGATAGTATGATACACATAAACAGCTCTCAGAGATATTTTTCTGACACGCAGTTAAATCTATATGAAACGAAAAATAGGCCTATAGATACGTTTTTTCGCAGTCATCGGTGCGTCGGACATTGTACAGGTTGGAACACATTTTCTGTTCTTTTTTAATATATATATATATAATCCTCATCTTTTACCAAGATTCTAGATAAAAACGTATTTAGAAAATCTAGTAAAAAAGTTATATTTACAGCAAAACACCGCTAATATGACCACCTAAAAGAGGGTATAATTCTAGGTGCTAGATGCAGATGGTAGCTTTCTGCATTATTTTTGTCATGCATTAAGCAACCGCCTGCTTATAACGACACCCATGTTTATTCATTAAGTGGTCGCATTAGAGGGACTCTACCTGTATTTATATTTTTGTCAAACCCTATATATCTTGTTGCAACTCATCAAAATCGCCTCGGAGAGACGATTCGAATGAATTGCTGCAATATTGGGTTTGGCGGAGAAATCAGATATTTACTGATCAGTACACACAATGCACATATTATATACAGTCCTGTTTTAAAGAGAAATTTATCCAAAACCCTCTGATATTACTACAATGTGAAAGAAATAATGAGTTCTTCGGAGGTATGAAAACGTAATTTCGATATGGAAGGTGTGAAAATGTGTATTCCGCCCACATGTCGGAAGTTGTTTACTAACATGATTAGTTTCCCTTAGGCACCCTCATGAGTGTCCGGTTAGGTCACGTGACTGGTCAGTTCGTTATCGGGTTCGCGAACTATCGAGGAATGCGGGGGTGGTAGGTGTATTGGACGAACCTATTTTACTTTTTATTACCGTTCAAATTTACAAAACACACCATTAAATTTTCTCAAAATGATAAAATAATCTCAGAGAGCATATTTTTGGAGGTTTTCATGAGATAAATCGACCCAGAGTCCAAGATAAGGTATGGGTCAGTCTACCTGTGTTCACTGTTGCATAATGGGCAATTCCTATTGCGCAGCCCGAATAGAGGTTGTGTCAACAAGATCAGATGACGTAATGGCTATCTCTCAAAACAAGTGAAAAACTCAAGAAAAACGCAATTAAATCTCAAAATGGCAGATGGATCATTTTGTGATTATGCAGGTCATATGGATGGGAACTTAATGTCGCAGATTTCTGGATACGCGAATAGACAAGGCTCGGAACATTTGGGTGAGTATTTTTCTCCTTTTAACCTCTGCCCTTCGAACGTTGCCTTCGTCCAACTATTATTTCACATATTATATAACTGCTCATAACATATTTCGCACGGGTTTTCGGAATGGCATTGCTGCGTGCAATATGATGAAATAACCCACGAGCGACTCGTTTTCGAACAAATAATTGTATTTGTTTGGGGTAATTTGGTTCGAAACAGAAGATTGTTTTTGGACTGTAGTTGCATTTGGTGTGCAAATGGTGGCCATTTTGTATCGGCCCTGCCGCTGGAGATAGTCAGTAGAATCACTGACCCGTAACGGCATGGTCAAAGGTGGCGTAGTTGCGGAAGTTGCTACTGCGCTTTGTGTATAAACCACGTGTTAGAGCGACTACATGCGAAATTGGTGACATGCCTGATGTGCGTCAGTCTGTCAGTTGGCCTTTTTTAATTTACACTAACCGAGAAGTAGCAAACATACAAATGTATAAGGTGGTGGTGGTTGAGAGGGGGGGGGGGGGTGTTATTCATTTTTATTTTACTGTTTTTGTTGGGGGGGGGGGGGGGGGTGTCATCTATAACTTGCGTCACATATCATTACACCTGAACCATTTTCTTCAAATATATAAATGTCCCATCACGCTGTTGCAAACAGAACAGACCCTGGTCACATGACTGATCTAGGCCTCCTCTGTTTGCAAGGGTATTTAAGGGTGTATCTCACTGTCTGTGTTAACTATTGATGATGTCTGACTTGGGTGTATACTATTTGATGGGTACTCTAAATACACAAAGACGGGCAAACTTAGACAAGTAGTCCTATAGGAGCCATCTGGTCAGGGTCTGCTCAGTTTGCTTATGATATAATATGGATATGGCTCTTCAGTTTGTTTCATGGTTAAAATTTCCTATGTCCCAACACACTCCATGTGGTATCATAACAATAATAATAATAATTAATTAATCTAATTAATATAAATGATGTCATTATTTCTTATATGAATATTCATGGAGTAAAGGGTTAACCCCTTCCTCGATTAATATTCATGTAAGAAATAATTACGTCATGAATATAAATAACTATGTTAACATGGACACAGGAATTTTTGGCCATGGCAGAAACTGTAGAATGGTATCTTTATTATGTCATAAGCAAACAGAGCAGACCCAAGAGCCATCTAATCTGGGTCTACTCTGTTTGCAAAGGTGTAGAAAGGCGTATTTATGGAGTAAAGGGTTTAGCAAGGTAATTAGGGCAGCCCATTACCACCAGGTTGTAGGGTTGGGCATGAGATCTGATACCAAGTGATCATCATGATCATCTGCGTGGAAAGAGGATGAGCTGCAACTATCAAAAGGTCAAGGGGCCGGTCAAGATCTGATCTCAAAGTGGCCCTTATTGTTAGATAGTGGGAAAGGAATTCTTAAGCCTGTTACTATCACTTACTGGAGTCAAGAAGTTAATTACCATTTCATATGAAAGGTCAGAATTGCAAATTTCAACTGGGAAGTTGACAGTTTTGTCCCACTCTTGCTGAATTTTCAAATAGCTGCATGATTGTTAACCCTTTACTCCATAAATACGCCTTTGTATGCCCAGTGTTCCAGCTGGAGCTGTCTTGTCACGGAGAAGTTATCAGTGTATTGAGGAAGAAGTTTTGGTCCTGATTTTGTATCTCCCTATAGTATATGTTCTATATATTAAAACTTCTCCCTCTGCTCAAAACAGGGAGAAGTCAGCAGAGTTAGGATTTTTTTTCTCCCAAATCGTCCTCTTGCTTGAACCCTGTACATGTATGCCTTTGCAAACAGAGTATACCAAGATCAGATGTCTCCTGTAGGAGCCGTCTGATCAGTGTCATTTCTATTTGCTCAAGCATCTGACATCTGATCTGGGTTTACTCTGTACAGGCATCAAAAGATGTCTGTGTCGGGGAAACCCTTTCCTCCATGAAAGAAATAATGACATCATGAATATTAATAGATTAATTTGCTATACATGTAATAACACACGGACACAGGCATTTTTGCTATGGCAGAAACTGTAAATTCATATCTATATTATGAAATAAGCAAACAGAACAGACCCAGATCAGACGGCTCCTGCAGGAGCTGTCTGATCTGGGCCTGCTCTGTTTGCAAAGGCGTAGAAAAGCATATTTATAGAGTAAAGGGTAAAAACTGCAATCAGAGTGGCTTACGTGGATCCAAACTGCATGTGTCTGTAAAGCTTGGTTCCCTCTGCCAATCAGATCAACTCGATCAAGCCAGATTAAATGTTCGGGGACTGGTCTGGCTCGCTCGATGGGAGTGATCTGGGAGATCTACCTTGGTCGGCGACTCGGCATCGCTCAGACTCTCTACCCAAATTCTTTTTGACATGTCCAAAAAGTTCGGGTAGAGATCGAATAGCCACATGCTCGAATAGCGATCGGGAAGCGGTTGGGTATTGATCAAGTAGAGGGTCAAGTTGATCGGGAGAAAATCTTGTAGAAATCTAGTGCGGTCGGGATGAAGTCGTTTACCTGATCTGTACTGGATCATCTCGACTTCTGCTTGAGTAATACTAGATTGACCATGACTATCTGGTCGGGTAGAGATCGAGCAGAGGTCCAGTTGGTCGTGTAGGGATCGTATCTGGATCAAGATGATCAAGCAGAGATCGTGGTGGTTGTTGAGTTGATCTCGTGTAAGAGTCATGAATGATCGTGAGGGGGTCGTGTATTATCGAGTAGAGGTCGAGAAGAACTTGTGTACATGCCTTCGGTCAAGCTTGATCGAGTTGATCGGATCGGCAGCGGGAACCATCCTTTTTAGATTATTCAAGCTCCGGGCGTATAAAATCAAAATGTTTCTGATTCTCTGATTGTTTTTGTGTTAATCTTAACCCTTTCCGCAATAAATGCGCCTTTGCAAACAGAGAAAATCCAGATCGGATGGCTCTGGCTCCTAGAGGAGCCATCTGATCAGGGTCTGCCCTGTTTGCTTATGATATAATATAGATATGATTCTACAGTTTCAGCCCAACAATTATTGCGTCCATGTGCTATTTGCAACAATTAATTTAATTAATATTCATGGTGTAATTAATATTCCATGAATATTAATGGAGGAAAGGGTTAACACAACGGACCAATGTTGCCAGCATACAAGGGGTTATCAAAAAGATATAAAGTTGATATTCTTCTGATAATTCCGCTTAACCTTTTCCTCTATAGGTTATTTTTAGACCCAACCTCTTTAAATGAATCTACCCAAAAAGGAGCATTTACTAGAGAAAAGTAAAATTTTAGAATTTTGTAGTTTGAAAGCATTGTTATAATATAAATAGAGCATTTGCTCCTATAGGAGCAAATGCTCTATTTATAATGATTTCAAGAAGTGGTTATTACAGAGGCGTAGAAAGGCGTATTTATGGAGGAAAGGTTTAAAAGTGTATTTCATGAATGTCGGCCTATGAATTATTATTTCCATGAATATTTATTAACCCTTACCCTGTTGCATATTCATGTAAGAAATAATACCATCATGAATACATGTATTGATGAGCTGAATTTTTATGAGGTAAATTTTTCATGGAAACTTTTTGCTATCATATGACAAAACTGTAGAATCAGATCTATATCATATCAAAAGCAAACAGATCATACCTTGATCAGACATGCTCCTGCAGGAGCTGTGTAATCTGGGGCTACTCTGTTTACAAATTCAAGGGACGGGTCAATAGAAATTATTCTCAACAAATACCTGCCGTAATCATACATTTTAATCGTATAGTACTGTATGAACTTTAAACCCTTTCCTTCATATAAACGTGTTTTCACGCATTTGCTCCTAGAGGAGCCGTCTGATCAGGGTCTACTCTCACTCTGTTTGCTAACAGAATTTGATAGATCTGTTTCTATACTTTCTAAACTGTCTACAATGTTCCACCTTCCATATTTCATTGTATTAAACTATTTTGTCAATGAATATTCAATCGGTACTGAAAATTGGCCTAAATACAGAACAGGGAAAGGTTTAACACCACTGGCATTGTATTTGTTGTTTATCGGCAATAATAAAACCACTTAACATGGTTCTAATTGGTAGATGGGATAGTGCGGTTTTCCCCCAAATGTTTTCAGTCTTATTTATGAAACGGTCATTGTGCCTTCGGACAAAGTGACCCATCCTGAAGTAGCATTATTGAAATTAATGAAATGAATACCAGCAGTTCGTTGAAAGCCAAGTAAATGTGAACTAATTTTACATTAACTCTTTACCCGATAGAAGCGGCTTTTAGCGTGTTTGATTTATTCCTCCGCTGAAGAAAATAGTTCAAATTCATACAGTCATGAACATATTGCATAATAAATATTTTCTATATCCTAGTAGATGGTAGCTTAAAGCAGGCTGAAAGTAAAGCAGAATGCGCCTTAAGGCGCATTCTGCTTTACTTTCAACCTGCTTTAAGTGGTCATATGTCTTCAAAACTAGAAACAGGCTATTGGGTAAAGGGTTAACTCTTTGCATACTGAGTAATTTGTCATCTGCAACAATTGTCAACTGCGCCAATTCTTAACCCTTTCCTCCATGAATATTCATGTAAGAAGCAATGATATCATGAGTATTAAGTAGATTAATTCTTAAAATAGACACTGGAATTTTTGGCCATGGCCGAAACTGTTCAATCATATCTATATTTATATCATAAGCAAACAGAGCAGACCCTGATATAGGAGCCGTCTGATCTGGGTCTACTCTGTTCAACTTTACAAACTACAAAGGCGTATTTATGGGGTAAAGGGTTAAAATAAAATTTCTCTAATGCTGCTTTACTTCTCCATTGTCTGTCCATCCATATTTTTTGCCTTTCAAGTTTGCAGAGTAGACCCAGATCAGATGGCTTCTTTAGGAGCCATCTGATCAGGTCCTGCTGTGTTTGCTTATGAAAAAGGGTAATATAGATCTGATTCAAGTACTTAGGTCATAGTGTTGTTATAAAAAATCAGTTTATTAATGTTCATGATATGAATATGCTGCTTTGCAAACAGAGAAGACCCAGATCAGACAGCTACTGTAGGAGCCGTCTGATAACGTGTCTGCTCTGAGTTTGCTAATGGAATTTGATAGATCTGTTTCTTTAGTTTCTAAAATGATAACAATCTTCAACCTGCCATATTTAATTATAAATATTTTGTCCATGAATACTCTGTAAGGATTGAAATGTGGACTAAATATATAGAGCGGGGAAAGGGTTAACTAGAGAGAAGACAAATTATCAGGAAATATTAACTCATCTCCTGGGCTATTTTTAGACCCAACCTTTTTGAACCGGTCTACCGAAAAGGAGCATTAATTAGAGAAAAGGAAAATTTTAGAATCTTGTAGTTTGAAACCATTGCTACAGGAGCAAATGCTCTATTTATCACAATGGTTTTACAATGTGAATTTTATAGAGGCGCAAATATGCGTCACTAGGGGGGCAATGTGTTAAGCCAGTGATGATTTATGCAGTGGACAATTACTAATAGTACAAGTTTGTAAGCTAGATTATGACTTGTATGTTATTAACAGTTTTGTTATCCATGTGACTTATATGTTGTTAACGGTTTTGTCGTAATGTGGCCTTGATTATAGAATAAATAGCCTTGATAGGATTGTTTGGATTAAAGGAATTAGGCATAACAACACATTAACTCTTTTGCTGCCAAATTTTGTTGTCTGCAAAATTTGTCGTCTGCTACAATGTTTGTTTGTATAATTTCCTCATCTTTTCTTTCAATATTAACATTATCACTGTAACAAACAGTTTGAATCCTGATGAGACACAGAGTTACTGTAAAACCTCTCTATAACTACCATTTAATTACATCAAGTATTTTGTGTTAAGGGCAGGTGAATGCTTAAAGCGAGGTGAAAGTAAAACAGAACGCTGGCTGCTTAAAGCAAGGTGAAAGTAAAACAGAACGCTCCAATAGGAGCGTTCTGTTTTACTTTCACCTTGCTTTAAGCAGCCACCTGCTCTAAATACCAACTAATTAACACAGTTTAGTGGTCATTATAGAGAGGTTTTACTGTACTTGGTGTCTCATCTGGATCTAGACTGTTTGTATAGGTGATTACAGATGCAACATTGGCAGCAAAAGTATTAACCCTTACCTTCATACAAACGCCTTTTCACTAATCTGCAAATAAAGTAGACCCAGATCAAACAGCTCCTATAACGTTGGCAATAATTTTGTCACCATTGCACATACATACTTAAGACTTGGTATGCATGTGCAGCTTATGGAGGCAAACGTTTTTAGAGGTGACTTACTAAGGTCAAGGTCATACATGTACATCGAGGTCAAAGGTCAAATTTGTTTTCCTCTGTCTTTTGGTTGGTTTGAGTGTTTTCGCGATTGTACATGCATAAATCAAACTTGCCATGCATACGCAACTTACGGAGGCGAACATTTTTAGGGGTGACTTATTAAGGCCATGGTCACTTATTAAGGTAATGGTCATTTATCAAGCTCAAAGGTCATATCGGGGGCATGGTGTTTCACAAACACAGCTTGTTGCTTACTTTCTTCTATTTTGTTCCAGCATTTTTGTCACATGAGGATCATGTTACAGTAGCTTATTTGTATTCATCTGTGCTACTAGGGATCCCTGTGATAAATCCTGTTCATTTTGAACACTGTGACTTGTAATTTGAAACCATCTTTTGGTAAAAAAAAAATCTTTTCATCTGATCTGGATCTACTATTTTCAAAGGCATCCATATCAGGTAAAGGAGTGGAAATAAAATTGTGTAAACAAATAGGTAACTAAATTCAAGGTACAAAAAATGTAAGACAAATACAATGTATCATTTCTTTTTAGGAGATGGCCACCATGGGAAAGCAGGGCCGGGGTTTTATATGGAACAGATGCCTGTGGGAATGCCAGTCACCTCTATGGAGGCCCTAGGGTTGGCAAACTTGGCTGGTGGGAACCAGTCAAATCATGATGCCTTGCTGGCTGCCAGCATGATGTCACAGGCAGCTGCTGCAGGGATGTTTGAAAATGTAATGAACTACGCCATGAAAGCAGAGAAAGGGTTACCACCAACACCACCAGGTCTGTTGTAAATTTGAGAATGTAAAATAAAAGTTTGAAAACTTGGTAATCAGCCTTTCAACAGAGCTGTAGATAAGATACAGAGCTCCAGATAAGATGCGTAAATTAAAATATTTTCAAGAATAACTCATTTATTTCTCTACCAATCTACCAAACCCTATACTGTGACCATTCTTTAGAATCGTCTCAAAGAGACCACTTAAGAGTGGTTACAGTATAGGGTTTGGTAGAGAAATGACGATTTTAGTATTTGGGTACATACCAAATAGCTCTGTAACTCTGAGATGTGTACTGGGCAATAGAAATCTCTTAATTTCTCAACCAAATTCCTTTTGCCTGCTACTCCTTAGAATCACTTCAGAGTAGCAGCAACATTAAATTAGTAATAACGAAATGTGCCTGTATAGATGGTTTGGATCCATATGAAACCCTGAGTAACCTGGGTCCATGCTTATAAAGCTTTTTAGCTGAGTCTGAGTTCGTTCTCAAGCTTTTGATTGGTCAGATTTGAGTTCTCAAGCTTTTGATTGATCAAAAACTTGAGAACGAACTCAGACTCAACTAAAAGTTTTATAAGCATGGACCCAGGCTACACATCGGGATACAAATTGTAAATAGACTGTAAGACAATCAGACCCCATATTGAGGAGAAATTAAGGGGAAAAAACAACTTCTGAAATTGTATTATTGAAGATAGTATTTGCAGAAAGCAATTTCTTTGCATACAAAGAGTTTACCCTTTCCTTCATGTAAACGCCTTTTCACACATTTGCAAACAGAGTAGACCTTGATCAGACTACTCCTATAGGACATAATATAGGTCTGATTCTAGTTTTTGTCAAAGCTAATAATTTCATTGAACATTTGACATCGTAAAACTTCAGCTAATAAATATTCATGCAGTCATTATTTCTTGCATGAATATTGAACAGGGAATTGCTTAAAGAATATAAACGCTGTTTCACACATTTGCAAACAGAGTAGACCAAGATCAGACGTCTGATCAGAATCAGCTCTGTTTGCTAGTGGAATTTGATAGTTCAGTTTCTTTTCTTTCTAAAATGGCTACAATTTTCCACCTTCCATGTTTCATTTTAAGTTTTTTGTCCATGAATATTCAGTAGGTATTGAAATTTGGAATATAAACACAGAACAGGGAAAGGGTTAAGACTTTACCCTTTCCTCCATAAATAGGCCTTTCTACGCCTCTGTAAAAGTCACTTTCTGAAACCATCGTGATAAATAGAGCATTTGCTCCTACAATGGTTTCAAATTACAAAATTAAAAAAAAAATCCTTTTCTCTAGTTAATTGTCCTTTTTCAGTAGATTTATTCAGAGGTTGGATCTAAAAATAGCCTATGAGGGAATGCGTTAAGAGTTATAAATAATATTTTATTAGATTTTGGCAAATTCATCATAACCTATAACATGGTGGCCTGTGTTCGCGTTTACGCCGTAATCATATCTATTTACGCAAAGAAATCCGCCGGGACTCGGAATTTCGGAGGTTGTCGAGTCCCTGGGACGCAACGCTAAAACGTCAGTTCGTAAAGCTGATATTTACTATTCTGGTAATCTGGTCCAGTATTTTAGAGTTTGAACAGTTGAAATAATTATTATGCGTCACTGTCATCAAATTATTATTAATAATAAACTTAAATAGATTTATGGCACGAGTACAGTTGGGTTTTGAACATTTACATGTATCGCATGTCGTCACAGCTTGAATCCGGCAATTTCCTTATCTATTACTTAACCTATTCCCTCATATTGACGACTTTTGACGACTCTGTAAAAGTCACTTTGTGAAACCATTATGATAAATAGAGCATTTGCTCCTATAGGAGCAAATGCTCTATTTATCACAAAGGTTTCAAACTACAAAATTCTAAAATTTTCCTTTTCTCTAGATAATGCTCCTTCTCGGTAGACTTATTCAAAGAGGTTGTATCTAAAAATAGCCTATGAGGTAATGGGTTAATATGCAATTTCTTTCGTGAATATTCATGAAGTAAAGGGTTATACCCTGATGAAATCCTTCCCTGAGCAGTTTGATCTTGGTGTGGATTGTTTGCCTATAGTTTTCTGTTGGAATAAATACCAATTACATGTACTTATCTCCATAACAGGAAGTCCAGACGACCCTAAAGAAGTTGATCAATTAAGTAACCAACAAAATACAGTTTACCATAGCAGCATGCACCCAGCATCCATGGTTGCTATGCAGTCTTCCGTTAACCCAAACATTCTCGCAAAACCTGTTCCCATGCGCCGTTTGTCAGAGAAACGGATCGCCCAGGCCCGGGCGAGCCTTACATCAGTGTCATCTGTCGACCCTACCCCTTCGCATCCTGTTATAGGTAAGTCAAGTAATGATACATTCCATGAGAGAACTAGAATAAGTGCATTTCAGATGGTGCAGTAAAACTTCTCAAAACTCGACGCTAATTTTAGTATAAGTATCGGTCTTGGAGACAGGTGGCTGCTTAATCATGCTTCTGTAGGAGCTTTCTGCATGATTTTCATCATGCATTAAGCGGCTACCTGCCTAAAAGTATCTGTACATTCAAGCATGTTTACCGGTTTCATTGATTATTATGTTTTCTTTTATTAATTGTTTATTGTGAACATGTTTGTTTGCACCTTAGAGAATAGAGGTCAATATTCACACCTTCTAGATCCCCTTTTTGGAGACTAATCTTTGGACCAATTATACAGGTTGAATTTATCATATTGTAATAAAAGTACAAATATGAGTTATGCAGGAAACACCACATACAGAACAAACAGCAGCCCGAACAGCAACACAAGAAAACACAGCAAATGTACATAACTACCAAAGCATAAAGAGACCCACAAAGACAAAACAAACAAACAATAGGGGGAAGATGGAAGTACCGCCTTGGAACGGTCAGTGACAAAAGTAAAAAAAATGACACATGCTTCCTGTCTTTGGCGAAGAAGGGGAAAAATTGTGCTTGTAAAAGGACAGTTAACCAAATGATCTTTGATCTTTTTAACATCACAATAAGCTGAGATTTTTGTTGATTCCTGTCGGTCCTCGAAATATCTCCGATATACTGCAGTACCAGCCCACCTACCTTGAGTGTCCTGCAACTGGATTACCACCTTTTCAGATAGTTGGAAAACTTTAACCCATTCCCTCATAGACTATTTTCCAACCACTTTGAATAAATCTACCGAAAAGGAGCATTAACTAGAGAAAAGGAACATTTTAGAATTTTGTAGTTTGAAACCATTGTGATAAAAAGAGCATTTGCTCCTATAGGAAAGGCGTATTTATCACAATGGTTTCAAGCAGGTGATTTTAACAGGGGCGCAGAAAGGCGTATTTATGGAGGAAAGGGTTAAGGTTTAATATGTAAATTACCTTGGAAACGACCTTTGAACCAAGAATAATGATTTAACCCTTTACTACATGAATATTTATGTAAAAAATAATGACATCATAAATATTAAAATAAGTAGATTAATTGTTACAACAGCACATGGACACAGGAAGTTTTGGCCATGGCAGAAACTGTAGGATCATATCTATATCATGGAATAAGCAAACAGAGCAGGCCCTGATCAGACGGCTCCTGTAGGAGCCATCTGATCTGGGTCTACTTTGTTTGCAAAGACGTAGAAAGGTGCACAGTATTTATGGAGGAAAGGGTTAAACCTTTTACTCTATAGATACACATGCACTTTTGTAAATTGAATAGATCCAGATCAGATGATTCTTGTGGGAGTAATCTGATCAGGGTCTGCCCTGTTTACATAATTATGAAATGATATAAAATCAAATCTGTGGTAAGTCATAAGAGCAGACCAGTAGAACTATATATGTGCTACTGATTCAGTAAAGACTCATTCCCTCATAGGCTACTTTTAGACCCAACCTCTTTAAATAAATCTACCGAAAAGGAGCATCGACTAGAGAAAAGGAAAATGTTAGAATTGTGTTGCTTTGAAACCATTGTGATAAATAGAGCATAAAATTTTGATCCATAGGAGCAAATGCTGTATTTATCACAATGGTTTCAAGAAGTGACTTTTACAGAGGCGTAGAAAGGCATATTTATGGAGGGTTAAAGACAATTCATAAGTCCCAAATTGCAAGTCTTTACCCCAATTGAAACTTTTACCTGGTTAAATATTCATGTAAGAAATGATGATGTCATGAATATTTATAAGCTGATTTTTATAATGTTATTTGCCAAGTGCACCAAAAATATTTTACTTAAATTTCCTAATTAGGCAGCTTGTTTTCATCCCTATTCATTATATTATAAATTTTGACCGGTTGCTCTATAACTAGGTGACAGGGGAATTAAATAAGGCATATAGAAAATAAAAAGAAATTACGAATTTGTCACATTGAAAAGATAACATCCAGAAGACCAAGTCAGCTGTTGATTTCCTTGACCTTTGGTTGCCACGTCAATGATACAAATTAGATAACAGTGTCATCGAATAATACAGATAAGCATCATAATGTTAGAGTGGGCATAGAACAAAAAAAGATCTTCATTGACCCTTTACTAGATAGATATGCTTTTGTAAACAGAATAGACCTAGATCAGATGGCTCCTGTAGTTGCTTTTACAGATTAACCCATTCCCTCATATTGATGCCTTTTGACGCCTCTGTAAAAGTCACTTTCTGAAACCATTGTGATAAATAGAGCATTTGCTCCTATAGGAGCAAATGCTCTATTTATCACAATGGTTTTAAACTACAAAATTCTAAAAAAAATGCCTTTTCTCTAGTTTTTGCTACTTTTCGGTAGATTTGTTCAAAGAGGTTGGTTCTAAAAATAGCCTATGAGGTAATGGATTCACCCTTTCCCTCATAATATTATGACACTTAATAAATAAGTAGACCCAGACTCAGGGTCTGCTCCGTTTCTGATTCTGTAGTTTTTGCCTCCTCAGAAAATATGTGTTCCCTCATATAATCATCTTTTCATGCCTTTGCAAGCAGAATAGACCCAGATAAGACGATTCCTGTAGGAGCTGTCTGATCAGGGTCTGCTCTGTACTTTTATGAAATTATAATACAGACACTACAGTTTCTACCAATACCAAATTTCCTGTGTACATGTGACATTTTAATAATTCAGGTAATAAATATTCATGATGTCATTATTTCTTACATTCGTGAATATTCAACAGGGAAAGGATTCAAGAATCACTTGCTTTTATAGACCTCCATGGTCATTCATTAGATAATTTAATTGTTGTTGATATCTGCAGAAATCATATATGAATTTGTCATTTCTCATTGGATCCAGATGAGACACAGATTTTCTTGATGTCTCATCTGATTCCAATCTGTTAAGGACATTCTGTAATACATGTTTCCTCATACAAACATTGTGTACATGTACAGTAAAACCTCTCTCTAACAACCACTAAATTACATCAAGTATATTGTATAAAAGGCAGTTGGATGCTTAAAGCAAGGTGAAAGTAAAACAGAACGCTCCTGTAGGAGCGTTTTGTTTTACTTTCACCTTGCTTTAAGCAACCACCTGCCCAAAATACCAACTAATTAACACAATTTAGTGGTCGTTATAGGGAGGTTTTACTGTATCTAGATGAGGTGACAATTTACATCACCTCTTCATTATACCAAGCTACAGATACAGGTGCTTATATCATAAGCAAACAGAGCAGACCCTGATCAGACAGCTCCTGCAGGAGCCGTCTGATCTGGGTCTACTCTGTTTGCAAAGGCATAGAAAGGCGTATTTATTGAGTAAAGAGTTAACTTTTTACCTGATAGACCCAAATCAAATGGCTCCCGAATAAGCCATCTAATCAGTGTTGGCTCTGTTTGCTTATGATAAAATATACTGTAAAGCCTCTCTATAATGGCCATTGAATATCTGTTAAATGCAGGTGGTTGCTTAAAGCAAGGTGAAAGTAAAACAGAATGCTCCTATAGGAGCATTCTGTTTTACTTTCACCTTGCTTTAAGCTGCCACCTGCTCTAAATACCAACTAATTAACACAATTTAGTGGCCGTTATAGAGAGGTTTTACTGTAGATATGTTTCTGCAGTTTCTGCTATGGTAAAAATTAATATTCTCGTTGATAAGGCCATTATAAGACATCAGCTAATTCAAATTAATAGTTATGTTTTTTGTACTTATCCTTAACTCTATGAATATTCATGTTGGAAATAATGACATCATGAATATTGATTAGATTAATTTTCATAATGGCACATGAACATGGCCAAGTTTTGGCAGAAACTGTAGAATTATATTTGTATTATTTCATGAGTAAACAGAACAGACTCTGGGTCTTGTCTGTTTGCAAAAGTTGTAGGCGGGCATATTCATGTTGTACAGGGTTAAATATTCATGAAATAAAGGGTCAAAGTCAGGAGGGAAGATACCTAATATGCTGCGATAGTGGTCCATGTTACCGACTTTAATTTGAAATGCTCATGAGAAATTACCAGGTGCTATTACTGATAAAATATGACTCTTGTCACCTCTCCAATGGTCACTTTACATTAATAGAATCCCAACTGTCACGTCCAATTGAACATAAGCTGTGGTCAGTTCAAATGATGACCCCATTTAACTCTTTTCCTGCCAGATATGGTCATATGCAAACTTTGTCATCTGTTGCAATTTTTTGTTTGATTTTCTCCCCTTTTTTTTAAACAAACATAACCACAGTAACAAACAATTCGGATCCTGATGAGAGGCCAAGTTACTTGTCCTCTCATCAGGATCCAAACTGTTTGCATAGGTAATCACAGATGTGACATTGGCAGTGAAAGAGTTATCTTTTAGCATGCTTCTGGTAAACATGTGACCACATTGATGAGACCACAATCATGATTAACCCTTTCCTCCATAAATACGCCTTTCTACGCCTCTGTTACAAATAATCACTTCTTGAAACCATTGTGATAAATAGAGCATTTGCTCCTTTAGGAGCAAATGCTCTATTTATCACAATGGTTTCAAACCACAGAATTCTAAAATTGTCCTTTTCTCTAGTTAATGCTCCTTTTCGGTAGATTTATTCAAAGAGGTTAGATCTAAAAATAGCATATGAGGTAATGGGATATACAACAGTTGGGATGTGACACAGAGTAACATAGAGTCTTATCAAGATCCAAACTGTTAGAAATTTTGAAAGGACATGAGACAAACAATTCATTTGTATATATAGTAAATGAAGCTGGCATCAATTCTAGCAGGACTATCTCAATGAGATTAAAATTTGATCAGAAACAATTGATTTCTGCACCAAATGTACCTTTATTCAATTCCCTTATATTGACGCCTTTTGACGCCTCTGCAATAGTAATCTGTTGAAACCATTGTGATAAATATTTATCACCATGGTTTCAAACTACAGAATTCTAAAATTGTCCTTTTCTCTCGATAATTCTCCTTTTCGGTAGAATTATTCAAAGAGGTTGGATCTAAAAGTAGCCTATGAGGTAATGGGTTACCATATCCAGTTGACAGAAAGTAGTACTACTGTTTGGTAGAATCTGTCTTAGTGGCCATCAAAAAGAGGTCTATTTAGTATTTATGGGTCTATAAGGCAGATGGTCACTTATAAGAACCCATTCTCTCATAGGCCATTCCCTCATAGAACCCATTCCCTCATAGGCTATTTGTAATATTTAATGACTATATAGATACTAATTAACCCTTTCCCTGTTCAATATTCATTTAAGAAATAATGGCATCATGAATATTTATTAGATTTATTAATTTTTATAATGAAATATGTATACAGCATTATTTGAAGGAGTACAGACAATTGTTTGGTACATGTATGTTGTATTGGTAGAACTTTTGAGTCATATCTATTAACCCATTCCCTCATAGGCTATTCTTAGACCTAACCTCTTTGATTAAATCTACCAAAAAGGAGCATAAACTAGAGAAAAGGAAAATTTTAGAATTTTGTAGTTTGAATGGTTTCATAAAGTGGCTTATATAGAAGCGTCAAAAGGTGACAATATGCGAGAATTGGTTAAATGTCATAAGCAAATAGAGCAGACCCTAATCAGATAGCTCCTACAGGACCAGGCATGACCAAGCATTTCTTTGAAGGAGAAGGTTAAATTATGGAATGCAATTGAAACTTGTATTTCAATTGCCCTGATGGTCATTCTAGATTTAGTAGATTGTCTATTGTGATAAATAACCATTGTGCCTTTAAGGTGGTGGTGGCATAGCATTATTTCACAATGGGTTAGAAAATCCTGTCCTTGTTTATTGCTATTCCTTTTCCGGCTACCCTTGGAACCTCTTCTCTTGTAAAGGGTCAGAATCTATCGATTCAGAAAGCTTCAGGAATGATAATACTTTCACAATATGTCATGTAAATGATGTTTATTGACTGTGTAAAGATCAAACATTGAAACAGCCCACCTGATGATCTTTTCAGTTTGTCATAGCCGCTAATGCCTTGGGCCATTTTTGGATTGCATAATATTGCGTAGATCTTTTCAATTCGGTCAAATAAGAATGGTTTAGTCTTGCTGGATTTTGTTTAACCCTTTCCCTCTTATAAACACTCTTCACGTCTTTGCAAACAGAGTAGACCCAGATCATGAGATGGCTCCTGTAGGAACAGTCTGATCAGGTCTACTATGGTTTCTTAATTATAATAGATCTGACTCTACAGTTTCGACCAATACCAAAATAATTCATGTGTATCGGAACATATGCCCTTAGAAAAATGCGGCTAATAGATAGTTATGATGTCATTATTTCTTTCATGAATATTGAACAGGGAAAGGGTTAACACTTTGAAAGCTGCATTTGCAAAGTAGAACTGTCCTTTCAGAATTCATGAGAGGAATAGAATAGGGCCTGTCTTAAACAACCATTATAAAGAGGTCAAATTATGGGTCTGCAAGGCAGGTGGTTGCTTAATGCAGGACAAAAGTAATGCAGAAAGCTCATGCTAAATGCAGGGCAAAAGTAATGCAGAAAGCTCCTATAGGAGCTGTCTGCATTACTTTTGCCTTGCATTAAGCAGCCACCTGCTTTATAAGATCCATATGTTTAATAAATGAATGGCCGCTTAAGAGGGGTTTTACTGTATGCAATAAATTTGCATTAGGGTTCTGTTGATTCTTGTCAGAAGGCTTGTCTACTAGCCCTCTGATCTGGATCTACATGTATACTTTTTGCACAAAATATGGTGCCGTCATTCAAAGGGTTAACACTTTGTATGCTCAGCTATAATTTTCTACACAAAATGATACCTGTTTCATATATCAGAGCTTACTTCAGACTTTATTCTATAGATGCATTTATAGGAGCCACCTGGTCAGGGTCTGCTCTGTTTGCTAATGGAATTTGAAAGATGTGTTTCTTCACTTTCTAAAATGGCTACAGTATTCCACCTTCCATATTTCATTTTAACTATGATTGGCATGAATATTCAGTAGGTATTGACATAATCATTTGAAATAAACATAGATTAGGGAAAGGGTTAATCTTCATTCAGAATGGACTGTACCATGAAACTACAATGGACCATTCCACCTGGCTTGGCTGATTCCCAGTTTGTCTTTGGCCTGCAAAGAGTTAATCCTTTCCTCCATGAATATTATTGCAAGAAATAATGACGTCATGAATATTAATTAGATTAAATTAGTATATTCTTGTAGGAAATAATGATGTTATGAATATTAATGAGATTAAATATTTTTATAATAGCACATGGACCCAACAATTTTCAGCCATGGCAGAAACTGTATAACCCTTTCCCTCATATAAACACTTTTTCAAGCATTTGCAAACAGAGTAGACCCAGATCAGACAGCTCCTAGAGGAGACGTCTGATCAGGGTCTACTCTGTTTGCTAATAGAATTTGATAGATGTTTCTTTACTTCCTAAAATGTCTACAATGTTCCACCTTCCAGATTTCTTTAAAACTATTTTGTTAATGAATATTTAGTAGGTATTAAAATTTGGCCTAAATATAGAACAGGGAAAGGTTTAATCTTTATTACTGGTATATCATGAGCACACCTGATAAGACAGCTCCTATAGGAGCCATCTGATCTGTGTCTACTCTGTTTGCAAAGGCACAGAAAGGGGTATTTATGGAGTGGAGGGTTAATTAACAATGTGTGGGCAGTCTACTAACCCTTAATTCTATAGAGATACCCATTGACTCCTTAACAAACAGAGAAAACCCAGATCAAACACCTTGTGTTGGAGCAATTTGGTCAAGATCTGCTCTGTTTGCTTACGGAATTATTTAGGTTATATTCTACAGTTTCTGCCATGGTAAGATATTCCCTTGTTCATGATGACATTTTGATTATAATAATTCAGCTAATGGTTAATTTTTTCTGACCCTGAATGTTCTACAGGTAAAAGGTTAACAGTGGGCAGTCTATTAATTAACCTATAGAGGTGTGTGCATAATTACTAGCTGCTTGCCAAAATGATTCCTTTTCCCTTTACCTCATAAATAATATAAACATGTACAAGCATTCATGGATATTCTTTAACTGAATGTTCACAATGTCCAAGGAATAGGGCAAATTTTGGCAGTGGAAGTAAACAGTAGCATCAGATCTATAAATTAGTTCATTAGCAAACATAGCAGACCTTGATCAGGCAGCTCCAATAGGAGTTGTCTGATCAAGGTCTGCTCTGTTTGCTAAGGGGTTAAAAGGTGTATCTATGAGGTAGAGGGTTCTATTGAGTTTGGGGTTTTACAGCAATCTGGCACAGTATAATGTAAGACTTTAAATGCAATTGTATTTCATAATAAATTATTATTGGTAATTGAAAATTGGACAGGTTTACATGTACTTGTAAACCATGTAGACCAAGCCCTTTCAAAATGTAGACCCAGATGTTACAGGAGTACTATGATCAGGATCATCACTGTTTGTTATTCAAGTCCCTACTTGCAGATCTATTATACCCATTCATACCAAATGGACTCATTCATTTAACACTGATGAGTCATTCCTCTTTGAAGATTCAGCATTCATAGGGTTAATCCTTTCCTTCATGAATATTCATTAATATTGATACCATGAATACTAATTAGATGCATTCTTCTAATGGCATTATGAACACAGAAAGTTTGGATCAAGACAAACTCTATGGAATCATATCTACATCAGCAAACAGAGCAGACCCTGATCAGACAGCTCCTATAGGAGCTGTCTGATCTGGGTCTACTCTGTTTGCAAAGAAGTAGAACATATTTATGGAGTAAATGGTTAAGAATCACTTATTGGTGTTGTGTATTGATTAGCCATGTAGATAATTAACCCTTTCATCCCTAAGTAACTTCTGTATGCAAAATAGTTGTCTGCTGCAAGTCTTGTAGTATATTTTCCTTTATACCTTTCCATCATATAAATGCATTTTCAATCATTTGTAAACAGAGTAGACCCAGATCAGATGGCTCCTTCAGGGTCTGCTCTGTTTGCTAATGGCATTTGATAGATCTGTTTCTAAATTGGCTACAATGTTCCACCTTCCATATTTCATTATAACTATTTTGTCTACGAATATTTAGTAGGTATTGAAATTTGGAGCCATCTGATCTAGGTCTACTCTATTTGCAAAGTTGTGAAAAAGCATTTACGTGAGGGAATGTGTTATCCTTTTACGTCATATAAGATATAGTGGCATCATGAATATTAATTAACTGAATGTTTATAGTGGTATACATGTAGGAAGGAGGGAAATTTTTGCCATGGCAGAAACTGTAGAAATCAGACCTTCATTATTCCATAAACAAACACTGGGCAGAGATGGTAAGATTATTTCAACAGGAGCCATCTGATCTGTGTTTACTCTGTTTGCAAAGGCATGTAAAGACGTCTCTATGAGCTAAACGGTAAAATAAAGCTATTATACTGCTTATAGCAGGTTGTGAACCTTTTACCCCATGAATACACAAAATGTAATCGTGTGAGAAAAATGACATCATGAATATTAACCCATTCCCTCATATTGACGACTTTTGACGACTCTGTAGAAGTCACTTTGTGAAACCATTGTGATAAATAGAGCATTTGCTCCTATAGAAGCAAATGCTCCATTTATCACATTGGTTTCAAACTACAAAATTCTAAAATTTTCCTTTTCTCTAGTTAATGCTCCTTTTCGGTAGATATATTCAAAGAGGTTGTATCTAAAAATAGCCTATGAGGTAATGGGTTAATTGTATTAACTGTTATTTGAGCACATGGGCACAGAATTTATTTTTTTACCATGACAGAAACTGTAGAATCATACCTATTTTATACCATAAGCAAACAGCAGACCCTGATCAGACAGCTCATATAGGAGCTGTCTGATCCGAGTCTACTCTGTTTTCAAAGGCATAGCGTATTCATGGAGTAAAGGATGAAATAACATTGATCTAAACTTCTCCAAGTAAATGGGAGTGTCTGATCAGGACCCAGTCTGTTTCTATTTTTCCAATAGTTTCATATCATTATTAACCCTTTCCCTCCCTATATTAAATATTAATATAAGAAATAATAACATCATGAATATTTATTCGCTGAAGTTTTATAATAGCATACATATATGTATAAGCAGAACTTTTTGGTATTGATAGAGCAGATCTATAAAACATTTCAAAAGCAAACAGAGTAGACCCTGATCAGACATTTCCTTTTGGGTTCTACTCTGTTTGCTTGGGATGAAAAAGTATTTTTAGAGGAATGGGTTAAGAATACAGTAGAGAGCAGATAACAAATTCTTCCAGCAGGATAAGGGTAGAAAGGTCCCTCAGGGGGCTGTGCTGTAAGTGGGCATAATTTGCTCGCTAATGTTGGGCAATATTACAGCACCCACTAATGTGGCCCACAGACTAGTCTGTCTAGCCAGATTTAACTTCACGCTGCCTTAACAGTCTGTCACTTACAAAATTGAAATTTATTTCTGAAAGTGTGAAAAAAGTGTGAATCAAGTTTAAGCAAAAATTGTGTGTATTGAATGCTTATGCCACATATGGAGAGTGATATATTATTAATTGATAGTGTGTGAAATAAAAGTTTCGGGATTTTTGTATTGCAGTTGTTAGTTCAGAAGGAATTTATTCTTTTAAATTTTGGAGAATCTGATTTTAGTGCAGTTTGAAAGGATGATGTTTATCACTGTTGTTTCTGTTTGAATTAAATTAACTGAAGTCACAGAAGGAATATTAAGATAATACACAGTGAAAGGAAGTGTGCATCAATCATTGGGATTAAGAAAATCATGGGTGATATGATTGAACGATATTTGGAGTCTACTAGGAATTTTTATCCATCCCAAAATATGCTGGGTCCTCCGGATTATTCTATTGCCATGGCAACAGTAAATCAGAATCTCAATAATTTCAATAGTCCGTATGTGGGTACAGTGTGGGGTAAGAACTTCTTTTATGTTTCTACTTATGTGCTGTTTTATGTTAACCCTTTCCCTCATATAAACGTGTTTTCACGCATCTGCAAACAAAGTAGACCCAGATCAGACGGCTCCTAGAGGAGCCGTCTGATCAGGGTCTACTCTGTTTGCTAATAGAATTTCAAAGATCTGTATCTTTACTTTCTAAAATGGCTACAATGCTCCACCTTCCATATTTCATAATAACCTTTTTGTCCATGAATATTCAGTAGGTATTGAAATTTGTAATAAACATAGAACAGGGAAAGGGTTAACCCTTGGGGTCATCTGTGGTCTTCGACTGACAATCACTTAGCCCCTCTCCACTGTGGTTCAAATCTCAGCCTGGGCATTTGAATTTTTCATGTGAAGAAGCAGGTTGGTGGTTCTGTCCGAGTGTTTCATGCACAGAAAAACATCTGGGGTCTTCATCCACCTGTAATAAGCTGGGCATCACAATATCACTTAACCCTTTCCCTCATATAAATGTGTTTTCACGCATCTGCAAACAGAGTAGACCCAGATCAGACGGCTCCTAGAGGAGCCGTCTGATCCGGGTCTGCTCTGTTTGCTAATAGAATTTGATAGATCTGTTTCTTTGCTTTCTAAAATGTCTACAATGTTCCACCTTCCATATTTCTTTATAACTAGTTTGTCCATGAATATTCAGTACTGGTAGGTGTTGAAAGTTGGTCTAAATATAGAACAGGGAAAGGGTTAAATACTGTTTTATCAATTCCTAACAATTACATAAATCATTTGGTTATTTGGTTATATGCTGAAAAGAAGTATATGGCATGAAAACAAGTCGAATAAACACTGAAGAAACCAAATTGTTCACATGTTTGATATTGAAGACTCTATGTTCCGGTATTCCGTAATGTATACATACTTATTCGGCTCACGTTACCTGTTTGACCAAGGCTGATAATATTTTGTTGTAGAACAAAAATTATAAGTATCAATGAAAGTGGTGTATTTTGTATCACAGGGGCATTTTTCAACAATATGAGTTCAATTGACAATCTTCATAATAATGATTGAAAATAACAAATACCAATATGGAAAAATAGTCAAACAGGGAGAGCCACACACGAAATGACACCGCACCTGAAACACCATCAAACAAGAAACGGTAAAGCCACAAGACAAAACATAACAGGACGCATATCAAGACGAAAACATTAAACATTAAGCATATGAAACAACAAAATTGACTATAGGCTGAAAGCAGGAGTGCCGCCTTGGAACGGCCAGTAACCAAAATAAGTTACTGGGGGACTTAAACCTGGTTTACGGGTACCCAACCTCGTCCTTATGCCACTTTCAAAGTCAAATGTAAATAAAATTCCCCCTCCAGACAACTCCACAACATGCATAACGATGTCTAAAATGAAATGATTTGAAAATAAACGTTAGAGGTAAACAAGCGACATCATCATTTAAATGACGTCATAATTTAAAAGTATGGGAAAACTATATGAAACACTTCTACACCGACATTTTATAAAAAATAAATCACAAGAAGATACAAATACTAGTGGATATTAAACATGCACAACTGATTTGTTTGAAAAAGAATAAACTAGACATCGTAGACATGTACTCGATGACTATTCAGAGGTCAGAGCAGCTTTGGAGAAGTCATTTGGGGTACGACAGAACTGGCATAATACAAATATCTAATTTCCTCCCTCCGTAAACGGGTTTAAGAGGGAATCTTCATAGAGTATTAAGCCTTTTCCGAGTTTTATGATATTATCGAAAATATGCGTTTATTGTACGACTTCCTCTTTAACCCATTACCTCAAAGGCTATTTTTAGATTCAACCTCTTTGAATAAATCTTCCCAAAAGAAGCATTTACTAGAGAAAAGAAAAATGTTTAGAATTTTTTAGTTTTAAACCATTGTGATAAATAGAGCATTTGCTCCTAAAGGAGCAAATGCTCTATTTATCACAATGGTTTCACAAAGTGACTTTTACAGAGTCGTCAAAAGTTGTCAATATGAGGGAATGGGTTAAAACCATGTAAAACTGATACAAACAAACAAGTATAACTGACATTACAGTGACATGAAATAGTGAATATAAAATAACTGACATTACAGTGACATGAAATAGTGAATATAAAATAACTGACATTACAGTGACATATAAACATATAAACAAATGAAGTTTAGGCCATGGCAACAGATCTATATTATTTCAGAAGCGGACAGAGCAGAACATGAGCAGACTGCTCCTGCAGGAGCTGTCTGATCTGGATCATCTCTGTTTGCAAAGGCATGAAAGCATGTTTATATGAAGCCTTCAAGGAAAAGTCTTAACAATGAAGTAAATGTTTGTCATCTATTTCAAAGTGTCAAAGTCAGTAGTGCACAAATTCCTTTTGAAAAAAAATGGCCTGAATGTCTAAAACAGTGTAATCTTGATGTCTCAAACTTTAACCCATTCCCTCATAGGCTATTTTTAGGTCCAACCTCTTTAAATAAATCTACCGAAAAGGAGCATTAACTAGAAAAAAGGAAATTTTTAGAATTTGTAGTTTGAAACCATTGTGATAAATAGAGCATTTGCTCCTATAGGAGCAAATGCTCTATTTATCACAATGGTTTCAAGAAGTGACTGTTACAGAAGCGTAGAAAGGCGTATTTATGGAGGAAAGGGTTAAAGGACCATACAATCATATCACTTCGATATAACAGGAGTTTTAGTCAGCCTATTTCTAACTTGGAAACTGTTTCAATATGACAGCTTAACCCTTCGCTTGTTAATCACGTCAATATATCTACCTGTAAATAGTGAAGACCCAGATGAGACAGCTGCTGCAGGAGCTGTCTCATCAGGGTCTGCACTACATGTATTTACAAGTTGATTGTGCAAGCAGTGCACTCCACAGCAGTGACTGCACAGCGAAATACTTGTACACAGTGAAGATATATGTAATTATACAACAGGGCATGGGTAAAGAAGGAGAAATGAATTTTAAAATTCAGCAAGCGAAGGGTAAATGCAGGTGGCAAGTAATACTGAAAGCTACTGTAGGTTTACTGTTATATTGTAGTACCAGTGTTCTTGTGGCACAAACTTATTCAATCATTTCAACTTATTTCAATGAAAGTTCATACATGTAGTCTACAAGTGTAGATGTTCATGATATGATTTATGTCAGTATCAATATCTCATACAGGGAGTTACAGGGCTAAACAGATAAAGGTGCGTACTCAAATACTAAAATCATCATTTCTCCAACAAACCCTATGTTGTGACCACTCTTTAGAATATACATGTAGATATGATTCTAACAACGATGGCCCAAAATCCCTGTGTTCATGGGCCATTATAAAAATTAATCAAATTAATATATATGTATATGATGTCATTTGTTTCATGAATATTGATGGTGTAAAGTGTTAAAGAATCTCTATATTAAGAATAGCCTATCAGTGTTTAACCCTTTCCCTGTTCTATGTTTATTACAAATTTCAATACCTACTGAATATTCATGGCCAAAAAGGTTATAATGAAATATGGAAGGTGAAATAGTGTAGCCATTTTAGAAAATAAATAAACATATCTATCAAATTTTATTAGCAAACAGAGCAGACCCTGATCAGACGGCTCCTCTAGGAGCCGTCTGATCTGGGTCTACTCTGTTTGCAGATGCGTGAAAACACGTTTATATGAGGGAAAGGGTTAACCCTTTACTCCATAAATACACCTTTCTACACCTTTGCGAATAGAGTAGACCCAGGTCGGACAGCTTCTATAGGAGCCATCTGATCAAGGCCTGATCTGTTTGCTTAAGATATATAATGGATATGATTCTATAGTATCTGTCTAAGCTAAATTTTCCTGTGTCCATGTGCTATTGTAACTAATTTATCTAATTAACATTTATTTCTTGTATAACTATTCATGGAGTAAAGGCTTAACACATTAACCCTAGTGACACATTCTTTGCACCACTATAAAGTTCTCGTTGTGAAACCATTGTGATAAATAGAGCATTTGTTTCAAACTACAAAATTCTAAAAAAAAATCCTTTTCTCTAGTTAATGTTCCTTTTCAGTAGATTAATTAAAAAAGGTTGGATCTAAAAATAGCCTATGAGGGAATGGGTTAACTATAACTATAGAATCCACTCAGTAACTGTATAAATTAAAGACTTAAACTTGCTAGAGGATATTTAATGACAAGCAGTGCAGACTCAGATCAGAGGGCTTCTCTAGGAGTCCTCTGATCAGGGTCTGCACTGTTTGCAAATGTCAGTGCATGTGTGTCCCACATTTAAGGGGTAAACTGTGATATTTAACTTCTGATTAGAGATAAGGTGCATGCACAGATGGGTCGTTACTACTGAAATGCATATTGACTGCATAAACCATTGTATGCTTCCATTCCTTCCTAAAAAAATACCCCTTTACTCCATAAATACGCCTTTCTATGTCTTTTCAAACAGAGTAGACCCAGATCAGATGGCTCCTGTAGGAGCCATCTGATCAGGGTCTACTCTGTTTGCTTATGAAAAAATATAGATATGAATCTACAGTTTCTGCCTAGGCCAAACATTCCTGTGTTCATGTGCTATTATAATAAATACATGTAATCTAATTAATATTCATGATGTCCTTATTTCTTACATAACTACTCATAGATTAAAGGGATATACAGTATAACAAACGATTTGGAACCCGATGGTATGCCAGGTTTCCTGGTATCTCGTCTGGATCAAAACTTTTTGCACAGATTATCACAAGTTTGTTGCTCGCATGAAGAGAGATATTCACACAGGAAACGAGTAGTGACATTTTGTTTGTTGGTAAATAATCCCCTTCTGTCAGCCAGTTCATTTACTTTGTGTATCAATATTTTTGCACAATGTGTTGTAAGTATTACACCATCCACCATTGTGTTGTACTATACACCCAGACTGGTTATGCAACATATATTCAATATTGCTCTGGGTCTTGCAAAAGCTTTTTGCAGCTTGTTTGCCAGACTGGTGTATTTACTATTATTGAATTAGCTGTACTAATCAAGGTGAGCGATTGCTTGGAGAATGTTCTAACTTGTTTAGCTGAGGAGCACTATAAACCCAAACCAGTAATCATATGTTCAATCCATACCCTGTTGAATATTCATGTAAGAAATAATGTCATGAATATTTATTAGCTGAATTTTTATAATGGCAGATGTACACATAATATATTGGTATTGATAGTAACTGTAGAGTCAGATCTATTATAATTTCAGAAGCAGACAGAACAGATCCTGATCAGACATCTCCTACAGGGGTGTCTAATCTGGGTCTACTCTGTTTTCATAGGTGTGAAAAGGTATTTACAGTAAAAACCCTCTGAACCAAAATTCTAGTAGAGAAGAATTTAGATACTTTTAGGCAGGTGGTTGCTTAGTGCAGGGTGAAAGTCATGTAGAAAGCTCATAGAGGATATTTGTACTGAACTTAACATACAGTTTAGAGAGGGGTTTAACTGTATTTAAAGGAATATTATATCTTTCAGGTGGTGCTGAACACTCATCCAGCCCTGCTCTTGCTCGCGCTTTAGTAGCTGTACAACAAACTCAGAAACGTCCTCGCAGTGAGAAAAAAGCAATTCCAGACGAGCAGAAAGACGATAAATATTTTGAGCGTCGGAAACGAAATAACAACGCAGCCAAGAAATCCAGAGATGCCCGAAAAGCAAGGGAAGACGAAATAGCTATTCGGGCAAGTTTTCTCGAAAAAGAAAATGCAATATTACGCGCACAGGTTACCACGTTACGAGAGGAGGCAAATTCTCTCCGACAGCTTCTGCTGCAGAAGCGTTCTTCTAGACATTGATTTAATATTACTTGAAAACCAATCATTTGTTGATATTTGGTCGGCATCATGAAAAAAGTGGCTGTAGAACATTTGTAAACAGTGTAGACCTTGGTCAGATCTGGCTGTGAGGTCATAAAACTTCCGAGTCAGAGTTCATTCTCAGTTATCTCACAGGTTGAATTTTTAGCTTGCCAATCTGACCAATCAGGGTCCAAGGCTATAAAACTTATGATTCTGAGATCATTGATCATCATTCTCAAGTGTCTGATTGGTCAAGCTCAGAATCTGACCATTCAGATGCTTGAGAACGAGCTCAGACTCAAGTAAAAAGTAAGATATGTATAACCTCGGTCCGGATGTTTGAGAATGAACTCAGACTTGAGCAAAGTTTTATAGTCTTGGAATTTTACCTTCCAAAGTGACTACTGATCTGGGATTACAGTGTTCATAACTGTTGGAACACCCTTTTTCTCCACGATGCTGGCCAGTTTATGTCGTTTATGATGTCAGACGCCTAATTCGGCCCATAACGGGTTATTGTTGAACTCGATTCATGAGTTATACTGCCAGTAGCTGTTACAGCTTCAGTGATATATGTTTTACCAATATCTTTGTTGACATTTTTTCTGTTTTTGTGCTATATTGTGTTTTTGTTATATTTTACCCAATGTTTTTAATCACTCAAGTTGTTCTCAGGGACTTGATCGGGTTTTTTGCCGCCATGTAGTATTCTTTACCTTATCGAGGTAGTCACATGATTTTATGTTAGGCCTGAAAAATGTCTGTATTTCCATTTTCCTGTAAAACTCATGTATATATGTATCGTCAACCTTTACCATTATGAGAGAATGTTTAGGCCTGGTAGAAACTGTAAAATTAAACCTATTAAAGTATATTATTCCTTTACGGAGCAAACAGGGCACACCCTGATCAGATAGCTCCTACATGAGCTGTCCAGTCTTGGCCTGCTCTGTTTGTAAAGGCCTAAACAGGTTTATTTATTGAGGAAAGGGTTGAACAAACCTTCTTCTATAACATAAACTAGAAAATTGCTAGAACTTAATTGCTTTTATTTCAGGAAAATTTAAATTCAATTTATTTGAGTTTAAACATTTTTCAAATGTTACTAAAACTTGGAATTTTTTTTTTATCTACCTCACATTTGTTGTATTATGAGAGTGAAAGTGGAGCTTCTGATGTTTTTTGTGGCCTACTCAAAAATATTTGCCGGTGAAATACATACATGTATGTAGTTAAATTCAGGGGTAGTAGATGTATAGGATTTGCCATAAATAGTAATCATTAATATGTAGAAACCAGCAATACAATATCATCATAGTCATTACTTGTATGTATGAATATTTGAAGAGAAGTTAATATTTAAATACGCCTTTCTACACCTCTATTAAAGTCACTTTTACAAACCATTGTGATAAATAGAGCATTTGCTCCTATAGGAGCAAAATGCTCTATCACAATGGTTTCAAAAACTACACAATTCTAAAAGTTTCCTTTTCTCTAGTAAATGCTCCTTTTCGGTAGATTTATTCAAAGAGGTTGGATCTAAAAATAGCCTATGAGGTAATGGGTTAAACCAACCTCTTAACCCTGCACCTGATGAATATTAATGAGCTGAATTTTTATAATGGCTTTATGAGCAAAGGAATTTGTAACCATGGCACAGCTCCTGTAGGAGCCATCTGGTCATGCAGGGTTTGCTTTGTGTGCAAAGTTGTTTAACCCTTACCTCCATAAATACGCCTTTCTACGCCTCTGTAAAAGTCACCTGTTGAAACCATTGTGATAAATAGAGCATTTGCTCCTATAGGAGCAAATGCTCTATTTATCACAATGGTTTCAAACTACAAAATTCTAAACAATTTCCTTTTCTCTAGTTAATGCTCCTTTTCGGTAGAATTTTATTCAAGGAGGTTGGGTCTAAAAATAGCCTATGAGGGAAAGGGTTAACTATTGTCTGCAAAAATTATCATCTGCCATTATTTTCCAATGTTCTGTTTTTTCCCCATTTCCCTTCAGAGTGTCAAATAGTTTTTATCTTGATCAGATGCAGTTACTAAAAGACTTATCTTGATTAGTCAACTAATAGAGACTTTGGTACATGTATCCAGAGCTTCTGATAAGATGCGTAAATTTAATATTTTCAAGAGTAGCACCTTTATTTCTCCATCATATCCTCATATCTCTTCAATGTAATTATGCATCTGTGTCAGTGCATATCCAGGTCAGAGTTCAGAGTGCAGTGCCTTAAGTGTTTCTCTCGCCCTTACTCAAATCTAAACCATGTTAGGTCTAGCTGTATCTATCTATATTTAATGGTAAATTTTATTTGTTATCTATGCAAGAGGTCAGATTTTTAACCTGCTGTGTTACTGAATGTGCCTTGGGGATTGACTTAGAAACATTTATAAGATTATATAACTTTCCTTTTTGTTAGGAGTTTGATGTTACAAACTTACTCAGTGAATTATATTCAGGAATTACATATGCAGTCTAAAACAATACTATTACCAATTTAAAACTGATTATAGAATGTAGGATTTTATTATTGTCTACATATCAATAATTTACCCTTTAAATTTTCTCTCGGCAAAAAATTCAA
Source organism: Azorinus chamasolen (assembly GCA_963576725.1). Lineage (NCBI taxonomy): Eukaryota > Metazoa > Mollusca > Bivalvia > Cardiida > Solecurtidae > Azorinus > Azorinus chamasolen. Next base: position 27,263,498 of record OY755248.1, read on the forward strand.
GGACACAAAAATCTGGTGTGAAATTTGTAACTGTATTCCCGCATATTGACGCCTTTTGACGCTTCTGTAAAAGTCACTTTATGAAACCATTGTGATAAATAGAGCATTTTCTCCACAGGAGCAAATGCTCTATTTATCACAATGATTTCAAAACTACACAATTCTGAAAATTTCCGTTTCTCTAGTTAATGCTCCTTTTCGGTAGATCTATTCAAAGAGGTTAGGTCTAAAAATAGCCTAAGTGGGAATGGGATAACTAGGCAATGATCTAGTTTCTGGCCAGATTTTACATATTCTTGAGATTTGTTGCCGAGATTAAATGGATGACAAACAATAAAGAGTGGAACATAGATGTATGCATTGATCTTTATAGTATTATAATACCAGAGATTTTTTATAGAATTTGTTGTGGTAATTAATAAATATGTTTTGAATGTGTAAGTGTTTAATGCATATAATTCATGAAGTAATTTTGCGAAATCAAATTCTAATGCCTGCCTTTTAAGTCTTTCATATTAAGCATTTAGAGGATATACTGGTCATGTAAATGAATTGTTTTCCTATAGATAAGGTAGATCTTAGATTTCTCGCTGCTGTAATTCGTTTAACCCTTTCCTTCATATAAACAACTTTACAAATGTTTGCAAACAGAGTACACCCGGATCAGATGGCTTCACAGGAGTCATCTGATCAGGGTCTGCACTATTTACTTATGAAATTATTTAGATCTGATTCTACACTTTCTGCCACAGTAAGAATTCCATTGGTTAACCCTTTCTTCTGTAAAAAACATCTTTCTATGCCTTTGCAAACAAAGTAGACCCAGATCAGAAGGCTCCTGTAGGAGCCATCTGATCAGGATCTGCTTTGTTTGCTTGTTAAATGATATCTAAACATTATTCTTATTAATATTCATGATGTCAGTATTTCTTACAAGAATATTCATGGAGTAAAGGGTTAATAATGCTGTGAAATTATTCAGCCAATTAATATTCATGATGTCATTCTTTCTTACATGAATATTCATGATATAAAGGGTTAATCAGCTTGTGCCAGTGTGTAATATAATTTTTATCATACATTCAGGGATTAAGCTGGAGCTCTGCATCAGGGAGACTTTGTATATCCCTATTTGTTAATTTTTTTTTTAACTTCTCCCTCAGCTCAAAATGAGAAGTAGGGCTAGTGAGACTTTTTCTCCCAGATTAATAGCCCTGATAAATTGCCTGACTACCGTACACTAGCTGGACCTGAATGCACTAGCTAGTCCAGAATACTATTCCTCTTATTTAGAATTCTGAATTGTATTACTGTGAATATGGGTTTTACTGTATTTAAGACTTTATGGTTTTATGTCGTACAATACTCTGTTTAGTGTACTACTTAAAAACCACTGGATTCATGTTTATTTGAGTTGTGATGAATTGATTTTATGTTTTGTCATAATTTTACACTACTGTTATTTTTGCGCTCACGTTATTTAGAAAAAGGTGTCATCAAGAGTTTTCTCCCCTTTGCTTGTAGTACATATGGTTCCTGATTAACCCTTTACCCTATAGATATACCTTTTCAACCTTTGCAAACAGAGTAGACCCAGACCAGACAGCTCCTGTAGGAGCCTATGGTCAAAGTCTGCACTGTTTGCTTATGAAATAATTTAAATATAATTTTACAGTTTCTGCCATGGCCAAAAAATCAAAACCCTGTGTCATATACTATTATAAAATTCAATTTATAAATATTCATAAATTAATGCATAAATATTCATGAGGTAAAGGGTTAACCATTTACCTGTGCATTTTTCATGTAAGAAATAACGAATATTCATTAACAGAATTTTTAATTTTGAAAGGATTATTTTTTGCTTTGACAGATCTAAACCATGTCAGAAGCAAACAGCAGACCCTGATCAGACAACTGCAATAGGAGCCATCTGATCTGGGTCTAATCTGTTTGTAAATGTTTGAAAAGGTGTTTATATATGTGGGAAAGGGTGAAAGATTATTGGGGCTCATTCATTGCCAGCAGAGTACACATAAGACATACAGTAGAACCCCTCTAATGTGACCACTTAATGAATAATCATGGGTGTCTTTATAAGCAGGTGGTTGCTTAATGCAGGACAAAAGTAATGCAGAAAGCGTCTGCACTATTTTTGTCCTGCATTAAGCTACCACCTGCCTCTACCACCAAGAATTATACCTCTTTTAGGTGGTCGCATTAGATGGGTTTTACTGTATATTGTTTCTCACAGTAATACCGAAGCAAAACGTTCCCTTACAGTAAAACCTCTCTATAATGGCCACTAAATTGTATCAAGTATTTTGTGTTGAAGGCAGGCGGCTGCTTAAAGCAAGGTGAAAGTGAAACAGAACGCTCCTATAGGAGCATTCTGTTTTACTTTCACCTTGCTTTAAGCAGCCATCTGTCCTAAATACCAATTAATTAACAAAATTTAGTGGTTGTTATAGAGAGGTTTTACTGTATTTCTTACATGAATATTGAACAGGAAAAAGGGTTAAAATCTGTATCTATGAGATGGAAGGGTTAATTGGAACTCTTCTTATCTTGACATCTTACCATCTTAGACACAAAAGAATATTGTTGTAAAGTTTGTTGCTTTTTTCATTGCAATTCATCCATGTTCTAATTTGACCTTTATAAATGATAAGCAAGGTCAATCTGTCATTGCCTTATTTTTGCACTAAAGATGTTGTCAATATATTTGAATCTACATTAAATTTAAGCAAGAGGTAATAAGTTTTATGCAGAAAGTTCATTTTATAGTTCCCCCACTTTATACAGTAAAACCTCTCTATAACGGCCACTAAATTACATCAAGTATTTTGTGTTAAAGGCAGGTGGCTGTTTAAAGCAAGGTGAAAGTAAAACAGAACGCTCCTATAGGAGCGTTCTGTTTTACTTTCATCTTGCTTTAAGCAGCCACCTGCCCTAAATACAAACTAAATAACACAATTCAGTGGCCGTTATAGAGAGGTTTTACTGTATTGGTTGTACTCCATTGCATGGTGGAAGCTGCAGGATCACATCTGTTATATTTCTTTAGCACACTGGGTAGATACTGATCAGACTAATCCTACAGGACCATCTCATCCGTCGAACCTTTTTGCAAATGTGTTAACTGTTTCCTTCACACAAACGCTTTATCCTGCCTTTTGCAAACAAAGTAGACCCAGATGAAATAGACGCCTCTATGAGCTGTCTGATTAGGATCTGCTGTTTGCTGAATATTGATTAGCTGGTATATATGAACATAGGGTTTTTGGGCATTGTAGAAACTGTAGAATAAGATATATTCGGAATGCAAATAGAGCAGACATTGATAAAACGATTCATACAGGTGCAGCTTGATCTGGTTCAACTTTGTTTTCCAGATTTATGAAAAGGCTATGATATCAGATAAAAGGTTAAACCATGTAATGGAAAAGTCAATGATACCTTTTTAAACAGTTTGGATCCAGATGAGATGCTTATGGAAATTGCATCTTATAAAGATTCAATTTGCTCAATTCTGGTGATATTTAACCCTTTCCCTCATACAAACATTTTCACGCATCTGCAAAGGATGAGCCTAGAGGAGCCGTCTGATCAGGGTCTGCTCTGTTTGATAATGGAATTTAATAGATTTGTTTCTTTACTTTCTAAAATGGCTACAATGTTCCACCATCCATATTTGAACTATTTTGTCCATGAATATTCAGTAGGTATTGGAATTTGTAATAAATATAGAACAGGGAAAGGGTTAAGAGAAGAATTTCCAAGGAAACACCCCCCCCCCCCACACACACATTTAACCCTTTCCTCCATAAATACACCTTTCTAGGCCTCTGTAAAAGTCACTTATTGAAACCATTGTGATAAATAGAGCATTTGCTCCTTAGGAGCAAATGCTCTGTTTATCACAATGGTTTCAAAACTACAAAATCCTAAAAGTTTCCTTTTCTCTAGTTAATGCTCCTTTTGGGTAGATTTATTCAGAGGTTGGATCTAAAAATAGCCTATGGAGGAAAGGGTTAAATATGACAAAGAAGGCATTTTCTACTGAAGAATATCTGCTCAGCTAGCTGAAGGTAAATGAAATGGAAAAAAACAAAACATTACACCAACAATTTTGTTTGTTGAATATACCACAGTGCCATTAAATAGAATTAGAATTAAAGCCTTTATAGATTCGGTGATGAAGCATTTAATTGTTACAGCTCAGGGTTTCTTTGTTATGTATGTAACCACCTGTAAAACTGAAGTTTTCCCAATATTTTATAGGTGTAGAGGTTATTGTTACCATTGATGTTTATATCATAGAGTTCATGTTCATGTTGTGTCGCAGTGCCGTAAAACCCAACTCACTCACTCACTCATGTCACTGTTGTCAGAGTAAAGATACAGGGGGCGTAATTCAAATACAAATATTGTCATTCAGAGTAACAGGCGCATACACAAATACTAAAATCGTCATTTTCCCACCAAACTCTATGTTGTGATTCTAAAGAGTAGTCACATGACAGGGTTTGTAGGAGAAATATAGGATGTATTCTTGAAAAAAAAGTTTGACCCTTTCCCTTTATAATGAATATTTATGTCAGAAATAATGATATCATGAATATTTATTAGCTGAAATTTTATAATGGCATATGAAGACAGGATGTTTTGTTTGGTATTGATATATCATATGTTGTACAGTCAAATTTACTATAATTTCATAAGTGAACAGAGCCGACCCTGATCAGATGGCTCCTACAGAAGCCATCTGATCTGGGTCTTATCTGTTTGCAAAGGTGTGAAAAGGCTCTGCATAAAGAAATGTTGGGTTTAATACGCATCTTATCTTTGCCCATGTGTTATAATTCATTTCTATATACCTATGTGATCTCTGTTACCATTGTGAAACCATTTTTTATTTGCTTGGGCATTATATGAAGCATACTCATTGAATATAAGCTGCTCTGTGAGAAACGTTATATACTGTGAGCTTTGGGGTGTTACAAACGGTTGAATCTGACCTACTGTCTACAATAGAACCTGTCCTAAGTGGCCATTCATTTATTGAGCATAGTAATGTAAAAAGCAAGTGATTGCTTAATGCAGGGCAAAAGTAATGCAGAAAGCTCCTATAGGAGTTTTCTATATTACTTTTTGACCTGCATTAACCCTTTCCCTGTTCTGTATTCACGGAAGAAATAATGACATCATGAATATGTTAGCTGAAATTCTAAAATATAAATTTTCCAAGAGTTTTTTTTTTGCTTTGATAAAAACTGTAGAATGAGATCTATAGCATGTCAAAAGCAAACAGAGCAGACCCTGATCAGACGGCTCCTCTAGGAGCCGTCTGATCTGGGTCTACTCTGTTTGCAAATGCGTGAAAACACATTTCTATGAGGGAAAGGGTTAAGCTGCCACCAGCCTTACAAACCCATATTTAGACCCATTTTTAACAGTCGCTTAACCCTTTCCCTGTTTTATTAGCTCATCTGAGCAAAGCTCAGGATGAGCTTTTGGGAGACTTGAATGTCTGTCGTCTGTCGTCCGTCGTCAACAATTTGCTTGTGAATACTCTAGTGGTCACAATTGTAGTCCAATATTCATGAAACTTGGTCAGAATGAATGTCTTGATAAAATCTCGGACGAGTTCGAAAGTGGGTCAAGTTGGGTTAAAAACTAGGTCACTAGGTCAAATAGTAGGAAAACCTTGTGAACCCTCTAGAGGTCACATATTTTGCTCAATTTTCATGAAACTTGGTCAGAATGATTATCTCGATAAAATCTCGGAGGAGTTTGAAAACTGGGTTACGTGGGGTTAAAAACTAGGTCACTAGGTCAAACAGTAGAAAAACCTTGTGAACACTCTAGTGGTCACAATTTTAGTCCAATCTTCCTGAAACTTGGTCAGAATGAATGTCTTGATAAAATCTCGGACAAGTTCGAAAGTGGGTCAAGTGGGGTGAAAAACTAGGTCATTAGCTCAAACAGTAGAAAAACCTTGTGAACACTCTAGTGGTCACATTTTTTGTCCAATCTTCATGAAACTTAGTCATAATGATTGTCTTGATAAAATCTCAAACGAGTGTGAAAGTGGGTTATGTGAGGTCAAAAACGAGGTCACTGGGTCATATCTTAGAAAAATTACTCTAGAGGGCACATTTTTAGCCCAATCTTCATTGGTCAGAATTGATAATGTATTGATAAAATCAATGTACTAAATCTTTGAAAATATTGTTCTGCAGAACCATTGCTCATGATCCACTATTAACATTGTTCAAGTATTGTACCTAAGGTCAATATTGGCCCTACCCATGGGCTACCCAGCAAAAATCTGAAATCTATGGTAATCAGATGAGCGATTAAGGGCCATCTTGGCCCTCTTGTGTTTATTCAAAATTTCAGTACCTGCTGAATATTCAAGGACAAAATAGTTACAATGAAATATGGAAGGTGGGACATTGTAGCCATTTTAGATTGTAAATAAACAGATCTATCAATTTCCATTAGCAAATAGAGCAGACCCTGATCTGGGTCTACTCTGTTAGCAAATGCATGAAAATGCACTTAAATGAGGGAAAGTGTTAAGGCAGGTTATAGTCTTAGACATGTCCATTGATCTCTTTGCATGTATACTACAAATTCTTGATAATCAGTTTAGAATCAGATGAGACAAAGGTGTTGCTCAGCATGTTATCTGGATACAAACTGCTTACAAAGCTCATCCCAACTTCTTCCCATAATAGTTTTGCACAGAGCATTTCAGCTGTCATATGACACTTGGTCTTGGTCTTCACTTTATGTAACACCCTTTGCTCTTTGTATGGTGTAACCCTTTACCTGATGAATATCCAGGTAAGAAATAACGACATGATGAATATTTATAAGCTTGATATTTATTATCATCTTTGAACACATGCATTTTTGGCGATGATAGAAACTGTGGAATCAGATCTATATACAGTTGAACTTCGATATCTCGAACTTCAAGGGACTATATAAATTAGTTCGAGATAACAGAAGTTTGAGTTATCGGATTTGTAATCTGGACAATTTCTAAAGTTCACAGCTTAATGCAGGTCTACAGTAATGCTGAAAGCTCCTGCAGGAACTGTCAGCATTATTGTAGAACTGCATTAAGCTGTTAAATGTGTTTATAGATATGCATAGTGATATATTTTAGAGCAATTCTGTATTGTAAGTTATTGGAAAGACCCAGCTTTTAGTTCGAGTTATCCCGAAGTTCGAGTTATCCGAGTTCGAGATATCGAAGTTCAACTGTAATGTCATATCCGAACCGCAAACCCTAATGAGACGCTCCTTCAGGAGCTATGTAATCGTGGTCTACTCTGTTTGCAAAGATGTGAAAAGGCTTTCAGGTAAAGGGTTAATATTTATTACTCAGGATTATGATTAAACTCAGGAAAAATTATCTAATGATTGAGAGGACACAAGTTTAGCATTTGTATGCTAAGTGAAATTATATTACATTACTGTAGATACCCATAGAAAAGTTTGTAATAATTGCCTTCATTGAATAATGATTTGAAAAAAGTGTGTGCCTGGAAAATTGTAATAATTGTAATCATACTTTTATGGAATGAGATACGTAATTTTACACTCATGGAGTGAGAGACATGTAATTTTACATTCATGGAATGAGTGGAATGAGAGACATGTAATTTTACATTCATGGAATGAGAGACATGTGACTTAACTTTCATGGGATGAGAGGCATGTGATTTTACATTTATGGAATGAGATGTTATTTTATATTCATCAAATGAGAGTTATGTAACCTTATGTTCATGGAATGAGGGTCTTGTAGTATTACACTTAATTGAGAGAAGAATGGAAATTTACACAAATTAATGAGAGGTGGAAAATGTTACATGAATCGGAGATGTTTTACCATTTCCCTGTTGAATATTCATGTAAGAAATAATGATATTATGAATATTTATTAGCTGAATTATTACAATTGCCCATGTACACATGATATTTTGGTACTGGTAGAGACTGTAGAGTCAGATGTATTATAAAATCTGTATAAGCAAACAGAGTAACCCAGATCCGATGGCTCCTATACACGCCATCTTAGTTGGGTCTACTCTGTTTGAAAAGGTGTTTATATAAAGGAAAGGGTTAACTGGCGTTCAATAATGTAGAAGCTCTGAAAAATGGACAATGCTACATGTGGAATGCTGCAATCTTTAATTAAGTCTTTCAACAATATGAATCAGTTTGATGACCATTGCAAACAGTTTGAATTCTCAGTAACTCGGTTTCTCATTAGCATCAGAACTATTTTGTCTAAAGGGTTGCTTAACAATTAACTCCGTAAATAAGCCTTTCTACACCTTTGCAAACTGAGTAGACCCAGATCAGTCTTACAGGAGCCGTCTGATCAGGGTCTGCTCTGTTTGCTTATGGAATAATATTGTTTCGGCTTTGGCAAAATTTCATCTAATAATATGCCATTTTGAAAATTGATCTAATTAATATTCATGATTTCATCATTTCTTTCAAGAATATTCATGGAGTAAAGGTTTAAAGAAATGAAGCAGACAAATTTTGAAGATAAAATTGTTTAGTGTTGAAAGAGTTAATTGGAGTTGAATATCCATTATCGTTGGAAACTTGATACTGGCAATAGTTTTGGAGGAACATGTGACTATATTACTGCTATTTCATAAGCAAACACAGAAGACCCTCATGAGACAGCTTATGGGTCTACTCTGTTTGCAAATGTGTTATAATGTGTATCTGTGGAGTAACGGGTTAAAAGCAGGTGGCTGCTAAATACAGAATGGATTTTTTTTTACAAAAGTTATTTTTGGAGTTTGGCAGTACTTTTCTCCTTCAATATTTTACCATCTCTCTTAATCCATTCCCTCATAGGCTATTTTTAGATCCAACCTCTTTGACTGAATCTACCAAAAAGGAGCATTTGTTAGAGAAAAGGAAAACTTTGGAATTAAGTAGTTCTGAAACCGTTGTGATAAATAGAGCATTTGCTCCTAAGGAGCAAATGCTCTGTTTATCACAATAGCTTCGAAAAGTGACTTTTACAGAGGCGTGAAAAGGGGTCTATTTATCACAATGGTTTCAAAGCGTGACCTTTCCAGAGGCGTAGAAAGGCATATTTATGGAGGAAAGGGTTAATTCTTGTTTCCTGCTGTGAAAATGATGTCTGTTTAGCATGAGACATGCTGTAATTCATATTTTCCTCCAATTCTTTTGAGGGTTTTAGAAACTTTAGACTATTTTAGACTTTAGACTATTGACCATGTGTCAAAGATCTTTGAGCCTTTTGTAATTGACAATTATGCCTCTTTTGAGTAGTCTGTGTAGAGATTTTACTGTTCAGAATACAAGTATAGAAGGTTGGAAGTAGAACTACAAAGGTAGTGCTATAGGGTCTAAATTCTCTCATGTCATGAAATAATGATGTCATGAATATTAAATTGATTAATTTGCTATAATAGCACATGGACATAGAAAGTTTTAGCCATGGCAGAAACTGTAGAATCATATCTATATTATATCATAAGCAAACAGAGCAGACCCTGATCAGACGGCTCCTATAGGAGCCGTCTGATCTGGGTCTACTCTGTTTGCAAAGGCATAGAAAGGAGTGTTTATGGAGTAAAGGGTTAAGTAAGGGATATGTTAACCCTTTGCCTTATGAATATTCATGTAAGAAATAATGACATCATAAATATTTTTAATAAATTGTAAAATTGCATATGAATAGGAAATGATTTGATTATGACAGAAACTGTGTAATCAGATCTATATTATTTCATAAGCAAACAGAGTAGGACCTGAACAGACGGGACTCATCTGATCGAACTTTTCTGCAATGGCATCAAAAGACATCTCTACCAGGTGAAGTGTTAAGACATTTTTCTGTTGTTAGATCTTTCACAAAGTTTTGAAATTACGGAACAGTTATATTTGTGCTGCACATGATTTAGTGCTTTGTATGCTGACATAGAATGTTCCATCATAGTTAAATGGCAGAATCCATTAAATGTAAAAGGGTTAACTTTGATAAATAATTTTTGAATGGAAAAAGAGTTTAACCCTTTTAAAGAGTTTTGATTGGCAAAGAGTTGACCCTTTGAATGTTGAAAACAAGTGTTTATGTATTGGCATTTGCAAACAGGTATACTCAGATCAGATGGCTTCTAGAGAAACTGTCTGATCAGGGCCTTCACAGCTTTTCATTCAAAAATCCTCTTACAAAGTATACCCTTTCATACTGTATGGACACCATTTTTAACCAATAAATTAGAATTCAACGAATAATTAATAAATGAATAATTAACCATTTTTATAACTTTGAATTAGATACGTAATAAGCTCCTGACATAGAAACAAATAGTGTAGACCTTGATCAAACTGCTTCTTTAGGTGGAGTTTAATCTTGGTCTGCACAGTTTGCTTAAGTTTGTCCAAATACCAGCCAGTGTATCCTGTTATAAAGTTATATTTTATAAACATTGCTCATTTGAAATGATTTATGCATTTAACTTCATGTTGAATAATACACTAATTACCCAAAGTCAGGCCTTTGCCGCCAATTTGTAAAGCTGAATAATTCAATTTTGACTCCATTTTGATAGCTTTAAATTAGACAATAGTAAGAAATGGTGTAGACCCTGATCATATGACTCCTTCAGGAGGGGTTTGATTAGGGTCTGCACTATTTGCCAAAGTGTGTCTGTCCAACACGTAGGGTAATTAGGGTATTCATACTTAAAAAAAATAAAGCTCTTTTATATACAGTGAACCCCCTCTAATGCGACCATTTGATGAATAAAAATGGGTGTTGTTATCAGCAGGTGGTTGCTTAATGCAGGACAAAAGTAATTCAGAAAAGCTCCTCTAGGAGCTTTCTGCATTACTTTTGTCCTGAATTAAGCTACCACCTGCCTCTACCACCCAAAATTATACCTCTTTTAAGGTGGTCGCATTAGAGGGGTTTTACTGTAAATGCAATACATCAAACAACCTGCTCTAAATAGGGCCTGAAATAGGTATCAGTGTCAGTATTTAACCCTTTACTCCATGAATATTCATGTAAGAAATGATGTCATCATGAATATTGATTAGGTTAATTTGTTGCAATAGCACATTGACACATTGAAGTTTTGGCCATGGCAGAAACTGTAGAGTCATATATCATATCAAACAGAGCAGACCCAGATCAGACAGCTTCTATATGAACTGTCTGATCTGGGTCTTCTCTGTTTGCAAAGGCGTAGAAAGGCGAATTTATGGAGTAAAGGGTTAAGATAGGTGACAGCTTAATACTGACTGAAAGTCATGCAGAAAGCTCTTTTGGGAGCTTTCTGCACGACCTTTCATCCTGCATTAAGCTGCCATCTGTCTTAACCCTTTACCTGATAGAAGCGGCTTTTAGCGTGTTTGATTTATTCCTCCGCTGAAGAAAATAGTTCCAATTTTTAAAATAATGAACATATAGTATCATAAATAGTTTCTATATTCTAGGAGGTGGTAGCTTAAAGCAGGCTGAAAGTAAAGCAGAATGCGCATTAAGGCGCATTCTGCTTTACTTTCAACCTGCTTTAAGTGGTCATATGTCTTCAAAACTAGAAACAGGCTATTGGGTAAAGGGTTAAAGATGGCATTTGTATTGATTTATAAGTCGAGTTTTGGGAATTTTTTATTTTGTTTACCACTTCTTACAGATAGAACTACCAATATTGCAGGATGTATAGAGATTTTTTTTTTAAAAAAAGATTCAGTTCTGTATTAAGTGATGTTGATGAAGTTTACATAGGTATAGATAATTCTGCTTTGCTTGTAAATATGATGTGTTCATAGAAATCCTACCCCACCCAAGATGTAGCTTTAGATGAGTATGTTGATTTTGAGATTATGTGAATCAGAAAAGGCCAGTTTGTTGAATGGCAATTACTAAGAAAACCTTGATTATATGTATTTCATTAACCATTTCTATGGCTTCTTTTTGAAGTTTTCTTTTCAATGAATGAATGAATTTTCAACAATTTAGAGATAAATGTATGATAATGAGTTTCATTTTCATCATCGTTTGGTGTGTGTGTTGAATTTAACCGTCTTGATATTTACTAACATTGCTGTCATCCAAAGAATCATTCAGGAGCAATATTTAACGATTATCAACCCTTTACTCCATGAATATTCATATAAGACACAATGATATACATATATGAATATGTATTTTCCTAATGACATGGACACAGGAATTTTTGGCCATGACAGACACTGTGGAAATTGATTGACATTATTTCATAAGCAAACAGAGCAGACCCTGATCAGACAGCTCCTACAGGAGCTGTCTGATCAGGGTCTACTCGGTTTGCATTGGCAATAAAAGGCGTATCCATGGAGTGAAGGGTTAATTAGTAGAGGACTTGTAGCAACTATCCCGGTATCAAAAGAGTAGTGTCGGGAAACAGGTACCTGTGGGGCTTTGCTAACAGTTGACTATGACCATACACCACATTCACAAAGCTTCTCAATTTTAGATCTGGGTCTACATTGTTTACAAATGTAACTTCAGTTTCTGGCATTCAAACCGTTAACCCAACCCTTTCAGTGCAGGAAACAAGTCACTAATGTCCTTTGCAAACACTATACACCCAGACAAGAGGGTTTCTCCAGGATCCTCATTAGGGTCTTCGCTGTTTGTCATGTAACACTTTACTTTGACAAAAATCCAGATATTCACAGTAAGCTTGACCTATTTAACCCATTCCCTTATATTGACGCCTGTGTAAAAGTCACTTTGTGAAATCATTGTGATAAATAGAGCATTTGCTGCAGCGGAGCAAATGCTCTTTTTATCACAATGGTTTAAAAACTACACAATTCTAAACTTTTCCATTTCTCTACTAAATGCTCCTTTTTGATAGATTCATTCAAAGAAGTTGGATCTAAGAATAGCCCATGAGGTAATGGGTTAAGCTTGACTAAATCATTTAATTAATATTTATAATGTCATTATTTCTCACATGAATATTCACGAAGTAGTGAGTTATCCAGACCTCCTGTATTGGGTGCAATGTCTCTAGTATGGCAGATGTTACACTGTATGCAAAGCCTCAAAGATAGCTGTGCCTACACGGCTCAAATATTTTTTGTGTTCAGAAAATCTTCCATATGATAAAAAGTCCATTATATTATGCACATTGTGTAAAATTACAATAAATGTCTATTGAAAAGCCTCTTTTTATGATTTTTGTTTTAGCTCCAAGTGCCTGTTCCTCCCAGGCATATATAGCCCCATTATCCCATACCCTAATATTGATGCCTCTGTAAAAGGTATTTTGAAACCATTGTGGTAAATAGAGCATTTTCTCCATAGGAGCAAATGATCTATTTTCCACAATGATTTCAATTACACAATTCTAGAAGTTTTCCTCTGTTCTAGTAAATGCTCCTTTTTGGTAGATTTATTCTTGGGTTTATTATTGGGTCTAAAAATAGCCTATGAGGGAATGGGTCTAAAAATAGCCTCTGAGGGATTGGGTTTAACCTTAGAGACATCTCTTGACATCTTAGCAAGCAAAATGGACCCAGATCAGATTCCACAGTCAGACACTTAGCTAGCGATGCGCACTTATGCACTGTGTAACATTAATTTGAAAAGTGAAAACATTACTATGGCCAAAATGGAACAAAAATGGAAGGCAAAGGGGGTAGACTTTGATAAACGCTGTCTTGTCATGTAACTCTTAACGCATTTCATCTTATTGACGCCTTTGATGCCTCTATAAAAGTCTTTTGAAACCATTGAGATAAATAGAGCATTTGCTCCTATTGGAACAAATGCTCTATTTATCACAATGGTTTCAAAACTACATGCCTCTGGAACCCTATAGCCATGGTGCGTACATTACATATGGATTCAGCTATGCTACTGACAGTTTTTGTCAAAGCAAAATATTTCCTTGAAAATATTATAAAAATTCAGCTTATAGACATTCATGATGTCACGATTTCTTACATGAATAATGAACAGGGAAAAGGTTTTGGAGTAAAGAGTAGAGATAAATGTCCTTCAAATTACAAAGAGGGGTCAACAGTCAAAACAACAAAATAAGAATGGAAATCTAAACTTTATTGAGTATATATATTATTTCTCAGAATAAAAATCTCCCAATATGGACAACACTTTTATATTTCAAAACCTGGTATGTGCCCCAGCCCTTTACCTCATTTAGAGTCATATATAAAACCTTTTGACATCTTCGCAAACACAGAATACCCACATCAGACGCCTGCTGTAGGAACCCTCTGATCATGATCTGATCTGTTTGCTTATGGATTAACCCATTACCTCATAGGCTATTTTTGATCCTACCTCTTTGAATAAATCTACCGAAAAGGAGTATTAACTGGAGAAAAGGAATTTTTTTTAGAAGTTTGTAGTTTTTAAACCATTGTGATAAATAGAGCATTTGCTACTAAGGAGCAAATGCTCTATTTATCACAATGGTTTCTAAAAGTGACTTTTACACAGGCATCCAAAGGCTTCAATAATGGAAAATGGTTAATAAAGACCTGGGTCCATGCTTATAAAACGTTTAGCTGAGTCTGAGTTCGTTCTCAAGTTTTTGAGCTAAAGCTTGAGAACGAAACTCAGACTCAACTAAAAGCTTTATAAGCATGGACCCTGATTCTATGTAGTGCCTGTTATGGTCAAATATGCCATTATAAACAAGATGTGTTTGTGAAACACTATGCCCACCTCGATATGATATGATCTTTAACCCTGAAGGATGACCTTGATCTTGACATGTCACCCCTCAAACTGTGCAGCTTCATGAGATACACATGTATACCAAATATCAAGTCTGTATCTCTACTGGTTAAAAAATTATGGCCAATGTTAAAGTTGGTGACCTTTGACCCTGAAGGATGACCTTGACATGTCACACCTCAAACTGTGCAGCTTCATGAGATAAACATGCATACCAAGTATCAAGTCTGTATATCTACTGGTTCAAACGTTATGGCCAATGTTAAAGTCGGTGACCTTTGACCATGAAAGATGACCTTGACATGTCACCCCCAAACTGTGCAGCTTCGTGAGATACACATGCATACCAAATGTCAAGTCTGTATCTCTACATGTTCAAAAGTTATGGCCAATGTTAAAGTCGGTGACCTTTGACCCTAAAGGATGACCTTGACATGTTGTCCCTCAAACTGCAGCTTCATGAGATACACAAATATGCCACATATCAAGTCTCTACCTCTACGGGTTCAAGAGTTATGGCCAATGTTAAAGTCGGTGATTTTACCCATATGTTTGACCTCTGACCTTTAAGGATGACCTTGACATGTCAACCTCAAATTGTGCGGCTTTATGAGATACATATGCATGCCAAATATCAAGTCTCTATCTGTACTGGCTCAAAAGTTATGACCAATGTTAAAGTTACAGACACACAAACAGACAATTTGACCTTTGACCCTGAAGGATGACCTTGACCTTGACATGTCACCCCCGAAAATGTGCAGCTTTATGAGATACACAAGCATGCCAAATATCAAGTCTCTATCTCTACTGGTCCAAATGGCCAATGTTAAAGTCGGTGATTTGACCCATATATTTGACCCTGACCTTGAAGGATGACCTTGACATTGACGTGTTGCCCCTCAAAATGTGCGGCTTTATGAGATACATATGCATGCCAAATATCAAGTCTCTATCTGTACTGGCTCAAAAGTTATGACCAATGTTAAAGTTACAGACAGACAATTTGACCTTTGACCCTGAAGGATGACCTTGACCTTGACATGTCACCCCTGAAAATGTGCAGCTTTATGAGATACACAAGTATGCCAAATATCAAGTCTCTATCTCTACTGGTCCAAATGGCCAATGTTAAAGTCGGTGATTTGACCCATATATTTGACCCCTGACCTTGAAGGATGACCTTGACATTGACGTGTTACCCCTCAAAATGTGCGGCTTTATGAGATACATATGCATGCCAAATATCAAGTCTCTATCTGTACTGGCTCAAAAGTTATGACCAATGTTAAAGTTACTGACAAACAAACAAACAGACAGGGCAAAAACAATATGCCCCCCCAGATCTGATCTGGGAGGCATAATAAAAATCAGCTAATATGATGAGGTGATCATTTCTCACATGAATATTTATGATGTAAAGGGTTAACCCGTCACTCCATGAATATTCAGGCAAGAAATAATGACATCATGAATATTAATTAAAATTTTATAATGGTACAATGAAAACAATAATGTTTTATTGTGACAGAAACTATATAATCAGATGATTCAGATCTATATTATATCAAAAGCAAACAGAGCAGACCCTCATCAGAGGGCTTCTATAGGAGCCATCTGATCTGGATCTACTCTGTTTGCAAAGGTGTATGAATATTCTTGTAAGAAATAATGACACATTGAATTGGAATAATTTCGAGAAAGGCACAATTATTCCATAAGCAAACAGAGCAGACCCTGGTCAGATGACTCCTGCATGAAAATTCATGGAGTAAATCGTATAAGCATGAATATTCACGGCGAAACAGGTCAAAGCATTTGTATGAAGGAAACTATTTACCTTTTCCCTTAAAATAAATACCTTTTCATACAATTGCAGAGTAGACCCAGATCTGACAGCTCCTATTGGAGCCCTCTGATCAGGATCTGCTCTGTTTGCTGATGACATGAAACAGATCTGGTTCTGCAGCTTTTGTCAAAGCAAAATATTCTCTTTAATAGTTTACAGTATAAAAATCCAGCTAATAAATATTTATGATGTCATTTCTTACATGACTAATAAATTTAACTCTATGGGTCAAAAGCTTTATCCAGGGGAGACTACTGCTACTGAAGTAGAATTTCTTTCTACAACATTACTTTTCCCTGTACAAAACTTCTCCATGTTACAGTACTGTCATAGGACTTTTAGTCACTTTGTAAAGTTGAACAAGTCAATGCAGCACTATTGGTCAACTTCAACACATTACCCAATGAATATTCACACAGGAAATGATAACATCATGAATATTAATTAGCTTAATTTTTATAATGGCACTATGAACCCAATAATGTTTTATCATGCTAGAAACTGTGCAATCAGATCTGTAGTATATCATAAGAAAACAGAGCAGACCCTGATCAGATCTGATCTGGGTCTACTCTGTTAGTAAATGCGTAAAATGGTGTATCTACAGTGTAAAGGGTTAACCATTTACTCCTTGAATTACCTTTCATGCAGTAAAGGTTTAACCCATTCCCACATAGGCTATTTTTTAGATCTAACCTCTTTGATTAAATCTACCAAAAAAGGAGCATTTACTAGAGAAAAGGAAAGTTTTAGAATTGTGTAGTTTTGAAACCATTGTAATAAATACAGCATTTGCTCCTATGGAGGGAATGCACTATTTATTACAATGGTTTCAGAGGTGTCAATGTATGGAGCAAATGCACTATTTATTACAATGGTTTCAGAGGTGTCAATATGCGGGAATGGGTAAAATGAAATGATTGAGCATCAAAATTAATAGTGTAAATTCTGATCAAATTATTCCTGAAGCAGCCTGAGTTTGTGTAGTCAAATATTTTCAATTTTTGCTGTTTATTGTATAGTAAATGCAAAAGACGTCTTTTCACATGACACTACGAGGTGAGACAGATAATCAAGGACGGAAATTCACAGCAATATCATACTTATATTCAAATCATAAAAAATAAAAATCTCTATAAATGTACTACTTCAGTAACTAAAACACAACTGATACATAAATACATGTATATGAATAATACTGAAATGACACTAACCCTTTGCATATGGGAAACAAGTGTAGTGGCATTTGCAAAGAGTGTAGACCCAAATCAGAGGACTCATAGAGGGGCCATCTGATCAGGGTCTGCACTGTATGTCATTCAAAAACCACTCATAAATTAAACTATGTCGGAAGCAGTAGCTTGGCCTGGTCTGCACTATTTGATAAGTTTGTGTGGTCAAATAGTTATGGTGTTTATTGTATGCAAAATGCAAAAGATGCCTTTTCATGCAACACTATGAGGTGAGACAGATGATCAAGGATGGGTAAAACCAAAGCAATATCAGATCCATATCAAATTATAGAAAAAATAAAAATCTCTATAAGCATACAAACTCAGTAACTAAAATACAACTGGAATGTAAATAATTAAATACCGGTACATGTATAATACTGAAATAACATCAACTCTTCAACCAAAATCAATCAACAGTGACAGTCTTAATGTTACATTCTTCTAGAATCTAAGGAAATATGCGAGTTTAACCCATCTTTCATATAAACGCGTTTTCAAGCATCTGCAAACAGAGTAGACCCAGATCAGACGGCTCCTATAGGAGCCGTCTGATCAGGATCTGCTCTGTTTGCTAACGGAATTTGATAGATCTGTTTCTTTAGTTTCTAAAATGACTATAATGTTCCACATTCCATGATATCTCATTTCATTTCGACTATTTTGTCGATGAAAATTCAGTAAGTATCGAAATTGGAATAAACATAGAACAGGGAAAGGGTTAAAAAAAAGTAGTATACATTTGCTGATCTATTCAACTCTTAGCCTGCTAGAAACGAATGTAAACAGACTACATCCAGTTGGGTAACTTTGCATCTCATCAGGATCCAAATTATTAACCCATTAATCCATGAATATTTATGTAAGAAAATTTTAAAAAATGACATCATGTATATTAATTAGATTAATTGTTATAACAGCATATGGACACAGGATGTTTTGGTCATGGCAGAAAACTAGTATGATATATATATATTATATCATAAGCAAACAGAGCAGATCCTGATCAGACGGCTCCTATAGGCTGGCTGGAGCAGGGCTGTAGAAATTTTCAAATGCCAACCGGTCCAGCTGATAAACGGACATTTGCCCTCATATTTCTCGATGCGCGGACATTTGTCCCCCCCCCCCCCCTCCCGTTGTTAGTATGTTTAAATGTCGGACATGTGCCACCTTATATATTATGTACTAATATGACAGCATTAAATACATGTACCGAAATTTGTGAAAATAATGACATTTGACATTCGGGAAAACTAATGGAGCTGTCTGATCTGGGTCTGCTATGTTTGCTATGTTTGCATAGGCATAGAAAGGCGTATTTATGGAGTAAAGGGTTAAATGAAACTAAGTGAATAACAAATAATGTGGATTCTGATCAAACTACTCCTGAAACTGCGGTTTGATTTTGGTCTGCAATATTTGCTAAGTTTGTGTGGTCAAATACAGTTATGGGGTTTATTGTATGCAAAATGTGAGAAACACCTTTTCACTCATCACAAAGGTGAGACAAATTCAAGAATGGAAATAATAGCAATATAATATCATATAAATAAAAATAAAAATCTCTATAAGTGTACAAAATCAGCAACAAAAATACAACTGGAATGTAAGTACAGTAAAACTTCTCTATTACAGCCACAGGTGGCTGCTTAAAGCAAGGTGAAAGTAAAACAGAACAGCCATGCACCTGCCTTTAGCACAAAATACTTGATGTAATTTAGTGGCCATTATAGAGAGGTTTTACTGTATATGAATAATACTGAGATGACATCAACCCTTTGAAATGGAAAACAAGTGTAGTGGCATTTGCAAACAGTGTAGACCCTTCAGTGTAGACCATCCCACTATGGAAATTCAGCATTCAAACAGATAGCTCTAAGCAAATAGATACATTTGCACTCAATAGAAAGTCTTAACTTATTCTCTCCTTGGCTATTTTAGATCCAACCTCTTTGAATAAATCTACCGAAAACGAGCATTAACTAGAGAAAAGGAAACTTTTAGAATTGTGTAGTTCTGACACCATTGTGATAAATAGAGCATTTGCTCCTATAGGAGCAAATGCTCTATTCATCTCAATGGTTTCAAAAAATGACTTCTACAGAGGCGTAAACATGCATCAGTAGGAGTGAATGAGTAAATGTTACATTTTACTAGAATCAACAGAAATATGTGAATTTTAAAAAAGGAGCTTACATTTCCTGATCTATTCAACTCTTTGCATGGTAGAGATGAATTTGTGATTATCTATGTAAACAGTTTAGATCCAGATGAGTAACTCATCAAGATCCAAACTATTAAATGAAACTGATTGAATAGCAAATAGTGCAGCTCCTGATTAATCTACTCCTGAAGTAGCAGCTTCATTTTGGTCTGCACTTTTAGCTAAATTTGTGTGGCCAAATAGTTATGGGGTTTGTATAATTATGCAAAACTTATGACACCTTTTCACATGACACTAACAGGTGAGACAGATTATCAACCCTTTCCTTCATAAATACGCCTTTCTATGCCTCTGTAAAAGTCACTTAATGAAACCATTGTGATAAATAGATAATTAATTTTTGCTCCTATAGGAGCAAATGCTCTACTTATCACAATGGTTTCAAACTACAAAATTCTAAAAATTTTCCTTTTCTCTAGTTAATGCTCCTTTTCGGTAGATTTATTCAAAGTGGTTGCATCTAAAAATAGCCTATTGAGGAATGGGTTAAGGATGGAATTCATAGCAAAATCATATCAATATTCAAATTATAAAAAAATAAAAATCTCTATAAATGTACTACAAAACTAACTAAAACACAACTAATATGTAAATATATAAATAATACTGACATAACATCAACCCTTGAATATGGGAAACAATTGTAGTGGTATTTGAAGACTGTGTAGATCCAGATCAGAGAAGTCCTGGAAGTATGCAATTCCTGATCTATTCTACTCTTTGCATTCTAGAGGTAATTTTGTGATTATGTAATTATGCAAGCAGTTTGGACCCAGGTGAGTAACTTGGCATTGCATTAGGATCCGAACCTTATGACATTCTGCATTTTAGAATTATCATCAAATGCAATTAGTACCCCCACACAAGCACTTGTCAAGAGTGTGTCTACTCCATAAGTATGCTTTTCTACGCCTTTACAGACAGAGCAGAACCAGACCAGATGGCTCCTATAGGAGCCATCTTATCAGGGTCTGCTCTGTTTGTTTATGGTACAATATAAATCTAAATACACAGTTTCTGTATTAACCAAAATGCCCTGTGCTGATATGCATTTATAAAAAATAATCTAATAAATATTCATGAAATTGCAATACATAAATATTCATGGAGTAAAGAGTTAAGTCAAAGGGTGATATGAAAAATGGTCCTACTGGAAGTTGTAACTAAAACACAACTGATACATAAATACATGTATATGAATAATTATTACTGAAATGACACTAACCCTTTGCATATGGGAAACAAGTGTAGTGGCATTTGCAAATAGTGTAGACCCAAATCAGAGGACTCCTAGAGGGGCCATCTGATCAGGGTCTGCACTGTATGTCATTCAAAAATCACTCATAAATTAAACTATGTCGGAAGCTGTAGCTTGGCCTGGTCTGCACTATTTGATAAGTTTGTGTGGTCAAATAGTTATGGTGTTTATTGTATGCAAAATGCGAAAGATGCCTTTTCATGCAACACTATGAGGTGAGACAGATGATCAAGGATGGGTAAAACCAAAGCAATATCAGATCCATATCAAATTATAGAAAAAATAAAAATCTCTATAAGCATACAAACTCAGTAACTAAAATACAACTGGAATGTAAATAATTAAATACCGATATATGAATAATACTGAAATAACATCAACTCTTCAACCAAAATCAATCAACAGACTTAATGTTACATTCTTCTAGAATCTAAGGAAATATGTGAGTTTAACCCATCTTTCTTACAAATGCGTTTTCAAGCATCTGCATGGTAGAGATGAATTTGTGATTATCTATGTAAACAGTTTAGATCCAGATGAGTAACTTTACATCTCATCAAGATCCAAACTATTAAATGAAACTGATTGAATAGCAAATAGTGCAGCTCCTGATTAATCTACTCCTGAAGTAGCAGCTTCATTTTGGTCTGCACTTTTTGCTAAATTTGTGTGGCGAATGAGTTATGGGGTTTATATAATGCAAAACTTATAAGACACCTTTTCACATGATACTAACAGGTGAGACAGATTATTTACCCTTCCCTCCATAAATACGCCTTTCTAAGCCTCTGTAAAAGTCACTTAATGAAACCATTGTGATAAATAGAGCATTTGCTCCTATAGGAGCAAATGCTCTATTTATCACAATGGTTTCAAACTACAAAATTCTAAAATTTTCCTTTTCTCTAGTTAATGCTCCTTTTCGGTAGATTTATTCAAAGTGGTTGCATCTAAAAATAGCCTATGAAGGAATGGGTTAAGGATGGAATTCATAGCAAAATCATATCAATATTCAAATTATAAAAAAATAAAAATCTCTATAAATGTACTACAAAACTAACTAAAACACAACTAATATGTAAATATATAAATAATACTGACATAAAACATCAACCCTTGAATATGGGAAACAATTGTAGTGGTATTTGTAGACTGTGTAGATCCAGATCAGAGAAGTCCTGGAAGTATGCAATTCCTGATCTATTCTACTCTTTGCATTCTAGAGGTAATTTTGTGATTACTTAATTATGCAAGCAGTTTGGACCCAGGTGAGTAACTTGGCATTGCATTAGGATCCGAACCTTATGACACTCTGCATTTTAGAATTATCATCAAATGCAATTAGTACCCCCACACAAGCACTTGTCAAGAGTGTGTCTACTCCATAAGTATGCTTTTCTACGCCTTTACAGACAGAGCAGAACCAGATCAGATGGCTCCTATAGGAGCCATCTTATCAGGGTCTGCTCTGTTTGTTTATGGTACAATATAAATCTAAATGCACAGTTTCTGTATTAACCAAAATGCCCTGTGCTGATATGCATTTATAAAAAATAATCTAATAAATATTCATGAAATTGCAATACATAAATATTCATGGAGTAAAGAGTTAAGTCAAAGGGTGATATGAAAAATGTTTACCTCCTCTTGGTAATGAGACTTAATGAGACTTAAACCTCATAAACCATAATTAAAATTTATACCATTAATATTCATGATGTCATTATTTCCGACATGAATATTTATTAGGTAAATGGTTAAAAAGCCTAAGT
This sequence comes from Azorinus chamasolen, assembly GCA_963576725.1. NCBI lineage: Eukaryota > Metazoa > Mollusca > Bivalvia > Cardiida > Solecurtidae > Azorinus > Azorinus chamasolen. Next base: position 27,286,615 of record OY755248.1, read on the forward strand.
AAACCATGTTTAGCCCTTTCCTTCATAAACATGTAAACGCATTTTCACGCATTTGCAAACAGAGTAGACCCAGATCAGATGGCTCCTCAGTCCTATAGGGGCTGTCTCATCAGGTACTGCTCTGTTTGCTAATGGAATTTGATAGATCTGTCTTTAGTTTCCAAACTGGTTACAATATTCCACCTCACATATTTCATTACGACTATTTTGTCCATAAATGTTCAGTAGGTATTGAAATTTGTAATAAATCTAGAACATAGAATATATTATAACATTGTATATACATGTAATATGTCGTTGATTATCATAACCCTTTACTCCATAAATACCTTTTTTTAACTCCTTAACAAACAGAGTAGACTAAATCAGATGGCTGCTGTAGAAGCTGTCTGATCAGGGTCTGTTCTTTTTGCTTAAGGAATGATATAGATCTCATTCTACAGTTTCTGCTGTGACCAAAAAATTCCTATATCCATATGCCATTATAAAACAAAAATCTGTGACTAATATTCATTATGTCATTTATGAATATTTATAGAGAAAAGGGTAAACAGTTTTAGTATTTCACTCACAGTTTATTGTACATGATATGAAAAATAAAATGATAATTCCACCTCCAAAACCCCCAAAGCTTACTACATGTACATTTTTGCAAAAAAGTTAAAGTAAAACACCTTCAACCGGACATTGAAGTAAAAATATCGGTCTTGGAGACAGGTGGCAGCTAATGCAGGGTGAAAGTCATGCAGAAAATTTCTCTAGTACCTTTCTGCATGACTTTCACCCTGCATTAAGCAATCACCTGCCTAAAAGTATCTAAATTCTTTTCTACTAGAATTCAGGTTTAGAGGGGTTTTGCTGTCCCATTTCTCATAAATAAAGGTTAAAATAATATGTGTCCCTTGAATATATCTCAATATTGCTTCAGGAAGTTGTGGTAGAAATCCATATAGTTACAGGCTGGCTGCAGTTGAGGGCCCTTGACCACTGTAACAATCACTCCCGTGGTCAGCAAACATACGAGACATGCAACTTTCTCCTTGTTATCTTTACTTAGCACGCAAAGTTTTCCATCGTCCACTTTATACATGGTATATGTCCGCCCATTTAAGGTGATACCTGTATTTTCATCTTCTTTCAGCTCTTCACCCTTTACAAGTTTCACCAATAGGGCCACCTCCTTCTTTGAAGGGCTGAACCCATTAGAGACAGCCCATGGGTTACCCCCATGATCAAAGAGACCTGAGTACAAAGCCCCTGGAGCTCCATCAAATTTCTCAATATAGGAATCCCAGCTCATTTTCTATAAAAAATAAATAAAATAATAATTAGGATTTCTATGTACATGTACTTTCATATACAAGCTAGATACCCCAATTAACCCAAGTACAGCAGAACCTGCCTTAACCCAATATCTCATAGGCTATTTTAGACCCAACCTCTTTGAATAAATCTACCAAAAAGGAGCATTTAGTAGAGAAAAGGAACATGTTAGAATTGTACAGTATTGAAACCATTGTGATAAATAGAGCATTTGCTCCTATAGGAGCAAATGCTCTATTCATCACAATGGTTTGTACATGTGACTTTTTCCGAGGTGTCAGTATGAAGGAATGAGTTAAGGGGCCATTGAAAAGGAGGTCTAATTATGGGTCTGTAAAACAGGTGGTGGCTTAATGCGGGTCAAATGTAATGCAGAAAGCTACTAAAGGAGCTTTTTACAATATTTTTGCCCTGCACCTTTTAGCAACCACCCGCTTTTTAAGATGTCTATGTTCAATAAATGGAAGGCTACTTAGGACATGTTCTACTGTCACCCTCTGTACTCAGACATCCAATCTCCCATTTCCACCAGTTTCTAATGTTGAATAATTCAAGATGGCACAGTTTAGATTCAAGAACTTCATATACCACCACCACCACATTGTCTGAGAAAAAAAGTGGTTCCAGTGAATGACAGATTCCTCTGAAAATCGAACTCGCCCAAGCTTTTATTCATGACAATTCTTAAAGGTAAAAGTGCTAGATGAGCAACAATATATCAGGATACACAGATGGACGGACTGACAAACAGACTGACTGATTGACCGACAGGAGCAAATGCTCTATTTATCACAATGGTTTAAAAAAAGTTACTTTCACAAAGGCGTATTTATGGAGGAAAGGGTTAAGGTAGTGTAGACCCTGATTAAATGTCTCCTTTCTTCAGGTACCATTTAACTGGTCCTGCACTATTTACCTATGTTTGTATGTCCGAATACTTAGGGTTGGGCAGACTCTGATTAAATGTCTCCTTTCTTCAGGTACCATTTAATCTGGTCCTGCACTATTTGCCTATGTTTGTCTGTCCAAATACTTAGGGTTGGGTAGACCCGGATCAAATGGCTCCTTCTTTCAGGAACCATTTGATCTTGTTCTGTACAATTTGCCTAAGTTTGTCCAAACACCCTTAACCCTGTCCCTCATATAAACGCCTTTTCATGCATTTGCAAACAGAGTAGACCCAGATCAAATGGCTCCTATATGAGCTGTATGATCAGGGTCTGCTCTGTTTGCTTTTGACATGATATAGATCTGATTCTACAGTTTGTGTCAAAGTAAAAGCTAATGGTGAAACGATTACACGGTTAACCGTTGCCACATACGAAATGGCGATTAACCGGTTACAAAATCTGTAACTGGTTAACCGGATTGGTAACTTCCCCTAGTTTTTATCAGTTTGGTTGGTTCGCCAGTTCAGTGCTAAAGGTTACTGTGGTCATAAATAGACTTGTTAAAAACAAGATGTGTTTGTGAAACACTATGCCCCCTCATATATTTGACCTCTGACCTTGACCTCTGACCTTGACCGTGACACGTCACCCCTCAAAATGTGCGGCTTCATGAGATACATATGTATGCCAAATATCAAGTCTCTATCTATACTGGCTCAAAAGTTATGACCAATGTTAAAGTTGCTGACAAACAAACAGACAAACAGACAGACAGACAGACAGACAGGGCAAAAACAATATGCCCCCCGACTATCGTCTATGGGGGCATAAAAATGTTTTCATGTTCAATATAACTGTTGAAGTATATGTATTTGTTTCAAAACATAGCAGTTACAAACGACGCATTTAGTACAAATGTTTATGGTGTACCCAGGTATGAATGATTGTGTGATAGAGCTCCGATTAACCAGTTAATGGCGATTAATACTCCCGATTAACCAGTTTCAAATTTCCAGTAACCGTTTCAGCACTAGTGAAAACATTCCATGAAAATTTGATTTTATAAAAATTAAGCTAATAAATATTGATGATGTCATTATTTCTTACATGAATACTGAACTGGGAAAGGGTAAAATGAACCCAGAACATGGCCAAAACCTCTGTGATGTTGTAGACGTTGGTGACAAATTGGTTCTCATGGCAGGGCTAACATTTTCTCTATTTTAATGAATGATCCATCCATGTTTAACCTTTTACTTCATGAATATTCATGTAAGGAATGACTTCATGAATATTAATTAGATTAAATGTTTATAAATGGCACATGGACATGGGAATTCTTGGTAATAGTACTGTAGTAACTGTAGAATCATATAAATATTATTTCAAAGACAGAGGAGACTCTCGTCAGATGGCTCCTATAGGAGTCTACTCTGTTTGCAAAAGTGTATTTAAGGAGTAAAGGGCTAATAATAATAGAGTCCATCAGTAAGAAAAAAATTACTTTGAGAGAGAAATTTGAAGAACAAACAGTGAGTATCCTAATCAGAGGGTTCCTCTGCAATCCATCCAATCTGGGTGTACACTGCTTACAATTGTTAGTATATTAACACTTGTTTCCCACATACAATCTGTGAGAGATTTTGAATGGCAAATCGTGCAGACCCTGATCAAGGTCTGCTCTGTTTGCTTATGATATAATATTGATATAATTCTAGTTTCTGCCATGGCCAAAAAATGCTGTATCCATGCGCCATTATAAAAATTAATCTGATATTTATGATGACATTATTTCTCACATGAATATTCATGGGGAAACGAGGTAACACAAAAATGGGGAAAAATGTTCTTTTAGCATTGAAGCAGATGATAATTAGTGTTGAAAGTGAGGAAGGAGGTACATAAACAAACACTATACTCATTTATATCTTTATTTCTTAAATAATTATCAACAATACTGAAGTGAATCACAAAAAATCATTGCATGAATAACTGGAGGGAAAAGGAGTGTGACAATGTTGGATTTTCAACTGATCAAGCAAGCACATAAAGATGAGTTGACTGGTGTTTGTAACCAACTCTTCGCACGCTTGAGGTGAATTTGTGATAACCTATATATGCAAACAGTATTGATCCAGATGAGATGCAGAGAAACTCCACTTTTTATCAGGACCTGAGCCACTGGGCACTCTGACGTAACCAATTCCCTCATACAGTAAAATCTCTCTATAACGGTAAATAAATTACATCAAGTATTTTGTGTTAAAGGCAGGTGATTGCTTAAAGCAAGGTGAAAGTAAAACAGAACACTCCTATAGGAACGTTCTGTTTTACTTTCACCTTGCTTTAAGCAACCACCTGCCCTAAATACGAACTAATTAACGCAGTTTAGGGGCCGTTATAGAGAGCTTTTACTGTATGGACGCCTCTGTAGGTGTCACATTTTGAAACAATTATGATAAATAGAGCATTTGCTGCATAGGAGCAAATGCTCGATTTATCACAATGGTTTTAAAGCAACACAATACTAAAATGTTCCTTTTTTCTAGTAAATGTTCCTTTTTTGGTAGATTTATTCAAAGCAGATTTAAAAATAGCAAATGAGGTAATGGATTAATGTTTCAAAAGCAATTGAAGAAAAAACTTTGACAATTGCAGCAGATGACAATTTTAGCAGACAAAATTGGATCTTGACATGGCCGAACGTTAGTATATCATCTGGATCTAGAATGTTTACACTGGTTGTCATGAACTCAAGGCTAGTGTGCAAAGAGTATAATATACAATAGCATTTATGCTTATGAATGTCTTATCCCTTTACTCCATGAATATTCATGTATGACATAATGAATATTAATTAGATTAAATGTTATAGCAGGAAATGGACAAAGGAATTTTAGGCCATGGCAGAAACTGCAGAATCATGTCTATATTATATCATAAGTAAACAGAGCAGATCCTGATCAGACGGCTCCTACAGGAGCTGTCTGATCTGGGTTTACTCTGTTTGCAAAGGTGTTAAAAAGCATGTATTTATGGAGTAAATGGTTAAGATGAAATGGTTTTAATAATACTTTCAATCAATGATAACTGATGCATCCACTGTATATAACTATAATTATAGAACTTACTGTCTTGGGAATATTGTACAAATCCAGTTTCGAAATCTAACAAACATTAACCCTTTACTTCATAAATATTCATGTAAGAAATAATGATATAAGAATTTATTAAATTAATATTCATAATGACATATGAATATTCACATGTATATGAAATTTTTGTCACAGTAGATACTGAAGAATCAGATCTGTATTGTATTACCAGGACATAGAGCAGACCCTGATCAGACAATTCCTACAAGAGCCATCTGAACTAGGTCTACTCTGTTTGTAAAGGTGTGAAAAGGCATATATACAGAGTAAAGGGTTAATGGTCTTTGTTCATAAGTGCTCTCTGATTAAAATAGCTCTTGTCTACAGAGTTTAACTTAAAAACAACTATTATGAGAATCTTTATAAAGAAATGTTAATGCTTAACTATCTAGGGCTATTTTATTTGCAAAGGCATTGAAATGTGTATTTATGATGTAAATTGTTAAACATTGTTTCAATTCTTCATGGAAGTGTTGAATTTTGAAAAAGGATTTTGAATGACAAACAGTGCAGATCTAAGCATAGGGCTCCTTGATGACCCACCTTAATCTGGGTCTACAGTTTGCAAATTTCCTACACTCAAAGGACAAATGAAGATTGATACAATTTTCATTTTGATTTGTATTAGCTTGGTTATTTATTCATAGTATCCCCCATTACATTTTTACAAGCATGACTGTTGTGTCCATCTCTTATATAAATATATATACATGTATTATACATATCATCAAGCTTTGTTACAAAAAAAATCAAGAGAAGATAGAAATAGTAGCAATTGTTGGCTGAAAACTGACTAGGTCACATGTACTGGTACCGACCAAAACACTGTCAAGGTCATTATGTACTGGTACTGACAAAACTCTGACTAAGTCATATGTACTGGTACTGACAAAACTATGACTAGGTCATATGTACTGGTAATGACAAAACTCTGACAAGGTCATATGTACTGGTAATGACCAAAACACTGACAAGGTCATATGTACTGGTACTGACTAAACATGACAATGTCATGTGTACTGACATGGTACTGACTATACATGACAAGGTCATATGTACTGGTACTGACTAGACATGACAAGGTCATAATTATGTCCAGGTAAATACAATACTGTTATATGCAATAGTGTAATTATCAAAATATGTACTGCAAAGACTGAAACTGCTAATTATCTTAAGTATTCAGACATTCAATCTCTCCTCCCCGCGGGTTTTTAAAGCTAAATAAGTCAATCAGGCACAAGTTTGATAACTTTTAACCCGTTAAGCCATGAATATTCATGTAAGAAATTATGGGATCATGAATATCAACTAAAGTAATTTTTATAGTGGCACATAGACATAGGAATGTTTGGCCACAGTAGAAACTGTAGAATCATATCTATATCATTTCATAAGCAAACTGAGCAGACGGTTCCTACAGGAGTTATCTGATCTGGGTCTACTCTGTTTGCAAAGGCATAGAAACTAGAAAGGTGTATTTATGGAGTAAAGGGTCGATTAGACTGAAATAGTAGCAAATAGTGTAGACCCTGACCAAACTGCTGCAGTTTAATCTGGGATCGCACTATTTGCCTAATTTTTGTCTGAATACTTAGGGTAAGCAGAGTCATCTGTCATAATACTGTTCAACAATTAAATCGTGGGCTATGATCACTAACCATTTCTAATTATACATGTACTATGGAATCACTCAAGAACATAAACCAACAAAACTTGCATCAAAATAAAGCAAAATAATCTAGCACTTCAACTAACTGCACAATCAGGCTTATGATGATTATGAATATTAGCATGACTATGGTAGAACCTCACAATAGGGACATAACCCTTACTCCGCTGCAAAAAAAATATAAGGTCTGCTCAATTTTGGATCTGGTGCAATTTTGACTAGTTACTCCAGATTGAACAATCATTTGAGGAACTATTAACCCTTTACTCCATAAATACGCCTTTCTATACCTTTGCAAATAGAGTAGACCCAGATCAGACGGCTCCTATAGGAGCCGTCTGATCAGGGTCTGCTCTGTTTGCTTATGACATAATATAGATAGGATTCTACAGTTTTTGACATGGCCGAACATTACTGTATCCATGTGCTTTTACAACAATTGATCTAATTAATATTCATAATGTCATTATTTCTTACATGAATATCCATGGTGTAAAGGGGTTAACAAAGTGTCAAACAGCTTGGATCCTGATCAAACGCTGAATTAATTGGATTAAATCGGCATCTCATCTAGATCCAATATTCTGAAAATGGGTGATCCTTCGAAAGCAATAGCAGAAATGCAAAAAGAGAAAATTGCAGACTCGGTTTTATTGAGTCTAAGTTGTTTTTCAAGTAAAAGTCATGTCACAGATAGTGGGGTAAGGGTTAACACTTAACTGATATACAGGGACATTGATTTGTTTAACCCTTTCAATGCTCAGTTTCAAACATTTGAAAGGCTATACTGGCAGTTTGTTAAGAGTATCTGAATGACAGTGTAGACCTTGATGACAAGGCTGCTCTATGAGCCTTCTGATCTAGGTCTGCACTGTTTGAAAATGGTAGCACTTGTTACCTGCTGTTTTATGCAGAAAGAATGTAATGCAGAACAGCAGGCAGCATAATTTAAACATTTCAATGCTGAATTTTCAGTGATGTGGTCTACCATCTTATAATAGTTCAGTAAGAAGAGTTATAATTAATCTCCTCTAAGGGTCCTCTGAACTGGCTCTACACTGTTTGCAAATGCCAGTATACAGTAAACCCCCTCTAATGCAACCACTTAAAATAGGTATAATTCTGGGTGGTAGAGGCAGGTGGTAGCTTAATGCAGGACAAAAGTAATGCAGAAGCTTTCTGCATTACTTCTGTCCTGCATTAAGCAACCACCTGCTTATAACGACATCCATGTTTATTCATTAAGTGGTCGCATTAGAGGGGTTATTCCCTGCATTCAAAGGGTTAATCATTGCATCTGTTGTAATTTTTTCGGATGAGGAAAAACAATAATCATTCATTTACAATTCATTCAAATCAATTACAAACTAAACCAATAACTATGTCAAGTTCTTCACCATTGTACTGGACATTTTTCAACCAGCCAACTTTTTCGAAATGTCAAATGTCATGTTCATGAAATCAATGTCAACTCTTTCATCACATTTACTACAGAGTACAATCAAACCAAAAATGCTTCAATTAACAAAATTTGCACCACTTCCACATAAACTATAATACATATTTAACATATTTTCTTCTCAACCTTTAGCATGCAGAGAAAAATTGTCAGCATATTGCTGTCAGCTTTAACCCTTACTCCACTGAATTTTCAAATGGGACTGTTCCAAAATTCATACAGGCTAAGATTATGGTGAATATTTAGGGATTTTTCTTAAGAAAAGCTTAGCATGACAAAAAGTGCAGACCCTGATGAGGATAAGGAGCCCTCTCATCTAGGTCTTCACTGTTTGCAAAGGACATTAGTGACAATTGAATTAGCTTCTTCACTTCAAAATTATGCTTGAACTGCAAACAGAGAAGACCATGATGAGACAAATTCCCATAGGAGCTGTCTAATCAGTATCTGCTCTATTTGCTTATGTTAATGACCTTTTCTATACAGTATGTCATGGCAAGAATTTCCCTCAGTTCATGGCCATTAGGAATTTCAGTTAATCATAATTAAGTAAACATTTAATCCTCTACTCCATAGATATGCCTTTTAATGCCTTTGCAAACAGAGAAGACCTAAATCAGACAGTTCCTGTAGCATGTCTGTTCTGTTTGTTTATGGAATTATATAGATCTGAATTTACAGTTTTACCAGGACCAAATCTCTTTTGTTCATAATTATGCCATTAAAAATATTTAGCTCATTAATATTCATACAAATATTTCTTGCTTAAATATTTATGGAGTAAAGAGTCAACCCTTGACTCCATAATACCCCTTTCTATGCCTTTGCAAAAAGAATAGACCAAGATCAGACAGCTCCTGTAGGAGATGCCTGATCAGGGTCTGCTCTGTTCGCTTATGATATAATACAGATATGATTCTATAGTTTCTGCAATGGCCAAAAATTCCTGTGTCCATGTGATATAAAAATCTAATTAATATTTGTAATGTCATTATTTTTTACATGGATATTCATGGAGTAAAGGGTTAACCCTTTCCTCCATAAATACGCCTTTCTATGCCTCTGTAATAGTCACTTTTTGAAACCATTGTGATAAATAGAGCATTTGCTCCTAAGGAGAAAATGCTCTATTTATCACAATGGTTTCAGAACTACAAAATTCTAAAAATCAGTCTTTTCTCTAGTTAATGCTTCTTTTGGGTAGATTTATTCAAAGAGGTTGGGTCTAAAAATAGCCTATGGAGGAAAGGGTTAAAGAATCAAGAGTATTAAACAGTTTGGATCAGGATGACAAGCTGAATTTGGTTGTTAATTCTTTGACAAGATTACAATACCCTCACCAAGGGTATGCTCCCTGCTAAAGGTTAAAACTACATACACACACTGATGTTCTTGCTGATTTTTTCACTGGTGGTATTTTTTACATTCTAAATTCCTAATCCTCGGAGGTACTTTTTATATTTATCTAGGTATTCTCTTGATGCTCCTGCCGCAGATGCCAAGGCCACACCAATAATGACGCCAGTCTCTAACAGACAAACCGTGCATATGTATTTCTCATCTCCTCCTAATGATAACACTGACAACAATCCCTCTAGAGGTGCATCCTTATACATATATTTCTGTCCACACAACGTGATCCTTTCCTCACCCGTGTAAGGCTTGCCATCAGCAAGTTTGACCAACATTTGTATTTCTTGTGGTGTTGGGTTGAAGGACTGCGACACTGCCCATGGATTGCCATCCTTTCCGAAAATGCCTGCCATTTTCATGCTTGGACCTTTACTCAAGCTTCCAACATGGTCGTTCCAGCTCATGTTTGTGGGCTGCAAGAACAGAATATAGTATTGCATTAGTTTGATGTAAAAAAAACATCTGAAGTTGACCCAAGATAATCTTGTTAATGCTGATAGGAGGGTCCTGGAAGCTCTCTTACTGAACAGTTATAAAACAATATTAATCTTCTGGATGAGGAAACAAACTAGCATTTGCAAACAGTGTAGACCCAGATCTGAGTCTGCATTGTTTCTCACTGAAAATCCCCTGGCAAATCAATTTTGTTCACACTGAACTGATTCTGCTGTTCAGAAATGATGGACACTTTCACTTTGAACATTCAGAGAGTTAAACTGGAAATGCAGTTTCCTGTTCACTAAATCCTTTTCTTGTTATTGATGCATTTTTACGAATTTGCAAATATCGTAGACCTAGACCAGACTGCTCCTGTATGAGCTGTCTGATCAGGGTCTGGTCCTTTTGCTTATGAAATAAAATAGATGTAATTATACAGTTTCCACCATGCTAAAAAATCCATTTTCATAATGCAATTATTGAATTCAGCTAATTAATATTCATTCAGTCTTTATTTCTTACATGAACAGTCATAGGGCAATAGGTAAAAGGTTAAGGACTGATCAGGGTCCCTGCTTATAAAACTTTTCAGTTGAGTCTGAGTTCGTTCTCAAGTTTTTGATTGGTCAGATTTGAGCCTTTGGCTCAATCAAATCTGACCAATCAAAAACTTGAGAACGAACTCAGACTCATCTAAAAGTTTTATAAGCATGGACCCTGGTTAAGCGAATGCTCCTTTCACAAGCTTCAACTATTGGCACATCCCAGGTGAAATTGTGACAAGACTTGCAAAACAGTGCTCAAGAAATCTAATTAGAATTCAAGCTGTTTGACACTATCTCTGACAGCATTCACCCTTCAATGATGAATATTAAAAGTGGAATGCCCCATCAGTCAATTCAGTATAAAATGATTCAAATGACCTGAGCTTTTTTGAATGACAAACTGTGCAGAAGCTGATCTGGGTCCATGCTTATAAAACTTTTCGTTGAGTCTGAGTACGTTCTCAAGCTTTTGATTGGTCAGATTTGAGCCTCTGGCTAAAATCTGACCAATCAAAAGCTTGCAAACTCAAATCTGACCAATCAAAAGCTTGAGAACGAAACTCAGACTCAACTAAAAGCTTTATAAGCATGGACCCAGAGGACTCTGCCAGGAGCCGTCTGATCTCGGTCACACTGTATACAAATGCCAGTATACTCTTTTCCTCCCTAATTCGATGGGTTATGATAAGACTTGTCTGTCAGCTCAAAAAGTTTTGTCATCAAAAAATTTACAAATTTTGCTTTATATATAAATGCTTTTACTTACATAAAATTTTGGAAAATGAAAAAGATTCATGCTATTACACAAGATGGCTTTCTGATTTCCATGTCAAGTGAAGTTTGGACTATTTAATACTTTTATTTCAAGATGAAGCAGAGTTCTAACTTGATTGTGAAAGTTATCTTGATTTGTGTCCACCAAGGTCTTAGGTTCCTCACCCTGATGAAGTTATTTTCTTCTAACTCTTCCAAGGTTGAATGTTCTAATGGGAATGGTTAATCATTATTTAACCCTTTACCTCACAGAGAAGCCTTTTTATGCTTTAGCAAACAGAGTAGACCCAGATCAAACAGTTTTGCTAATGAAACTAGACAGAACTGATTCAAAAGTTTCAGTCATGACCAAAAGTTCCCTTGCTTCGGTACCATTATAAAAATTCAGTCACTGTAAATTCATGAAGTGAAAGGTTCTTGCATAATTATTCATGAAATAGGTTAAAGATAAAGTCCATTCCGTATGACTGTAAGTATATAATTTGTGAGAGAATTTGGAATGACAAATAGTGCAGACCCTAAAAAGAGGGTTCCAGTACAAATGCCAATATACATGCTTCTCACATTCAAAAGGTTAAGTTTTTGCAGTCCACAGCTGCTCCCCTCCAACTTTTTTTTATCTGTGCCAAATTGTTTTGCATAAGCCAATGTAAATGTACCAAAGTCCCCTAGCATGTTAAAATCTTAATCCTTTACCTGTCAGAGATGCTTTAACAGTGACTGTTAACCCTTTCCCTTATATAAACGTGTTTTCACACAATTGTAAACAGAGTAGACCCAGATCAGACGGCTCCTAGAGGAGCCGTCTGATCAGAATCTGCTCTGTTTGCATATGGAATTTGATAGGCCTGTTTCTTTAGTTTCTAAAATGGTTACAATATTCCACCTTGCATATAACATTATAACTATTTTGTCAATGAATATTCAGTAGGTATTGAAATTTGTAATAAACAGAACAGGGAAAATGTTAAACACCTTTGCAAGTGTAGACTAAGATGGTTTCTGCAATAGTTATATGATCAGGGTCTACCCTTCTTATACAGATCTGATTTGAGTTTCTGCCATGGCCTAAAACTCCTCTGTTCATATACATGCCATCATAAACACTAAGGAGAAAGGTAACTAATATTCATTATTCACGATGTCATTGATTCTTACATGGAATATTCATGATGTAAAAGCATCACTCGATCATTATCCAAAGGGTTATACGTGCAATAACAAAAATCATTTCATGACCTGTCAATCTCATAACACCCGTTTCCAATTTGATGTGTTGTCATGATAACAATTTATATATGAGCCAATATATAATTTGGGCAGATTTTGAAATCAATTTTTTGAAAAATAAAAGGTGTTTCTTTTTGAAAGTTTTGTTGATTTCTAGGTACTTTGTTGTTTTAGTGACACTAAAAATGTAAAATGCACCCTAATTTTATTCATCTTTAAAACTTTATATGACTTTATGATGATGACTCTCAAGCACATGTCATTGCAGTAACGAAAATGAAAACAATGACTATAAAAGCATGTGGTTCGTTTAAAGTAATTTATTGCATTATATATCTTATGTATGCCATATTTGAATAGATGAATATATAAAAACCTTTTTTTCCATATATATTAATGAGAAATTTTGAATCATTGCATGATGCAATAAAACCAATACAATTACAAACATAACAATTAGTGTTATGATCATTATTGGCTTTGTATAGTGCTTAACACTTGCTTAACCTAGAATAATGTCATAATTATCAACAAATCATGTATCAGACAAATATTCAAACATGTTTCAGCTTTTTTGTCATCATTCTTTACGCATGTTATAGCAATGACACCCTTGTTATTGCAAAGACATTTATTGTAACTGCAATGACAAACTGACAATAAAATTTATTTTTGCTATCTTTTATTTGCAAATTGTCTAAAATAACACACAAACTGTTAACAACACGTTCAGCAATTTCAATTCTAAACTATATCAAGTAATTTTACAAAAAGATTTTAATGGACATTGAAAAAAGATTCCAGTGTGACTGCAATGACATTTTCGTTATTGCAATGACTTGCATAATCTTAAGCTTATAAAACCAACCTTATTCCAGGCTTCAATGCCCCTCATTATAATGTTCTTTGCAAATTCATACTTTCCCTCATGAATATTTAAAAAAAACTCCGCCCACTGTGAATATTTTATCATTTTTCATTGCGCTACATAAAACAAAGGAATTAATTACCAGAGTCAGGAGATGGTCTGATCCATAATATTTCAATAAGCAAATTGAGCAAACCCTGATCAGGCAGATTCAAGAGGAGCTTTCTGATCGGGATCTTTTCTGTTGTAAGGGGTGTTAATGTTTTATAATGAGCAGAAGGGTTACAGATAATAAATAAAATATGAACAACAACAATGAGCATTATATTTCACCGTTGCCTTAGACTGACTTTTATTTAAATTAATTTATTTTTGATAACAGAATAACTTTTGATAGCTGAGAATAAAGCAAACAAAAAAAATATTTACAATGCATTACATGGCTAGCAGGGTAGACCCAAAGCACACAGGTGTTGCAAGATAATGCTCGATCTAGGGCATGATTTGAAAATAATGCTGGCATATGTGGTTAGATGCAGCAAACCAATGTTCAGCATTTTTGTTTTCAACCCTTCTCATGCTAGTTTGGCCACTTTTACTATAGTGTCCTCGAAAAAGTCATTTTCTAAAAAAATGTGAGATAGTTTTGTTTCTTCAGTTAAAACTGGGATAAGACAGAGTTTATACAAACAGATGCCTTTAAACTACTCTTTAAAGCCACATTTTGAAACAGTTGTGATAAATAGAGCATTTGCTCCAAAGAAGCATATGCTCTTTTTATCACAATGGTTTCAAGACTACAATATATATATCCTGAAAATTCCCTTCTATCCAGGAAATGCTCCTTTCCAGGCAATGGGATAACCCTTAAATTATCTTTCAATTGAACCCTTTCACTCATGAGTTATAATTCTTGTAAAACTCTGCCAGCTGTACATATTTAATTACATATACTTTTTATTGGGGTATATAGAGCAAAGAATTTTAATCAGAGTTGACCCTGATCTGGAAGCTTCCTTACATTAAAAAATAACACTTATGTAAAATATTAGATGTCTTGAAATTTTATGAACTTGTTATTAAACTCCATGAAAGTTTTTTTTTATCACATAACTTCACTTGTTTCTGAGTTAATAAAGCCAACACATATTTATTATATTTGGCATATATAAATGATGTGATGTTATTAAAAGCAGTATGGCATGACATCATACAATGCTGAAAAATACAGCATTTTGTTTATTTATTTAAAACTTTGGAGCTCTTTTTTAAGAGTGTATGATAAGAGAAACTTACACTCATCATCACTTCTTATCACACTCATTATCACTTCTTATCAAATTTTATTTAACTCATTCAGGAAATGCTATAAAGCTTGCCAGAGGCTTGCTTAACTCATTCTCTCCTAGACCATTTTTAGACCCAGCCTCTCTGAATTAATCTACCAAAAAGAAGCATTAACTATAGAAAAGGAGAATTTTAGAATTGCATAGTTTTGAAACCATTGCGATAAATAGATTATTTGCTCCTATGGAGCAAATGCTCTATTTATCACAATGGTTTCAAAGAATGAGTTTGCAGAGGGGCAAAATGGCGTCATTAGGAGAGAATGGGTTAATAACATTTTCTTGAATTTGTTTATTACAAGTTGTTATGAAGTGACAATCCATGTAAGCTATAGCTTCAGGACTGGATTGGCATATCTATTGGTCATCATGGTTTATATGGGTTAAATTGATATTAAAAATATCCAGGTTTCTAATTAGAATTGACAGGCTGTTCAGTTATACACTACTTGCTTGACCCTTTCCTCATATAAACATGTTTTCACACATTTGCAAACAGAGTAGACCCAGACCAGACAGCTCCCAGGAGCCATTTGATCAGGGTCTGCTCTGTTTGCTAATAGAATTTGATGATAGATGTGTTTCTTTACTTTCTAAAATGATTCCAATGTTCCACCTTCAATATTTCATTATATTATTTGATCCATGAATATTCAGTAGGTATTGAAATTGCAAATAAATATAGAACAGGGAAAGGGTTAATCCAAAGACTTATTAATGTCCATCATAGCTCAACGACAACAATTGTTATTTAACCCTTTCCCTATTCTATTCTATTTCAATACCTACTAAATATTCATGGACAAATTTGTTGCAATGAAATATGGAAAGTGGAACACTGTAGCCATTTTAGAAAGTACAGAAGCAGATCTATCCAATTCCTTCAGCAAACAGAGCAGACCATATAGGAACCTTCTGATCTTGGTCTTCTCTGTTTGCAGGTGCATAAAAACATGTTTATATGAGGGAACATATTAATACACAATGTCTTACAATATCCAGCCTTCAAACTGACTTTGAGAAACAGACAACTGTATTTATTCCATATATATTTACATTACATGCATGCATATATCTGCAGTGCTATTCTTGCAGTAAAATAACAAAAAATAATGAAGAAAATTTAAAAGAACTAGAAATGTCATCGCAATAACAAATCCTGTCATTGCAATAACATTTTTTTTTTAAAAATCCCATCTTACATAAATTTTCAACAAACATGCACATTTTAATTTATTATGCATATTTACTTCCATATTTCTGCTGAATAATTCCAACTGAAATGAAAATTATAAAGATAGTAACAATACAATGCTGTATTGTCACTGCAATAACAAATCCTGTCATTGCAGTCACAAAATGAGTGTTATTGCAATGACTGTTATTGCAATGACGCATTCTCCTATTTACCTCAACTTTTGGTGCTGATCTCTGACCTAGCCTTACTTTGATATGTTTATAACATAAACATTTATATTTATAACCTATATGCACTTTAAAATGCAAGCTATGATTTAAAGCATCTCTGTAATATGCGTTACTTAAATGACAGATTTCAAAAATACTCGCTCACATACTTAACTTAAATAATCTTGTTTTTTGAAACTGTTTTCACACCATGCTTATAACATGGTGGCAACCATTTAGTGGTGAACAATCTTCTTCTTGAGGGTAGTTGTCTCCCTTGAATGTGTGCTTTAATGGTAGAACTCCACCATATTATAACATTGTTACTGCAATGACGTAGGTCTGAGGGACAAAGTTCAAAGTGTATTTTGAGTGCCATTAATGCTATTTACGGACTTTATTTTCTCTTTACAATGCAGTTAAATGTTGATATTCATTATAATCACCATTATTATTTTGAAAACCACATTTTCTCTCATTGAAATAGAGATCTGAATGTATAATTTTAGATTTGGGACATGACTTTTACCTAAAAATTGATACCAAAACTTGGTACAGCTGTTCAATTAATTCCTCAAATTCATTTTTTTATCACTATTTTACTAGATTTCCTTGATATATACACATTCTATGAGGATCTTTCTTTACACCATTCTTGTGCTTTGTGTAAAACCTAAAGGACAAGAAATCTGCCCAAATTATATATTAGCTCATATATACATGTACATGCAGTATTCATTAAACCCATGCGACTCTGTAGACTGAAAAGTACAAAAAAGTTTAAATATCAAATGTTCATCCCAATATTGAATCCCTTTTAATCATTACAATGAACATAGAAAATTAAGATTTGTTTTCATGAAATAATTTTTACATGTGTTTATGTGTTTTGTTAGCTTTCAGAATTAAAGAACTCTAGTGAGCAAGTTCACATACCACATGCTGCCACATTGGCAGAGAAAACAAAAAGTGGTTCCCAAAAACAGATTCGAATGAAAATCAAACTCATTCAAGCTTTTATTCATGACAATTCTTAAAGCAAAATTTGAGATAAAATGGTCAAGA
Organism: Azorinus chamasolen; assembly: GCA_963576725.1. Taxonomy (NCBI): domain Eukaryota; kingdom Metazoa; phylum Mollusca; class Bivalvia; order Cardiida; family Solecurtidae; genus Azorinus; species Azorinus chamasolen. Next base: position 27,304,200 of record OY755248.1, read on the forward strand.
AATGAAAGATACACAGACGGACCGACATGCCAAAAAAAATATACCCCATGGCCAAGCAACTTTGTTGCATGGAGTATAATAATTCTCTGACACATTCAATGGAGAAGACTTATGCTGAAAAATATTGCGAGTTTTATCCCGAATTTGAGCAAGGAACGGAGCAGCTATAGATCACTTTGGAAGCTGTTGATAAAATAATGTATGGACAATTCATATGCATTGAAAGGGAAGCATTGTGACCTTTTCACAGAAATGACAGATTGTCAAATGATACGGGTCATTGTTAGTAACTATATACATGTATACAAAAATAGCAGATGATCTTTTAACCCTTTACCTTTTCAATGTTTATGTAAGTAATAATAGCATAATGAATATCTATTAGCTGAAGTTTTATGACGGCATAATTATGTACACTGGATGTTTTGGCTCAGGCAGATACTCTAGAATTAGATTATACCATAATCAAACAGAGCAGATTCTGATCAGACTCTTCCTATAAGAGCCATCTGATCAGGGTCAGCCCTGTTTGCTAATTGAATAATATAGACCTGATTCTATTTTCTGATTCTATTTTACCTTCATAAAAGCTAATCTAATTAATATTCATGATGAGATTATTTCCTACATCAATATTCATTAAGTAAAGGGTTAAATTTTGTGAGCAGTGTAGAATCAGCAGAAGAGCAAGTAAGTCCCATAGCCTAAATATAATTGTATCTCTAAGCCCTTTCTCTGTTCTATATTTATTCCAAATGCCAATGCCTACAGAATATCCATTAACAAACCAGTAATAATGAAATATGGAAGGTGGAACATTGTAGCTGTTTTAGAAAGTAAAGAAACAGAGCTATCAAATTCCAGTTGCAAACAGAGCAGACCCTGATTACACGACTCCTATAGGAGCCATCGGATCAGGGTCTACTGTTTGCAAATGCATGAAAAGGTGTTTATATGAAGGAAATGGTTGAAGTGACCACATGGCTAAGCAATGCGGAACCAAAACCATGCAGATAGCTCCTGCTGGGAGCTTTCTGCATTATTTTCATTTTACATATAATTAATAGCCATGATCTAACTAAAAGTTTGACAAGTTGATTTGACTGTATTTTGAAGAACCGGAGGCTTGAAGAACAAAGAGAAAACTATATAATTAAGATAGCAGCAACCAATTATTATGAAAACAGATTCCTCCGGATAATATTAGTCACACAGCAATAGATTAGAGATGAGCCATAGAGGCCCAGATATGATGCGTAAATTAACCCTTTACTCCATGAATTTTCTTGTAAGAAATGTTGACATCATTATATAACTTAGATTACTTTCTGTATAATGCCACAGGAAGTTTTGGCCATGGCAAAAACTGCTGCATTATGTCTCTATTATTGCATAAGAAAACAGAGTAGACCTGAATGGACGGCTACTACAGGAGCCCTCTGATCTGGGTCTACTCTGTTTGCAAAGGCGTGAAAAAGCATTTATTATGAAGGAAGGGTTAAAACGTTTTCAAAGAATAGCTCCTTTATTTCTCCATCAGACCCTATGTTGTGACCACTTTTTGATTCTAAACAGTGGTCACAACATAGGGTTATCTATTGCTCTGGGTACTCCAAGACTATTCATGTAGAAATTATGACATGATAAATATTAATTACGGTAGATTAGTTTCGATAATGGCATAATGATATTTTGGCTCAGGCAGAAACTGTAGAAATAGATCTATATTATATCATTAGCAAACAGAGCAGGCCCTGATCTGGGTCTACTCTGTTTGCAAAGGCATAGAAAGGCGTATTTATGGAGTAAAGGGCTAAGGAAAGGCGATTTCTCCCCCAGGCCCTATGTTGTGACCACTGTTTAGAATTGTCTCTTCAAGAGAAATAAAGGGAGTTATTCTTGAAAATGTTTTAATTTAAGCATCTTATCTGGACCTCTGTACTTACATGTATTAGAATCACCTCTCTGGGGGCTAATTCTAGTAAGTACCAACCAATCTGGATATGGCCAAGAAAAGATCTGGATAGTTCAGTACACCTCTGATCTACATTTACTCTAATTAACCCAATGTATTTCGGAGAGACAAACCCACAGATCAATGGCTCCTGACGGAGTTGTTTGATTAACCCTTTCCTCTTATGCTTTTCTACGCCTTTGTAAAAATCACCTACTGAAACCATTGTGATAAATAGAGCATTAATTACTCCAATAGGAGCAAATGCTCTATTTATCACAATGGTTTCAAACTACAAAATTTCCTTTTCTATAATTTACTTAATGCTCCTTTTCGGTAGATTTATTCAAAGTGGTGGGATCTAAAAATAGCCTATGAGGGAATGGGTTAAGGTCTTCACTATTTGCCATTACATTGGTATAATTTAACCCTTACATGTACAGTGTGGGACATGAATCACTAATGTCCTTTGCAAACAGTGTAGACCCAGATGAGAGGGCTCGTAGAGGACCTCTCATCACGGTTTGCACTGTTTGTCATGTAACACATGTCATAAGAAAAATCCCTAAATATTCACCATAAGCTTGACCTGTTTGAATTTTGGAATAGTCAGTGTAATAATAAGGGTTAAAGTTACAAAAATGTTACAAAACTAACTTGTTCAGCTGTACAAACTGGTACAGAGGGTGACCAAGTGTTCCGAAACTTAGGGAAGTTAGGGTAAACTTAGGTAGTACTGTAAAGAAGAGATTCCACACCCAGACTTCTACAGTTTGCTACATTCAATGAAATTTTACCTGCTTTTTTAGTGTAATGTTGGCTCCATCTTGCTTTGTATTTTGCTTGGATGAAACATTTTGCTGCACGATGTTGTACCTTTGCTTTTAATTGTGAAAATAGACACAAGAAACCAAATTGTACCAAACTATTATGAAGAAATTCACACAACCTTATAATCTGGCTAAAAATAAATAAAAGCCTGTATTTCTGATTTTATAAGATTTACGAAAAATGAGCAAGCTTAAATTGTGTTAAGTTCTGACAATACTATGTTCTTACACAGTTCCAAGTTGTCTGCTCAAACACAAAAAAAACTTCCACAAACACGGAAGCTTTTGTGAAAAAAATTTCAAGTCCTGGAATGGGTCAGGTACATTTCAGTACATGTATAGATTTTTTCTTTCTAAAATAATATCACCAGTGGTCCAATACAATAAAACGGGGATAGGGGACTAGACTGACAGAAGTGGTATAGCGAGAAGAAACGCCCAACAATGGTTGATTTTCCCCAAATTCTTTATTAATACCAAAGGCACACATCACATTCATATATCCAGCAACTGCATAATTACATGTACACACTTAAAACATTACCTAATATGAATCATAATCTATTTTTGTAAAAGACAACATGTATATATACAAGCAATCTGAGAAAATGAGATAATCTCATTATAATTTATTCATTTTTCTTTTTTTTTTTTTTTTGAAAGCAGTGCGTTTTACTACAATTATCGAGATACGTTTAACCTTTTACCCCATGAATATGCACATTCATAAATATTAATCAGATTTTTTCTTCTTTTTTTTTATAATAGCACATGAACTTAGGAATTTTTGGTCATTGCAGAAAGTGTATAATCAAATACAGCAACCCTGACCAGATGGCTTTTACAACAGCTGTCTGATCTGGATCTTCACTGTTTACGAACACAATAAACTATACATGTATATATGAGGTAAAGGGTTAAACAACACTATTCTACATGATTCTCTTTATAAGCCTCTAAACAACACACATCCATGGCACTGAGATTACAGCAGTCTTAGATTCACTTCAAAGCATGTACATGATAATATACAGTAAAACCCCTCTAATGCAACCACCAAAATGAGGTATAATTCTGGGTCTCAGAGGCAGGTGGTAGCTTAATGCAGAATGAAAGTAATGCAGAAAGCTCATACAGCTTTCTGCATTACTTTTGTCCTGCATTAAGCAACCACCTGCTTTTAAAAACATTAACATCTCATTAAGTGGTCGCTTTAGAGGGGTTTTACTGTACATCCAATGCCAAATATCACTGATACAGTACTTAAAACCCCTCTTGGTCAGAATTTCAGATTATATCAATGTCAATCTATAATTCTTCAGGAGCTGTCTGATCTGGATCTGCTCTGTTTGCACAGGCATAAAAGGCATTTATATGAAGTAAAGGGTTAATTTTGGATGTGAGTCTTTCATCCTGCATGAAGAAGTCTTCTGCCTACAAAGAGCTCAATTCTTCGGTATTAAATGTCAAGTTAAGTGGGGTTTTATTATTAATAACAAAAAATATGCATTTAATAGCATAAGTCGAGGGCACATTCACACAATAACGGCTTGGTGCTTCTCATTTTCTGACCATAGTTTCTTTTCCAAACTAATGTTTTAGCCCTTTACCTGATGAATATCTATAATGTTAAACTCTATCTGATCTAAATACTACAGATGTCCAGATAAGATGTGTAAATTTAAACATCTTCAAGAATAGCTCCTTTATTTCTCCACCAAACCCTATACTGTGACAACTCTTGAGAATAGTCTCTTTGAAACGATTCTAAAGAGTGGTCACAGTATACAGTTTGATGAAGAATGATGATTTTAGTATTTGGGTACGCACCATTATCTGTAGCTCTGTACTCATTAATCTGATACGCAAGAATGAACTTAAAATAAAAAGTTCTATAACCTTGGGGCCTGATATCAACAGTCAGCTGATCAGTGTCTACTCTGTTTACAATTTATTATTTTTTTTATCTTTAACCCTTTCCTCCATAAATAAGCCTTTCTATACCTCTGTAAAAGTCACTTTATGAAACCATTGTGATAAATAGAGCATTTGCTCCTATAGGAGCAAATGCTCTATTTATCACAATGGTTTCAAAACACCACAATTCTAAAATTTTCCTTTTCTCTAGTAAATGCTCCTTTTCGGTAGATTGATTCAAAGAGGGTGTGTCTAAAAACAGCCTATGGAGGAAAGGGTTAAATTATCACTTAAAAAGCTTTTTGTATAACTTTTGTCCTGCATAAGCAACCACCTGCCTCAAACACCCAGAAATAGTCCACTTGGGGTAGACATTGTCGATAGGTTTCACTGGTTGCGTTCATGACTGGCATCTCGTAGTCTATTATTGCTTTTTAAAGAATATTCACACACCAGATCAATTCAAACAATAATGTAATGTATATACTACAGACTACTTGAATATTGACAGAAACACACATACACACAAGACAGTAGGAAGACAGAGTAAAGAAATTAACCCTTCCAATGCTGAATTTTCAATGAACTACATTTTGTATTCCAAAATTCAAACAGGTTAAGCCTTCAGTGAATATTTAGGGATTTTTCTACAGAGGCCATTATTGATTCATGTCCCGCACAGTAAGTGTTAAAAAATCTGAAATGAGCACATGGTTTGATAATAAACTATTACCAAACTAAGTAAATGTGGTAAAAATCGTTTTCTGCCTCAAATTTAACAGTCAGTCATTTTTGCATAATTATCTTTTTAAAAAATACAGTGTCAAGCACTTTGGACCCTGGTGACACTGAAGGCAGCTCCCAAGTCTGTATACAAAACATTCATGCCAAAAAACCAAATTGGATTAATTTCAGACAAATGTTTCATTAATGCAATCTTTACTTTTAAATGATACCAAATTGGTGAAAGTTTTTGGCAATTGGAAGGTATTAAACATTTATTCTCATTAAACTTAATTCATTCTCTTATCTCCATATAAATGTAGTTACAAAAGTAACAGTATACCGGTAATTCTTTACTTCATAAATAGTCATGTAAAACATATCAATGTAGTGAATGTTCAACTAGAATTTGTTTTCGAAAAACAAAAAACAAAACAAAAAAACATAATTTTTATGTCTCCCACATATACCTCCAAATTCAAAAATCTGCATTACAATTACACTTCATGGTGATCACAGCTGTGAATTTTTCCCCAAACCTGACTACCCATTTATGAGAAATTGGACTGTATGCAATTTTTTTTTTTATCATTCAAGTGGGCATTACTGTGCAAATAATCGAACCAGATCATCATGGGGATATGCACAACTACACTTCATGGTGACCACTGCTGTTAAGATTTATTGAAATCTGAGAAAGTACTGTTTATGATAAAAATCATTTTCTTCAGTGGTAAATTTTAATACAATTTTTGTTAAATTAACATTCAAAAAGGAGTGAGCCATTTTTAATTATTAACCATTTTCACCATACATACTGTACACCTTTCTATGCCTTAAGGTTAGGGAGATATAAACCAGAATCATGATAAAAACAAGTTGTTCTCCAAAGCCAATAGGAATTCTAAAGTCTTTGAAATAGCCTGGACAAAAAATGCAGTACTGACAGACAGACAAAAGGAGCAACTACAGTGCTCTAAAGGATGCAATCAGCGGAGAATGAATGGTCTTTAACCCTTTACTCCATAAATACGCCTTTCTATGACTTTGCAAACAGAGTAGACCCAGATCAGATGGCTCCTGTAGGAGCCGTCTGATCAGGGTCTGCTCTGTTTGCTTATGATATAATATAGATATGATTTTACAGTGTCTGCCTGAGCCGACCATTCCTGTGTCCATGTGCTATTACAGTAGAACCTCTCTATAATGGCCACTAAATTGTGTTAATTAGTTGGTATTTAGGGCAGGTGGCTGCTTAAAGCAAGGTGAAAGTAAAACAGAACGCTCCTTTGGGAGCGTTGTTTTACTTTCACCTTGCTTTAAGCAGCCACCTGCCTTTAACACAAAATACTTGATGTAATTTAGTGGCCGTTATAGAGAGGTTTTACTGTATGACAATTAATTTAATTAATAATCATGATATCATTATTTCTTACATGAATGCTCATGGAGTAAAGGGTAAAGTGAGTTACATTGATCATCATTTGATGTATATTTTGGGATGGGGTTGGACTAGAGAGGACAACACTCCCTTCCCCCATCATTTCTGTCCCCAACTCTGACTCAGCAGGAATAAATATACCACAATAAATAAATTACATAAAAAGCATGTTGTAAAGATTATTCTATATACATTTGGCACATTTGGCTCAAAGCAAAATAACTACTACAACTCATCACCAGAAAAGAATGAGAGTGGTCTCCCTTGAAGCTATGGGGCACTCCAAAATTCAAATGCATTCTCTACATATTTGGCATTGTTCCAGATCAGTAGGTAGGTTTTGTATTCCAGGAAACTGCCTATGACTCGAGGAGCAGAATATAGACTGGAGATTAGCAGAAAACCACTTCATCTAGTACTATGACTGCGAAATCTGCTTTTAATAATGTTTCAGTCTTGCAATCCTTCAAATGAAAACTATTACATGATCCCATATTGTCAATGGAATTTCTGTTCATCATGAATGTTTGATGTTACATTATGCAATGAAACTACTGAATATTCATAAACTAACTAGGCTTACATTAATTAAAATCCACTTTGCTTTAGATAGTCTCGTAGTTTACATGAGAATTTATCACAATTTCCCAATCTGTAATTTCCACAAACTACCCCAAAGATAAAACACTGATTTGCAAGGTATCCTGAACACATGAATTTCTCTTTTTCTGGGGCTTTAATTCTGCTAAGGCGAATGGACCCTTCAGAGCTATCATGTGACAAATGCAGGTAGCTGACCCCATCAATCTTGATTCCTGTTACATCTGCTACTTGGTCTTTGATGATTGCTATAAGACGAGTAATTTCATGGGGCTGGGCTCGTACACATCCTTGTGCTGCCCATTCTCCTCCATCTAATCCATATATCCCTGCAGCTACCATTTCTCCTGGTGTTATCAGGTAGTTATTCACATATTCCTGCCAGCTCATCGTGTTTTGAAGTCAGGGAGCACTGCAAAATATATTGACAAAGCTCAGTCAAATTTTTAAAAATTTAAAAAATCTAATGATCGACAGGAACAAAAATCTAATGATCGACAGGAACAAAAATCAAACCTGATTTGAAACTTCTTGTTATGTAATCATATGAACAAATTCCGCTTAATACCTGCAAGCCCTGTGAAATATGATCAGGCAAAATAAATTGTAACAGAAGGACACAAACTTTCAAAGACCAAAGGCCTTAAAGTGCACCTCTACTTGCAACCTGTTTTAACCCATTTCCTCATAAGCTACTTTTAGACATAGCCTCTTCCTCATAAGCTACTTTTAGACATACCCTCTTTGAATAAATCTACCGCATTTACTAGGGAAAGGGAATTTTTGTCAGAACTTTGTAGTTTTGAAACCATTGTGATAAATAGAGCATTTGCTCCTATGGAACAATATGCTCTATTTATCACAATGGTTTCAGAATGTGAGTTTTACAGAGGCGTCAAAAGGCGTCAGCATGAGGGAAGGGGTTAAAAATGCCTAAAAATACATAAATCATTTATTTTATTTATATGCTAAAAAGAAGTATATCTCAAGAAAACCAATTTGAATAATTGTTTGATATCGAAGACCTAATGTTATTCACCAATGTATAAGTATTTATTTGGGTTGCAGTTTTAGTTTCATAAACTGTTCAACATAGGCCGATAATATTTTGTTGCACAACTATTATCGTTGCACAACAAAAAATTATAAGTATCAAAGAAAATGGTTTACTTAAATGTATCACAGGGGCATTTTAAGATACAATCTTCATAATAATGATTGAACATAACGCATACCAAGTTTTATGATGCTATTGAAAACATGTGTTTATTGTAGGAACTATCACTTTAACTGTTTTAAAAATAAGAAAACCAGAGCGAAATGTCAAACTTGACCTGTAACTCATTTCATTTAACCCTTTCCCTCATATAAACAAGTCTTCACACATTTGTAAACAGAGTAGACACAGATTAGACAGCTCCTAGAGGAGCCGTCTGATCAGGGTCTGCTCTGTTTGCTAATAGAATACAAAATTTCAGCTCCTGGGTACCTGCAAGCATTTTGAAAAGAGTATGGAAAACTAAACTATGACGGAATGACAATGACCAAATGTTGCTGTTGAGCGAAAGTGAAGGCACAAACAGAACTGTACATAAGAATCATATGAAGGAAATCTAAATCACATCTGAATTTTCTCCAAAAAAACCCAACAGGACGTGGTCACATCATAGGGTTCAGTAGAGAAATGATGATCTTAGCATTTAAAATAAGAATTTATCTAGGCTCTGTTCGCATGTATCCATATGCCAAATGTTTGCTGTGCTACTATTCATATTCTTTGATTTCTCCACCAAACTCTATGTTGTGACCTTTGAATTGTCTCGAAAAAGGTTCTGGGCCCGTATTCACGAAGCGCGGAGTCTGAAACTTAAGACTCAAAGCTCAAACTGAATATGCCGAAATCTCATGCCTCGGCAAAACGGAATGAAAATTGCCATAAATAATTCTTTTACAGCTTAAATTGACATAATCATTTCTTAAGTTGATCAAAACAATATTGTTCATGTTGTGGTAGTTTCCATTCTGAGTCTAGAGTCTGAGTTTCAGACTCAGTGCTTCGTGAATACGGGCCCTGGTCGAGAAGTGACACTTTTAATATCTGAATATGCATCTCTATTGCTCTGCAAAAGCTTGAACAAATCAGAAGGAAACAGACTGCAGTTTAACCCATTACCTCATAGGCTATTTTTAGATCAAACATCTTTGAATAAATCTACCGAAAAGGAGCATTAACTATAGAAAAGGAAAAGTTTAGAATTGTGTAGTTTTGAAATCAATGTGATAAACAGAGAATTTGCATAGGAGCAAATGCTCTATTTATCACAAAGGTTTCAAACTACAAAATTCTAAAAAAAATCCTTTTCTCTAGTTAATGCTCCTTTTCGGTAGATTTATTCAATGTGGTTGGATCTAAAAATATGGAGGAATGGGTTATGGAGGAATGGGTTAAGCAGACATAATTTTTACAGCAGGATTAGGTTTTAACCCTTTACTCCAAGAATATTTCCGTAAGAAATAATAACATCATGAATATTAATTAGATTACCATACATACAGGTACATGAGCACAGGAAATGTCGACCATGGCAGAAACGCAAGAATCTGAGCTACATGTGTATAATTCCATAAGCAAACAGAGCAGACCCTGATCAGACGACTCCTTTAGGAGCCATCTGATCTGGGTGTGCTCCGTTTGCAAAGGCCTAGAAAGGCATATTTATGGAATAAAGAGTTAAAAGACTGAACTATACTATCAAGAACAATGTACAGCACAATCATGGGGATTACAATGAACCTATGCAAGTTTTTGCATTCATTCATTTTCCTACTACATTCCACTTGCAAGATAACCAACTCAGTTTCATTCTGCCAGAAGCACATATACAGTAGAAACTGCCAATAGCGAGTACACAGTGAACAAACATTAGGCGGCTAGAAGAGCAGGCAGTTGATTAATACAGGAAAAAAGCAATGTAGAAAGCTCATAGGAGCTTTCTGCATAACTTTCATCCTGCATTAAGCTACCATCTGTCTTATAAACCGAGAATTAAGACTTAGTTTTGGAGTTCGCTGTAGACAGTTTTTACTGTATCACAAAACCAAACCCAGCAAAACTACAGCAGCATGCAGCAGGGAGCCTTTCACCTGTAACAGATATTTCTATCTTTTTCCATCCCTTTTCCACTAATTATTATACTGGTATGCCATTCTACTCTGACAGTACACCAAATATTTGTAAAACAATGTAAGAAATAAGATTACCACTTCAAAAATAAGCAAATTATTGTAATATCTTTCTGTACAGTTTGTGAAAAATAAAACTTTGACAATACTAGGCGCTTAAAGACCTCCATAAATGCCTTTCAGTCTGAGGTACAGGTATCACTCTGGTTCTTTGAACACTAGAAAACAGTTGAAAGACATTTGCAAATAGTACAGACCCAGACCACACAGCTCCTTCAGGAGCCCTCTGATCAGGGTTTGGAATGACTGATTTCAAAAACATTCTAGCAAATTTTATTGTTCTATACTTCACACATTTTGCTGTGAAACAATGCTAGACCATTCCATTTTGAAAATTCAGATCTGGTAAGGGTTAGGAAATCCAGCATATATCTGTATTTTTACTTGGCTGCATTGTCTACCTGTCATACATGTATGCTTATTTACTATTTTGAAATGGAGCTGCTTCTTTCTTCCTCTAGCATCAGCCTAGTCAGACAGATTCTGGATTGGCTCTAAATTACCCTAAATATTCCACCACCCAATCTCCCCTCTCCACCAGTTTATAAAGCTGAATAGTTCCATCTGGGCTTGTATTGGTATCTTTAAATGACTAACAAATAGTGTAGAATCAGATCAAATATTTCCTGAAGGAGCCATTTAATCTTGACTGCAGTCTGCTGTTTTACAAAATAAATCTTGATTGGACAGAGTTTTCAGCAAGGAAAGGACTATGAACGAAAATAAACTGCAAGGAAAACACACAAGCCATGTTATGTTAACTCTTACAAATGTCTCTCTCTGTGCCAAACTTTAGGACTGGTAGTTTCTCTTATTTCTGCTTAACCCTTTTACCTGGTAGAAGCACCCTTTGACATCTTATGCAAACAGTGTAAACCCAGATCAGACAGCTCCTGTAGGAGCCATTTGATCAGGGTTTGCTGTTTGCTCATGGAATAAAATTCATATGATTAAACAGTTTCTTACACAGTCCAAATTTTCTCTTTCCTTATGCCATTATAAAAATTCGGCTAATTAGTATTTATGATGTCATTATTTCTCACATGACTATTCAACAGGTAAAGGGTTAATAAAGTCGATGTTTGTCAAAAACCATAGTTCCCTTGGCAACTTACTTAAAAAATAATGAAGAAGTATGTGTAAAAATTAAGCAATTAAAGCTGTAAGGAGTATTTAGAAAGTCTTCGTAAACTGGTAGTTTTTTCTCTCTGCAAAACGAGAGAAAACAAGTCTTTAAAGATTTGGCTGAGAAATAAGAGATTTAGACAGACAGGTATACGGCTCTACAGCTATGTTAACCCTTTCCCTTTTCAATATTCTTGTAAGAACTGATGACACTATGAATATTTATTAGCCGAATTTTCATAATGGCATAATATGAGCACATGAATATTTGGTATTGGTACAGTGCTCCAGATAAGATAAGTAAATTAAATCATTTTAAGGTATAACTACTTTATTTCTCCACCAATCCCTATACTGTGACCACTCTTTAGAATCGTCTCTTCGAGACGATTCTAAAGAGTGGTCACAGTATAGGGATTGGTGGAGAAATGACGATTTTATTATTTGAGTATGCACCTTTATCTGTAGCTCTGTTGGTAGAAACTGTAGAGCTAGATGTATTATAATTTCATAAGCAAACAGAGCAGACCGCAAAGGAGAAGGAAAGGGTTAATATTCATATACATGTCAGCAAGCCACTCTAACCGGTACATGTACTAAAATTTCACTTGCTCATAAAATAAATCCTTAACCCTTTGCTCTATGGGTATTCATGTAAAAAATAATGACATCATGAATATTAATTAGCTCAATTTTTATACATGTAATAATATTTTTTGGTCATCACAGAAACTGCAGAATCATAGATCTATATTATTTAATAAGCAAACAGAGATACTGAACAGATCGCTTGATGAGACTGCATTAACGCTTTCCTTAATATAAACACCATTTCATGATTTCACGCATTTGAAAACAGAGTAGTCCCAGATCAGGGTCCGCTCTGTTTGCTTTTTGACATAACATAAATTTGATTCTACAGTTTTTATCAAAGCAAAAAATCCCATGAAATTGTTTTTTTGACAATATAAAAATTCGGCTAATACAGTACATATTCACGACATCATTATTTCTTTCATGAATATTAAACAGGGAAAGGGTTAATTAATTTCATAGGTACTCACAAATTCACAACTAGAGTACAATAGGTTAATACCCTTAGACCACTTATAGAAGCCAACAAGTAATGGCCGTGACATACAGTTGGGGGGAAAAGAACTGAAAGATTCCACCAAATTTCTATAAAAGAAGCAGATGACCTATTTTGCTGACATCACAGCATACAAAAGCTGCAAATGACAGCCGATCTATATTCTGGTCAATGACATCTGCTCCAGCTCATTTTTCTACCTTCTAACCAAACACATTGACAAAGAACAACCTTTACCAGGCAGACTGGCAGAACACCAGATGAACTCCAATGTACAATCAGAAGTCTCCTTTGGCCATCCTTTCTGACATTAACCCTTTACCTGACGGATATTCATGTAAAATAATGACATAATGTATATTTATTAGATGAAATTTATAATGTATTATGTACTATTTATAAGCAAACAATAAGCAAACAGACCAAACCCTGATCAGGCAGATTCTACAGTAGCTATCTGAACTGGGTCTACACTGTTTGCAAAGGGTGTGAACAAGTGTATATGAGATATAGGGTTAACCTGAAGACATTGCAATTCTCTTAGTTTTTCAATATAACAGAGGTCCAGATAAAGTGCGTAAATTCAAACATTTTCAATAATGGTAGAGTGACTATTGCCAGATAAGGCCTCTATTTTAAGAGTAGGTGAGACCCGTCTGTTAACAAGACATGTTATATACCAAAATGTTTGTTAATGTCTGTAGTATCCGAATCTGCCGGCATAAATTTGGAAAAGTGGTGGCGTTCCGAGAAATCCAAGATGGCCGCCGTTTATGGAAGCACCAGCTTAAGTTAGATATATCAAAATGGCAGAAACATCTTTAAAGTTTCCGAAAATGTTTTGCATAAATATTGTAAAAGACACATTGGCCCTTTTAAAAATACATCTCTTTGTATTATCATAGTTCATTGTCAAGGTCAGTTTAAGGTTAATCGGGTAAAAATACAAGTTTTCGCAATATTTAACCTTGAAATTTAATTGTTTACATAAAACTAATAGACAATAACTATTGAAAATATACATTTGAATGCAGCGTTATGATTGGCTTACATGATAAAAAAGAAATAAAACACATTCCTGTTACAACCTTGGAAATATTTGGCAATTGGTATTATACTTACCCCACCCACCAGTTTTATAATGGGATTTTTTAAATTAGATTTGGAGGAAGTTCAAAGCTTAATTCCGTCAAATTACCTATCTATTTATCAAAAGAAGGTATATCTAATCAGATGTAATTGGAATAATTGTATTCTGAATCTATATTTTAATCGTAAGGACCGTAACTCTGCTTGAAAATAGGTTACTACAACGATTAGACAAATGTATTGAAGTAATTTCTCACAGTGTGCGGCTTGTATCAAAATATTTCTATTTGAATAAACATTAAATATAAACCTACATGTACACTCCTGGTAAAATATCAACATTGATATAAACCCTACATAAATAGAGTTAAAACCATACAGCCTTGCCAGCATAAATTATGAAAAGTGGTGGTGTTCCGAGAAATCTAAGATGTTGGCCAATATGGCCACCAGTTTTTAGCATCTTTGTAAGTTAAATATATCAAAATTGCAGAAACAGTTTCATAGATATTGAATTTTTTTTGCATACTTATTATAGAAGAGACAATGGTCTTTTGAAAATAAGTTATTTGGTTTTATCATAGGTCATCGTCAAGGTAATTGTGTAAGGTCCGTAACTCTGCTTGAAAATAGGTTACTGCTACAATTAGACACATGTTTCGAAGTAATGTCTCATAGCGTAAGGCTTACATCAAAATATTTCTACTTGAATACAAATTAAGTATAAACCTACATGTACACTCCTGGTAAAATATAAACATTGATATAAACCGTACAAAAATAGTGTTGAAACAGCACAAGCCCTGTCCTAAGAGACGACAGATGAGTGAGTATATCAGCATATTTGGTCATGATCTGAAAAGCCTTTTTCTTGCTGATACCAGACTATGAGGAGCATGTGTCACATCCAGTAAGGCAGTAAACTTGCACCTCCCTTCGGACGATAACTGCATGTATAAAACTGACTGGAATGTATGTTGCCATATCTGTGTACAAGCTTTTCGGACAGTTTTATAGAACAAACTGCAATGCCAAGTTCTCTGAAATGAGGAGCAACCAGGACCAAAACACCTATGTCAGGACTTACTACAACAACATTGCTTAAACACACTTCTTACGTATAGGTAATAAGCAACATAATCCTAGTGACTGCTTCATCTTGGTTGGATTCATCATGGAATTCAATTGCACCAGAGGAGACTTTGAGGACTCATTCACCCATCCATCAGACAGGTAAACAACCTTGCCATCTTTCAGAAGGTCATGGCAGTTCTCTGTGAAATACCTGGTATACAGTTTCGTTAACTCTGCTTTGCTTCTGCTGTTGGTTAGTAGCTTCTTCCAGTCTGCAATCGCTATGTTTTATTGCATTACAACAGGTGTACTGACAGAACGTTCTCTCCAGGTTTTTGCTCAGTGGCGGACTTTAAACTGTTTGAAACATTTCTGTCAAACATAACATGCAGCCTAGTCTCATCAATGAGCTGTAAGACAGCATGCTATTTTTGTGATGGTTGCCGTCTTATCTTATGGATGTCGGGATATAGTTAAAACTGAAAGTAGCTCGATATCACCATTTAGAGTACACAACTGTGAACTACATGCAGCCATGACACACCACTACTTTGGAAGAGAATACAGTTCCAAAATATTGAAGCAGTAAATGAACTATTGCCATACCATAAAAAGCAAAACAGTCTGGATGCTGAACACTCTGAACTCTACATAGGGACCATTGATGTTTTCAAATGTTTCAAGGAAATCAGATTTCTTGGTAGACATCATAACACACCACCATCTGTGAACAAGCTTAATGTAATTTGTGAGTTCTTAAAATATAGTACTCGCTTAATGGGGATCTTCTTGAGTGAATTAATTGCCAACAATTGTTTCCCCTCCGTTTATCTGAAACACCATGGATTTGGCCTTGACCTTGGATTGGGAAGTACTCATGGTTTTGACCTTTGGCCATGGCAATGGATCAAAGTCATAGAACATCTAATTTCCCTTCTGATTGCACCTCACCAGATTGAGCTTTATGTCAGCAGAAGCCGCAACCCCAGTAGCAAAGGTTACAATTGTTGATAGAAAACGTTTCAAGCACCTGGTAAGGCATGAACTGGGAATACACAGTGCGATTGGAGGAAAACAGGAATGGGAGGAGTCTGGTCTTTGTGTACACACTGAGATCCCATATATACATAGATACAAAGTACATATTTAATGGTAATGACACTTCATTTAAGTACCCGTTCCAGAATCTGTACAACAGAGAAATCTCTCTACCCTCAGCTTTAAATATTTCTACCAAAGGCTGTATACTGGATTTCAGCCCTGTAATTTCTACTGAATGATCATCAAGGTGATCAACTGAGGTCATGCCAAAATCCTTTAAATGGAGAAACAGTCTGTTGAAGGGGTTTAGACGAATTTTATGATAGTCAGTCTTCAATTAACGGAAAACATAGCAGTTTCGTTTGCACTAATGTTTTCAGCTGTTGTGTCTTGCCTAGATTTGCAAATATCAAATAATGGATGAATTTGTTTGGATCAATTTCAATCTGTTTTAATGTCTTCAAAAGTTTGACAACAAAACCAACATGTATCTGCATTAAAAAATCTAACTGCCTCCGCTTTGGTGGTTTTCTTGCAGATGATGACGTCTTAACGAAAGGTATGCGATATATTACACTGGAAATATTTTACTAGCTCATCGGTAATGGCAACACTTTCAATATAAACTCTTCATATCAGTTTTTATGTTGTAAAAATTCTCATCTGTAACATATTATACGGTAATGATAATTTCTGGACAAGAATAATGTGACATGCATGTTGGAATAGGAAAGTATTGACACAGACAGCAATAGTCAGTCAAAGGTAGAAATGTTTTCTTCATTTCAGAAACCAATAGTTTTACTCAATCAATAAGGACATATATTTAACATTGGGTATAAAATGTTATCAATATTCATTTTATGTCATATTCTTGATTTATATAAAATTGTTATTTCATGTATGATTAATGTTTACATTTTGAAATTTGAATTTTGGAGCCGCAAAAACATTTCGGTGCTGGTGTAGAAATCACCTCGTTTTTTTAGTCCTATATATACAATGTTGCATTATTAAATGATTGCCTAACTAAATGTTTTCCTGGAAGAAGTATGATAAAGAATTATCTAAGCAACATTTACTTGCAAAAAAAGTAATTATAAAAGTCAAATCTATTCACAGCAAAAATTCGCCGAACCTACTTTTGATCATTACTAAAATTGACTACATGGTAATATGTTGTCACAAAATGTATGATTTTAATGGTATTTGAAACCCTTTTCTCTAAAACTAAATAATATAGACAGACGCAAAGTTTTTACACATACAATTAATATGTTTTAAGTATATATGCGATGCGTTTTCTTTTAATTCATTGGTGGCGCAAGAAAAATACCTATTGCCGATTTTACAAAATCAAGACAAACTGTTATGCTTATGTCACAGTGTATAGGTTTATCATCACTTGTACGGCCTTGGTGTACAAGCGGGCTTTTATGGCGACGTGGTAGAGTGTATGACTGCGAACCTGGCGACCCGGGTTGGATCCCGGGTCTGAGCGGGTATGTTTCTTTATAAGAACACCCGGTTATACTTATTTCATTTTCAATATGTATGGCAGCCATAACCATGTGCATAAATGTGTATTTTGAATAGTTACAGTGGATATGCATAGTATAAATTATAATAATTTAAGGTGAAATGCTGTTTCAACTTGCATTTTCACCGGTTTGACCTTGAAATTACATTGACGATGACCCATGATAATACCAAATAAGTTTTTTTTTAAAAGACCATTGTCTCTTCTATAATAATTATGCAAAATATTTTCAATATCTATGAAACTGTTTCTGCAATTTTGATATATTTAACTTACATAGATGCTAAAAACTGGTGGCCATCTTGGCCGACATCTTAGATTTCTCGGAACACCATCACTTTCAAGAATTTATGCTGGCAAGGCTGTGTGGTTTCAACTCTATTTGTGAAGGGTTTATTTTAATGTTGATATTTTACCAGGAGTGTACATGTAGGTTTATATTTAATGTTTTTTTAATAGAAATATTTTGATACAAGCCGCACACTGTGAGAAATTACTTCAATATATTTGTCTAATCGTTACAGTAACCTATTTTCAAGCAGAGTTACGGACCTTACTATTAAAATATAGACTCAGAATACAATTATTCCAATTATATCTGATTAGATCTACGTTCTTGCAATAAATAAATAGGCCATGTGACGTTATTAGACTTTGAACTTCCTCCAAATCTAATTTAAAAATTTCCATTATAAAACTGGTGGGTGGGGTAAGTATAATACCAATTGCCAAATATCTCCAAGGTTGTACCATGAATGTGTTTTATTTCTTTTTTATCATTTAAGCCAATCATAACACTTCAGTTAAATGTATATTTTGAATAGTTATTGTCTATTAGTTTTATGTAAACAATTAAATTTCAAGGTTAAATGTTGCGCAAACTTGTATTTTTACCCGATTGACCTTAAAATGACCTTGACAATGAACTCTGATAATATCAAATGGGGTGTTTCTAAAAAGGTCAATGTGTCTTTTACAATATTTATGCAAAACATTTTCAGAAACTTTGAAGATGTTTCTGCCATTTTGATATATTTAACTTAAGCTGATGCTACCAAAAACGGCGGCCATCTTGGACGCCATGTTGGATTTCTCGGAACGCCACCACTTTTCCAAATTTATGCCGGCAGATTCGGATACTACAGACATTAACAAACATTTTGGTATATGACATGTCTTGTTAACAGACGGGTCTCACCTCACTTTTTTTTACCCTAGATTGTCACTCTACCATAAGAACTCCTTTATTTCTCCACTAAACCCTATACTGTGACCACTCTTTAGAATCGTCTCGAAGAGATATTCTAAAGAGTTGTCACAGTATAGGGTTTGGTGGAGAAATGACGATGTTAGTATATGGGTACGCATCTTTATCTGTAACTCTGATAATAACCCAGTGCCATCTTTTGAATAATTGCAACAACACAATGGCTCATGATTAAAGAGTTACCAGGCCTTTTTCTGGCATCTAAATGGATCCTATAAACGGACATGTTCCAAATGAAAAATAGATTACACTTTCTAATTTTGGGCGATAAAATCCCAATAGGAACCGAAAATATATTGTTCTTCCCGTTCCAAACCAAACAAAACAAACCATGTACAGTGACTAGTTACCTATAATAAACGTCGTACAAAAATGTGTGAGTGACGTCACTAATGTATATATAACAGATCAACTACGACAATTTTGGGGAAACATCAAAACCTGTTTACAAGTCAAAAGAAATGCTTATATGAATACCAACGTGAGTATTTCAATATTAACCCCTTCAACGCTGAATTTTCAAATGGACTATTCCGAAATTCAAACAGGTCAGGATTATTCAAGAAAAGTGTAACATGACAAACAGTGCAGACCCTGATGAGAGGGCTCCATGAAATCCTATGTTGTGACCACTCCAAGAGACGATTTTAAAGAGTGGCCACAACATAAGGTTTGGTGAACAAATAAAGGAGCTATTCTAGAAATAGGGGGGCCATTAATTTGGGTCAAACCTGTTTATAAATGCCAGTTATACCTTTACCTCATGAATATTCATATAAGAAATAATGACATTATGAATATCAATTTGATTAATGTTTAGAATGTCATATGACCCAGGAAATTTGTCGATGGTTGAAATTGTAGAATCAGATCTATACTACTCCATATGCAAACAGAGCGGACACTGATCAGATGGATCCTACAGAAGCTGTCTGATCTGGGTCTACTCTATAAAGGCATATCCACATTGAGGATTAAAAAGTATTATGTGTCTAACCAGACATTGACAAATGTATCCTCAGAACAAAATAGTGCAAATCATTTACTGAGTGCACATTCAATTCTTTCTAACAAGAAATCGACCAACAAACTCTCAGTCTGACTTGAAAGCCAATAACGATCACCAAATTGCTGGTCTGGTTTCATAAATGTCTGTATTTTAAGTCATCAAAGTGAACAAGTTTTATCACTTATCCCCCTATCCACAAACTGACTCACAGAACTTACAAACAGCTTGGACCCAGATGACATGCTGAGTAGTTTGCCAAATTCAAATTCAAAAGTTTATTGTGCTTATGGCCTCCAGCCCATACACAAAATGATACATAATATAAAGTGTTCACATGCTAAGTACCAGTTTGCCATCTCACCAGGATCTAAGCTGTTTGACACTTGATCAATAGTTTCTCAAAATTGCATCAGGTCAGAATTTGAGCTGACATTAGTTTTTCTCTGTGGGTAAGGGTAAACTCTGCACATTGGCGGCAAATCTACAAACAGTTTGATTCCAGATGAGACTCCATATAAGTCGACACCTCATCAGGATCAACACTGTCGAAACTCATGTAATGGTTTTTGGAAAGCAATACATTGACAAAGAACAACCTCCATTTAACCCTTACAACTTCAGGTGTTCAATTTGTCATATTTTACAGTCTATTGAAAAATTACCCCTTAAGCCAATCCAATCTCAACTCTGTATTTTACAGTTTATAGAAAAATTACCCTTTAAGCCAATCCAATCTCAAAGCTGGAAGGATCGATTTGAAAACTCAGCATTGTAAGGGTAAAAGAATCTATAGTAAATGACAAGTTTTCAGACTATGATTACTTATTGTGCAAAGAGTGAACCCTTTACACCATGAATATTCATGTAAGAAACAATGACATCATGAATATTAATTAGAATAATTGTTATAATGGTATATAAACACAGGAATATTTGGCCATGGCATAAACTGTAGAATCATATTCATATTTTTTCATAAGCAACCAGAGTAATGGGTTAAATCTCTTTGTTGGCAAATATTTGTTCTTCCATTCTTATCATATCTTTTTTATTATTTTTCCATAACGCAATAACTGTGTCAATTTGGATTCCTATGAGATGCTTCAATTCTTCACCTAATATTCATAAGCAAACAGCGCCAACCCTGATCAGATAACTCCTACAGAGAGTAATCTGATCTAGGTTTACTCTGTTTGCAAAAGCGTCAAAAGGTGATCTATCAAATAAAGGGTTAATAAATAATAAGCATCTGATGTGGATCTAAAAGGTTTGCACAGGTTAATACCATGCAATCACCACCTGTATGCAAAGCGTTTAAAAGCTTTTCTCAGTCTCTTCGATGATCAGTCAAGTACAAGTTTACTAGGAAAATAATGGGAATGAACTCTTTAGATTGTTGGAATTGCTAACATGCATGAAAAACATTAACATCAAAAGATTCGGCTTGCCAAAACCGTAATTGAGCTGGATTAACCCTTTCCCTCATCAATGTTTATGTAAGAAAAATTGACATCAATACAGTAGAACCTGTCTTAACACTTTCCCTCATATAAACGTATTTTCACGCATTTGCAAGCAGAGTAGACCTAGATCAGACGGCTCCTAGAGGGGCCGTCTGATCAGGGTCTGCTGTGTTTGCTAATAGAATTTGAAAGATCTGTTTCTTTAGTTTCTAAAACGGCTACAATATTCTACCTTCGATATTTCATTATAACTATTTTGTCTATGAATAGTAAGTAGGTATTGAAATTTGGAATAATCACTGAACAGGGAAAGGGTTAAGCAATCTTTCCTAAATTGAACACAGGAGTCTTAAAAAGCAGGTGGTTGCTTAATGCAGGACAAGAGTAATGCAGAAAGCTCCTATAGGAGCTTTCTGCATTACTTTTGTCCTGCATTAAGCTACCACTTGCCTTATAGGTCCATAATTATACTTCTTTTAGAAGGTTGCTTAAGACAGGTTCTACTGTATTCATTGACTGGATTTTAAAATATTTATGAATACAGGATTTTTTGGCAATGGCAGAAACTGTAAAACCAGATCTATATAATTTCATGAACAAATAGAGCAGACATTGACACCTTGCAAACAGAGTAGATCAATAGATCTACGTTTGCTTATAGAATTATATAGATTTTTACCAAGGCCAAAACTTTTCTTGTTTATATGCTATTGTAAATGTACCATACTGTGTATGATACATCCATAATTTCATACATGAAACACAACTATTTCTATTTTCCCATTTACAGAGATTCCACCAATAGCCTGTGATTCAAATGTTTATATGCTTTATAACATTAGTTTGTAATTTCTACTTAATTTATTACCTGATAGTAACATGAACAGTCCAAAAAACAATTACTATCCTTACTTAGGCTATGAATAGCCAAGATGCATCTTCACAATTGATCCAGAACAGCCTGAAAGATTCTACTAAACAGTTAATGAGTAAAAATTATATCTCCCATTTTAATACCAGTGACCTTGACCTCAATCCCCAATTGCAATTGAAAACCTGGTTAACCTTTTCCTTCATATAAATGCCTTTTCACACCTTTTCAAACAGAGAAGACCAAGACCAATGTCTGCTGAGAATGTTTGCTTATTAAATTATAATATATCTGACTCTACATTTTCTACCAATACCAAAAAGCATGTGTACATATTATATCATTGTAATAATTCTGCTATTAAATATGCACGAATATTCAACAGGGAAAGGGTTAACCAAGAGAAAGTCGAATCACAAACTAGTTCATGTGGATGTTAATGAAATATTCGTTTGCCTTTGCAAAACTGAGTCACTCAGCCTGTAAACAGGATCAAAAGTGTTTGTCATTTTTTATTTTTCTTAGAGACAAATGAAAGAAAATTTATCTTTCAGAATTACAGTAACAGCAAAAACTTTTTGGAGGAAAATATTAATGTCATTTCAAGCCTTTGCAAACAGAGTAGACCCAGATCAGAAGGCTCCTATAGGAGCAATCTGATCAGGTTCTGCTATTTGCTTATGGAAATCTATATATCTGATTATACAGAAATTCCCTTTTCCAAGTTCAATTTTATTGATTCTGTTCATGAATATTCATGTCAGAGGTGAAAAAATCTTGAATAAATGTTGAACAGTAAAGGGTTAAGCATACAAAGAGTTAAATATATATCTGCATACATTGCAGTTTCCAAATATATTTCAAGCTGAAGCACTGCATCAATAATTCAAATCATCAACACATGTGTCTGTCTGGAATTAGAAAGGTATTGCTTTGAATGACTGCCAATGTACACGCATGCAGACATGAGCATCAGGTATTGTGAAATCCAACTTCAAAGTATCATTCTCATATTAAATGGCCATATGAAAGGTTGTGTTTCTCAACTGAGAACAAATTTATCAGTTTTATGCCTTTCAGTCACATAGCTTTGTTCATAATACTTCTGAAATTCCATAACTGATGTAATACTGTGGGGGATGTCTTTCAGCATGTTATGATTTTTTTAATTATTATTTTCTGCTGCATCAAAAGGAATCAACTTTCAACCTATTGTATTACAGTATTTTGTTTTGCCAAAAGAACAAGAAATGTTTTTCAAAACATGCGTGTCCCCAAGTGGCAGTCAAACTATAATTTTGAACTTTGGTCTGTGACATCACTCAAAAGTTGAAGCATTGTGAAATGAGTAAGTCTGTCAAATATTAAGACTACCCGTTACAGTTCAAAAGTTATAAGGCGAAATTTGACCATTACCTAGAGTTTCACCTAGACATCAATATGACTCCTCTAAAAGGTTGCTGAATAAAGTTTTAGAAATTTGACCTCTGGCCTTGAAGTCTGACCTTGACATTTCACCTATTTACTACAAAATCTACAGAACTATCTGAAAGGGTCATTTACTCATCAAACTCCCTATCAAATATGAAATAAGAAGAGGTTGAAGAGTTAGTAATTCTGAAATAAGGTGAAATCAATCTTATTCCAAATCCATCCTCCACCATGCTCTAAAATTTTGATCCCCTTCATGTATGACAAATATACACGATCTACAGAATCCACTGTATCATCCAAGAAAATGGCACTGCATACATTGGCTTAACCCTTTACTCCATATATGCCTTTCTACGCCTTTGCAAACATAGCAGACCAAGATCAGACACCTCCTACAGGAGCCATCTCATCAGGGTCTGCTCCGTTTGCTTATGATATTGTAGATATGATTCTGCTGTTTCTACCATGGCCAAAACTTCCTGTGTCCATGTGCTATTATAACAATGAATCTAATTAATATTCATGATGTCATTATTTCTTACATGAATATTCATGGAGTAGTTGGTTAATCCTTTCCTTCATGAATATAAATGTAAGAAAAATTAACGATGAATATTAATCAGGTGAATGGTATTATGAACAAGAGAATATTTCGGCATGGCAGAAACTATAGAATCATATCTATTTTATAAATGGAGCAGAATCTGATCAGATAGCTCTTGTAGGAGCCGTTTGATCTGGGTCTACTCTGCATAGGTGTGAAAAGGCGTTTATATCTTTACCTGATAGATGAGTAGACCCAGATCAGCTCATACAGGAGCCGTCTCATAACAATCTACTCTTGTTGCTTAACCCTTTCCCTGTTTACTTCAAATATCTGAATATTCATGGACAAAATAGTTCTAATGAAATATGGAAGGTGGAACATTGTGGCCATTTTAGAAAGTAAAGAAACAGATCTATCAGATTTCATTGGCAAACAGAGCAGCCTATAGGAGCCATCTGATCTGGGTCTGTTTGCAAATGCATGAAAATGCATTTACATGAAGGAAAGGGTTAAGGAATTATATATGATTCTATAATTTCTGCCAGTCAAAATCCCTGTGTTCATACGCCATTATAACAATTTTGCTAATTAATATTCATGATGTCATTATTTCTAACATGAATATTCAGGTAAAGGGTTAAAGGGCCAGGAAAGTGTGATATCATTCTGCTGTTGTTTGTTGTTTGTTTATGTCTACCACATTATTTCCAATAAACACTTCCGAAGGTGTTACATTTTTTAAAAAGAGCTTCTTACATTTTATGAACACTGTGATTGCTTAAAGCCAAATGAAAGCAGTGCAGAGAACTTCTAGGGGAGCTTTCATCATTGCTTTCAGTCTGCATTAAGCCACCACCTGTATTTTGAAAAAACCTATTTCTGTATCTAATGGTTATTATACAGGGTTTAGGTTTTAGCTGTTTTATTAATTGTTAGTTTACCCCCCAAAGAAGTAAGGGGTTATTTATTAGCATGGGGATTTATTAGGAAGAATAAGGTATTTGTCACACTGACTGTCCTAGTCCCATCTACTGTGATCACATTTATATATGAAAGAGACTGTCTCATTAATTTGACATTGTAAATCCCTTCTTTCTACACTGTCAAAGGTTTCGATTCATCAGACATCCACATTTATGTCAAAGCAAACATCTCAGCGCGTATGATAGTACTATCAGTTATATGATTATGATAAAGCCACAACAGTTCAGGAGTCTAATATCAATCCTACTGCAAATATCCTTGTATTAACCTTTTCCCCGTTCTATTTTTATGCCAAATTTCAACAACTACTGAATATTCATGGACAAAATATGGAAGGTGGAACATTGTAGCTGTTTTAGAAACTAAAGAAACAGATCTATTAAATACCATTAGCAAACAGAGCAGACCCTGATCAGATAGCTCATCTGACATCAGAATACAAATAGATGCAACCTTAAAATCAGGTTTTGAAAAAATTTCTTCTTTCATCATCATTTGTATAAAATGTTAAATCAATATTTAACATAACCACTATAGACAACAGACTTGCAAGGGAGAAGTGAAGTAAAGAAGTGTATCTTAGTGAATTTAAGGTCACATGTAGACCCAGCACAGCTGCTGTATCAAATCTGAATTGTAGACCCACCACAGCTGCTGTACTGGATATATGTGGAATCTGGTCTGATTCTACATTGTTAGAATGGGTAGATATTAGATAATGCTGAAGATGGTACATATAGGAAATGTCAAACAGTATAGACCCTGATTAGACACTGTGCTTATGATGCAGCAACTGGTCTTGCTCAGTCTATATTGTTGCAAATCAAGAGGTTGCCCTTTCTCTTAACCCTTTACTCCATTAATATGCCTTTCTACGGTTCTACAGTTTCTGCCATGGCCAAACATTCCTGTGTCTACGTGCAATTATAACAATCTAATTAATACTCATTATTTTTTAAATAAATATTCATGGAGTAAAGGGTTAACCCTTTATTTGATTTGAACTTTTATAACAGCATATATATAAAGAAGAGAAAATTTGCCCATAGCAAAAACTTTAGAATCAGATCTACCGTATATCATTTTGTAAGGAAACAGAGACCCAGATCAGACGGCTCCTATAGGGAAAGGTTTGGTTAAGTTTTTATCGGGTTTTACATCGTTTTAACAGTATTTCAGTCATATCACGACGTCCGGCTAATTACAGGTGGAGGAAGACCCCAGAGGTTCTTCTGTGCACGGAACAAATTGCATTGTTTTGTGCACAGAAGAACATCCAGGTGGAACCACCGAACTATTGCAAGCTAGCTGGAAGGCTTCCTCAATTGAAAAATCCAAGTGTCCAGACCGGGATTCAAACCCACAGTGATAAGCGATTGTCAGTCGAAGATCATAACCATTCGGCCACTGAGGCCCCATAGGGGAAGGTGTTAAAAGTAAATAGTTCACATAACTCTGAGAGAAAATTACAAGAACATACAGGAATATGGTTCATACACTGAAATGTTCTTTGCTGATTTTGAAATTGCACAGAAATACATTATGTCCGAACATCAGCCTCTAAAGAAGTCATTTTAGTTAACACATTCCCTCATATTGACGCCTTTGCAAAAGTCACTTTATGAAACCATTGTGATAAATAGAGCATTTGCTCCTATGGAGCAAATGCTCTATTTATCACAATGGTTTCAAAACTACACAATTCTAAAATTTTCCTTTTCTCTAGTAAATGCCTCTTTTTGGTAGATTTATTCAAAGAGGTTGGGTCTAAAAACAGCATATGAGGTAATGGGTTAACAGTGTACCAAATCACCCTGTGCCTAATCATGAAAAGGAAAGTTTGCAAAAGTTAGACGATTTATCAGTCGGGTGAAGGGTACCAGTAAGCGTATCAGGTAATCTAAGGTTTTTATCAGCACTTTTACCTTTGCTCCATCCAATGTTTATCAGTATCTGCTTCTGGTGTAGGACCCAATATTTACAGGTGTATATACATCTAAAACTACAGTTGTGTATCAGGAAAAACAGAGCTAGTCTATGATCTAGTATACAAGTAGACATATATGATCTATCCAAAAAAAAAGAAAACAGCTGTCTGCTCTAACAATGTCAATACGAATACTGGCGAGATGAATTTTTATAATGGCAAATGAATGCAGCATGTTTTGGCCATGGAAGAAAATGTAGAAACAGATATTTATAACAGAGCAGATTCAAATCTGATTTCCCCGCATCATAAGGGTTAAATACTTAACATTCAAAGTGGAATAGTCAACCATTGTTAAAAACCCATTCCCTCATAGGCTATTTTTTAGATCCAACCTCTTTGAATAAATCTACCGAAAAGGAGCATTTACTACTGAAAAGGAAAATTTTAGAATTGTGTAGTGTTGAAACCATTGTGATAAATAGAGCATTTGCTCCTATGGAGAAAATGCTCTATTTATCACAATGGTTTCAAAGAGTGACTTTTTACAGTCTGAGTGACGTAGAAATGTGTATCTATGGAGGAAAGGGTTAGTTAAGTATGACAGGCTTAAACTTGCTAGAGGATTTTAAATGACAAACAGTGCAGACATTGATCAAAGCTCCTCTAGGTCTAGCTCCGCTGGGTTTACACTGTTTGCAAATGCCAGTACACTAAAGTCTTGTTTCCCACATTCAAAAGCTACCTAGAAACTGATCTGACACAAAGTTATCTGCACTTTGACAAAACAAAATCAAGTGTGGATCAAGATCGATAATAATTCACCTCAAGACAATCACCTCAATAAAAACAGAAGGAATTTGGCTTCACTTGCAGTTGTGGTTTACTGCGTATGTGCAGCCAACATCATCTACCCTGGGGTAAGTGTATGGCATTCCAACGTACTACAAACATCTGATCTGGTTATTACATAAACCTGTGACATTTGTGTTTTTTTTCTCTAAATTACACTACCATACTGCTGATGAAAGCATGACTGATTTTTTCACTGTCTGAGCTATAAATAGTATTATCTGTAGATTCAGTACTATGGTAAAAGTGTGATTTTTTTTTTAGGTTTAGCCCATTCCCTCATATTGATGCCTTTTGATGCCTCTGTACAAGTCACTTTATGAAACCATTGTGATAAATAGAGCATTTTGCTCCTTAGGAGCTAAGGTTGTATCTAAATATAGCCTATGAGGGAATGGGTTAAAAGCACTGCAATGAAAAGAGGCCATATAATTGCCATACAGTAACACTGTCCAAGGTGACCAATAACCCATTCCTTCATATCGACCCCTTTTGACGCCTACAGAGCTGTAAAAGCACCTTTTGTAAACTGTCTTAGATGTTCATAGGAGCAAAATTAATACTCTATTTATCACAACTTTCAAAATTACACAATTCTAAATTTTTCCTTTTTTCTAGTAAATGCTTCTTTTCAAGAGATTTATTCAAAGAGGTTGGGTCCAATGGAACGGGTTAACCTGTTAGGCCATAGTAACAGGTTACTGTTGACAATAATTAGTTAATAAATGTCCATTATGAGTGGTGTCTGCCATGAATATTCATGGCGTAAAGGGTTGAAAAGAAGTCTAATCTGGCTCTTTAACCCATTCCCTCAAAGGCTATTTTTTAGATCAAACCTCTTTGAATAAATCTACCGAAAAGGAGCATTTACTAGAGAAAAGGATTTTTTTTAGAATTGTGTAGTTTTGAAACCCCTGTGCACGTGATAAACATGCAGACCCAGTTTTTAGGGATTTTCGGTTTTCAGGTCCAGTTTTCAGAGGTTTATATGTATATTAATTTTTATACAAGTAATGGTACATGGACACTGACATTTTTGGCCATGACAGTAAGTGTACAATCATAACTACAGATATTATTTCATATTCAAACAGAGCAGAATCTGGGTCTATTCTGCTTGCAAAGGCATAGAAAAGTGTATTCATGGTGTAAAGGGTTCAGGGGACAACATACTTTTATGTCTCCAACAACGCTATTTTCAATCACTTTATTCATCATGTTAACAGTTTAGAGATTTCTAAAAACAGACACAATTCATTACATCTTTGGGTCAAAGCCGATTATATTTACAATGCAATAATAGGTTAAACCTTAGAATGCAGGAAACAGTGTAATGACATTTGTAAACAGTGTACACCCAGATCAGATGGCTCCTAGAGGAGCCTTCTGATCAGAGGTATGCACCTTCTGTCATTTGAAATCCTCTTGCAATTCTTTGCCTTACTTACAGCATGGACACTATCGTTAAACACTGATGGACCATTTCACTTTACTTGAGTACCGGGGTATTCAACATTCCAATGGTTAAAACTGACTGTACAGCAGTACATTGTCCATGCAGAAAATGTGATCTCCTGTACAAATAATCAACTTGAATACTCCTATTATATGGTATGGTTAACCCTTTCCCTCATATAAACACCTTTTCACACATTTTGCAAACAGAGTAGACCCAGATCAGACAGCTCCTATTGGAGCTGTCTGATCAGGGTCTGCTCTGTTTGATTGTTGTGACATGATATAGATCTGATTCTACATATTTTGTCAAATCAAATAATTCTCTTGAAAATTTTACATTATAAAAATTCAGCTAATAAATGATCAGGATGTTATTATTTCTTACATGAATATTGAACCTGGAAAGGGTTACCTTTCAACTTCTGCTGTGTTTTGTATAATGAGCAAATTAAAAAAAAAGTCCAATCTTTTTTTAATGGTATTAGACAAGGTGTAGACCATGATGAGAGGTATTCCAGTGCTGATAATTATATTATCTAAGTTTACACGCTTTACAACAGCAGACATGCTTTTCTGAAGCCTTCAAGAGTAAGAAGTCAAGTGTGTCATTGCAGCAGTATTTACTTTACATATTACAGTAAAATCCATGTTTATTTTGTCAGGCATGCTTAAAGTATACATTATGATCAATAGGTCTTAAATGTCAATAGCCCTGTTTTGTCATTCTATGTTTAGAGATAAACCCTTAACTTGAAAGAGACACCTTTGCAAACAGGGAAGACCCACATCAGACTGCTCTGTTTGCTTTTGGGCCAGTATAGCTCTGATTCTATTAATCTATAGTTTCTGCAATGGCAAAAACATTGTGTCCATATGCAATTATAAAAATTCCTCTCATATTCATAATGTTATCATTTCTGACATGAATATTCATCGGGTAAAGGGTTAATGGTGAAGAATATTCCCTACCAATTGCAAACCTCACCACTATAACTCAATAATGAACATTTCCAAACAGAAAAAAGAGAGATTACAACCAAGCCAATTCTAAGATTTGGTTTCTACACAAAAGGATTGGATATAATTATATAAATAAAGAAATCTTATAAGGATCCAAACCACATGTTTTCGAGACTAGTTGCATTTACAGATTTACATGTATATAAATCAGTGAAACCTTTCTATAGTGCTATTAATGAATAAACATGGGCATGATCTTTAAAAGAAAATGGCTGCTAAATGTAGAACAAAAGCAATGCAGACGGCTCTTTGGGACAAACTACCATTTGTTTTTGTTTGTTTTGTTTTGTAAATCAACACATGAGTTTTGGAATGATTATATTGTCACCAGCAGGCAGATGTGTGATGAAAAGGCATGATGAAAGCTAGAGTTGGGAATTTGACCCAAAATGTTCACCTGATCGTTGGCACAGGACTGTTCAATCAGATTAAAAATCACGATTAAATTCTAACTCAGAGCTCCAGATAAGATGCGTAAATCTGAACATTTTCAAGAGTAACTCCTTTATTTCTCCACCAAAAACTATACTGTGACCACTCTTCAGAATCGTCTCTTTGAGAAGTGGTGAAGAAATGACGATTTTAATATTTGGTTATGCACCCTCATCTGTAGCTCTGTTCTAATATACGGTATGCCTTATTTGCGTTTGTGTTAAAGCCAAATATGGGTTGTAGGCTATTCAGACCAGTCTCTGTCTAAAACGTTGATCATAAGAGTAAACTCTGTTTTAAATCTTACATTACAAAATGTTAAACAATGTTCAAAAACCATAATTAGATGTTTGACTTTGCCTGGCTTTTACTGTTTGCTAAACTGTATGGTAGCGGGTTTGATTCTCACCTCGGGCAGATTTTTTTCTTAAAAAAAGTGAGTACATTACATTTTCCTTGTTTTAAGCATTTTTTTCATGAATCACGTTTTTTCATGAATCACGATCGTACCACTTTCGCTTTATTCGTCAATATAACTTAAATTTGGAAAGTGACCATAAGTGAAGGAGAATGACGCTTTTATGTGCAATTATGTCATGTACTTGAAATAAAAAGAAAATATATATAAGTAATACTTATATATACTTCAAAATACGTATATTTATATAATAAAATATCTGACATATGAAAATATATTCTTGAAAAATCAAGTACAAACAAATAATAGAAATTAAAAAATTCCAATGACTTCAATTAGATTCGAACCTGCAACCGCTAGTATGACAGGCGAAGATCTTTCCACTGCGCCACTTTAGGCCGTATATTGGTCTCAACGCATAAGCCATGTATTGGTATATATGGTAATAGAATTTTTAATATGGTCAAGTAATACAGACATCTATCAGCATGTATCATTAATTAAACCAGTCAACAGTCAATTACAGCCAATTAATCCCTACGACACTGCAAGAGTGTTTGCTTCTAAGACTTTTTCATTTACAGCTTGCATTGTTCTTGATTTTCTTCTTTTGATTAACCCCTTACCTGATAGATACAATTTTTTATGCTTTTGCAAACAGTGAAGACCAAGATCAGATAGCTCCGTAAGAGATTTCTGATCAGGGTCTGCTCTGTTTGCTTATGAAATAATCTAGATCAGATTCTAATTTCTGCCATAGTTAAAGAAATAATGCCATTTTAATGATTCAGGAAATAAACATTCATGCAATCATTAAATTCTAACATGAATATTCATCAGGTAAAGGGATAAAGAGACCTTAACCTGAGTGATAAACAGTTAAGATATGGAGTTCTCTAGTGTCATATTGAACACAGCTGTTTCCAATTTATTCTTGTTAGGATGTTGCATAACTATAATCAATAGAAATGCCTTCCTATGCCTTTGCAAACAGCAGGAGCTGTCTGGTCAGGGTCTGCTCTGCTTGCTGATGAAATAATATACCTGTAGATTTGATTCTACAGTTTCTGCCATGATAAAATAATATTCTCTTGTTCATAATGCCATTACACACATTCAGCTAATTAATATTCATACAAGTATTCATTTTGAAAATGATTTAATCCTTTCCTCCATAATTATGCCTTTCTATGTCTCTGTAAAAATCACTGATTGAAACCATTGTGATAAATAGAGCATTTGCTCCTATAGGAGCAAATGCTCTATTTATCACAATGGTTTCAAAACTACAAAATCCTAAAATTTTCCTTTTCACTAGTTAATGCTCCTTTTTGGTAGATTTATTCAAATTGATTGGATCTAAAAATAGACTGTGAGGAAATGGGCTAATATTCATACAATTATTCATTTTGAAAATGATTTAAACATTGGGAAGAACATTTGGATGATGATAATTTTCTGTAGGTGCAAAGTGATATTATAAATAGACATTTTTATTCCAATGCAACGGACCAACCTTGAAGAGCTTCAGATGCCTGAATGAAGCTTTCAATCAAATGCACCCGATGCATAGCTCTTTGAACATTATCAGTGAATTATTGATTACCAGTATTCTAATTACCCCCTAAGTATTCAGACAGACTCATTTTGGCACCATCTGATTAGGGCCTGCTCTGTTTGCTTATGAAATTATAATAAATCAGACAGTTTCTACCAATACCAAAAAGTCACTTGTACATATTAATATGCTTTTATAAAAATTCAGCTAATATATATTCATGATATCATTATTTTTTACATTAATATCAAACAGGGAAAGGGTTAAAATTCCGGCAGTCTAAATGATAATTTACTCTGTGTTATTTCTTTAGTGACCTTGCCAAAATCAGAACCAAGTTCAAGCATCCCAAACATGCCTGGAATCTAGAATTAAATTAATGGAGGGTTCAAATCTTAAACGGAAATTTGTGTACTTGTGCAAAAACACATGACCCTCAAATAAATGAACTTAGGATTACTGAACCGCCTGGAAATAAGTGAAATGTGTGCCTGTCTGTGTAAGGAATTATTCAGACACTTAACCTGTAACTCCATAAATACGCCTTTCTATGCCTTTGCAAACAGAGTACTAACCCAGATCAGATGACTCCAATAGGAGACGTCTGATCAAGGTCTGCTCTGTTTGCTTGTGATGTAATATAGATATGATTCTACAGTTTCTGCCATGGCCAAAACTTCCTGTATCCATGTGCTATTATAACAAATTAATCTAAATAATATTAATGACATCATTATTTCTTACCTGAGTATTCATGGAGGAAAGGGTTAAACTCCCCTTTTCATGGGATTTCTAAAGCTGAATGAATTAATTTGGCATTCTTTTTGGTCACTGCAGAAACTGTTTTTATTCCATTCATAGCAAACAGGGCAGACCCTGATCACTGAACTCAAACAGGAGCTATCTGACCAGGGTCTACTGTGTTTACACAGGCATTAAAAGACATATAAATGGAATAAAAGATTAAATTAGACTGACATAGTTCTACATAGCAGGGGTGGCAAAATCTAATTTTGGATGGCTTGTCCGTTTTTGTCAAATGCTATTTTCTACTTGTCCATATGATGAATTAATAACAAAAAGCTACAACATTTCCTTTGTCCATTATGGCTTTGGTACAATACAGACGTTTAATTTTCCACCCCTGCAGAGTGTAGACCCTGATCAAATGGTCCCCACAGCAGCATTTGATCTGGGTCTGCACTATTTCCTTAAGTATGTCTCTGTCTTAGTGCAATTAAGGTAGGATTGCATTAATCTCTTCTTCATGTCAAATATTATATTCTTTGTAAATTACCTGTGTCAGTTCATTAATTAATATCCTAATGATCACCGATATTAGTATACAGTAAACCCCCTGTACTGCGACCACCAAAAAGGGGCATAATTCTGGCTGGCAGAGGCAGGTGGCAGCTTAATGCAGGACAAAAGTTATGCAGAAAGCTCCTATAGGAGCTTTCTGCATAACTTTTGTCCTTCATTAAGCAGCCACCTGCTTATAACAACAAAAATGTTTATTCATTCAGTGGTTGCATTAGAGGGGTTCTACTGTATATTGGTTGTCCATCCGAATTCTTCGGGTAATCAAGGTATACATTTCTTTTTGTATACAAATCTCATCCATAAAACAAAACTCTGCCAATAAAAGTAAAGTGTTTATTCTGAGAACAAGACTGATGTGTGAAAACATTTCAAAATATTGGCACAGTACAAATACTAATATCTTTTTAACGAAACAGATCTTCACTGTAGCACAACTAATACATATTAAACCATTTACCTCATGGACACCTTTGCAAACAGAGTAGACTCAGATCAGACAGCTCCTATAGGAGCTGTCTGATCAGAGTCTGCACTGTTTCCTTATGAAATAATATAGATGTGATTTTATAGTTTCTGTCATAGTAAAATGTGTCCATGTTAATAATGCCATTATAAAATTCAGCAAATCATTATCCATATGTTTATCAGGTAAAGAGTTAAAGAGTAGACTAATCTGTCCCGTGACAAATTGTTCAACACTAAATATTTACTTAATTAATTTAATACCAGTATGTAAGAGAAATTCTTTTCAAAAACAAGTTTTTCAACATTAGAATTTCAAAGAGTTTGGAACCTGATGTGGAGCAAAGTTACTTCTAGCATCTAAATAGATCCAAATTACATGAAAAAAAATCAACATGAATACTCACACAGAATAATAAAAGTTACCAAGATCGCATAGCAAGCCATCAAATTTACCTACAGGAAACATTTGGCATAGCAACATAACACTGTGAAGCATTTAGCAAGCATTTTGGCAACGTTTCAGCTTGAACGGAAACAGAGATAAGAGTGATGTAGTACTCCAGGCTTGGAATATGTTGAGAATAAGATGCTTTGGATAAAGTCAGTACCTTATAACTTTGACCTGATGAATATTCATGTAAGAAATAACTGCTGTATGAAT
The DNA here is from genome assembly GCA_963576725.1 of Azorinus chamasolen. Taxonomy (NCBI): domain Eukaryota; kingdom Metazoa; phylum Mollusca; class Bivalvia; order Cardiida; family Solecurtidae; genus Azorinus; species Azorinus chamasolen. The sequence goes on from OY755248.1 coordinate 27,339,556, forward strand.
ATTATCAACCCATCCCCTCATATTGAGTCCTTTTCACGCCTCTGTAAAAGTCACTTTTTGAAACCATTTTGATGAATAGGGAATTCGGTCCATAGGACACAGAAATTTATAAAGTTTCCTTTTTTCTAGTAAATGCTCCTTTTCAGTAGATTCATTCAAAAAGGTTGGGCTAAAAATAGCCTATGAGGGAACGGGTTACAAGAAAGTACAGTAAAACCTCTTTATAACGGCCACTAGATTACATCAAGTATTTTATGTTAAAGGCAAGTGGCTGCTTAAAGCAAGGTGAAAGTAAAACAGAACGCTCCTATGGGAGCGTTCTGTTTTACTTTTACCTTGCTTTAAGCGACAACCTGCCTTAACTACCAAATAATTAACCCAATTTAGTGGTCGTTATAGAGAGGTTTTACTGTATTGTCAAGCAATCCATCATCCCCAACTGGCGACTGCTCTTAGCATATCTACAGTATCTTTATTGATACCCACAAGTGTATATGAGTGATGTTGTATAACTTTTTATTACCGGTAATGGTCCAATATGGTCCAATACGGTGTAGTCAAATTACATGATGATTTTGAAGATGGCTGCTGATCTGAGGGAACAATGTTTCAACATTTTAAAGAGATGAATGTCCAAGGACCCTTGTAAATACATATGTGCTTATATTGCAGGAACCTGTGGAGATGCAATGTACATACAAGGATCAGTCACATTTACTAACTTCTTTGATTTTTTACAGATTTGATTCTAGTTAACCTAGGACTGTGCTTTCACTACCAGAGGTAGTGGTGTGAGAAGTCCACATTAAAGTGGCAACATCTTTGTTCCCTGTTGGGTGGGTGAGTCAAGGTCACAGAGACATCCATGTAGAATGTGACACTCTGCCTTCCAACGATGCATCCACACAAGGAATTTGGGAAACATAACCCAAATGGTTGAGGAGATATTTGCAGACTGTTACTTAAATTGAGGTCAAGGTCAGGGTAAAGGTCAAACAGTTATAAACTGTGTACGAGACACTATGTCTTCTGAAGATAAATCTAAACAAGAACATTGGAAATCCTAACCCAAGGGTCAGATTGATCTGGGTCTACTTTGCTTCACAAAGTGTCTCAGTGGAGTCAAGGGTTCATCTTTACACAGGTATCCTATTTCAGGATCAAAATAAATTTATTAAACCCTTTCCCTCATATAAACACTTTATCCTGTAGGAGCTGTTAAACTATGTACACACCAGCTGAGAGGGAAGATTTGGTGTTCAAATACTTTATGATAAATAAGATTATATCTAGAACAGTTGAGGGCGTTTCCTTTGACCCTTTACTCCATAGATACGTCTATGCAAACTGAATAGACCCAGGTAAGAACCATTACCTGTAGGGGCCATCTGCTCTGTTTGCTTATAAAATGATCTACAGTAAAACAAACCTCTCTATAACGACCTCTAAATTGTGTTAATTAGTTGGTAATTTGGGCAGGTGGTTGCTTAAAGCAAGGTGAAAGTTAAACAGAACGCTCCTATAGGAGCGTTCTGTTTTACTTTCACCTTGCTTTAAGTATCCACCTGCCTTTAACACAAAATACTTGATGTAATTTAGTGGTCGTTATAGAGAGGTTTTACTGTAGATCTGATTTTACAGAGTCTACCATAATATTATATTATCACAAAATTAAGCTGATTTGATGTCATTATTTCATACATCAATATCCATGGAGTAAAGGTTAAATGATAGAAGATTACTCTCAATTACAGCTATCAGCTGTGTGAATCAGTCACCTCAATACTGACATGTACCTGCGCCATATCACTGATAACTCTCTGCTATCGGGTTTGGGCTCAGTATGAATTAAAAGGTAGACCAACCTTTATCCTGCTAAAAATCCAGCTCAGCTGCAATTGTGCTTGCTTTTGTTTCATTCAAGTTTTTGAGAATTTTGTCTGAGTGTCAGACAGCTTGAATCACTGAATTACTTAACCCTTTCCCTCATATAAATGTGTTTTCACGCATCTGCAAACAGAGTAGACCCATATCAGACGGCTCCTAGAGGAGCCGTCTGATCTGGGTCTGCTCTGTTTGCTAATGGGATTTGATAAATCTGTTTCTTTACTTTCTAAAAGACTAAATGAAAAACAAAACAATGGGCGAATCCAAAACATCACATACCCAGTAGCTGTTCCAATTCTGAGTAACCGTTTCATTTCTTTTCAAAAATACAATGAGAATGTCAGAAAGTTTTGATTCCGATGAAGTGTCATTTACTCATTGTCTCATCTAGATTCAAGCAGCTTTTGAATAAGTTATCATGAGTTAACCCTTTCCCTGTTCTAAATGTTTATTCCAAATTCCGGTATTTCAACAAAATAGTAATAATGAAATATGGAAGAACATTGTAGCCATTTTATAAAGTAAAGAAACATATCTATCAAATTCCATTAGCAAACAGCAGACCATGACCAGACGGCTCCTATAGGAGCTGTATGATCTGGGTCAACATGCAAATGCGTGAAAAACGTTATATGAAAGACAGGATAAAGCCCTAGAATGTTATCAGGTTAAATATTTGCAATGATGTAAATCATTTGGACCCACCTCTAATGATTAAAAGATCAGATAATATTTCTCATTTTGTGTGCTCTGTGTTAGTCAAATCAACCCTTTACTCCATAAATACGCCTTTATGTGCCTTTGCAAACAGTAAACCCTTATCAGATGGCTCCTATGAGTCGTCTGATCAGGGTCTACTCTGTTTGCTTATGATATAATATAGATATGATTTTACAGTTTTTGCCATGGCTAAAATTCCTGTGTCAAAGTGCTATTGTAACAAATTAATCTAATTAATATTCATGACATCATCATTTCTTACATGAATATTCATAGAGGTAATGGTTAACTCTTTACTCCATAAATACACCTTTCTGCACCTTTGCAAACACAGTAGACCCAAATCAGATGGCTCCTGTAAGAGAGCTTTCTGCATTACTTTTGCCCTGCATTAAGCAACCACCGGCTTATAAAGACACCCATGGTTATTCATTAAGTGGTCACATTAGAGGGGTTCTACTGTATTTGGGTAATTCACCCAAATACAGTCCATAAAAACTCAAAAGAAATTATTTTTAATGAGTACTGGGTACTCTAAAAGAAATGGCATCACTCCATTTTGTCCAAATAAGTTGGCGACAAATTTTGGGAAAATGGTTTTAATTGTAAAAAATTTGCTTTGAGCAAAAACTGGTGTAACATTATACTTTATCAGGCATTAGAGGGAAAATCAGTGTTTCTTCAGTTTGTCAATCAAAGTATTTATAGTTCAAGCAAACTAAAACAGTAGTAAGGGTAGCTAAATTTAAATTTTCATCCAACACAACTGTGAATTTGGACTATCAGATACTCATTAATTTTTTGTTTCACTCAACAGAGCTGCAGATAAAGGTGTGTACCCAAATACTAAAATTGCCATTTCTCCACCAAACCCTATACTGCGACTACTCTTTAGGATCGTCTCTAAAATCGTCATTTCTCCACCAAACCCTATACTGTGACCACTCTTTAGAATCGTCTCGAAGAGAGTTATTCTTGTAAATGTTTTAATTTACGCATCTTATCTGGACCACTGACTCAATTAGTGAAAAAGGGAGTTTCCACTCAATTCAAATCATTCCTTATCTATTCCTCTGATCATCTACATCATTATAGATATGATTCTAATACTAGAATGACAAACAAAACAAATCCTGATGAGACAAGGAACTGCTTGACATCCAGTACGAATAAAAACTGTTTGTAACAGTCTCTTCCTATCTGACATATATGATTGAACTCACTGAAGTGAAAGGTTCAGAGTTCAAACAATTTGTGCACAAGTGTACTGTCTAACATGTCAATGCATGTACATTGTTTTCCTTGTTCACATCACTGTTGCTGACAGCTACAGTCCTGTTTCAATTTCAGCAACATATTGGAAAGTCCTGTTGCATGATATCTGCCTGTGCAATTTCAGTGACATTTAACACTTTCCTTCATATAAACGCCTTTTCACACATTTGCAAACAGAGAAGACCCAGATCAGATGGCTCCTATAGGAACCATCTGATCAGGGTCTGCTCTGTTTGCTAATGGAATTTGTCAATTTGACTATTTTGTCCTTAAATATTCTGTAGGTATTGAAATTTGTAGGAAATATAGAACTGTGTAGGGGTTAACGCTTTACTCGACAGTGATGCCTTTTGAAGCCTTTGCAAACAGAGCAAACCATGATCCCTTTACTCCATGAATTAGAATATACATGTAAGAAATAATGACATTGTGAATATTCATTAGTTTACTTTTTTTATGACACATCAAGTTACAACACAGGCAGTTTTGGCCATAACATAAACCGTAGGATCATATCTATATTATATCATAAGCAAACAGACCAGACCCTGATCAGACAGCTCCTGCGAAGCCGTCTGTTCAGGTTCTACTCTGCAAAGGCGTATAAAGTCGTATTTATGGAGTAAAGGGTTAAAGCTTGAAATCAATACAAAACCTTTTCAAACTGATATCAACATCATGCCTTTTTAGTATACTGATGTTAATCTAACTGTAAATCTACAAAGTCTGCTCCAGCCAAACAAACACATAAAACTGTTGTTATGGACAGACAAAAACAGTAAAGCATTTGATAAGCCACATACAATTCAAGATAAATCACCACAGCTTTAAAGAGGAATTCTCCACCAACATTTTACAAGCTAACAAGCTCCTCTGGCAAAATTCCACATTTTGACAACATACATGTAAATAAGACACAGACACAGACAAAACACAGCTTCTCAAGATCATGAGATAGAATAATACCAGATGCTTAAATATGCAACTACTTTAAACTGTTTGTTCATACGCCTATGCAAATGGAGTAGGTCCTGATCAGATGGCTCCTATAGCAGCTGTCTGATCAGGGTTTGCTCTGTTTGCTTATGGAATTTTATAGATATGATTCTACAGTTTCTGCCATGATCATTTTAGAAAGTAAAGAAACAGGTCTTTCAGATTCCATTAGCAAACAGAGCAGACCCTGATCAGATGGCTCCTAGAGAGCCATCTGATCTGGGTCTACTCTATTTGCTAATGCTCCTTTTGGAGCTTTCTGCATGACTATCAACCTGCATTTAGCAGCCACCTGCCCAAAATACCAAAATTGTTCTTAAATAAAATTCTGGTTTAGAGGGGTTCTACTGTATATATATATATTGATAGGCAAACAATTAATATTTACCAGTAACTGAAGGAGACCAATCAAGCATCATTTCTGATAAAATCTTAAACCTTAATTTAAGTGCGGGAAATGAGATAATGGGAATTTATCAGAGACCTATATCAGAGGGCTCCTACAGCAGTCCTCCAATCAGATTCTTAAATCTGGTTCAGCACTGTTAGTCATTTTAAATCCTCTTGCAAATTTGATCCATTGATACTAAATGGATTCTTCTTATAAACATGATGGAGTATTCTGCATTAAAAATGTCAGGTTAGACATTAATTTTACCGGGATACCTCATAAATATCCATGTAAAAAACAATGACTGTAAGAATATTAACCCTTTCCCTCATAGGCTATTTTTAGATCCAACCTCTTTAAATGAATCTACCGAAAAGGAGCATTTACTATAGAAAAGGACAATTTTGGAATTGTGTAGTTCTGAAACCATTGTGATTTATCACAATGGTTTCAAAAAGTGACTTTTATAGAGACAAAGAAAGGCGTATTTACTGAGGAAAGGGTTAATTAGCTGAATATTTGAAATGGCATTGTGAACTTTTTTTTAATATGACAGAAACTATTATAACATTAGCAAACTGAGTAGATCCGGATCAGACACCTCCTACAGGATCCGTCTAATCTGGGTCTTCTCTGTTCGCAAAGGTGTCAAAAGGTGTCTCTAGGAGATAACAGCATAAACTTGTCTAAAGTTCAAACAAAATCATTCAGATATGGTCTCAGAATTTATATCTTAACCCATTCCCTGATATTGACGCCTCTTTAAAGGTCACTTTTGGAAAACATTGTGATAAATAGCATTTGCTCTATTTATCATGTTTCAAAATTACACAATTCTATTTTTTTCTTTTCTCTAGTTAATGCTCCTTTTCAGTAGATTTATTCAAAGAGGTTGGATCTAAAAATGGCCTATGAGGTAATGGGTTAATCCATACAATATCTGATACAAATTTGCAAACAGAGTAGACCAAATCATAAAAATTCAGTAACTTAACATTAATTAATTAATTATTCTTACTATGAATATTCATGGAGTAAAGGATTAATACTGGCGTGAAGCTGTTGTTACATATAGAATAGTAGATCTCAGTCTAGACTCTAAATTAATCTGTACTGTCTATCTAGAGTCTGAACTTTCTGCAGTTTTCATCTCTGGCAATGATGGACAAAATTGTCATCTAGGGCTAATATTAAAGTATCACAAAATTACTAAACAGCTTTAACTATAATTTCTCTTAACCAAACATTTTTCAATGGCAGCTTGAATGTTAATGTAAAGTACTATGCCAGTATTCTGAAGATACACGTATTCCTAATTCCTAAACAAAACTGAACAGTAGCCTAAAGTCACTACACATTATTGCATTAAGACTCTTTCCTTTTATACAAGAGCGGTTCGCAAGTTCATTTTCCCATTTAACCCTTTACTCCGTAAATTTATACGCCTTTCCTATTGGAGCCGTCTGATCAGGGTCTGCACTGTTTGCTTACAAAATAATATAGATATGATTCTACAGTTTCTGCCATTGCCAAAATTTCCTATACATGTACATGTGACATTATGAAAAATAATCTGATCAACATTCATGATGTCAACAGTCATTATTTCTTACATCTTAGTGTGACCTAACTGTCATTTGCAAAAACAACTTGGATCCATCTTTTTCTTCTATTCTTCTACAATAATGGCAAATGTTCAATACTGAACTTTATGGCCATGCGTGGGATGTTAATTGTGAAAATACTGACAGGCATTCTAAGCTACTTCATTCACCTGGAATAACCTGACAGGTGCAATCCTAAAAACTCGTACATTTACCTGTCATTGCAAACAGCTTGGATCCAGGCTTGGTGTCTTATCAGAATCCAAGCTGCTTGACACTTGGTCAATAGTTTCTCAAAGGTTTTAACCCTTTCATTTATAGAAATGCTGTATCACAACTTTGTAAACAGAGTAGACCAAGATCAGATGGCTCTTATAGGATCTGATCAGGTTCTGTTCTGTTTGTATGTGGAATAATTCTACAATTTCTTTCAATGTCAAAAAATCCTACATATGTATGTCACTTAAAAAAAAATCAGCTATTAATCTTAATATTCATGATGTCATTATTCCATACATATGGGGAAAAGTTAAATGAATAGAATATAAGCACACTGATCAGTGTTTGGGCAGACATCATTTTGTTCAGCAGGCTACTTTACTCCATGAATATTCATGAATGATGACATCATGAATATAAATTTATTTTTAAAATGGCATATTAAGACATGATTTTTTTGGCCAACGCAGAAACTTTAGAATCAGACAGATCTTTATTATTCTATAAGCAAACAGAGCAGACATGTTCAGATATGGGTCTACTCTGCTAAGGCGCAGAAATGTGTATTTATGGAGTAAAGGGTTACAATTATGCAATTCCCCCCCCCCCCCCCCCCCCCCCCCCATCAAGAGATCTATGATGACCCTAGATATATTTATACCGCTTATCCAAACCAATAGGTGAGTGATAAATTGCGTACATTAAATTATTGATTCATTCAATCATCAAAGGGCCACAACTCCAGGGGGACAGAGATATGTTAAGAATGCCTGATTCTCAGTTATGCCCATATTACAGCCACAGCCAAGTTTGATAGTATTGACTGCATATAAATGCCTACAGTTTAAAAGTTTAACACAGACTGCTCACATTTAACATAATTTTGGACAAATCAAGGGCCAGTACTTTGCAGTGATTATGCCCGTTCCCCCAACTTAGCGCATAATGATAAAAACATTGATAATGGCAAAAACACAGTTCAATACATAAAAAACAAATACATTCAGAAGATTAGTAAAAAGAACATTTACCTGTGCAGTGACATGTCTTGCATCCCCATGCTTTCTTTTCTGACAGCAAAAGCCGGCTCTTCAATGTCAATGTCGCGACCGGTCGCATGCTATTACTCATGCAAACGTCTGGCATCGCTTCTAGAATTAGTTCCAAAACTGCGATTATCATGTTAGTTACGACACAGAAAATGCATTTTCAACATCAAATAAACGTCGTCCATATCGACATGCCATTAGAATATACATGTTCATAGAGTTTGATCTTTTGACATATCGATACTGCGGTAGGCCTTACTTCGTATTGTAAGGCACCTGAAAATCCACTTGAGGAACGCAAGAAGCGTCCTTGAATATTCCTGAAAGTACGACTATAATTTCGGTTTGAATAATTAGTCATTAAAGAACTTACCTCGGTCGAACTTCTTGTGAGAGTTTTAGGAAACTAGTTTGTCCTTTCAACTGGAAAATCCCAAACTTTTCGATGTACCTTTTCCCAGCTTAGGAGGAGGTGTCGCACTGAAAAATATTGCCGACTGAATAAACAGGGAGCCAATGGTAGTGTCTGTTGCATGAAAAATCTTCCAATTGACCAATGAAATTAGACTTTACATACAGTTCACTAAGCACGGTATTGCACCTAGTACGCAGAAACTTTCTAGAGCTGATTAAGGCAAACATTCGGGATAATACATAAGCAGTTACTTCCCTTGGACTGTCATCTCGATTGCTCTATTTCTTGATTATGTTGGTTATTCTTCATTCGTTTGTTTCTTTCAGATTGCTTATTTGTTTGTTAGACTTAGCATATCTTATGTATGTATAACTGCAGCGATTATTATAATTTCACACAACAAAACAGAAAACAACCATTCAGAAAAGGAAAACTATATGTATGTAAAAAACGTATTAATAGGATAGCCATACTACAGTAGCTATTCGATGCTTGATTAATCATTTTCCTGATGAATAATCCTATAAGAAACAATGACACCATGTCCTGACCTCTGGATCTTTTCTATTTGAAAAGTCGTGAAAATGGGTTTTCATCAGTTAAAGAGTTAAATACCATATCCATTATTTAATAATTATCTTTTAGTATCCAACTCTAAAAATAAAAAGCAGTTACTCTTTCTGGATGCCATTCTATAGTTTCTTATCATTCAAAAGTTTGTATGTCAAAGAGAAGATGTACAATTTACACCAACAAAAAGGAATGATATCGACTAAAGATGAACAAAAAAATGGGATAGAAGAAATCATCACAAGAAGAAACGTGAATCCAGAGTGCGCACCCAAATGCTTATAATATGATACTTTTTCACCAAACCCTGTACTAGACTTCGAGACGATTCTAAAGAGTGGCCACAGTATAGAGTTTAGTGGAGAAACAGAGAAGCTGGGTGATTCTTCAAAAATGTGTAATATGCTGTCCCTCACCTTTCACATGATTTAAAAGTCATAAAAATTTACTTTTATAAGAATATTTTATCTTTGCCTAGTTAATATGACATACCTTAGTGAGAATATAGTGATAACCAGTGAGAATTTATGTTCATTTTCTTGGAATCGACTTTGAAATATGAAAGGGGGTGCAAAATTCCCATGTCCCTCATGATACAACACATAATAGAATGAGATATCTTGACCTTGATAATTTTTCTCTATTGATAATGTCGTTATATTATCATAGAATGAATGAATACAAAATATAGCTGTTAGTTTAATCTTTAGTGGCTTTTTTCAGCTGCTGATTTTTGTCCCCCGATTTCCTGTCAGTACCGAAACGGTATGGTGTTTTAGCCTGTATACCTATTTTATCTTGAAATTAAGGGAAATCCCTTCTGACGTCATCAGAAGGTTTTCCCCATGCAGTCATTATAGGGTTCACTTCGAATTAGCAATCCCATCAATAAGAAATGGCCTCCCAAACATCTATTTCTATTGATTATGTTTTTAGGCCGTCAGCACCGAAACGCCCTCAAACCAGGCAAGCTGAACTATAAATTCATGTTAACAGGTCTTGTCGTATACAAGTTATTGAAACTGTTTAAATTTACGCATCTTAATCTGGACCTCTGGAATCTACTTTAGTTGCACGTGTAGATTCACTAATGTCCAACTAACGGTCGGGGTTCGGTGTTCAGTACTGAATTCTAGCTGTATACTCTGGAGATGGTCTAAAACTTACCCCCAGTCCTGGTCACCAGGTCTTGACTGACATAACAAACAGCTTGGTTCTACATTAGACATCGAATAGCCTAACATCTGATCAGGTTCAAATCTCTTTGACATTCGATCAATAGTGGAGAATGTCTGGTCAAAATTTGTTCTGTTTGTTTATATGTTGAGTAGTATCTACTGTTTACTTTAGCAACGCACTATCATATACATGTTATGAATTAACACTTTCCCTTATGCAAACGCATACTCTTCGCGCATCTGCAAACCGAGTAGACTCAAAACAGACGGCTCCTATAGGAACCGTCTTATCAATATCTGCTATGTTTATTTATGGTGTAATATAGATCTGATTCTACAGCTTCTACCTCAGCCAAAATGTCCTGTGTTCATATGACATTATTTAAAAAAAATCTTATAAATATTCATGACGTCATTATTTCCTACATGCAACAGGGAAAGGGTTAACTCTAAGCCTTTCCTCCGTGGATATTCATGAAATAAAATTATGATCAGAGACATAAAATTATACTCTATGTATATGTCTCAGTATGACATAATTAATATTAACTCTTTCCCTGTTCTATGTTTATTACAAATTTCAATACTTACTGAAAATTCATTGACAAAATAGCTATAATGAAACACGGAAGGAGGAATATTGTTGCTATTTTAGAAAGTATAGAAACAGATCTATCAAGTTCTATTAGCAAACAGAGAAGACCCTGATCAGACGGCTCCTACAGGAGCCGTCTGACCAGGGTCTTCTCTGTTTGCAGATGCATGAAAACACGTAATTAGATTACTTTTTAAACTTTTTTAAAATTCAATATTAACATCGCCAATGCACAAACTGTTGAATCAGATCTATAAGTTATTCTATAAGCAAATAAAGCAGACCCTGACCAGAAGGCTCCTATAGGGTCTACTCTGTTTGCAAAGGCACAGAAAAGGGTTCAGCTAATAAATGTTCATACTGGACGGAGCCTTGAATATTTCCCAAATAAAAGGTTGTGCTAGAACTATACGTAATGTACCCAAGCCACTTAATTAGGCATCGAACTAACATGTTAACAAAGTAACATCTAAAGCCAGTCAGACAATGGCCGGGGTTCCTTAAGCATAACATTCACCCTGTCTCCAAAGAGACTAAAACATCAGCATACAATTCTTTGGCGCGTCCTACTTTAGAATATTCGTCCCTTACCTAGGACTCTTCTTTGAAGAATGATGTGGACAGAATTGAATCTGTCCAAAAGCGTGCTACCAGATTTGTTACAAATAAATATTCAAAAGCGCCTGGCTCTATGACAAGCGTCCTCTCTTCACTAAATTGGCTATCCCTAGAAAGTAAGGTGTGCTAACAGTAGACTTGTCATATTCTATAAAATTGTTAACAACAAAGTTGATCTAAACATAAATCAATACTAGACAATCTAGGCATTATCACAGCCATGCATGTCATCTTGTTCAACCTATAAATGACACAGGTCTACAAGTTTTCATATTTTCCACGTACTATATGCCTGTGGAGCACTCTCCCACAGAATGTAGTCAGCCCGACTCTTTCTCCAAATTTAAGGTCGACGCTGGCTGCATGTGTTTGGACAACGTAAATTGAGTCTATCTGCTTTTATTTATAACCTTACTAATACATGTACTTGTTTTCCTGCACCAAAACCATACGTACAATTATTTCACGCTGCTATGGTAGCCTGAAATGCCTAGCACTTCTATCACTTTCACTAAACTCTACGCATGGCCATGGTATTCTGGAAACAATGCTTGCCGTTATCGAAGAAGAGTCACTGGCAGTCGGTCTCGCCACGTGCGTTTTTAGAGTTACCAGACTTGGTTCTCGAACATTGACCCTTTAGTCCATATAAACGCCCCTTTTACGCATTTGCAAACATAGTAGACCCAGATCTGATGGCTCACTTAGACACAGCCTCTTTGAATAAATCTGCTGAAAGGAGCATTTTCTAGAGAAAAGAACATTTTAAATGTGTGTAGTTTCACGAAGTAAATACAGTATTTACTTCGTGGTAGTTTTGAAACCATTCTGATAAAAAAGGAGCAAATGCTCTATTTATCAAGATGGTTTAAAAAATGACCATTACAGAGGCAAAATGGGTAAATGTTAGGGAGTCGGTTAAGAAAATTATTACAATTTTCAGAGTAGACATTGGTTAGACGCATTCCAATCATGATCTGTATATCGTATACCGCGGAAAATGGATAGTATTCTAGCCTCATCCAAAGGCATATAATAACACATGTGTTATCATAGGTCTTTGCCTCATCCATCAGAAATGTTCATACAATAGTTGTTATTCCCTACAAAGTGGTGGCTTATAGGACTGCCCTTGTCCGTACGTCCGTCCCCACGTCCGTCACATCTAGAAGAATCTGTCCGGGCTCTTTCTTGGAAAGTATCTGTCCAATCAATATCAAACTTTACACACATATTAGCGGCCATTATATCTTGGTCAAGTTTGATAGCCATGTAAATCGCTTCAGTCGTTTAGGAGCTGCGGCCCTTTATTTGCAAAAATGTTAAAATACAGTGTACGGCCTCCTTTCATTGAAAGTATTTGTCTAATACACACCAAACTTTACACACATGTTTGTGGCCATTATATCTTGGGAAAGTTTGATAGCCATGTAAATCGCTTTAGTCGTTTAGGAGTTGCGGCCTTTTATTTGCAAAAATGACTTTAAATATATATTGTCCTGACCCTTTCTATCTGTGACAAAAAGTCTGAAGTTGGGGCATCAGTGTCCTATGGACACATTTCTAGTTTATTCTATTTCGTACATATGGTAAATAGGATAATGTTTATTGCTACGGCCTACAATGTTTTACTCTGCCAACTTGCCAGATGGAATACCTCAGGATTGTTCATAGCTGGGCTGTCTCGTGTTAAATGGGAAGAAAATCAGCATTAATTAGCACGATGTATGACAAGCATTACAAGCTTTGGTTAATCATCATGTAGAGTTTTCATATCCCAATTACCCGTGTCTACAATGTTGGAAGAAAAGTCTTAAGAAATGATATAGATCTATTTCTACAGTTTCTGTCATTGCTTAAGAATTCTGATCTACCATATCCAATTTTAAATATTCACCAATTGATAAATATGACGTAAATATGTTTACATAAATATTCATGAGGTAAATATGACATGACAAAGACAATTTGTTTATTGTGAAGTGTTCTACAAGTCAAATACATGTTACGATATAAATTGCACGTTGTACATAATGAAATATGGAAGGTGGAATATTGTAGCCATTTTAGAAACATAAGAAAAAAATATATCAAATTCCAGAGTAGACTCTGTTTGCAGATGCGTGAAAAGAAGTTTATATGAAGGAAAGGATTAAAAACGTTATTTACAGACATATTACCATTACATTAGCTTCTGTCAGCGTTTTATGCTGACCTTAAAGTCCAATTTCAATAAATGCGTAGAGGTTCCTCTACTGTGTATTGTATGTTAAGGCGAGAGAAGGTCTACATCAACTTAGTTGACCGAATTTCCACCAACACTACAGAGCACATTGATATGGCAGTGTTTACATTTCATCACAAGGGCATGCAAGTAAGATTCGTTGTTTGAAAATGAAACTTTTGATGAACATAGTTAGTAGTGGACAGAACTGAAATTCTTTGAAACACATTTTCTTTTTGAATTGACTCGCCGTCTGCTTCTCCGTCAATTGCACCGTAGCATCCCAGTTAGAACTGTGTAACCTATTGCAGTAAACGAAAGCAGGTAGCACGTGGACCTTTTGTTACTCATTTCAGGGATTCTGCCATAGGCATGTGTCAAAAAATTGAATTGATTACAGATGTTCTGAATAAGATTGTGAAAATGACCCTGCAACGTTTGACCTCAGTCTTATGCAACTTAAATACAGGTTAAGTTCGATTGGACGACGCTTGTTTTGTGCTTCCATATGGAGTTGAACCGTTACCGTATGAATATCGTGAAAGGAATAATTAATGATATCATGAATCTTAATTAGCATATAGTGGTAGATCTATATGATTATGAAAGTGAAAACCTTTAGCCATTGCAGAAACTGTAGATCTGCAGATATATCTCTATTGTTCCGAACTCTTTACTCAATAAATATGCTTTTCTGAGCCTTTGCAAACAGAGTAGCTCCAGATCAGGTGGCTCCAGTATGTCTTTGGATAGTCCACATGTGTGTTCTCTAAATAGTGATATCAAGTTACTTTCGCTTTTGGCAATATCCAACATAACCATCACAAAATTTAATTACATGCCATTTAACTCTTTCCTCCATAAATACACCTTTCTATACCTCTGTAAAAATAACTGTTTGAAGCCATTGCGATAAATAGAGCAATTGCTCCACAGGAGCAAATGCTATATTTATCACAATGGCTTTCAAGCTTGACTACACAATTCTAAAATTGTCCTTTTCTATAGTTAATGCACCTTTTTGGTAGAACTATTCAAAGAGGTTGGGTCTAAAAAGTAAACATTTTCAAGAATAGCTCCTTTATTTCTCCACCAAACCGTATACTGTGACCACTCTTTAGAATCATCTCAAAGAGATGATTCTTAAGAGTGGTCACAGTATAGGGTTTGATGGAGAAATGACAATTTTTAATTTTTTAGCCGGATTTTTCGAGAAAAATCTCGGCTTATAGTTTGGCGAAAACCGGGCGGGTGGTTAGGCCGGCGGTGTGCCGTTGTTAGCAGAACTTTAACCCTTACAGTGCGGGACACGAGTCACTAATGTCCTATACAAACAGCGTAGACCCAGATGAGAGGGCTCCTAGAGGAGCCCTCTCATCAGGGTCTGCACTGTTTGTCATATTACACTTTTCTATTAAAAATCCCTAAATATTTACCATAAGCTTGACCGGTTTCAACTTAGGAATAGTCCATTAGAAAATTCAGCGTTGTAAGGGTTAACATTGCTTATAACTTCTGAATTACTTAAGCTAGACGTTTCATATTTGGTATGCAGATAGATTAGGTGAAGGCCTTTCACTTGATACAAGGATACATGAAATCAGGTCAAGGTCACTATTTTGAAAACTTTGCAGTCTTTAAAAAACCTTAACATTGCTATAACTTCTGAACTACAAATGCTAAGCAATTTGCCTTTGTTATACAGATGGCCTTAGTAAAGGCTTTTCAATTTGATATAGAGATATTTGAAATTAGGTCAAGGTCAAGGTCACTATTTTGACAAGTTGGCAATCATTGGAAAACTTCAACATTTTGTCTGAACTTCTGTACCACATATGCTGGACAATTCATATATGGTATGGAGATAGCTTGGTGAAGGCCTTTCAGCTGATACAAGGATACATCAAAGACCTATGATAACACAGGTCTTTGGATACATTAAATTGGCTCAGGGTCAAGGTCACTATTATGAAAACTTGGCTGTTTTTAACTAACTTTAACATTTTACTAATCTATAACTTCTGATCTACAAATGCTAGACAATTTACCTTTGGTATTCAGATAGCTTTGGTAAGGACCGTACAGATGACATAAAGATACCTGAAATCAAGTCAAGATCAAGGTCACTTTTTTGAAAATTTAGCTGTCATTATTGTTTTTGTAACTTCTGAACTACATATGCTAAACAATTCATATTTGATATGCAGATAGCTGGGTTGAAGGCCTTTCACTTGATACAAGGATACATGAAATCAGGTCAAGGTCACTATTTCGAAAACTTTGCCGTTGTAAACAAACTTTAACATTGCTATAACTTCTGAACTACAAGCTAGGCAATTCATATTTGGTAAAGGCCTTTCAGTTGATATAAAGAAAAGATATTTGAAATTAAGTCAAGGTCAAGGTCACTATTAAGTATTTTGACAAGTTGGCCATCATTGAAAAACTTCAATATTTTGTCTCAACTTCCGAACCATGTAGGCTAGATGATTCATATATGGTATGGCGATAGCTTTGGCTGATACAAGGATACATGAAATAGGGTCAAAGTCAAGGTCATTATTTTGAAAACTTTTGTGGCTGCCAATCTTGTAAGCGCAGCTCCTCTGAAACTGTTCAGCAGATTTTTATAAAACCTTGCATGTAGCAAGGACACAATATGTAGATGTGCATATTGTCGGGAATTTTTCCTTCTGCAATTTTCCTCGGAGTTATGCCCCATTGAACTTAGAAATCACTAGGTCTTATGACCTTATCCTTGTAAGTGCAACTCCTCTTAAACTGTTCAACAGAATCTCATAAAACATTGTATGTAGCAAGAACACAATATGCAGATGTCATCATGTGCATATTGTCGGGGAATTTTCCGTCTGCAATTTTTCTGGGAGTTATGCACCTTTGAACTTAGACATCACTAGGTCTTTTGACGTTATCCTTGTAAGCGCAACTCCTCTCAAACTCTTGAACAGAATTTTGTAAAACCTTGTATATAGCATAGACACAACATGTACATGTACATGTGTCTATTGTCTGGGATTTTTCTTTCTGCAATTTTTTTGGGAGTTATGCCCCTTTGAACTTAGAAATCACCAGTTAATAGTGACGGAAGTCCCGTTTTGATGTCGTGTCGACATTTCTTGTTAATTAATGATTGATTGTGAACATGTACTGTTGATCTAGTAAATCGTTTGGCTCATATTCCCAACACTAGTGTATTCCATATGGTAACAAGGAAGGAAACAATGAAAATGTATTTTCTACTTGGTAACCCTTTACTCTATGAATATTTATGTAAGAAATAATGACGTCAGGAATACTAGGTAACTGAATTTTTATAATGGCGCATGAACACTAATTTTTGGCCATGGCATGAACTGTACACATCTATATAATGTTATAAGCAAGTAGAGTAGACCCTAATCAGACGGCTCCTACAGGAGCTGTCTGATCTGGGTCTACTCTGTTTGCAAAGGCGTAGAAAGGCCATTTATGGAGTAAAGGGTTAATTTGAGCAGCTGTATCTTAGGCATATGGCTCTCTGATGAAATAATGTATATAAGTAAATCGTGGTCCGTATGATTTTCCAGCAGGGATGAAATGTATATTGATATAAAAATAAATGGATATAATTTAGATTATGTGGACCTTCTGAGAGCTACATGTATACTGACTAGTGAAAAATCGAACTATCCACCTAACCTCTTTTGTCCACCATTTACAATTTCAAATGATTATATTTACAATGCTTCTAAGACTTAACCCTTCCCAAACAGAAATCGCAAGCTTATTTTGGCTAGGATTTAGCTTGCAACAAGCTTGCAGAAATGTTGCAAGCCAAATAGGCTTGTGGTAAGCTTGTTGAAAGTTAAATTAATAATGCAGATCAATACTGCTATCTTATTTGGCATGCAGCTGCTGACCAAAGTTTAGTTAGCTTGCAAGCTTATTTGACTTGCGGTAAGCTTGCATTTGGAACGATTACAAGCTTGCTACGGGCTTATTTGTCTCTTCTTTTACAAATAAAGGGAGGTAATTATAACAGTTGTAACAAAGTACTAATTATGACCTTTTGTTGTAATGATGAAGTATTTCATATAACAAACCAATAACACCTTGATCATTCTCCTGGACTAAGTGTCATTAACATCTGAACTTGTTCTACACAGTTTGTCTATATCCCTTTTTATAATGTCTATTAATGTATAGTTTATAGAAATGTAAGACAAGCATAAACATACTATAGAATTAAGAGTTATGTACCTCGAATCTGCTGCCGCATGCCAAATATAGTTTAGCCTGAGATGAAATTAAGCGTGTAGTTTAGCTTGCTGCTGCAAGCCATTTCATCGCAAGCTTGCACAGCCTTATTGCAAGCTTAATTTAGGCTATTCAGCCTTGATCAAGCTTGTGCAAGCTTAATACAATCTTATTGCAAGCTTGCGACAAGCATGCAGTTTGGTTTGGGTTTCCCTATAAAACATTTATTCCAAATTTCAATACTTACTGAATATTCATTGACAAAATAGTTATAATCAAATATGGAAAGTGGAACATTGTAGCCACTTTAGAAACTGAAACCTCAATTGGCCCCCGAATATTTGGAACTTTGATTGGTACAACACTATAATTATACTCCTGTCTACAACTCTTTTGTAACATGTACCATAATTATCCAAAATATTTAGCCAGACACACTTAGATCAATAGTGCAGACTCAGATCAAACTGCTCCAGAAGAAAAGGTTTGAACAGGGTGTTCACTAGTTGCTACTCTGTTGGTTTCGTTTCACACTTCATAACTGATGGAGTGGGGAGACTGGGCAGAGATTTAGGATAGATATACGGTATATCTCATTTCTCATAGGATTGTTGACTATTCTTTATCCCTTTGATCAGACAGATCAAAAGTCTTTGATAACACTTCAAAAACACTGCTTCAAATTCAAAACAGTTAAAGCTGACTTTTAATTTATAATTCCAAGGACATGGGTTTTCAAAATGGCCGGGTGTCATGTGAAAGTTTCTATTTTGGTCTGTGTGCTTGCATAGAATTCTGAAAATTTGCATCAGCAAATGAGATTTGGTCTTACACTGATAAAGAATAGCAGACTGACAGTATTGGGTCAATTATTGTAACATCTGGCTGCATATGTGGGAAACATTTTGCTGGTGTAGACTACCAGACTGCATATATTGCAAGGCCATACCAAGTTATTTCTTTGTTTATCATTAGTGTTTTATGTCACACCTACTTTAGCAGGGTGATACGTAGGGATCACTTCTTCGTCTTCTATCCATCCATCTGTCATACTTTTTAGTCACACATCTGCCGGAAGGTGACACACTTATTCCTTTGATTACTCTTGTGTTGTAGATTTTCAAGACTGTAAAAGTGTCCTACATACGCCTAACCCTTTACTCTATGAATATTCATGTAAGAAATAATGACACCATGAATATTATTTAGATTGTTATAATTGGACATGAACACATGAATTTTCTGCTGGGTCAAAAACTGTAGAGTGAGATCAAGTTTAGGACAATTGCCCCCTTAGAACGATTGCCCCTTTGCCTAGGATGATTGCCCCTTGGGACAATAGCCCCTTAGGGCAGCTGTCCTTTGATATATAAAATATAGCAGTATATTGTAGTAAAAGTAATATAGAATAATTATATAATGTAATTTATAAATAGATGGGCAGAAGGCTGCGTAGATCAATTAGCACTCTTGTATTAGAAGGTAATACTAATTATAAAACTACAATGTAATTAAATTTCAAATCTTTGCACTTCCTAACTGGTATTTGCAAACAGTTTGGATCCAGATGAAAAAAACCAGGGTAACTTGGCGTCTCATTAGAATGCAAGCTGTTTGACACAGTCACACTCGGTCAATAGTTTCTCGAAAGACCCAGATCAAAATGAAAGCTATCTGATCTGGAGCTATCTGTTTTTTCAATGACAGTTAATGAAGATTCGGTAAGGATAAGGTAATTAGCACACACCTTATACAGTATACATGCATGTACATTGTATTACCACAATGGGAGGATATTCCTGATTTTATCTATTTCCATACAGAGTAGACCCAGATCTAAATGAAAGCTGTCTGATCTGGATCTACCCTGTTTGCTCAATGAAAGTTAATGATGATTCATTAGGTAAGGATAAGGTACTTAACACATACATTATAAAGTAGACATTGTATTACCACAAGGAAGATATTTCTTGTATTTATTTCCAAACAGGGTAGACCCAAATCATTACTTATTAGCTCTATCAGCACATACAGTGGCAAACTCGCCGTAAAGAACCCCTCATTGGTCTTTGTTGCTTTCAGTCATGAAAAAGATCTGCACATAGTGTAATTATATTGTAATGATATCATATATGATTGATAAAAAACGTGTTCAAAACATTTTTTACATTTTTTTTATAATCGAGGGACAATAATTATTATACGGGTTGCCAATTTTGGCAAGGGGCAATTGTCCCAGGGGCAATCGTCCTAAGGGGTGTACCCCAGTGCGATAATATTATCCCTTTCCCTGTTCTACATTTACTCTAAATTTCAGTACCTACTGAATGTTCATGGAAAAAATAGTTACAATGAATTTGAATGAAATATGGTAGGTAGAACATAGAACATTGTAGCCAACCTTTTACCTTGGAGATAACCTTTTGACACCTTTGCAAACAGTCTGTAAATTTGGGGCTGCTTTAGGAACTCATTGTGCAGTTTTCATCCTGTGTTCATAAGTCATTATTAAATTTATCTGATTGATATTCATACTGTTATGATTTCTTACAGAAATGTTCATAGAGTAAAGGGTTGACAAACTATTGGTTACGTGGATCTGTAGAATATTCAAGCATAGTGCAGGGGTTGTCTTTAGTGTTCCACTTTTGGTTGCACATTTGGTTATTTAATGTCCATATTTTTCTTCAAGGACTAGGGGGAGATTCCCCGTTTCTTTAACCCTTTCCGCCATGTATATTCATGTAAAAATTAAGACTTTATGGATATTAATTAGATCAATTGTTATAATAGCACATGGATGCAGGTATTGTTGGCCATGGTAGAAACTGTTGAATCATATATTATATCATAAGCAAACAGACGACTCCTATAGGAGCTCTCTGATCTGGGTCTACTCTGTTTGCAAAGGTGTAGAAAGGCGTACTTATGGAGTAAAGGGTTAACCTTTTTCCTGATGGAGATGCCATTTAATGCCCATGCAAAACTGAGAAAACGTCTGCAAGTAGGACTGTCATTGATTGCTCATCCTGTATTGATACATTGATTGATCCGGTATTGACAATTTGTCAATGTGTATTGAAAACTGGAATAATATAAACACCAATAAGATGTTTTTAACCCTTTCCTGCATAAATATGCCTTTCTACACCTTTGCAAAAAGAGAAGACCCAGATCAGATGGCTCCTATAGGAACTGTCTGATCAGGGTCTGCTCTGTTTGCTTATGGAATAATATAGATCAGATTCTATAGTTTCCAGTTTTGCAAAAATGTCATGTGCTAATATTAATCTAAAAATTAATCTGATTGATATTCATTACTTCGTTATTTCTTACAAGGAATATCAATTTTCTTCATATTTTTT
This sequence comes from Azorinus chamasolen, assembly GCA_963576725.1. Taxonomy (NCBI): domain Eukaryota; kingdom Metazoa; phylum Mollusca; class Bivalvia; order Cardiida; family Solecurtidae; genus Azorinus; species Azorinus chamasolen. Next base: position 27,360,919 of record OY755248.1, read on the forward strand.
TGGGACCCAATTACATTGTATAAAAAATATTGAAATTAGATATTATGAATTAATATCAGTTAATAACAACAGTCCCTGTTTTTGCCTAGCCTCTTATTCACATCATGGTAAACTTATGCCTAACAGATTATATAATCATTCAAACAATGCAGACCTTTATCAGGGACCTATCTGAGCTCTCATCTGTTTGCTTAACCCATTACTCCATGAATATTCATGTGAGAAATAATGACATCATGAATATTTATTAGATTAATTGTTATAATAGCACATGGACACAGGAATTTTATGCCATTGCAGTCCCTGTAGAATCATATTTATATTATGTCATGAGCAAACAGCAGACTGATCAGATGGCTCAGACAGGAGCCATCTGATCTAGGTCTGCTCTGTTTGCAAAGGTATAGAAAGGCATATTTATGGAGTAAAGGGTTAGAGTACAGTACCTCAGTTATTGTTTACTCTACTTTCAGTCCGAAGGACCGCACAGCCGATTGTACATTTACTCCCCTGGTCATTGAGAGTTATAGTCTACTTTCAGTCCAAAGGACCACTCAGCCGACTGTACATTTACTCCCCTTGTCATTGAGACTTTCGCCTACAATATTGAGCACTGCTAACATATGGCGCAGTCATGCAGCCGCAGTACTGGCTGGTGACCCTCACAGGTACCCATTTTAATCCCTGGGTGGAGAGGAGGTGCTGGTGGGAGAAACTGAAAAGCGTCTCTGAAATTTCCAGGAGGGACCGGGATTTGGACCTCCGGATTGGTAGTCAAGCGTGTTACCGCTAGAACACCGCACACTACCAACCTACTCTTTCTCTTCTAATTTTACGAGCTGTGAGTCAAACAATTGGTGTAGAGAAAATTACTGAAACAGAATGAAATTTACTAGACTAGGGCAAAATATTAACTGCTTTTATGTAACAAACATTTTGTAAACAAAACATTAATAGCTGAGTATATTTAGACATTCAAAGTCACACATTCAAGCCTCCCATGACCGTGTTTTAGTACTACATGTAGCTTAAGGTTAGTTAATGCGTGAACATGTATCTTGCTTGGTTTGTTCTCTGTTTGCCTATGAAATACAGTCATGTAATATAGATATGATTCTACAGTTTTTACCTTGGTAAACTAAGCCCATAGTCATAATGCCATTATAATCATTAACCCATTCCCTCATAGGCTATTTTTAGATCCAACCTCTTTGAATAATTGTACTGAAAAGGAGCATTAACTAGAGAAAAGGATTTTTTTTTACAATTTTGTAGTTTGAAACCATTGTGATAAATAGAGCATTTGCTCCTATAGGAGCAAATGCTCTATTTATCACAATGGTTTCAAAAGGTGATTTTTACAGAGGCGTAGAAAGGCGTTTTTATGGAGGATAGGGTAAACTAATGATTTAGTTTATATTGATGATAGCATTAGTTTTTACATGAATTTTAGTAAGGTAATCATGAATGGGTTAACAACCAATTGTAATGAGTTTAAATTTATATATAGGATTCTGATTAACCCATTCCCGCATAGGCTATTTTCAGATCCTACCTGTTTGATTAAAACTACCAAAAAGGAGCACTTACTAGAGAAAAGGATTTTTTTTAGAATTTATTATGTAGTTTTGAAACCATTGTGACAAATAGAGTATTTGCTCCATAGGAGCAAAATTAATGTTCTATTTGTCACAATGGTTTCAAGAAGTGACTTTTACAGAGGAGTCAAAAAGCATCAATATGCGGGAATGGGTTAACAGCATTTCGTGTTATTGAAAACAGCGGAGGAAAACTAATTTAAACACTTTACACAATAGATTTGCTCTCTAATATCTAGCAAACAGAGTAGACCCAGATCAGATGGCTCCTGTAGGTGTAATCTGATCTGGGTCTACTCTGTTTGCTTGTGAAATAATACAGGTTTGATTACGTTTGAATCTAGTTTCTCAGATATGGTGAAAAATTACTGTGTTCACAATGCCTTCATAAATATGACCGAGTTAAATTACATGTATATACATGCTGTCATTATTTCTTACATGAATAATCATGAGGTGAAGGGTTAACAGTTTAGCAAAGGACAAATTGGCAGATTTTTGCAGATAGCAAAAAAACTTACTGTTGCCAGATTTAGCTCAGAAATGTATGCTATAGTATTGCCTATACATGTATATACCAAGGTCAACTGTAAACTGTCTTTGCTTGGAGAAAATTGATATGATATCTAGAATTTTTTTGAGGAATTTGTTACAATTTCATGGAGAATAGAATTTTGATGGCTGCCTAGCTAGCAACCGGATATCTGATCTGCATGCCTAGTGTTTGAAAATGTTCTTATTCTTTTTGGTCTAGTGTTTGAAAATGTTCTTATTCTTTTTGGTCTAGTGTTTGATAATGTTCTTATTCTCTTTGTTGGGTACAGAAGATGTTGTTTATTAAGTAGTTAACAACTCTTTACTTATTAGCAGCAATTTCATGATAACCTTATGGAAATAGTTTGGATCCAGATGAAACATCATGTCCAAACTGTTTAACACTTATTCTATAGTTTTTGAAAATCAAATGGAGAAAATACCATCTAAGAATGTGCAGCAGACAATACAATTTTGTAGACAACAATTATAAATCTATTGTATAAAAATTGATCCTTGGACTGCTAATTGTGGCTATACTAGCAATTGGAAACAGTGTTATTTCAGATTAGGCCTATAATTTGTTAAATTATTTAGGATCTTTCTTTTGATGCTGAGTAGCTCAAGCAATTAATATACTGCAAAGTTTGCAAACCAAGTGAAAAAACAAGTGCTGATGACTAATTGATACTGATATTTTTGACACTGATATGTGTTTAAGTTGGTAACATTCCAAGATTTGCATTCAGCTGCACACCCCTATGAATTGAAAGCTTATCCAATTACAGTTTGACAAAATTGAATAGTACAGTAGAACCAAACTTAAGCAGCCATTCATTAATTGAACTTAGGAATGTAAAAAAGCAGGTGGTTGCTTAATGCAGAGCAAAAGTAATGCAGAAAGCTCCTGTAGTTTTTGCATTGCTTTTGACCTGCATTAAGTTACCATCTTAGAGACCCATTCTTACCTCTTTTTGATGGCCACTTAAGACAGGTTCTATTGTACATAGTACAACTGTCATTCAACCATTTGTTGCATTAACGCTTTGCCTGTTAAGTGCGACCTAACTGGCACTTGCCAATAGCTTAGATTTAGATGAGACACCGAGTAACGTGGCGTCTCATCAGGATCCAAGCTGTTTGACAGTCAGTTGATAGTTTCTCAGAAGCGTGAATAAATATGAAGTGAAAAATTGTAACAGATTAGAGAGTAAGCAGACATAATATTTATAGCAGGGTAACCTTTACTCCATAAATACGCCTTTTAACGCCTTTGCAAACAGTATCTATTATAGGAATCGAAAATTAGGGTCACCAGGTATTTCAGGGAATTGTAACGAAATTTCAGAAATGACACTAATCTAAGTGAATTTGCCTTATTTATGGAAAATATGGGGGGAATTTCAAGAAAGTAGGGGAATTCTCCCCGTCCCACTCCCAGGAATAGACACTGGCAAACAGAGTAGACCCAGGTCAGACAGCTTCTGTAGGAGATGTCTGATCTGTGTCTACTCTGTTTGCAAATGTGTGAAAAAGTGTTTATATGAGAGAAAGGATTAATGGTATATACTTCCATTTGTGATTGAAGTATAGAATGTTCATTGTGGCTTTTTCTGTAACATGTAGGTCAATTGCTTTTGCAGAGAGACGCAATTCTTAGCATGCTAGCAATGAATTGGTGATAATTTGTTCGAAAAGTTTGGATTCAGAAAAGTTGTTCGTAACTTGTCATCAGGATTCAAGCTGTTAATTTACACTCTGATTGCATTTTGGAGGAGAAATGGAAGAAAACTTAAATTTTAAGAAATGTGGGCTAGCAGACATCAATTTTTGCAAAGTAATAAATAGAGGGCTGGGAACTGGATACATGTATTGAATGCTGAATACATGTACCGGTATTCAAAAAACAGAATAGCCCATCAGTGTTTGGCTCAACCCTTTCCTTCATATAACGTGTTTTCACGCATTTACATTTTACAGAATAAACCCAGATCAGACGGCTCCTGTTGGAGCCGTCTGATCAGCGTCTGCTGTGTACGCTAATGGAATTTGAAAGATGTTTCTTTACTTTTTAAAATGCCTACAATGTTGCACTTTTTTGTTCATGAATATTCAGTAGGTATTGAAAATTGAAATAAACATAGAACAGGGAAAGGGTTCTGAAGAGGATTTTGAAATGACAAGTAGTGCAGACCCTGATCAGAGAGATCCTCTAGTCGGGGTCTGGTCTACATGTCTTGCATTTACTGTGTTTACCATTCTCTTACAAATCATGTCGAGATCGTCACATATAAACAGCATGGATCCAGATCAGACACTGAGTATAAGTAATTTTGTGTCTGATATGGACTCTGCAACAAAAATACACGCATTTGAATGCCTTTGCAGACGAAGTAAAGTAAATAGACCCAGATCAGATATCTCCTGTAAAAGCTGTCTAGTAATTTAAGAAGGGTCTGCTTATGACATAGCCAAAAGCTTTCATGTTCATATATACAAGTATAAAAATTCAGGAAATAAATACTAATTATATATGTCATTGTTTCTTAACCCTTTCTTTGTTCTATGTTTATTCCTGATTTCAATACATACTGAATATTCATGGACGAAATAGTGGAAATATGGAAGGTTGAAAATTGTAGCCATTTTAGAAACTGAAAAAACAGCCCTATCAAGTTCCATTAGGAAACAGAGCAGGCCATGATCAGATGGCTCCTGTAGGAGCCGTTTGATCTTGGTCTACTCTATAAAATTTGCGAATTCGTAGAAAGGTGTATTTGTGGATTAGAGGGTTAAAGGGCATATTTATATGGTAAATCTAGTTCCGTACAAAAACCAGCCAATTTGAATGCATGAAGCAGATGAAAGTTTTGCTGAGTAAAGTTTTTCTTAGTAAGAGAAGGGCAGATTCATGGGGACACATGTTACATTTAACCCTTTCCCTAATAAAACACTTTTTCATGACATTGCAAACAGAGTAGACCCAGATCAGACAGCTCCTGTAGGGTCTGCTCTGTTTGCTTATGGATTTATATACATTGTAGATCTAATCCTACAGTTTGTATCTAAGCCAACAATTTCCTTGAAAAGGTTTATATTATAAAACTATTAAGACATTAAAGTTAATAAAAATATTTTTTGAAGTGATAAATTCATGACAGAAACTTTAGAATAAGATCTAGAATAGTTCAAAGACATTAAAAAGTGGACTGTATTTATGGCGTAACAGTAAAGGATTCATAAGGGCCAAAAGGATATGGTTTGGTTGAGAAATGAGAGATTTTGATAGAACACTGTTTCATACTGTTTTTGTTTTTGTTTATATCATGGCATTTATATTTGCAGTGCCTTGTAAGGAATTTGTCCAGATTATCAGCCAGGTCCTTGTGGACAGGTCGTGACCCTCTTGCAGAGGATGACCCAGAGGTGGCCAATATCATCAAGAAAGAGAAACACAGGCAGGTCCATGGGCTGGAACTGATAGCATCTGAAGTATGTAATAATGTCTGGTTGATTGACCTGTCATCTCATGAATATTCATGTAAGAAATAATGGCATTATGAATATTTATTAGTAAAATTTTAGCAGAATCACATGTATATTCTTTCATAAACAAACAGAGCAGAGCCTGATTAGACAGCTAATACAGGAGTCGTCTGATCTGGGTTTACTCTGTTTACAAAAGTGTTAAAGGCATATCAGTCGAGTAAAGGGTTATGTAAAGAATAATTGGCTGCAAAATTTTCCTCTGATCCACTCCAGTTGAATTTTCAGGTTGTTTTTCTTTCATTGTACATGTACTAAAAATTACTCTGTTTCTTATTGTTATTATCATTATTATTATCACATATATTATTCATTCTTCTTCTTCTTCTTGGGATATTTGTTATTCTTATTGTTTATTATTATTATTTCCATTTTCTTCTTTTTCTTCCTTTTTTTCTCTTCTTCCAAGTACCTGTAAATATTTGAATATCCTAATTGGCTAAAATTTAGAGATTGTTTGTCGAAATTTAGATATTGTTCATTTTTGCAGAAAATTGATAAGCCAGGATGTTTCGTTACTTCAAATTGATTGATATGTGTTTCGAAAGTATTTGTTGCCATGGTAACTGATTGGTGGGCTCTGATTGGTCTAAATTTAGCTGAATTTTTATAATGGTATATGAATACTTGATTTTTTTACCATGGCAGAAACTGTTGAACTAGATCTATCAACTTCCATTCGTAAGTAAACAGAGCAGTCTACTCTGTTTGCAAAGGCAGGAGCAGGTATAGAGTTAATACTGGTGTGTTGTTATTTTTCATCAGAACTTTGCCAGCCGAGCTGTTCAGGAAGCCCTTGGTTCTTGCCTAACCAATAAATACGCAGAGGGTTATCCAGGAGCAAGGTTAGTGTGTGTCCTTTTCATCTTATCTCTTACAGTGAACCTACCTGCAATTTGGAACTTTTCCATATACATGTACAAAGTGTGGACTGGTCTATACATATAACTGCATGTACATTGTACATGTAGTTATATGTATAGACCACACTTTGAGAAATTGAAACTTATTGCAGCTTAGAATTCATTGCAGACACAGATCAACGGTCAACCTCTGCATATGTGATGTAGTATTTGGTCAGTACAGTATTTATGGCTCTTGCTGGACTTAGATGATTTAGTTAACCCTTTCCTTCATATAAACACATTTTCACGCATTCACAAACAGAGTCGACCCAGTAGACTCATATATGAGCCGTCTGATCTGGGTCTGCTCTGTTGCCAGTAGAATTTGATAGATCTGTTTCTTTATTTTCTAAATTGGCTACAATGTTCCAGTTTCCATATTTCATTATACATGTAACTATTTTGTCCATGAATTTTTAAGTAGGTATTGAAACATAGAACAGGGAAAGGGTATACTAACTTTTACAATGCATAATATATCATGGATCACTTATGGGGTTCCAAACAATACAATGACATCAAATAATGAGGGGAAAATAACTCTTTGTTTTACTTCATTATGTTGAGTATGTTCTTGCACTCTATATAATTCTGACTTGTGTAATGGACACAAACATTAGCCCTAACCCTTAAAGTGCTGCATTTTCAAATGGGCTATTCCAAAGTTCAAACAGGGCAAGCTTATGGTGAATATTTAGGCAATTTTCTAAAGAAAAGTGTAACATAGCAAACAGTGTAGATTCTGATGAGAGGGCCCCTCTAGGAGCCCTCTCATCTGGGTCTAGAGACTCTACACTGTTTGCAAAAGACATGAGTGACTCATGTCCCGTGTTGTAATGGTTAAGAACATGTAAGTTGTCTTTCTTTAGCTCACCTGGCACAAAGTGCGTTATTAATGTGAACCATTGGCTTCGTCCTGTGTTGGTTACCGTTATCAACATTTAATTTTAATGTCTCTCCTAAATCACTGACTGGATTTTCACCAATGGTGAGAGGAATGATCTGTAGGTGACTTGTTTGTATAAATCATTGTGATCTGATGCATAAGTAGGTCCACAGAGTTAAATGTAGACTTTACCCTTTCCTTCATATAAACAACTTTTCAGGCATCTGCAAACAGAGTAGACCCAGATCAGACTACTCCTGTAAGAGGTTTTTTTATCAGGGTCTGCTCTGTTTGCTAATGGAATTTGATAGATTGGTTTCTTTAATTTCTAACATGTCTACAATATACCACCTTCCATACACATGTAATTATATCATTATAATGCTTTTGTCCATGAATATTCAGTAGGTATTGAAATTTGGACTAAATACAGACCAGGGAAAGGGTTAAATGCCAATTTCTCAGGTGACTCTCTATCATAGATATATAAATCATTCCAGTTCATGACATAAGTTGGTCACACGCTAAATTTATTTTTTGTTTCTTGTTATGCCCCCAAGATCAGATCGGGGGGGCATATTGTTTTTGCTTTGTCTGTTTGTCACTAACTTTAACATTGATCATAACTTTTTAGCCAGTACAGATAGAGACTTGATATTTGGCATGCATATGTATCTCATAAAGCCAACATTTTGAGGGTGACATGTCAAGGTCAAGGTCATCCTTCAAGGTCAGGGGTCAAATATATATAGGTCAAATAACCATATTTAACATTGGCCATAACTTTTGAACCAGTAGTTATAGAGACTTGATATTTGGCATGCACGTGTATCTCATGAAGCTGCATCAAGTTTTATAAATGGTTCCAGGGTGTTGCATAATTCGGTCATAGGAGTTGAAAATAGATTTTATCGAACAATTTCTTGAATGATAGCTGCTAAATCACAAGCTGAATCCCGTGTCCATGTGCTATTATAGGAATTAATCTAGTTATGTCTCCCCCCATATTTATATGGGGGAGACATATTGTTTTCGTGAGAGTTGTCTGTCTGTCCGTCTGTCCGTCTGTCCGTCTGTCTGTCTGTCCGTCTGTCCGTCTGTCTGTCACACTTTTTGTCCGGACGATAACTTCAATATGCCTGATGCCAGTTGATTGAAACTTCATATATGGAAAGAGCATAATGAGAGGAAGTGTCATGCACAAGGTCCATAACTCTGGCTTCACTAATATTGGAGTTATTGCCCTTTGTAAAAAAAATCACACTTTTTTGTCCGGACGATAACTCCTACATGCCTGATGCCATTGGATTGAAACTTCATATATGGAAAGAGCATAATGAGAGGAAGTGTCATGCACAAGGTCCATAACTCTGGCTTCACTAATATTGGAGTTATTGCCCTTTGTAAAAAATATTATAATTTTTTGTCCGGACAATAACTTCAATATGCCTGATGCCATTGGATTGAAACTTCATATATGGAAAGATCATAACGAGAGGAAGTGTCATGCAGAAGGTACATAACTCTGGCTTCACTAATATAGGAGTTATTGCCCTTTGTAAAAAAATTCACACTTTTTTGTCCGGACGATAACTTCTATATGGCTCATGCCATTGGATTGAAACTTCATATATGGAAAGATCATAACGAGAGGAAGTGTCATGCACAAGGTCCATAACTCTGGCTTCACTAATATTGGAGTTATTGCCCTTTTTAAAAACAATCACAATTTTTTGTCCGGATGATTACTCCTATGTGACACATGCCATTGGAGTGAAACTTCATACATTGAACAATCATAATAAGAGAAAGTGTCATGCATAAGATCCTTAACTCCAGCTTCAATAAATTTAGAGTTATTGCCCCTTGTACATTTGTTTAATTCTTTCTTGTCCGGACGATAACTCCTACATGGCTCTTGCCATCGTATTGAAACTTCATATATGGAAAGAGCATGATGAGAGAAAGTGTCATGAACAAGGGCCATAATTCTGGCTTCAATACTTTTGGAGTTATTGCCCTTTGTTACATTTTTTGGCCGATCAATAACTCCTATTGACTGATGCTATTGGAATGACGTTTTATTTTTGGAAAGAGCATGATGAAAGTAAGTGTCATGCACAAGGGCCATAAATCTGGTATCAGTATTTTTGGAGTTATTAGCTGTTATCATTTTCTTCTTGAAAAATGTAGTGTGGAAAACGCATAATGAGGGGAAGTATCATTCGTCAAGACCATAACATTTTTAGTGATTTCCCTTTACATATTGTTTTTATTAGAGGGGAGACATCCGTTTTTTTGACAAAAACCTCTAGTTAATATCTGTGATGTCATTATTTCTTACATGATTATTCATGGAGTAAAGGGTTAAAGTACAGAATAGAATTTGATCAAGCTTCATAGGAATTATACTACGATTGTCCCCAGTCAAAGTGAAATACAGCAGTTTGAACAGTCTTGGTAGATATTTATAATAGATCACTTGACCTACATTATCAATTTTAGCAGTACAGGTCCAGCATGGCCTGCTTGTTCTTTGTTGAATTAACTACTACGGTAGTACTACCTGTATATTTATATCAACATTCCTCATGCATTGTAATTTCCAATGCATTTTATGATGTCAAATTCTTTGAGTAGTTGCACATGCTGCCTTTCTGACAGCTGTTACTATATTTCCGCCAGTTGTATTTAGTCATAAACCAAGTGACTATGTATAAATTACTCATTAGTCGTCTTGTTATTCTGTGTAATCTGTCACTGCTACAGTGCACCACATTAGGTACAGCGTAGGCTGAAACACTGAGTGATACATTGCCAAAGAATACTGCACATACTGGCTTAACCTTTCAGTGTTTTTTTTCACTGAAATATACGGAGAAATAAGGCCCCATTCCCCCCTCTGAAAAGTACTGTATGTTTTTTTCCCCCATCTTAAAAAAATTCCCCTCTTGCTGGATGATAGTTAGTTATAGTTAGTTAATATAAATTATGGAATAAGTAAATGGTTGTATTTGAGCTACTTATAGCTAAATTGGCCAGATTAACATGCTAAGCTAAGATTTTAACACAATTAGGTTATACATCATTTAATGAAAAAAATTCCCCTTTTGGCTTGTCCACGCTACAATTTTCTGCCGGCTATGGGCCTGGACCAATTTCCCTCAGAACTGGGGAAAAAACCCTGCCTTTATTTCATAGATATTCATGTGAAAAATAATTACATCATAAATATTGATTAGCTTCAGTTTTATAATGGCATAAATTATATACACAGGATGTTTTGATACTGGTAGAAAATGTAGACTCAGATCTTTTGTAATTTCATTAGCAACCAGAGCAAATCCTGATCAGAAGGCTCCTATAGGAGCCATCTGATCTGGTTCTATTATCTATTTAAAAAGGCATAGAAAAGCGTATTTATGGGGTAAAGGGTTAAATATAATGACTTAATATAGGATCAAGCTTTCTAGTTCAAATTGCTTCAAATGTCCATGGTAATTGACCCCCTCTTTCATATAAACACCTTTTCACATCTTTAGGAAGGCTCCTATAGGAGGTCTGCTCTGGGTCCATGCTTATAAAACTTTTAGTTGAGTCTGAGTACATTCTCAAGCTTTTGATTGGTCAGATTTGAGCCTCTGGCTCAAATCTGACCAATCAAAAGCTTGAGAACTCAAATCTGACCAATCAAAAGCTTGAGAACGAAACTCAGACTCAACTAAAAGCTTTATAAGCATGGACCCTGTTTGCTTATGGTATAATGTAGATCTGACTCTACAGTTTATGTCTTAGCCAAAATGTCCTTTGTTCAAATACCATTATAAAAGAATAATCTGATTATTATTCATGATGTCATTATTTTCTTGCATGAATATTGAACAGGTAAAGGGTTAAAATAATGTAATACAAAATACAGATGGAAATGTTATATCAAATTGAGGCATCGCATCAGAATCCGGCATGCTTTGTTTTTAAAAGAATATTGAAGAAAAATGTACTTTGAGAACTGTAGCATATGTCAGATATTGCAGATGAAAGTTACTTGGAGTTTGTATGGATTAACTCTTTCCTCCATGAATATTTATATAAGAAACAATGATGTCATGAATATTAATTATAGATTAATTTAAATTTTATTATAATAGCACATGGATTACCAGGATATAGAAATTTTTGACTTGGCAGAAACTGTAGAATCATATCTATATTATATCATAAGCAAACAGAGTAGACCCTGATCAGATGGCTCCTACAGGAGCTGTCTGATCAGGGTCTACTCTGTCTGCAAAGGGTAAAGGGTTAAACTTTACCTGATAGGGCCTAAGGGGTGCCTAATTTTGTTTCTCATGGAGCAGCCTGTTTTTGTAGGTAGTCTAGCGTTGTAGTTGCTGGCAGTATTATATCTGGTATGCTCTTAACCCTTTCCCTCATATAAACCTGTTTTCACGCACCTGCAAACAGAGTAGACCCAGATCAGACGGCTCCTAGAGGAGCCGTCTGATCAGGGTCTGCTCTGTTTGCTAATGGAATTTGATAGATCTGTTTCTTTTGTTCCTAAAATGGCTAAAACGTTTCACTTTCCACATTTCATTATAACTTTTTTTCTCCATGAATATTCAGTAGGTATTGAAATTTGTAATAAACATAGAACAGGGACAGGGTTACATTGTAATATGAGCTGTCTGCTTCTGTGCATATAATGGAATTCAGTTGTGATTAACCTTGGTATCCTGGTGAATATTCTGTTAGAAATAATGACAGTAGGATTGGCAGTTTTTTGCAATGGCCTTTATGAAGAAGGGAGTTTTATTATTGTTATAGAAACCTTGGAACCAGATCCGTATCATTTCATCAACAAATAGAGCAGACCCTGATCCTACAGGATCTGGGTCTCGTCTGTATATTAAGACATTAAAAGATAAAAATGTGTTACCAACAGGTACAAGATTAAATTTACAATAAATCACTACAAGCACATGCTCAATTGGGCTTAATTTATCACTGAGTTGTGTATTTCCTCAATAAAAATACCATCATATTTTCTATACTTTTGTCTTGCGTTAAAGAGGAAGTCCCTACAATGTACGCATATTTGCAATAATATCATAATTTCATAAAACTTGGTATTTGTTATGTTCAATTATTATTATGAAGATTGTCAATTAGCAAAACTAAAACGTGAGCCGAATAAATAATAATACATTAACGAATAACATATCAAACATATGATAGTTGTGTCTTCATTGGTGTTTATTCAACTGCTTTTCTCGCGATATACTTCTTTTCAGCATACATGTATAAACAAATGATTAATGTAATTGTTAGGCAATGTTAAAACACGTTGCAAGTAGAGACTATCATGTTAATCTATCCCCTTTCTCTGAAAGACAGACATTGAATTAAAACTTCTTATGCTAAGCATGTCTTTGCTGGCATTTGACAACAGATCGGATCAAGATGACGTTACACCTAGTAACTTGACTTCTCATCAGTTGTTTGACACCTAGTCAAGGGTTTCCCAACAGTTTGATCGAATTGGAAGTCAGTGAAAAGTTCAGCAAAAAAAGTTCAGAGAATATTAATCTCTTTCATGTAATGCTCACAGGGAGGTTTTATTGTACCTTCATTGAGTTCATTCTCAAGGACGATCTTATGTAACCAGTGGGTTACTTTTCTTATAGTGATAGATATGGGTAACCTTTTTATTACAGTAGAATAACACATTTAAATTTGTCAGTGAGTTTAGACATGTAGCTGTTTGTTGCAGGGTATTTTTAAAGTATGGGCTGTCTGCAATTCAATTGATTAAGATACCCTCTGACTTTGTGTAATTTGATTGGATATACAATGCATGCAGCCACTTCTTTAAAATTGCTTCTTGCCTGTTTCCACCAGATGACTGCAGTCTACATGTATTGTCATGCCATGTACATGTATAGAGAATTGTGTTCACATTAATAGTCTGCTGCAACTAAATGATACCATTAGCTTCCTTTTGATGTATGTTAATGCACGTCTGGGCAATCATTACTATACAGTAGAACCTGTCTTAAATGGCATTCATTTATTAAATATAGGAGGCTTAAATACAAATGGTTGCTTAATGCAGGGCAAATGTAATGGAGAAAGCTCCAAATGGAGCTCTCTTCATTACTTTTGACCTGCATTAAGCTATCACCTATCTTTAAGACCTAGATTTAGACATTAGAATTTTTAATGGTCGCTTAAGTCAGGTTTTACTGAAATATATACAGAAATGTCAGAGTAATCTATAATGTCACGTTTCATATAAGCTGTGATAAATCAATCTTTCTCTCATCAACAAATGTTACTTCAAATTCTATTGACTTATTAAATCATTACATCATCTTAATGTGTTAAGGTAAATAACTGGTTGCTGGTACTGAAGCTACCGTAGACTACACTATATTAGCATTCACCATATATATATATATAATATACTATATATAATATACTAAACCCCTCTAAACCGGACATTAATTTTAGTATAAATATTGGTCTTGGAGACAGGTGGAAGATTAATGCATTCACTTGTTTTATACAGTAGAACCTCTCTAGACCGGATGTTAAATCTAGACCGGATGTTAAATTTAGTATAAATATCAGTCTTGGAGACAGGTGGCAGATTAATGCAGGGTCATGCAGAAAGTCATGCAGAAAACTCCTCTAGAGGTATCTAAAGTCTTCTCTACTAGAATTCCAGTTTAGAGGGGTTTTTCTGTTCCCAATTATGCAAATATAGCAGAACACCAGAACTGATAGTGTATCTTGAACAGGATAGCTGGTTTGGGTTTACGCTACTTGTAATTCCTTGGAGATATTGTCTTGTGGTCAGCTTGATATGTTGTTTGTTTTTAGTTTAACCCTTTCCTTCATATGAACAGTGTTGAAATTTGATATGAACATAGAACAGGGAGAGGGTTAACAGCACTGCGACACATAAAGGTCATATAGCGCTGATTCAGCTCAATATAGGCTTCACAATTCTTACTTGCATGTTTGTATTAATCCATGAAGTCTGGATGAGTCTGTTAGATATTTTAACCCTTTACTCCATGAATATTCATGTAAGAAATAATGACATCATGAATATGAATTAGGTTAATTGTCATAATAGCACATGGACACAGAATTTTTTTATCCATGGCAGAAACTAGAATCATATCTGTATTAGAACCTGATCAGACGGCTTCTATATGAGCTGTCTGATCTAGGTCTACTCTGTTTGCTAAAACATAGAATGGTGTATTTATGGAGTAATGGGTTAACAAACATTGCCTTTATTTTGCCATGTATAATGTGGTATGCATCTTAATCTTGAGTGAACAGTTTGCTTTGCACAAGAAGCATAACTCTTGCTTCACCCATTGTGGAGTTATTTTCCTTTTCTTGCTAATTTCAGTAAAGGGCTAGAAATGTTACTGTGTAATATTTTGTCCTGAGATGTGACATATATGTATGTCTACCAGTAATTACTTGTATTTTACTATATTCTAAACCCTTTCCGTCATGTAAACATCTTTTCACGCCTTTGAAAACAGAGTAGACCCATATCAGACGGCTCCTATAGGGGCCTTCTGATCAGGGTATGATCTGTTTGCTAATGGAATTTGATAGATCTGTTTCCTTAGTTTCTAAAATGACTACAATGTTCCACCTTCCAAATATTTCATTATAACTATTTTGTCAGTGATTATTCAGTATGTATATGTATTAAAATTTGAAATACACATAGAAAAGTGAAAGGGGTTAACCTTTAGCAACCAGGTGAATTAATGATGGTATTTGCAAATTGTTGTTATGATCCAGATTATATGTCATCTAACTTTGTGTCTAATCAGAGTCCAAACTTTTATTTGCTAAATGAAAAGAAATGGAGAAAGACTTATTTTAGAATTAATGTACAGTAGCAGCCATTCATTTATTGAACATAGAAGTCTGAAAATGCAGGTGGTTGCTTAATGCAGGACAAAAGTAATGCAGAAAGCTCCCATAGGAGCTTTCTGCATTACCTTTGACCTGCGTTAAGCAACCACCTGCCTTACAAACCCATAATTAGACCTTAATTAATGGTCGTTTAAGACAGGTTCTACTGTAGACGGCTTTTGTGCAAAAGAAGCTAAAGAATAACGAACCACAATCTGACTATTGTACAGGTACTATGGTGGAAATGAGCACATTGATGAAGTGGAGAGACTATGTCAGAAGAGGTCCCTGGACACATACCGTCTGGATCCAGCCAAATGGGGAGTTAATGTACAGCCATATTCTGGATCCCCAGCCAACTTTGAAGTGTTTACAGGCCTGCTGAAGCCACATGACAGAATCATGGGGCTAGACCTACCAGATGGTGGCCAGTAAGTATCTATGGTAGTGACTTAAAACCCTCTACTTCTTAGAGATGCCTGTTAATGCCTTGCAAAACTGAGTAGATCCAGATCAGATACCTCTTGTAGGAGCTGTCTGATTAGGTTCTCCTCTTTTTTGCTTATGGACTAATATAGATCTGAATTTCTATAGTTTCTGCATTAGCAAAAAAACCCAAACACACCTGTTTTTATTTGTCATTAGACTAAGTCAACTAATTATGTCTCCCCCATTTATGGGGAGATATATTGTTTTTGCCAGAGTTGTCTGTCTGTCTGTCCGTCCGTCCGTCCGTCTGTCCGTCTGTCCGTCACAAACTTGTGTCGCGCGTATCTCTGAAACCAGTTGGGCTAGAGTCACCAAACTTCACAGGAATGTTCACCAGCATGAGTTGTTGTGCACCTGGGGTTTTTGAATTGTCTCCCTTTGATAATTTTGGAGTTATTGCCCCTGATGACTTAAAATTAGAAAAACTTTGTGTCGCGCGTATCTCCCAAACCGCTGGTACTAGAGTCACCAAACTTCACAGGAATGTTCACCAGCATGAGTTGTTGTGCACCTATGATTTTTGAATTGTCTCCCCCTGATAATTCTTGAGTTATTGCCCCTGATATGAATACTTAAATTTATACAAACTTTGTGTCGCGCGTATCTCTGAAACCAGTAGGGCTAGAGTCACCAAACTTCACAGGATTGTTCACAAGCATGAGTTGTTTTGCTCTTGGGTTTTTGGAATTGTCTCCCCCTGTTAACTTTGGAGTTACTGCCCCTGATTACTTAAAATTAGACAAACTTTACTTAGTGCCGTGCATATCTCTGAAACCACTAGGGCTAGAGTCACCAAACTTCACAGGAATGTTCACCAGCATGAGTTGTTGTACAACTGGGATTTTTGAATTGTCTTCCCTTGATAACTTTGGAGTTATTGCCCCTGATATGATTACTTAAAATTAGAGAAACTTTGTGTCATGCATATCTTAAAACCACTAGGGCTAGAGTCACCAAACTTCACAGGAATGTTCACCAGCATGAGTTGTTGTGTACCTGTTTTTTTTTAATTGTCTCCCCCTGATAATTCTTGAGTTACAGCCCCTGATATGTTAACTTAAAATTAGAGAAACTTTGTGCTGCCTGTATCTCTGAAACCAGTAGGGCTAGAGTAACCAAACTTCACAGGAATGTTCACCAGCATGAGTTGTTGTGCATCTGGGATTTTAATTGTCTCCCCCTGATAACTTTGGAGTTACTGCCCCTTATGACTTAAATAAGAGAAACTTTACTTTGTGTCACATGTATCTCTGAAACCACTAGTACTAGAGTCACCAAACTTCACAAGAATGTTGATTAGCATGTGCTTTTGTGTACCTGGGGCTTTTGAATTGTCTCCCCCTGACAATGTTGGAGTTATTGGCCCTGATGACTTAAACATTAGACCCTGATAAGTTTGGAGTTACAGACATTACACTTGTGTATTGGAAAGAGAATGGGAGGGGGAGACATCTGTTTTTGTGACAAAAACAAACCTCTAGTTGATATTCACAATATTATTCCTTGCATGAAAATTGATGACGTAAAAGGTTAAAAGTCATCATCGACCTTGGCACAGTCATTGTCTTTGTGCCAAAGGGGTCATTACTGTAAGGGGTCATTACTGTTATCATGCATATTTACAGAGGTATTGTCATGTAAAAACAGTTTCATCATCAGTTCAGCCATCCCTTTCAAACTTCACATAGTTGTCAAACATAAAAAAAGCTACAAATGATAAAGAGGTAATTATTTACTATACCTGTAATCATGCATGTTTAATCCTTTCCCTGTTCTATGTCTATTTCAATTTTCAATACATACTGAATATTCATGGACAAAGTCATTATAATGAACTATGGAAGGTGGAACATTGTAGCCATTTTAGAAAGTAAAGAAACAGAACTATCAAATTCCATTAGCAAACAGAGCAGACCCTGATCAGACGGCTCCTCTAGGAGCCGTCTGATCTGGGTCTACTCTGTTTGCAGATGCGTGAAAACACGTTTATATGAGGGAAAGGGTTAATCATGCATATTTGAAGAGTTATTCTCCTTAATCCTTTTCTCCATAGATGCACCTTTGAATGCCTTTACAAACAGATTAGACTCATATCAGACAGTTCCTGCAGGAGCTGTCTGATCAGTCTGCTCTGTTTGCTTATGGTGTCATATAGATCAGGGTCTGCAATTTCTACATTGACCAGAATGTGTTTATGTGGCAGTGTAAAAGTTTATCAAATTAATATTTGTGATGAATAATCAATATGCATGATTTGTATGGTAAAATATCAAGTTTTGCAAACACAATTGAGTGTTGACATTTGCATGCATGCTGTTGTTTGTAGTGTATCTATTGGTATTTTGCCAACCCAGTTCCTCATATACATGTACAAAGGTTTCAAATGTAGTTTTTTTAACCCGTATTTAAACCTGATTATGTGAGGATATTGATTTTAATTCTTGTTGTGAAAAAGTTCTTCTCAAATTTTGCTTTGGTGCAGTTGTGACTACTTGTAATTCGATCAAGCTGTTGAGAACCTATTGACTGAGTATCAAACAGCTTTGATCCTGATGAGATGCCAAGTAACTTTGAGTCTCATCAGGATCCAAGCTGTTTGCAAATACAAGTCAGGTTACAAATAGCAGGATAAGGGTTAAATCATGACTGTTTCCTGGATCTACACTGTTTTGCAAAACACCTTTTCCATGCTTACCCAGTATACAATCTAAATCATTGTGACCTCGGTTGTTTAACACAGTGACCCCTGATTTTATCAAGATGTTTATTGAGGTGTAAACCTAACCCAATTCCTGTTAAGTATTTGGACAGCTATTGTCCCATCTTCATGAGTTTGTCAAGCTGAACAAGTCAGTTTGTCACTGTTTAGATTAGACTGACATAGTAGCGAATAAGTTAGACCCTGATCAAAGGGCTCCTTTAGTAGCCAATTGTTCTAGGTCTGCACTGTTTGTCAAAATTATTTGTCAAATACTCATGGTATTCAGAGTAGTTCATTGTTCAATGGGAATATGGTAGTATGAAGGGTATTGTAATGTGATATAACTGTACTTAACCCTTAGAAGGCTTCTGGCAAATTTGTGATTACAGTTGGAAACAGTTTGGATCCATATCAGATACTGAGTAACTTGACATCTCATAAGGATCCAAACTGTTTGACATTTTTATGGTTCTGTGGAAATGAATGAAGTCTAATTCTAGAGTTGCCTTAAACGGTTTTCTGGTGTCAAGAATATACCCAGTAGGTGTATAATGGCTAACTTGTGACTTTGAGTATGACACAGTAATGAACCTTGTACCTGTTTTGTCTTTCAGCTTAACTCATGGGTTTATGACAGACACAAAGAGAATCTCAGCAACATCAATATTCTTTGAATCCATGCCCTATCGCATCAATGTAAGTTTGTACAACTGTCCCTTTGAATGTAGGTGACAGACAATTATTGCATACAGTGTAGACTTAGATCAAATGGTTACAATAGGAAATGTATCATTATAATCTGCACATTGTGTCTTTTAGATTCTATTTGCAGTTATAAATAATATTTTAAGTTTTCTAACATGGAGAACCGAGTTTGAAATTTATAGGTCTTTATAGAAAATAAAATCCATGTTTGAAATTTATAGGTATATACAAAACAAAAGATAAAATCTTGCATTTTTCTCTTGATCTTAACTCTTTGAACTGGCATTTGTAAACATTGTAGACCCAGATCAGAAGTCTGATCAGGGTAAGCACTGTTTGTTATTCAAAATCCTTTTGCAAATTATTATTATCATAATTATATTATACCATTTCATGCTGAATGGACACCATCATTATTAACCCTTTCCCCAACATTCATGCAGGAAATAGTGACATCATAAATATTTATTAGCTGAAACTTTTCTAAAAAATGTTTTGCTTTGAACAAACTATAGAATCAGATCTATATCATGTCTATATCATATAGAGCAGACCCTGATCAGCTGTCTGATTTGGGTCTACCCTGTTTGTGAAGGCATAGAAAGGCGTCTTTATGGTGGAAGGGTTTAATAACGAAGGACAATTCAGCATTTCAAAGGTTAATGTTTAGTGAAACTAAATAAATACTCCTTATCCATTAATGTTGGATTCTTTTTGTATTTCCTTAAACGTTTGCCTGAAGAATATTCATGTTAGAAATACTGACATCATGAATATTTATTAGCTGAATTTTTGTCCATAGTAAAAACTCAAGAATAAGATCTATTTAATTTGATGATCAAACAGCAGACCCAGATCGAATGACTGCCACAGGAGCTGTCTGATCTGGGTCTGCTCTGTTGGCAAACATGTCAAAGGTACCTCTGTCAGGGAAAGGGTTAATTTCCTGACCCTTTTGACTGTTTACAATAAATGCATACCAACTGTAGCCACATATTAAACCCTTTCCTTTATTTAAATGCCTTTTCACGCATTTTACACAGTAGGCTCCTATAAAAGCCATCTGATCTGGGTCTACTGTTTGCTAATGTAATATGATAGATCTGTTTCCTTTAGTTTCTAAAATGGCTACAATGTCCCACCTTCTAATCTATATTTCATTATAAATATTTTGTCCATGAATATTCAGTAGGTATTAAAATTTGAAATAAGCATAGAACAGGGAAAATATTATAAGACCTCAATGCTCTGTATACATAGAACATTTAGCTTGTTTTTCACTTTTAATCCTTTGAATGTTAGAAAGGTTTATTATTATGAAACACTTTACTTCATAGATATGTCTTTTAATGCCTTTGTAAACAGAGTAGACCTAGATCTGTAGAAAAACTGTAGAACTTCATGAGCTAACAGGGCAGACATTGATCAGACAGCTCCTACAAAAGCTGTTTGATCTAGGTCTACTGTATTTGAAAAGGCGTTTAACCCTTTCTTTCATAATGTAAAACCCTTTTTCACGCATCTGCAAAGTAGACCCAGATCAGACGGCTTCTATAGAAGTTTTGTTCTTGAAAAGTAGTTTCAAATGGTTTATCTTTTAGATGCCAAATTATTCAACATAGATCTATGTTAACTGTTTGCAAAGCTTTTGTGATAAGTTACAATACTTTGCTGTAAGACCTAATGAAATTGAAATGAATTATGTGTTTACGATAAAATCTCTTTAATACAACCACTCTTTAGAAGTCTAATTTGCAGATGGTAGCTTAACAGAGGACCAGAGTTATGGAGAAAGCTCTTGTAGGATCTTTTTGTATTACTTTTCTCCTGTATTAACCCATTCCCGTATAGGCTATTTTTAGATCCAACCTCTTTGAACAAATCTACCGAAAAGGAGCATTTACTACTAAAAAGGAAAATTTTACAATTGTGTAGTGTTGAAACCATTGTGATAAATAGAGCATTTGCTCCTATGGAGCAAATGCTCTATTTATCACAATGGTAGCACAATGTGACTTTTACAGAGGCATCAAAAGGCGTCTATATGCGGGAATGGGTTAAGAAACCACTTCCTTTTAAAGGATGCTTTGTTGATGAATTATGTAGTTGTTTTAGTTACACTCTGCTGTATATAGACTTTATAGAGATAGCAAATAGAGGAAGAGAATAATGAAGGGAGAGTAACGGGATATTATTGTGCATATTACATTATTAATGAAGATGCTGTCAATTTCAGCCCAAGACCGGATATATAGACTACGATAAGCTTAGGGAAACCGCTAAATTGTTCCGTCCGAAACTCATCATAGCAGGGACCACAGCATACTCTAGACTACTTGACTACAAAGCATACAGAGAGGTAGGCTCTTATATCAGAGATGAGAAGTTTTGTATATGCATGCTTAGTAGATGGTGACAGATGAGTAATGCAATGGGAAAGAATGCTTTTGGAAATTGGTAAACAGTGTAGATCCATAACATGTGGAGTCATTTTGCATTTGATGAGGGATTTCACTGTTACCTACTGTGGTAACTTGGTATAATCCAACCCTTCACGTCATAGATATTCCTTTTAACACCTTTGCAAACAGAGTAGACCAAGATCAGATGGCTGTCTGATTCTATAGTTTCTGCCATGGCTAAAATTCCTGCATTCATATGACATTTTAAAAATATTCTGATGAGATCTTTTGGTGAACATTCCATGCTTTGTGAGTGTGTAAGATTAAGACTAAGGTAACTGTATAGCAGTAAAACCTGTGAAGCAACTACTTTGTCTAATCATTGGGGCCATTGTAATTTAACCTATTACAGAATTGAGACACCTTTTTATGCCTTGCAAACAGTGTACACCCAGATCAGATGGCTCCTGTAGGAGCCATCTGATCAGGGCCTGCTCTGTTTGCTTAACCCGTTACTCAATGAGTATTTATGTAAGAAATAATGACGTCATGAATATTGATTAGATTATTTTTTATAGCTGCGCATGAACACAGGAAATTTTGGCCATGGCAGAAACTGTAGAATCATATGTACTTAGGGCTGTTCCAGGAAAAAAGGCCAGGGGGGGTCGGAACGGCGATGAATTAAAATTTTGTGGGTGGGGGGTTATAAAAAATTAAATTTGTGTTGGTTGGGGCGATTTTTTCAATTATAATTGTGTTGTATCGGGGGTTACTGAATATTTCAATTCGGGGGGGGGGGGGGGGGGGGGGTAATTAAGCACGGTAATTCTGTTTAAAATTTCCCAAATAAGAAAAAATCCTCGCCGATATTCTTTCCCGTTTTCAAGTAAATCCACGTTAATAACGTTTATCACGTCAACAGCGAGATTTCGGTTCGGCTAATCGAATAACGAAACTCTTGTCCTACAGCCAATCAAAACGCTCGTATTATCGAATGTTCGTTCAACAAATCCAATATGGCGTCCGTTTATGAAATTCGGTATATGTACCTGCCAATTAATGTGAATATAAGACAAAATTGAAAAGCACAGACCGAGATTACGATAAGAGTGTGAAAAATAAGTTCAGCCCAAGATGGCTAGAGTAAGAAATGACGTTGACATTTAGTAAAGAAACAGGAAAAGTGATAGTTGGCGATTTCGTGAAAGTGAAAGTAAACCTTTCCGGGAGAGAGTTCCTTGTTTAATACTGTAAACAAACAAATTAATTACGGAAACCGCGGCTGTGTAGACTTTGGGAACCATCTGAAAACCGCTAGACATGTCCAGTTATTGAAACAGCGTGTTCAAGTCACAGGTAAAACCCTGTAATATTGAGTATTCACCAGAAATTTGTGTCTGTCAATATTGCTTTGTTAAAGGAACTAGTCAACATGTACCGATTCAGAAAAATTATAAACAAGTTTAATGAATTAGAACTGAAGATGGTAACCAGTAACCAGTATTTGGGTTACAATTTAAAAATTCTATTAGCTGATTTTTTCCTTCTCTTCTTTAGTTAGTCAATAATGTCAAACAAGAGTTCTTCTTTAAAAAAACCCAACAACATTATTTGTTTGAGATGGCACCTGTGTATGAAGACATTTTTAGTAATAGTCAGACCAGACATTTGCCTTATAAAGTAACACTCAGGAATGTGTGAAAGTCTGAATGGAAATAATTTCTGGAAAAATGAATTAGCCAGTTTAGGTTCTTATAAAGATTTTAAAACAGAAAGAGAAGGGTAAAAAATATTCACTTTCTAAAAAAAAAAAGATTGACATTTTCATAGCCCGAGGTCATAAAATGGGAAGGCGATATCCTAGACTTAAGACAACTACTAGTACTACTACCCAATCCTACTTAGGAAGTGATCCTACAAATGATCAAGAATGAAAGTTATAAATGTAGACATAGAGTGGGAATTACCACTGAGTGACAACCATGCAGACTATGTTTACATGTAAAAGTTTAAGATCATAAGATCTGCCTGATGAGACCCAAAGATGTTATGGACATAAATAATTCTCAGAAATAATAATAAACAAACATGAATTGTTTTATCTCTGGAACATATGAAAAGAATTTTTTTTTTATCATTTATCAAGTTGCACTTTAGAAAGTGCTCTAATGTTCATTAGTGCGGCCCTACCATGTTGAAAGTCTAACTAGAGCACTGTAATGGTATGGATATGCATAGCTTGCTAATTATAATATGGTTAGGTATATAAATGTTTGTTTTTGAAATGGTACCGGTATTTATCAAACATAATTATCTAGCAGAAGATTTTGTCTTCTCATATTTCTTTGTGTCAATAAAATCTACCTGTCCAAAACTCGAATCTACCAGGCAAATCTCCTAAATCTACCTGACATGCTATAGCATTTTTTGCTTCATCTATTTGTCAGGTGTACATAAATTTACATCATTTAGTAAGAACTTTTTAAAAAATCTCACCGTTGAAGGCGGGAGGGGACACCCCTCCCGTACCCATACCCACCCCAAGACGCAACTCGCCTTCTGAAAATTCTGGGGAGAACCCTGTGGTTTATAATGACAAAAAGAGTTTGAGTTTGAATGTAAATATGATTAGAAATTGTGACTATAAATGTGTATAAAAAGGTGAACTATGTCTAGTAAGTTAACTAATTGTTAAGTGTTATAATACCATGCTGACTTTTAAATCAAATTTCATATCTTTAACGTGTGAGTTTTAATTGCTTGTGTTTTACAAGAAATTAATCTGGTAATATTGAATAGATCCAGGATAAACTGAATGTAAATTGTATGGACATGCACTGCAACCAGTTTGTTTGCTTTCCAGACAAATTGGCAAACTAGAGATGGTGGTGGTAATTTGCAAGCAGTGTAGATCAGATCAGATTTTCATTGCACCAGCTGATCTAGGTCAACACTGTAACAATCTCTTGTGATTTGATTTCTGTATATACCGATTAAAGAAATTTAGTAATCATGTAATTCAATGTAATGTGATTGTCTTAATATTCAATTGCTGCCATACAAATAGTCAACACAGGAAAATTAAATTTCACAGATTGGACCAACAGTGGCTATCAAGAAGTGGTTAGATATAAAGTTATCAACAGTCATGGCTCATATTTGCAAAATTAATGTCTGCTATGTTCTTACACCTTAGAAAGGGTTAAATTTAATGATCATATAATTGAACGTCTTGTGTCAAGGTTAAAGATGTTTATATACTAGGAATGGGGAAAAAAGCATTCTACACTAGAAACAAGATGGCAAATAGTTTATTGTTTCAGCATGCCAATGTAATGTGTACAAACTCAACAAAAAGTAGATGATTTCAATATTTAGCACATGGCTTGGAGCTCTCGGCCAATCAGATGCCTCAAATAGTGTTGACTATATCGTTTAGTTCGACTCTTTTTGAAAAAACCATGGACTAACTAACAAACTGTTTATTTAGTCAATGGTTCCTGTCGACCAATCATTATAATGTTTTTTTGACGTCACATCCTAGGCTTTCACGTGATATTTCACCCCAATACATCGTAGCCTTGATCAGCTGGTTACACTGAAATACAGTAAAACTTAGGTTAATCCACAATTAAGGGAAATGAATATGCAATTTTAAATACAGGTGACAGTTTAATGCATTATTAAAGGTATGCAGAAAGCTCCTATTTTGAGCGTTATGTGTTACATTTAACCTGCATTCAAGCATAAAAAGTTGTCTTTAAAAAGCGGCACAATGCATAGCGTATTTTATTGACCATTGTACATAGGTTTTACTGTATACAATCTAATGCGTGAAAAGTTGACAACAATCTTTATTAATTTTTTTTAAACAAAATAAGATAATAAAAATCTTAATAAAATGATCTAGATCTAGATCGAATTAATTCAATATTTAAAAGTAACTTTTATTTCAAATGCATCATATTGAAATTGAAATTATCGTTGAATATTTAAAATTATCGTTGAATATTTAATTGTACACAATTTTAAAATCTTGCCGTTAAATTTCCAGCTTTGTTGTTTTTCCTTCCTCTTCTTCCAAGATATTAATGGATTCAGGCGCAATCATGGTTTTCAGTCTTGTGCGGAGAGAAGTGAGGGAAAATCAGCACGCGCCCGATGACGTTAAATTGCGAATTTGATGACGTTTATTTCTTGTTTTTCCTAGAGCCCAAGCCAGTGCTAAATAGGTTAGCCAATGGTTGAGCGCGACTAAACGACATAGTTCTTGGGGGCTATGCCCCCTCGAACTAAATCGTTTAGTCACGCTCAACCATGGTCTAACCTATACATAAACAATATATGCTGTCAATATGATTTCCATTCAGAAAACAGCACATTCATAGTAAAACCTGTCAAGCTTTGAGTGGTAAGAAATCTAGAAAGTACTATTGAATCGGAAATTTCAGTTTTCTTGGTGGTGGGTGGCAAGTTAAATATAAATCTAGTGGTTGTGGGTATCTGACTTATCTTAATTCTCTTGTTTGGGGGGGTAAAAAAAATAAAATTGTGTTGGTGGTACCCCTATTTTTGGCTGGCGTTCCTACCCCCCCAGGCCTTTTTTCCTGGAACAGCCCTTAGCAAACAGAGCAGACCCTGTTTAGACAGCTCCTACAGGTCTACTCTATTTGCAAAAGCGTAGAAAGGCGTGGTTAAGGAATGATATAAGTTCCACAAATTTAACAATTTCCTGTTCATTTGCCATTATAAATTATAAAGTTCATATAATTAATTTTCATTATGTCATTATTTTTTTACATGAATATTCGTGTGGTAAAGGATTGAATGCAAGTGATTGATGAACCTTTTCTTACATATAAATGCCTTTTCACACCTTTGCTGACAGAGTGGACCCAGATCAGAAGGCTCCTTTATTGCACATACATACTTCAAACTTGGCATGCATGTGCAACTTATGGAGGCGAACACATTTTTAGGGGTGACTTATTAAGGTAAAGGTCATACATCAAGGTCAACATCATATTGGGGGCATAGTGTTTCACAAACGCATCTTGTTTAACCCTTTCCCTCATATAAACGTGTTTTCACGCACTTGCGAACAGAGTAGACCCAGATCAGACGGCTCCTAGAGGAGCCGTCTGATCAGGGTCTGCTCTGTTTGCTAATAGAATTTGATAGATGTTTCTTTGTGTTCTAAAATGTCTACAATATTCCACCTTCCATATTTCATTATAACTGTTTTGTCCATGAATATTCAGTCGGTAATGAAATTTGGAATAAACATAGAACAGGGAAAGTGATACATAACTCATCATGAATAGCTGTCTGCATAACTTTCATTCTGCATTAAGGTAATGACAGAATTCTTTTTTATAAATGTTCGCTTTTGTTAGGTTGGTAATGACAGAATTCTTTTTTATAAATGTTTGCTTTTGTTAGGTTTAATATGTATTTAACCCTGTACTTTACTGATTAAGCAGTTCCTATAGGAGCTTTTTGACCTGGGTCGACCACTTTTGCAAAGTGTAAACAGGCGGAATTATCAAGTAAATTGTTAACCCTTTACTCCATAAATACGCCTTTGCAAACGGGGAAGACCCAGGAGCTGTCTGATCAGGGGCTGCTCTGTTTGCTTATGATATGATATAGATACGAGTCTACATTTTATGCCATGGCCAAAAATTCCCGTGTCCAAGTGCTATTATAACAGTTAATCTAATTAATATTCATGACATCACTATTTCTACATAAATATTCATGGAGTAAAGGGTTAAATGACAGTGGTCAAATGGTGATATGATTGAACTATTCCTATTTCTGAAATTTTCACATTTGCAAGCAGATTAGACCCAAGTCAGGCTGGGTCTACAAAATTTACCTAGTGATGAAAGAGTTTACATTTTATTTTTTTCACAGATCTGTGATGAGGTGGGGGCGTATATGCTTGCGGATATGTCTCACATATCTGGTCTGGTGGCAGCTGATGTCATCCCAACACCCTTTGAGCATTCTGATGTTGTTACATCCACCACACACAAGACACTGAGGGGACCCAGGTAGGATGATGTAGGAGTGGAGAAAGGGAGTTTGCTTCTTTGCAAATACTATAGACACAAACTGCCACATCTTAGTGAAATTTGTACCAACCATGTCTGGGACTTGTTTAACACTTTTGTCACTTTGTGATGACATTTTTAACCCTTTTCACGTATTTGTACTTTCACTTTCACTCCTATAGGAGCCATCTGATCAGGGTCTGCTCTGTTCACTTTTGACATGATATGAATCTGATTCTACAGCTTTTGTCAAAGCAAAAAATTTCTTTGAAAAGTTTACATTACAAAAATTCAGGTAATAAATATTCATATCATTGTTTCTTATCTGAATTTTGAACAAGGAAAGAGTTAAAGGGTTTGAATTCAGATCAGACAACAAGTAACTTGGTCTTTCATATTTATTTAAATTATTTGACACTTAATTATGATTTGGACAAGAAATTCATTTACCTCTCTAACTTTAAGCAGACCATCATATTAGCAGATGATTTTTATTTAGAGGCCAAAGGATTAACTCTTTGCCAGATGAATATTCATGTAAGGAATAATGACTGAATATTAATTTTCTGAGTTTTTATAGTGGCATTTGAATAGAATTTTGGCCATGGAAGAAACTGTAGAATCTTATATCATTATTTCTTACTAAGGGTTAAACGATTAATCGCGATGTGAATTGAACCGCGATCTTTTGCCCTCGATTCGGTTCGGTTCAATTCGGTTCAGCAGATCTCATTTTCGATTCGATTTTTATTATAAAAGGCTAGCTTCTTAATGATTTGTAGCGAAATGACACTAACCTGTGAAAATTCGCTGTGAAAAGTCGAAATACTTGTTTTCCTGCATTAGAGCTGTCAAAACAAACATACTCATTGAATTCTGATAGACTCAAATCGATTGGATGAAGGCCAACTATTTTAGCCAATCAAATAACACGTTGCAATCGTTGCACTTAATCTGATCGTCTGGGTGCTTTATTCAAGCGTCTTTGTGTTCTCTCAAAATGTCGGATGCTGAAGCTGTTAATCTATGTGCTACCCCGAAAAACTATCGCTCCAAATGTGAAGATTTCAGATTTCGCGAGAGCAACAACACAAATAAACCAACATGTAAGATTATTTTACAAATATTCTCTGCAACACAGGAAATACGACGAATCTGTCATATCGTATGAACGGAAACACAGTATTGCATTTACGTTTCGTCTTCTTCCAGTAAACTTGGTTGCAAATTTGTGTATGCTTAAAATTTATGAAGCTGTGCATTGATAACTGGCTAAAACTATACTCGCAGCAATGTCTAGTGCTTTTTGCTCAGAGACAGGGAGATGTCATATCTCTCTTCAACTGATAGCTATCTGTATCAGTTGAAGAGAGACATGACATCTCCTCCAAGTGCTTAAATTCCTTTTTCAGAAAAACCTACATGTTCTACAGAGTTGGGCTGTTTAGTCAATTAGACAATTAGCCAAGACTGATTATGTTTGTGTTACCATTTTACTTGGTTTTAGTGACCAGTTATAAAAAAGAACTTCCACAAACATACTGCAGAAAGGTTTGACTGTTAAAGTCAGATATATCTGTGACTAGGCTATTATGATTTTTCCACCTGTATATGTCCAAGCATTCTGTTTTCAGAGCTGTTAATACTCAGTATTTATTCTACATAGTGCATTCTTTTTATTGCAATCTTAAATCGAATCGAATCGAAAATAATCAAATCGTGTTGTAAAAAATCGAAATGGAATGGAATCGATTTTTTTTGAATCGTTTCACCCCTATTTCTTACGTCAATATTCATGAGGTAAAGGGTTAACAAACAAGTGGAGTGGGGCAGTTTGGTGTCGTAATATTTATGTTTGTTACGATAATCATGTTTTAAATTGTTTCAGAGCTGGAATGATTTTCTACCGAAAAGGTGTCCGGTCAGTTGACAAGAAGACAGGCAAGGACATTATGTGGGACCTTGAAAAGAAGATTAATGGGGCTGTGTTTCCAGCTCTGCAGGGAGGACCTCATGAACACCAGATAGCAGCTATTGCAGTGGCTATGAAACAGGTATTGTCCAAACAAGTGTAACCGTTTACTTCATGAATATTCATGTCAGAAAAGATTGGTTCATAGTACTTAATTTGGCAAATGCTTTTCAAAATCAGGCTTGAAATGGTTGAACCCTTTGTATAATGAATTACATGTGTTGAATTTGACTCCATCTATGAATATTTATCAAACGAACCAACCAAACAACAATTTTCCTTGCAGCATATTTTTGTTATTGCAAACAGTGCCGGCCCTTATTGAAAGGCTTCTACGTAAACCCACTGATCTAGGTCTACAACACTATTTGCAAATGACTGGTACATTTATTTCCCACATATAAAGGATTAAATAGGATTGGCAGTTTGAATAATACACAGTCAAAAATGTGTCCATGCTTTCCATACTTGGCATGAATTAGCTATACTGTGATAGTCTTTAAAAACAGTTTCAATATTGGTCACTGAAAACAGTTTGGATCAAGATCTGTCACTACTTGTATGGCAATAAGAGTCAATTATGACTGAAAACGGTTTGGATCAAGATCGATCATCATGTTCTAAACTATTTGATACTGTTACACTGTTTGTATCTAACCTTGCTCTCGGTAGCAGGGTAAGTTTTGGGGATAGTTATCTGTATTCATCTATGGTGTGTCATGAGTGATCACCGTTTTTACATCACCTCTGTAATAACTTGTTGACCCAGGTGAGTAATATGTGGGTCACCATGGTCCTCATGTTGTCAAGAGATAAGTCAAGCAGACAACAGTTTTTATGGCTGAAAGTTCCTATAGTAACAAAAGAGTAAACTGACAATTCACTCATTAAAAGCTCAAACAATTCTGTTAAAATCGTATGAATGGGAAGTGTTTCCTAAAAGGAAAACTTCAAATGGCTGCCTAATACAGTCTGACTGGATTACCCATCATCTGATGAATATTCATGTAAGGAATAATGACATCATGAATATTTATTAGATGCATTTTTGTAATGGTGTATGAAAACATTACAGGACCCCTCTGATCTGGGTCCACTCTGTTTATAAAGGCATACAATTATGTATCTCTGAGGTTGAGGGTTAACAGAATTATCTGATGACATTATTGACAAGTTACACAGCCATTGGACCTAATAGTATCATTTTTACCACTATCATCAACAGGCACAGAGTCCAGACTTCCGGACGTACCAGGAGCAGGTGGTGAAGAATGCCTGTGTCATGGGAGAAGAACTAGTCAAGAGAGGATATAACGTTGTCTCAGGTTACCTCCCTTTATGTATAAGTATACATAGACAGAATGTGCACACAATACAATGTTGTCTCAGGTTGCCTCCCTTTATATATAAAGTATACAGAGACGGAATGTGCATGACAATACAATGTTGTCTCAGGTTGCCTCCCTTTATATATAAAGTATACAGAGACGGAATGTGCATGACAATACAATGTTGTCTCAGGTTACCTCCCTTAATACAAAAGTATACATAGACAAAACATATGCACGGCAATACGATGTTGTCTTAGGTTATCTTTGTACATTAGTATACATAGTCAAAACATGTACATAGTAATACAATGTCTCAGGTTACCTCCCTTTACATGTTAGTATCCATAACAAAGCATATGCATGGCAATACAATGTTGTCTCAGGTTAACCCCCCCACCACCCCCTCCCCTCCCCCAGCTCTTTACACAAAAGTATACATAGAAAAAATGTGTATGGCAATACAATGCTGTCTCAGGTTACCCCTCTTTACATGTTAATATACAAAACATTTGCATGGTAATACTATGTTGTCTCAGAGTTGAGAGTTTGAGAGCCTATGATTTAACCTGAGATCAAATGCCTCTCAATTTCGAATACAAATCCAGATATCAACAATTTACACAAAAAGTTGTTCAAAGAAACAATGTCATAGTATTTCCATAATTATTGAATTATTGTCATGGGCAATTGTGCAAACACTTTTCAACATATCAACAATTTACACAAAAAGTTATTCACAGAAACAATGTCTCAGAGTTGAGAGTTTGAGAGCCTATGATTTAACCTGCGATCAAATGCCTCTCAATTTCAAATACAAATCCAGTTATCAACAATTTATACAAAAGTTATTCAAAGAAACAATGTCATGGCATTACCATAATTATTGAATTATTGTCGTGGGCAATTGTGCAAAAACTTAACCATTTTGTCATCCTTGACATCAATGCAGCTCCACCTATCATACTTCACACACTTTTTCACTGTCACAAGGGATACAATCTGATAATAGCCAATTACTTAATCATACAAATAAAGCGTTATGTCCCTCTAAACCTGATTTTTTACAACAGACGAGTGTCTACATCCATAATGTAGTGCTCTTTTATTGCTTTAAAAAGTATGGTCAGAGTTTCAGACAGTTTTTATTTCTGATGAGACATGGAATTACTTTTGTCTCATCAGGATCCAAACTGTTATCCCTTTCCCTGTTCGATATTCATGTGAGAAATTATGACATCATGAATATTTATAAGCTGAAGTTTTATCATGTAAACTTTTCAAGGAAATATTTTGCTTTGACAAAAGCTGTAGAATCAGATCTATATCATGTCAAAAGCAAACAGAGCAGACCCTGGTCAGACAGCTCCTATAGTAGCCATCTGTTCAGGGTCTACTGTGTTTGCAGATGCGTGAGAAGGGATTTGTATGATGGAAAGGACAAATTAAGTACATGTAATCACAAATTTAGTGCTAGTGTGCAGAGTTAACTGTAATCCGTTTTCATTGCAGGTGGCACAGACAATCATCTCATCTTGATGGATCTCAAGCCAAACGGTACTGACGGTACAAGGGTGGAACGAGTTCTGGAGCTTGCTGCCATTACAGTTAATAAAAACACAACAGCTGGAGATAAAAGTGCATTCACCCCTGGTGGGCTTAGACTAGGTATGTGTCTTTGGTTTAACCCCGTACCTTATACAGGTGCCTTTTGACATCTTTGTAAACAAAATAGAGCCAGATCAAACAGCTCTTGTAGGAGCCATCTGATTAATGTCTGCCCTGTTTGGATGAAATAAAATAGGCACTATTCTACAGTTTCTGCCTTTGTTAAAACACTCCCTTGTTCATGATGCCCTTATAAAATATCTGAATAAATATTCATAATGTCATTTACTATATCGTACACAAATAATTATCAGGTAAATGGTTAATCATTTATTCCAAATTTCTGTACCTACTGAATATTCATGGGGAAAATAGTTATCATGAAATATGGAAGGTGGAACATTGTAACCATTTTAGAAACTACAGAAAAAACATCTATCAAATTCCATTAGCAAACAGAGCAGACCCTGATCAGATGGCTCCTGTAGGAGCCATCTGATCTGGGTCTACTCTGTTTGCAAATGCGTATAATGTTGTTTATATCAGGGAAAGGGTTAACCAATTATGCCTAAAAAAGAACATAGGCAAACAGTATAGAGCCAGATCTAAGTCTGCAGAAGGAGTCCTCTGATCAGGAATGTCAATGTTTATTTCACAAATTGCTTTCCAAAATGTCACATTGTCAAAATCATTCCCCAAAATCAAAAGTAGATTCATTCAAAAACATACTTGGCTTGTTCACAAAGAAAATTAGGGTCAAATGGGTTGAAATTGTATACTGTATTTTACACATTAACCCTTTACTCCATAAACACGCTTTTCTACGCCTTTGCAAACAGAGTAGACCCAGATCAGAAGGCTCCTATAGGAGCCGTCTGATCAGGGTCTACTCTGTTTGCTTATGATATGATATAAATATGATTCTACAGTTTCTGCTATGGCTAAGAATTCCTGTGTGCATGTGCTATTATAACAAATTAATCTAATTACTGATCATGACATCATTATTTCTTACATGAATATTCATGGAGGAAAGGGCTAATGTATGTGCCCCACCTGCGGGTCGCCTGAAATAATGTAGACCCAGACCAATATTTTCTCAATATCTATTTGGTATCTGATCAATTTGTATATTGTTTTACAGCCTTAACCCATTCCCTGTTCTATTATAGCCATTTTAGAAAGTAAAGAAACAGATCTATCAAAGTCCATTAGCAAACAGAGCAGACCCTATAGGAGCTGTCTGATCTGTGTCTTCTCTGTTTTCAAATGCGTGAAAACATGTTTATATGAGGGAAAGGGTAATAACTCTTTGCGCACGAAGTCTAACAGCAAACAATTGGTGATCCCAATTTTCTCTCTGATCATTGTATTTGAAAACAAAGGAGAAAGTAAATTTGTAGCAAAGGCAAACGTGGCAAACACTAATTACTTTGGGATTTTACAATGTAACCTGACACACAGTGTAGATGTAATGTGTTTGGCTTGCAATGGTCTGGGTCAATACTGTTTGTAAACTGTTTGTAAATTGAAGGTACGTTTAATGCCTTCACTTCTATAAGAGAGGGTGGGGGATTTAGATTTACCCTTGTCTGTCCATCAGTTATGCAATATACATGACCGTCTTTTGATTGGATATATTATGGCTACATATTAGCCGTTAATATTAGTTGTATAACTATAACCACTATCAAGTTAATGGCCGTTTGTATATGGAAATTCAATTGTCAACTGTAATTTGGGAAGATCTTGTCCAGTCTTCACCAAACTTGGTTATATGCGTAATAGAAGTTTTATTTGGGATAAGTTCGGTTAATACAGAATTTTATCATGCAACGTCACCAAATATAGTCACTTCCTACTAGCATAATATTTTCCACGTTGACGCTGTATTTTGTGAGGTACAGTGCATGTGTACTGACCCCACTGGGATGCAAGTTTGGTTCAGCCAATAGGAGGAAAACAGAAGGACGAAAATGGCATAATTAAACATAAACATCAAATTTAACACCTTTGCTCACCCTTGTCTGAACTATTTGTCCATATAAAAGGATTAAATCAAGTTTGTTTATGTTGTAAAAGTCAATGACGTCACTGCACACCAATATGACGTCATGTATATCGTACTTGCATGTATTTTCATTCAGGGGACAAAACCGCTTTAGCAATATTTCTCTTTCTTCATTTTCTCCATTTTTCTTGGTGTTGCATGATAAAAGAATTACTATGCTAGTAGTTTGGAAGTTAAGCTGTATTTTGGCGAGTCAGAAAAGTAGTTAACCCTTTCGCTGCCAAACTCTGTCGTCTGCTAACTTTGTCGTCTGCTACAAATTTTCATTCTTTTGATTTTCTTCATTTTTGTTTCAAAAACATAGTAACAGTAACAAACAGCTTGGATCCTGATGAGACGCCGAGTTACTCGGCGTCTCATCTGGATCCAAACTGTTTGCATAGGTAATCACAGATTCGGTATTGGCAGCGAAAGGGTTAAATGGTCGCCAAGGCTCACATAGTTCTGTGAATAAATCCTAATTATCTTAACTCTTTCCCTCATATAAAGGCCTTTTCATGCCTTTGCAAACAGAGTAGACCCTCCTGTAGGAGCTATCTGATCAGGTCTACTCTGTTTGCTTATGGTATGATATAGATCTGATTCTGCAGTTTCTGTCTGAGCCAAAAGGTCCTGTATTCATTTGCTATATAAAAATTACTTAATCTAGTATTCATGATGTTGTTTTTCCTTACATGAATAAGTATTCAGAGTCTCAGACACTCAGTCTCCACTCTCTTCTGGTTCTTAAAGCTTAATAATTAATTGTGCAGCATTTTTATGCCCCCATTGACGATAGTCGGGGGCATATTGTTTTTGCCCTGTCTGTTTGTCTGTTTGTCTGTTTGTCCGTTTGTCTGTTTGTCTGTTTGTTTGTCAGCAACTTTAACATTGGTCATAACTTTTGAGCCAGTATAGATAGAGACTTGATATTTGGCATACATATGTATCTCATAAAGCCGCACATTTTGACGTGTCAAGGTCAAGGTCATGCTTCAAGGTCAGAGGTCAAATATATGGGTCAAATCGCCAACTTTAACATTGGCCATAACTTTTGGACCAGTAGAGATAGAGACTTGATATTTGGCATGCTTGTGTATCTCATGAGGCTGCACATTTTGAGGGGTGACATGTCAAGGTCAAGGTCATCCTTCAAGGTCAAAGGTCAAATATATGAGGGGGCATAGTGTTTCACAAACACATCTTGTTTGAATTTGACAACAGTAGTAAATAGTGAAGACCCTGATCAAACTGATCAGGGTTTGCACTATTTGCCTACTGTATGTCTGTCTGAATATTTATTGGAAACATAATGTGCATACTGGTATTACAAATACAATGGAAAATGTGACATGACATCTTGGTCTTTGATGTTTCTTTCTTGCTATTTCTGTGCAGAACTTAGTCATGGGTGTTACTGTAGTCTCTGGCAGGTGAAGACAAGATGAAGAGACAGATTCAGATACAAATGATCTGGATGTGATACCCTGGCCTAGCTCATTTCGAAGAAACCAATTGATTCCTTAACATACCTGTTATAAAGCAACAATGCATCTGAAATTGTTTCTGCTTTCCAAAGTAGAACCAGTATTCCCTGTCCTTGGTTTGGTGGGAGACACAGAAAAGCATCTCAGAAACATCTCCGCTTGGCCTTGATTTGAACCATGGTTCCCTGGCTTGATAGTCAATAATATAACTTTACCACGAGAACATTACTCTCTGAATTTAACCCTTAACTGGCAGAAAATCGTGATGATAGGTTATCATCTTTGGTTCTATCTCCACTTTTCTTGTTTTTTCAAGGGTCACCTGCACTTACATCTCGCGGCATGAAGGAGGATGACTTCAGACAGGTTGTGGACTTCATGGATCAGGGTATTCAATTAACCAAGGAGGTACAAACAAAAACAAGTAAGGCACTTCCTTTGCTGAATAATGTTTACTCTTGGTACTTACAAACTGATGATTACAAACGTAAACCATCTCAAATCAGAAAAAGGATCAGGTTGAAGATTAGCCGTAACCCTTTGTAGAATTTTAGATTCCACTTAATTTGGTAATCAGTTTTTATGTAGAAATAAATTAAAGATTGCTGAAATTATTATTAATTTCTGTATCTGAAAGAAAGGAAAATGTATCAGTGCTTTAACGAATCCTTCAAATGACAAATGAAACTACAGAAAACAGCTGTCTAAACCTTTAACCCCATGGATATGTCTTTTAACATAATTGCAAACAGAGTAGACCAAGATCAGATGGCTCCTGTAGGAACCACCTGATGAATGTCTGCTCTATCTGTTTATGGAATCACAATTATCTGATTCTACAGTCTGTGTCAATGCCAAAATTTCCTGTGTCCATATGCCATATTAAAAAAAAAATCAGCTAATTAGTATTCA
This sequence comes from Azorinus chamasolen, assembly GCA_963576725.1. NCBI lineage: Eukaryota > Metazoa > Mollusca > Bivalvia > Cardiida > Solecurtidae > Azorinus > Azorinus chamasolen. The sequence continues at coordinate 27,398,054 of OY755248.1, forward strand.
TGATATCATTATTTCTTACATGAATATTTATGTGGTAAAGGCGTAGCAAACATGCAGAAAGCTTCTTTTTCCGCATTACCTTTATCATTACTAAGCTACCACATGCCTGGAACATCCAGAATTATATTCCTTTTTAATGGTCGCTAAACTCTTTCCTTCATATTAACCCATTCCCTCATATTGACAACTCTGTAAAAGTCACTTTGTGAAACCATTGTGATAAATAGAGCATTTGCTCCAATAGGAGCAAATGCTCTATTTATCTCAATGGTTTCAAACTACTGAGTTCTAAAATTTTCCTTTTCTCTTGTTAATGCTCCTTTTCAGTAGATTTATTCAAAGAGGTTTTATCTAAAAATAGCCCATGAGGGAATAGGTTAACACTTTTGCAAATAGAGTGGACACAGATCAGGTAGATCCTGCTGGAGACCTCTAATCAGGATTTGCTGTGTTTGCTTATAAATGTAAATAGATATGATCCTGCACTTTTTGTCTCCACTGCAAACTCCCGTGTAAATCTTACCTTATAAAATAAAGTTAACCCTTTATTCCATAAATATGCCTTTCTATGCCTTTGCAAACAGAGTAGGTCCAGATCAGACAACTCCTATAGGAACCGTCTGATCAGGGTCTGCTCTGTTAGCTTATGACATAATATAAGTATAATTCACCAGTTTCTGCAATGGCCAAAATTTCTTGTGTTCATGTGCTAATGTAACAAATTATCTAATTAATATTCATGACATCATTATTTCTTTCATTAATATTCATGGAGGAAAGGGTTAATAATGAATCAATCAATGCATAAATGTTTGTTAGGGAAAGGGTTTTACTGTATTGTCAAATCAGAGAATATGCATTCTCAAAATTTACAGTATATGTACATCTATTTTTCTTTGTAACCTCTTAAACCTTCACTAGATAAACAAGCCTTTGAACACCTTTGCGAACAGAGCTGACCCAGATCAGACTGTACCTATATAAGCCGTCTGATCAGGGTCTGCTGTGTATGCTTATGGAATAGAAATATGATTCTACTGTTTCTGCCATTGCCTAACAGGCCTGTGTTCATGTCATTTAATATAAAAGTTCAGCTAAATAGTATTCATGATGTCATTGTTTCTTACATAAATATTTATGGAGTAAAGGGTTAACATGAACCATTCAATATGTATCTGTATGGGTGTATCAATCTAATTTATTGTTTTACAGAAAACCTGAAGGAATTTAAGGCATATGTTTTGGAAAAGAATGAAGAAACAGCCAAAATAGCAGCCCTGAAAGAAAAAGTAGAGAAATTTGCCAGCGCTTTCAACATGCCAGGCCTTGATTAGAACATCAACATAATTATGATGCAAGAATTTAACTTGCTGTCCACTGAGGGGGGAAAAATGCAATCTACATAAATCGTCTGCACATTTTTGAAAAACATTTTTCTCTCTGTAAAGGACATTATGAGATGTTCGGTTCATGGGCATCTTATATTGTTACAAACTGCTGGTAAATATCATCAGTTTATCCATAAGATAACTGGTATATCAAAGAAGACGTGTAGTATTTTGAAGAATCTTATTTCATTAGTAGGATATATTATACAAGAACATTTCTTGGGGGAAAAATATGAAGCAAACCATGCAGATCCTGATCAGGAATTCTCTGGTCTGGATCTACACTGTTTGCCTATGTCCACTCCCTATAGGTTAACCCTTTACCTCATGAATATTTATACAGAATTTCATAAATATTCATTAACTGAATTATTAAAACTAGCTGTTGCACAAGGGAATTTTAATTTACTATTTCACGTACAAGTCAGGTCTTTATTATACCATAAGCAAACAAAGCAGACTCTGATCAAAGAGCCTCCTGCAGGAGAAGACTGATCTGGGTCTACACTTTTTGCAAAGGTGTTAAACAGCATTTCTATAAGGTAAAGGGTTTGGGACACTAGGGTCAGATGGTGGCCCCTAAGTTGATAAAAGGGTGTATGCGAGATATTATAGACAGAGGAAATGGAGATCTCAATGTAGATTTGGCTATTTTTATGGAAAATGTTCTTTTATATGAATAGGCTAGTGATATTTTCTGTACTTAGAATCATCAAACTGTATGCTTGTTTGGCAAATATGCAGGAAAATGAATCTGAGGGTGAATCTGAGAGTGTTTATTTGTTAGACGTTGATAAAGAGTTATATGGTAAATGATAAAATGATACGAGGCAGATTGTTAATGAATATGATGAGCCAACTGTATGGTCTTGGTTTAGCTCATCTCAAAATTTGTTGGAACCAGTTTAAGTATGTTCAGATCTTAACCCTTTACTCCATGAATATTCTCGTAAGAAATAATCATGAGTATTTATTAGGTTATTATTTATAATGGAACATGAACCTAGGGAATTATGGGGATGGATTTATGTGTAGAATCATGTCTATATTATTTCATAAACAAACACAGCAGACCCTGGTAGACAGCTCCTACAGGAGCCGTCTGATCTGGGTCTACACTGTTTGTTTATGGAGTAAGGGGTTAAAATCACTAATCACCAAGAAATTTGAGGTAGGCAAATCTTCTTAACTCTTTACCTGATAGCCTGTTTATACCTTTACACAGTAGACCCAGATCAGACGGCTCCTGTAGGGGCCATCGGGTCAGCGTCTTCTGTTTGCTTATAGAATATCTTGCATCTGGTTTTAGACTATTTATTACGGCAAAGTATTCACTTGTTTTATGTAACAAAACGAGAAAATTAGTTACACCCTTTCCCTCATATAAACATGTTTTCACGCATTTGCAAACAGAGAAGACCCAGTTCCTATAGGAGCTTTCTGATCAGGGTCTGCTCTGTTTGTTAATGGAATTTGAAAGATCTGTTTCTTTAATCTCAAAAGTGGCTACAATGTTCAATCTTCCATATTTCATCATAACTATTTTATCAATGAACATTCAGTAGGTATGGAAATTTGGAATAAACGTAGAACAGGGAAAGTGTTCATTGATATACATAACATGTAGGCGTATGCAATGGTTCATAATGGGTAAAGTTTGCCAGGAATATTCATCAGGTAAAGGGTTAAATACAATGTCAGATGAAACTGACCTCCGTGTTGTAACTTGTGAAATGTCGTTTTTACAGTGATATATTTCATTGTTACAAATTTTAAGAAAAAATATTTTTAGAGTTGTGGATCAAGAAGTATTACACATTGTTGATTTTCTGATAGAATTTTTAACATTTACATTATCAGCATTATTTCGTCAGTTTTCCAACAAGATGTAGTTGGTAGTGAGAGTCGGAATTTGTCTTGAGATGTTAAACCCTTCTCATTCTAAGCGCGACTCGACTTGCATTTAAAAACAGCTTTGATTTAGATGAGATAGGGAGTAACTACGTGTCTCATCAGGATCAAAGCTGTTTGTCTTTCAATCAGGAGTTTCTCAAAGACTTAAATAAACTGATGTCAGTGAGACAGTTCAGCAGATCAGGGATTGAGTGGACATTTTTTTCCCACATGAGAAGGGTTAAAGTGGCTTAATGTGCATCAATGGCTTGCTTTTATAAAGTAGCTAGATTTGCTCTTGTGCTGTCATCTGCTTTTTAGTTTTGTATAGTGTATATAGATGGTGGGTTGTCACCCATGGCTTGTTAACAATTTTACCTGGCCAGTTTCTTCAGGAATTATCTGGAAGGGCTTCATGGCTTTGTTGGTGGATTTTGAAAATTGTTCATATTTCCATGGATTGGTATTCCTGCATAATTCATAATATAGGAGATGAAATATCTCAATGTTAAATTGTTTTTAGGGTTTCCTGTGTGTTTCAGAGTGAAAACATACGTAAATGGAAAAGTCCCAAGACCAATGTGGTCTTTTTAAGTGGCAATTTTCTGAGCTGGTACTTTTGTTTTTTTGTGCAAGCATGATGTGGAGTATATGTATTGTATAGGAATTTTATTGTTGTATATAGTTTGCTGTTCAATGCAAATTATAATAATAATATTAGTAAATTAAAATAAAAAAATAAAGAAAAAAAAAGAAAGAAGATAAAAGACCAACTGTATGAAGACACCAAACTTTCATCTTTAATAACCGATACGATGCATTTTATTGAATGCATCTGATCAGTGACAGCTAAACGCAACTTGAACAGAGACAAATTGCATCTGCATGCTTCTTCTTGATACTCTTAAATATGAGCATTTAGTCTTAATGGCATCTAGAGAAATAGTAATCATCCTCAAACGCCAGTTTATTATTTTCAAGAAAATATTAGTTTGATTTCTAGTTAACCTTTTATGTCATAAATATTTATAACATCACGAATATTCATTTACTGCACTTTTATAATGACCATTTAACAAAGGAGTGTTTTAGCAAAGCAGAGAGTGTAGAGTCTGATCTATATTTTGTCATAAGCAAACAGAGCAGGCCCTGATCAGATGGCTCCTACTGGAGCTGTCTGATTTGGGTCTATTCTGTTTGCAAATGCGTGAGAATTTGTATCTGTGAGACAAAGGGTTAACTCCCTGACTGCTAGCAGCAGTTCTTTGATAGTAAAGGCAAACAGTCAGATCTAATGGTAACTCAATGTCTGGTCAACATCCAAAATGGTTGACACTATTTTTCCAGGTGAGAAGTATTGCAGTAACAGTTACTTGCTGTGTTAGTATTTAACCTTTTATTTGAAGCTTTTGAAAATTGAGTAGACCCAGATCAGACGGCTCTTGTAGGGACTGTCTGATCATGGTATGCTCTGTTTGCTTATTCTAACATGAATATTCATCAGGTAAAGGGTTAATATTTAACGACATGATTCAGGGATTTCCCGGATGCAACTTCTGCGTCAGGGGCGCAATTTAGACAGGATTCCCATTTGCATGTAGTTGTGCATCCTCGGGACTCACAAAAGGCTTAATTTGCCCTGGAATTAAACTCTTTTTTTCTGCCAAGTTCAGCAGTATGAGATAATGGGTTTAAGTATAAAATCAGTTAAGTTTGCTGTTTACCCCTATTTTCCACAATAGCATAATCCTGAGACTCCCAATTCCTAGTTCATAGGGAAAGCCCTAATGATTACCGGTAACCCTGTACTTTCTGCGTCTGTGCAAAGTAGACCCAGATCAGACAGCACCTGTAGGAGCGGTCTGGTCAGGGTCTGCTCTGTTTGCTTATGATATAACATAGATATGATTCTACAGTTTTCTGCCATGGCCAATCATTCCTATGTCAATGTGCTTTTATAATAATTAATCTAATCACTTTTCATGATATAATTATTTCTTACATAAATATTCATGGAATAAAGGATTAAGCATTTCAAAGGAGACTGTTATGTACATTGTTCTGAAGTTTGCTGTTGATTCGACTTAAATCTTTTGGTTTGTATGTTTGATTTGCTTTTTGTGTGTCCACGTTTACTCATTGGTCTTACAATATTAGAGATTAGGACAGAAATCTCAATTAGTAGCAAGTGCTTGAACATAGAATCTAGTCATATGTAATACACAACACATTACATGATGTTTTAAGTATTAGAAACTTGTATATGATATGGGCTAGTCCGGATCTATGCTGTTTACAAAGAAGCATAAGGAAGATTTCTCTGGAGTTGTACAATTCTGTGTTGTTTGTGTGTACAGTAAAACCCTGCTAATGCGACCACTTAATAAACAGCCACTGGCGTCGTTTAAAGCAGGTGGTTGCTTAATGCATCACAAAAGTTATGCAGAAAGCTCCTACAGGAGCTTTCTGCATAACTTTTGTACTGCATTAAGCAACCACCTGCCTCTGCCACCCAGAATTATGCCCCTTTTTGGTGGTCACATTAGCGGGGTTTTACTGTATTATGTTACCCAACTCTCTGCATGCTAGTACTGACATCATGGTAATATATGCAAACAGTTTGGATCCATATGAAATGTGGGAAAAGTAACTCTGCACTTCGTCAGGATCTAAACTTGTTTTTATTTCATGGAAAATCTGGAGCAAATATGCAGACCATGATTAGAGAATTCCTACAGGAATCTGGGTCTGCTCTGTTTGCAAAGGCGTTAAAAAGGGTATTTCTGGGGATAAGGGTTAACCCTTTCCCTGTTCTATATTTAGTCCAAATTTCAATACCTACTGAATATTCGTGGACAAAATAATGAAGCATGGGAGGTAGAACATTGAAGCTATTTTAGGACCTACAGAACAGATTCCATTTGCAATCAGAGCAGACCCTGATCAGAGGGCTCCTAGGAGCCGTCTGATCTGGGTCTTATCTGTTTGCAAACACATGAAAAGCCGTTTATATGAGGGAAAGGGTAAATATCTGCAACACTTACATTTCTAACAGAATTAATGTTAGAACACTTATTTGAGAGAGGAAATTCTTGATAGAATTAATTGATGTTTGCATGTGAATGGCAAATTCATGATTACCATGGCAAACAGCTTGATGCCGGATGAGTTGATGAGTAATCCAGCATATCATCAGGATCCAAATTGTTTTGACATTCTGCATATTTTACCCTTTACCTCATGTAAACCTGTTTTCACACATCTGCAAACAGAGTAGACCCAGATCAGACGGCTCCTATAGGAGCCGTCTGATCAGGGTCTGCTCTGTTTGCTAATGGAATTTGATAGATCTGTTTCTATACTTTCTAAAATGGCTACAATGTTTCACCTTCAATATTTTATTATGACTATTTTGTTCATGAATATTCAGTAGGTAATGAAATTTGTAATAAACAGAGAACAGGGAAAGTGTTAAGAGAAATAAAATAAAAATAACTTTGAGAATTGTGCAGACAACATTTGTTATTCAGACAACTACATGTATTACTTAATATGCATACGGTTGAGTAACTGTCAATAGATCGTGATGCTTTGTACTTTTGATAGTTTACTTGCTTGTTTTGTATAATATAATACTTGATTTCAATGTTATAAATATTAGGACTTAGGCCCAACACTGCTTCAATGTTGTAAACTTAGCTTTGCAAGACCTTTTCTCTCTTTCACCCTTTACTTCATGAATATTCATTTAAAGAAATAATGACAAGATGAATATTAATTAGATTAATTTTTATAAAGGCATGTGCAAACAGGACATTTTGGCCATGACATAAACAATAGAATCATATCTATATTAATTCAAAAGCAAGCAGCCATCTGATCTTGGTTTGCACTATTTGCAAAGGTGTTAAAATTCATATCTTTGGAGTAAAGGGTTAATAGCTAGAATTGGAGATTTGTAATATTTATCATGCCTCTGCTGTTAGAAGAATGCATGTGTTGTGTTGAGTCTTCCCAGCAAATAATGATTTTCAATGGAAATGAGAGTGGATGTGAAAAAAAAAGTTAATCAACTCCAAATCAAAGTATCTTTTTTCTTCTGATGATCATGATCATATTAATAATTTGCATGATAAGATAGTTGTATTGGTTTATATTGTTTTTCATTGATTATGCAGTAACACTAAATGTAACCGTTTTATTTAGTCAGATTTCAGCATAAATAGTGCTTAGCTCTTTGCACTCTAGCGGAGAATTGCCCACATAACCTTTAATACATACTATGTGAACCCGGATGAGACATGTAATACTGCATCTCGTCACAACCCAAACTCTTTCACACTGGAGTTGTATGGAAGGAAATAGAAGTTAATTTTTATTATGTCTTTAACCCTTTCCTTCATATAAATGTGTTTTCCCGCATTTGCAAATAGAGTAGACCCAGATCAGACAGCTCCTATAGGAGCTGTCTGATCAGGGTCTGCTCTGATTGCTACTGGAATTTGATAGATCGAGTTCTTTACTTTCTAAAATGGCTACAATGTTCCACATTCCATATTTCAATATAACTATTTTGTCCATGAATATTTGGTAGGTATTGAAATTTGGAATAAATATAGAATAGGGAAAGGGTTAAATACACTTGCAGAGTAGACACAGATCAAAAGGCTCCTGTAGGAACCATCTGATCAGGATCTGCTGAGCTTGCTAATGAAATGTTGATCTATATGATTCAAAATTTGGTGCTACAGTAAATATTTCCTTGTTCATATAGCCGTTATTAAAACGCAGCTTATGAATTTTCATAGTGTCACTATTTCTTAAGTTAATGAGGCTACAGTTTTTTGCCATCGACAGTTACCTGGGTTGCTAATAATCATTGGCAAGTGTGTTTTATGTGAAATAGTGATGTCTTTGTTGAGATAATGATGACAACAATCAGGGATTTATGAGTATTCCATTGAAATCAGTACACAGTAGAACCTGTCTTAAGCAGTCATCAAAAAGAGGTATGAGACAGTAAGGCATGTGGTAGCTTAATGCAGGTCAAAAGTAATGCAGAAGGGTAGAGGAGTTTTGTGCATTACTTTGCCCTGCATTGAGCCCCACCTGCTTTATGTTCAATAAATGACTGGCTGTTTAGGGCAGGTTCTACTGTATTATTAACTTATTAGTTACAAGATGTTTTTGTACCCACTTGTATAACCCCTCTACTCAATATATATACATTGTTTTGCCTGAGCAAACAGTAGATCTAGATCAGACGGCACCTGTAGGAGCCGTCTGATCAGGATCTGCTCTGTTTACTTGCGGAATGGTATTCTACAGTTTGTGCCATTGTCACAGATTCTCTTATTCATTAAGCCATTATAAAAAACAGCGAATTATTTCTTACATGAATGTGCATTAACCCTTTCCCTCATATAAACGCTTTTTCATGCCTTTGCAAATGACATAGATCCAGATTGGACGGCTCCTATGGGAGCTGTCTGAACAGGGTCTGCTCTGTTTACTTACGAAATTATAATAGACTTGACTCTACAGTTTCTTCCAATACCAAAAAAAACCATGTAGATATGCCATTATGAAAATTCAGCTTATAAATATTCATAATGTCATTATTTCTTTCATGAATATTGTACAGGGAAAGGGTTAAGTACAGAGATAGTTATCATATTTACTTTTGTGTCTAGTCTGTCAGTGTGCTTTGACTCTGTAGATGCCCGAAGATGGTAAATGACCACTTCCTTTGTATTTTGCACTTTTACATTAAGCAATCTTATAACAACGAATCTCAGCATATAGCAATATTTTTGTTAACCCTTTACCTGATAGAGACGCCTTTTCACACCCTTGCAAACAGAGCAGACCCAGATCAGATGGCTCCTGTAGGAAGCATCAAATCAGGTTTCCTTCTATTTGCTTATGAACTTATTTAGATCTGACTCCAGTGTCTGACAAAGCCAAACTGCTGTGTTCACATGCCTCTATTAAAAATCAGATAATAAGTACTCATGGTGTCAATATTACTAAATGAATATTGATGAGGTAAAGGGTTAATTGGTATTTACCCTTTCTCTCATATAAACACATTTTCATGCATTTGCAAACAGAGTAGACCCAGATCAGATGACTCCTATAAGAACCATCTGATCAGGATCTACTCTGTTTGCTTTTGACATGATATGGATCTGATTCTACAGTTTTTGTCAAAGCAAAATATTTCCTTGAAAATTTTACATTATAAAATTCAGCTTATAAATATTCATGATGTCATAATTTCTTACATGAATATTGAACTGGGGAAGGGTTAATTAATTACTACTTTCTCAGGCTTGAGTCACTATTTTCAGATGTATTAGCTTGGTGCCCATCTCCTTCCATTCTGGTGGAAGCAGAGAGCCAAGCAAATGTATGAGAATTTGTTTTTATTTCTGAGGTTTAAATGTGCTGGTAAGTCATGACCAGGTTTATCTTTAAAGAATGGTCAGTGTATTGGCCAGTGTCAGTATGCAGGTTTGTGTTAGTGTGTTGAAACCATTTTCAACACTGCATTTTCAAATGGACTGGTCCAAAATTCAAACTCACCGTGAATATTCAGGGATTTTTTTTTAAACCATTTCCTCGATAAATACGCCTCTGTAATAACCACTTCTTGAAACCATTGTGCTAAATAGAACATTTGCAATGGTTTCAAACTACAAAATTCAAAATTTTTACTTTTCTCTAGTAAATGCTCCTTTTTGGGTAGATTCATTCAAAGAGGTTGAGTCTAAAAATAGCCTATGGAGGAAAAGGTTAAAGAAAAGTGTAACATGACAAACAGTGTAGACCCTGATGAGAGGGCTCCTCTAGGAGCCCTCTCATCAGGGTCTACATTGTTTGCAAAGTCTCCTGCTCTGAAAGAGTTAAAGAACTACGTTCGAGCACTCTTTAGATCACTCAAGGTTAAGTCAAGGTCATTGAACATAGGAAAAACATATGAAAGCTTTTGTGTTATTGTGCAAAATAACCATGTTTAACCTTTTACCTGTTAGAGGTGTCTTTAAAACCTTCACAAACAGAGTAGACCCAGATCAGATATCCCCTGTAGAAGCAATCCGATCGGGGTATGCTCTGTTTGCTTGTGAAGTAAGATAGGTATGTTTCTACAGTTTAATATTCCCTTGTTCTACAGTAAGATATTTCCTTGATGATATTGCCATTATAAAATTTAAATTAATTAATATTCATAGAGTCATTAATTCTTACTAAATATTCATGAGGTAAAGGGTTAATTTAAATGATAATACCTTCTGATACTGATATTGTTATCACTCCTCATCTACTGGTCTTTAGATAAGGCTTGAGCTGTCTCAGTAAGAAAAGTACTTTCAAGTTTTAGAGCTGTTATTTATTTTAGTATTTACTACTTGTATTTTATTTCTTTATTCTGTTTTGTTAATTTTGTTGTACATTTTTGTTTACAGGAGAGAACAAAATCTTTACAAATTAATACATCACATCTGAAAGGAAAGAATTCATTTAACCCTATACTTGATCAAGACATTGCAAAGTAGACCCAGATCAGGGTCCAAGGATATAAAGCTTCTGAGTCTGAGTCTGAGATCATTCTCAAGTATCTGATTGGTCAGATGCTTGAGAATGATCTCGGACTCAAGCAAAACGCTTTATAACCTTGGAGCCAGAAAGCTCCTGTAGGAGCCGTTTGATGAAGATCTGCTCTGTTTTCTTATGAGATTATAAGATCTAATATTCCTGTTTCTGCCATGGCAAATATTTCTGTGTTGATGTGCCATTATAAAACTTCATCTAATTAATATTCAAACTGTTATTTTTCTTATTACATTAATATTCATCAGGGAAAGGGTTTAAGCTGGATTTGAATAAGGTTTGTTTGTTTTTATTTAAAGAATTGTGTATTATGAGTGTTATTAATGGCAAGCAGTGTTGGTATAGCGACACTTTGACATTTACAGATAGTGTAGACCCAGATCTCCTACCACATTTGAGTCTTGACTGGGATAGCATACTGGCCAGGTTGGCCTTGGGTGTAGGACAGTAAAATCTTCTCAATGGCAACAAGTTAACTCCTTTAGCTCATGAATATTCATGTAAGAAATAATGACATCATGAATGTTAATTAGCTGAAATTTTATAATAGCGTATAAAGACAGGAATTTTTGGCCATAGCAGACACTGCAGAATCATATCTGTATTTTTCAATATGCAAAACGCAGACCCTGATCATATGACTCCTACAGAAGCCATATGATCTGGGTCTTCTCTGTTTTCAAAATTTCTATCAGGGAAATGGTAAATGAATAAACATAGAGGTCTATAAGAGTAAGTGGTTGTTTAATGCAAAATGACAGTGATGTAGAACTTCAAGAAAATGACAGCTATGCAGAAAGGTCCTATGGGAGTTTTGAGCATAACTTGTTTTGCAATAAGCTACATTTTCTGAAAACCTTTTTCATTTTAGTTAACTGTAGTCAACTGATCTGGGTTTACATCATAATTGTGGAAGTGTCATGTTTTCTCTGTGACTCTGTTTAACCCTTTACTTCATAAATACGCCTTTCCGCCTCCTTTGCAAACAGAGTAGACCCAGATCAGACAGCTCCTATAGGAGCCTTCTGATCAGGGTCTGCTCTGTTTGCTTATGAAATAATATAGATATGATTCTACAGTTTCTACATGAGCCAAACATTCCTGTGTCCATTTGCTATTGTAACAATTAATCTAATTTATACTCATGATGTTATTATTTCTTGCATGAATATTCATGAAGTAAAGGGTAAAATAAATAATGTGTAAACATTTCAGGAATGTTCATAAATGTAATACATGTACATGTACAGACTTACATTAAGAAACTGTGAAGCTTGTCAAATTTATCTTCTTTGAGATATCCTTCCATTTGAACTTGCTAAGCAAAACATTGTTATGTATTATTATTTTAACCATTTACCTGAGACACTTTTTCAAACAGAGTAGAGTCTGTAGGAGCCAACTGATCGGCATCTGCTCTATCTGCTTACTGAAACAATAAAGATCTGATTCTGACATGCTCACAATTCCTTTGTCCATAATGCCATTATAAAAATTCAGCTATTAAACTAATATTCACAATGGGGTTATTCTTAACCCTTTACTCCATAAATACGCCTTTCTACACCTTTGCAAACAGAGTAGACTCAGATCAGATGGCTCCTATAGGAGCAGCCTGATCAGGATCTGCTCTGTTTGCTTATGATAAGATATATATATGATTCTACACCTTATGCCATTTACCAAAAATTCCTGTGTCCATGTGCTATTATAACAAATTAATCTAAAAAATATTCATGACATCATTATTTCCTTCATGAATATTCATGGAGGAAAGGGTTAAATGTATATTCATCAGGTAATGATTTAATGAAATGTGATGTAGATGGCATTCAGGATTGTTTTTGCCAGCTGTGATGCAAGTTATTACTCATGATGACTTACAAAATTTAATCTTGCCCTGCTGCAAAAAAACAATGTCTGCTCAAAATATTTGGATCTGGTTCAAAATTTGACTTTTGAATTGAACAAGTTTTTGAGAAACTTTTGACTGAATGTCGAATAGCTTGGACCCAGATAAGACATAAAGTTACTCCATATTGAAATCCGGATCTGGATCCAGGCTGCCTGTTAATGCCAGCAAGGCTGTATATACTAACTGGGATAAGGTTCAAGCAGTGAAGATGTCAACAGCAGTTTTACATGATTCCTGTAAAGCTCATTGAATAATCACATCAATATTTAGATTGTCTTTGGTATTAGTTGAACAAAGAATATTTGAATGCTCTAGTCTAGTCATTTTAGACCTTCCCTGATAACAATGTCTTTTTCATGCCTTTGCAAACAGTAGACCCTGATCAGATATCTCCTGTAGGAGCTGTTTTATCAGGTCTGCTCTATTTGTGTATAGAATTTTAAAGATCTTATTCAGTAACTTGATATGTGTTCAGCTTTCAAAATAAATTACTGATCCTGTTTTAGAAAGACAAAAAATTATGCTAAGAAGACTGAGGAGGCAATAATTATGCAATTGTTTACAAAGGTTTATCATTTTTGCTCATGAATATTGATGTAAGAAAGCATTGGCATCATGAATACTAATTGGATGAAGTTTTGTAATGGCATATGAATACAGGAATATTTAGCCATTGCGGAAACTGTAGAATCAGATCTGCATTATGTCATCAGCAAACAGAGCAGACTCTTGAGAAGATGACCTGATGAGAGCTTGTTCTGTTTCCTTAATGATTTAGATCTGAGTCTAGTTTCTGCTTTGTCTGAAATTTCTCATACCATTATAAAAAATAAACTAATTCACCCCTTCCTCGATAAATACGCCTTTCTACACCTCTGTAATAGCTACTTCTTGAAACCATTGTGATAAATAGAGCATTTGCTCCTATAGGAGCAAATGCTCTATTTATCACATTGGTTTCAAACTACAAAATTCTAAACATTTTCCTTTTCTCTAGTTAATACTCCTTTTCGGTATATTCATTCAAAGAGGTTGGGTCTAAAAATAGCCTATGGAGGAAAAGGTTAATATCCTTGATGACTATAATGTCTTGCATTAATATTCATGCGATAAATGTTTATGGTTACAAAAGTTTTGAATGTTGGGTTTTGTCAGAGCTCAGATAAGAGGTATATTTAGGGATTCTATGGCAATGTTCTTCATTTCTCAAATCCATTTTGATCAGTAATCCATACCCCTTACTCCTTTTGATTCCTTTGTATACAGAGTAGACTCAGATCAGAGGGCTCCTAGAGGAAATGTCTGATCTAAGTCTACTCTGTTTACCCTGCTATACAGGATCTGGAAGTATAAAGATCTAATGATACAAGGCCAATAGTCTTGTTGTTCATATGTCTTTACTTTATAAATATTAATCTAATTAATATTCTTGCATACATTATTTCTAGCATGAAGATTCATGGATTAACTCATTGTCTCATAGGCTATTTTTAGATCCTAACTCTTTGAATAAATCTACCAAAAAGTTGCATTAACTAGAGAAAAGGAAAATTTCAAAATTGTGTAGTTTTGAAACCATTGTGATAAATAAAGCATTTGCTCCTATGGAGCAAATGCTCTATTTATCACAAAGGTTTCATAAAGTGACTTTAACAGAGGCGTCAAAAGGTGTTAAAATGAGGGAATGGGGTAAAGTTTTTATAAGAATCGGTGTAACGAGGCGTGTAAAAATCGGTGTAACAAGGCAATCCTAATGTGTGCTAACAACTTATGGGTTGACCTAGAAATGAGTTCTGTAGTAAAATAATATTCCTCTTATCTTGAGTTCTTCTTGTCTGTGTTCAATGTGAAATACCATATCAGCATTTCTTTATTGAAGACCAAGCATGTAAAGTTACATATTTTTCTCAAATCTTACTATATTTTAGGGTTAACTGTGATGACTGTCCAGTGGTGCTGTCAGTGTTTTATGTGTGTCTTAATGTATGTGTGTGTGTTTTGTGTGCTTCTGTAAAAAGAAATATCTTAAAAGAGATGGAAAAAAAGGAAAAATAATACGGTACTTCTGGAAAATGTTTAAGAAGATACAGTAAAACCTCTCTATAATAACCACTTAATTACATTAAGTATTTTTTGGCTAAAGGCATGTGGCTGCTGAAAGTAAGATGAAAGTAAAACAGAATGCTCCTATAGGAGCGTTCTGTTTTACTATCACCTTGCTTTAAGCATCCACCTGCCTTTAACACAAAATACTTGATGCAATTTAGTGGTCGCTATAGACAGGTTTTACTGTGCATTACAGCTACCCTAAGTACTTTGAACAGACGAAACTTTGGCAAATATTGCAGACCTAGATCAAGCACCTCCTGAAGGAGCTATTTGATTGGGGGTCTAGAGTGTTTGCAAGTATGTCAGCTTAAAGTCATTAGTATGGTGTCAGATTGAAATATTCAGCTTTAGAAACTGGTGGAAAATGGATTTTGAATATCAGAATACTTGGAGAAGTCAAATAGTGATTTATTTTAGGACTTGTAGCTAGTATAATTTTATAGTGAAAGTAAGAACAAAGTACAATATGTTCTCGAAATTTAAACAGCAGTTTTGCTCTGGGTGCTAATGAATCAAAATGTCTTCAAATACAGTAAAACCTCTCTAAACCGGAAGCCAAAGCATTCTGTGTTCATAGACCATTATAAAATTTCAACTGATAATTATTCATGATGCCGTCTCTTTAAAAAAATACAGTAAAACCCCTCTAATACGACCAGCAAAAAGTGGCATAATTCACAGTGTCAGAGGCAGGTGGTAGCTTAATGCAGGACAGAAGTTATGCAGAAAGCTCATATAGGAGCTTTCTGCATAACATTCAGCCTGCATTAAGAAATCACCTGCTAAGGACAGCCATGTTTATTAATTAAATGGTCGCATTAGAGGGCTTTTGAGATGAAGGGTGGAATGAGCCGAGAGCTCTACTGTTTGGATCCAGATGAAACATGAAGTTACTAAAGGTCTCATCTGGATCCAAACTGTTTTCAAGAAAATCACAATTTGCATGTTGTGTGCTCTGTTTAATTAGATTAATTTTCACAATTCATTGCCAGTATTTCGGTGTGATCTTGTAAATTGTGGATTTTTGTGAGTATAATAAAATCAAAGATGAAACACAACCTACCAGTTGTAATTGTCATTTACTTCCGCTGCACTTTAATTGTACAGTAATAGCTCGCTTATTCGAACATTTAAATACAGTGGAACCTGTCTTAAGCGACCATTTAAAATCTGGATTTTTTTAAAACTGATGGTAGCTTAATGTAGGACAAAAGTGATATAGAAAGCTCCTATAGGAGCTTTCTATATCACCTTTGTCCTGCATTAAGCAACCACCTGTTTTTCAAGACTGCTATAATCAATAAATGAATGGTCACTTAAGACAGATTGTACTGTGAGTATTATCATATGACTTATATATGTGGCAGCTTATAGGTTTTTCTATGGATTAAGCAGCCATCTGCCTAAAAGGTTTCAATTCTTTACTAAAGGTTCGATTTAGCTATGTTTTACTGTATATTCTTCATACTATCGTTAGAGGGGAATTTATGGTGACTCACCGTCTGTACGAGGTCATGGTGGTAGACAATGTGCTAGCAGTCAGCATTTTATTAGCTCGTCTGTTTACGAAGAATAAATACACGAGTTATTTTCGTAACTCTGGTTTCCGCGTTGTAGTATCCCTGTTGTTGTCATCCAAAAACTTGAACGTTGGCTATTACTTCTTTACTATTCCTGCACATCTTATGAAACTTCACACACTTTGGTTACAAGTGAACAGACGAGCGTTGGCACCCGCATATTGTGCTCTTGTTTATAGCTTATCCAGCGATCGAATAACCCTTTAGTTCACATACACAGTTGCAAACTGAATAGACCCAGACTATACAGTGAGTGAAGGAACTGTCAGATCAGGGTTGGCTGTGTTTTCTTATGGAATAATACTCGGAGGTCTGAATCTTCAGTTTCTGCTATATCCACAAAATTCTGAGTTTATTGATTATTATAAAAAATATTGATTGCGCTAACTAATATTCATGATATTGGATTTGCATGCAGTAAAGGGACAATGCGCTGTTTGCAGTGCTCTTGCTTACGCATTGAATACATGAAAGCGGTTAACCATTTCCTTCATATAAACGTGTTTTCACGCATTTGCAAACAGAGTAAACCCAGATCAGACGGCTCCTATAAGAGCCGTCTGATCAGGGTCTACTCTGTTTGCTTATGGAATTTGAAAGATCTGTTTCTTTTTACTTTCTAAAATGACTATACAATGCCCCACCTTCCATATGTCATTATAGCTTCATGTACGGTATTTTGTCCATGAATAGTCAGTTGGTATTGGAATTTGGAATAAACATAGAACAGGACAAGGGTTTATACATGAAGGCGGTTAACTAACATTTGCAAGCAGTTCAGATCTGAGCGGGTGTGTAAGTGATCTAATACAGTAAAACCCCGCTAATGCGACCACCGAAAAAAGGTCCATTTTTAGCTCGTCTGTTTCGAAGAAATCACGAGCTATTGTAACTCCGGCGTCCGCGTCGTCCGAAATCTTAACATTGACCATAACTTCTTCAATTTTTCATTTACAACCTTCATTTTTGGTATGCATGTTCATCTTGACAAGGCCTATCCACACATACCAAAATGATAACAGACGAGCGTTCGCACCCGCTTGCGGTGCTCTTGTTTGGTCTTACAGGCGAGTGGTAGCTTAATGCAGGAGGAAAGTTATGCAGAAAGCTCCTGCAGGAACATTCTGCATTACTCTGGTCCTGCATTAGCCCTTTCCCTCATATAATAAACGTGTTTTCACGCATTTGCAAACAGAGTAGACCCAGATCAGACGGCTCCTAGAGGAGCCGTCTGATCAGGGTCTGCTCTGTTTGCTTATATAATTTGATAAATATATTTCTTTGCTTTCTAAAATGTCTACAATGTTCCAACTTCCATATTTCTTTATAACTATTTTGTTAATGAATATTCAGTAGGTGTTGGAATTTGGTATAAACTTAGAACAGGGAAAGGGTTAAGCAGCCACCCGCCTGTAAACACGGCTATGTGTATTTATCAAGTGGACACTTAAGAGGAGTTTTACTGTACTTGTTCTAGGGTTGTGTGGCGCCCGTAACCAAAACCGATATTTATACTAAATTTGGCGTCCGGTTTACTGTTTTACTGTAGATCTTATTAAGTTTCTCCCATGGCCAAAAACACCCCTAGTGTTCAAATATCAGTATTAAAATTCAGCTACTTATAACCTATGATGTAATTATCTCTTACATGAGTATTCATCAGATCAAGGGTTAACAATTTCCTTTTACATTTAACGCCTTTTCATGCATTTGCAAACAAGGTAGACCCAGATATTGGCTTGCTCTGCTCTGTTTGCTTATGGAATTGTATAGATCTAATTCCACACTCTATGCCGCAGTCAAATACTCCTTTAAAAATGCTTTTACCTTTTCCTCCATAAATACGCATTTCTACACCTCTGTAGAAGTCATCTGTTGAAACCATTGTGATAAACAGAGCATTTGCTCCTATATATCACAATGGTTTCAAAACTACAAACTTCTAAATTTTCCCTTTTCTTTAGTTAATGCTCCTTTTCGGTAGATTTATTCAAAGTGGTTGGATCTAAAAATAGCCTATGAGATAATGGGTTGATATAATTCGGCTCATTAATATTCATGACGTTATTATTTCTCAATGAAGTAAATATTCCAAAATAGGGAATTAATATAATACATAAATACTTAAACTGCTCTGATTTAATATTTCGACCACTAAGGGCCTTTGTCAAAGATTATCATGTCAAAATACACGTCACATTTTTGTTACATGCATTCAGCCATAAAATCAAAGAGAATATTTCAAAGAGTTATTATTTCTGACATGAATATGCATGAGGTAAGGGTTAAGGCATCAGCGTTTATTTATTAAGCGGCCACTATGGTGAGTTTTGCTGTTCTGGTGTAAGGGAGACAAATTCTACAGGCTTATGAAATAAATGGAGTCATCAAAATTACCTCCCTTGTTAGGGTGAAACCCTAATACACTGCATAACCAGATCAGCCAGCGTTTTAAATGCGTCATTTGATATCGTTCTATACTGTTAGCTACATAAGTCAGCAAACTAGATTCTGACTTTTTAAACGCGGTGGTCGATCTGGTTCTACACTGTCTACAAAATAGCTTGGTCTCTTTGTTGATATTTAAGGGGAATAAGTTTCTGTTGATTTCATGACCCCTTGTCAGGATCTGCTCTGGTTGCTTATGAAACGACAAAAGATTTCACCTACAGTTTCTACTAATTCGATACATTCTCTGTACATATGACATTATAAAAAGCCGTCTGATCAGGGTCGACTCTGTTTGCTTATGGCATAATATAGACCCGAGTATGTACTTATCTGCCTTGGTTAAATATTCCTGCGTTCACGTGTTATCATAAAACACAACTAATTAATATGCATGCTGTCATTATTTCTTATGAAAATGTTAACCCTCAACTATTATGTCAAGACGCTTATTAGATCCACGAGTTCTTAACCTTTAGCCTGCTGAGCAAATTATTTTTACAGAATAGTTCACCTTCTACATTGTCAAATTTCAAGCTACAGTCAGTTTGTCTACCAAAGTGCAATCAGGGTGTCAAACAGTTTGGATCCTGATGAGACGGCGAGTTACTCGACGTCTCATCTGGATCCAAACTGTTTACATAGGTATTCACTCATCCGCCTACAGCAGGGTAAACGGTACCCACAAAACCTAATACTTGCAGGAGGATGAAATAAGCACAAACAATATAAATCAGACAATGAGTGGAAAGCTAGGTCCAAGTTGTCATGTGTGTTAGACTGGCATACGACATTAAACTCTCTGAACATAATCATATAGTGCATATGAACTACAGTTGAACTTCGATATATCGAACTCGGATAAATCGAACTTCGGGATAACTCGAACTAAAAGTTATGTCCTTCCAAAATTTACAATACATAATTGTTCTAAAATTTATCACTACACATATCTAGAAACACACGTGGCAGCTTAAATGCAAATCAAAAGTAATGCTGAAATCTCCTACAGGAATTTCCAGTATTACTTTAGAACTAAATTAAGCTGTGAACTTGAGATATTGGTCAGATTGGAAATCTGATGACTCGAACCTCAGTTATCTCGAAGTAGTTTTATGACCCCTTGTAGTTCGAGAGAAGTTCAACTGTAGTATAACTCTGATTCTACAGTTCCTGTCATGTTCATAAAAACTCTTGTTCCTAATGTCATTATAAGAATCAGCTAACTGATATTCAAGCTGTCAGTATTTCTTACATGCATATTCATAAGGTAAATGGTCAAACTCCTGTCTATTACATTCTTCTTTGGGAACTTTCTGACCACTAAATATAATATAACATGGAAGTGTTCTTTAACACTTTAAATCTAGAACACAATAGTAGTGGCTTTTGGAAGTAGCGTAGAACCAGATCATAGAACATGGAAAGGGTTAACCCTTTCCTTCATATAAACGTGTTTTCACGCATTTGCAAACAGATTAGACCCAGATCAGACGTCTGGCTCCTATAGGAGCCGTCTGATCAGGATCTACTCTGTTGCTAATGGAATTTGATAGATCTGTTTCTTTAATTTCTAAAATGGCTACAATTTCCCACCTTCCATAATTCATTATAACTATTTTGTCAATGAATATTCAGGTATTGAAATTTGAACAGAGAAAAGGGCTAAGCAACCATCAGACAGTTATGTTTATAAATAATGTGGTCGCATTAGTCATGCTTATACAATCACACAATAGAAGCCTACAGAAGCTTTCTGTATCACTTTTGCGCTGCATTTAGCAACCACCTGTTTTTACAATCTCCTAAGTTAGTAGATGATATGGTCGCTTTAGAAAGACTCTTCTTTAACCATTTCCCTGTTCTACGTTTATTCCAAATTTCAATACACACTGAATATTCATAGACAAAATAGTTACATGTATAATGGAATATGGAAGGTAGAACATTGTAGCCATTCTTGAAAGTAAAGGAACAGACCTTTCAAATTCCATAAGCAAACAGAGCAGAACCTGATCAGACGGCTCATATAGAGGCCGTCTGATCTTGGTTTACTCTGTTTGCAAATGTGTGAAAACATGTTTATATGAAGGAAAGGGTTAATATAAATCTGATTCTACAGTTACTGCAGTGATAAAAATCCATGATGCCATTATGAAACTTCAACAACTTAACCCATTCCCTCATATTGACGCCTTTTGACGCCTCTGCAAAAGTCACCTGTTGAAACCATTGTGATAAATAGAGCATTTGCTCCTATAGGAGCAAATGCTCTATTTATCACAATGGTTTCAAACTACAAAATATTTAACTTTTCCTTTTCTCTAGTTTTTAATGTCCCTTTTCGGTAGATTTATTAAAAAAGGTTGGATCTAAAAAATAGCATATGAGGTAATGGGTTAATATTCATACAATCATAATGTTGTACATGACTATTCATCAGGTAAAGCTTTTGACATATTTTGAATGATTGCATACGGTAGAACCTGCCTTAACCCTTCTCTTGCTGAATTTTAAAATCCATTTCTCCTTCTTTACCCATGCCCTGTTGTATAATTACATACATCGTCACTGTGTACAAGTATTTCGCTGTGCAATCACTGCTGTGGAGTGCACTGGTTGCACAATCAACTTGTAAATAGTGCAGACCCTGATGAGACAGCTCCTGCAGGAGCTGTCTCATCTGGGTCTTCACTATTTACTGGTAGGTATATTGACGTGAATAGCAAGCGAAGGGTTAAGCGCTCATTCATTTATTGAATACAGGAGTCTTAAAAAGCAGTGGTTGTTTAATTCTGGGCAGAGGATATGAATATCCTATAGGAACTTTCTGCATTACGTCTGCATTACGCTTGACCTTCATGAAACTTCCACCTGCCTTGCAGACCCTTAATTAGACCTAGTTTTGATGACCGCTTCAGACAGTTTCTACTGTACAGAGTTTGCTGTGTTGTTTTCACATTTTACTTGTCAAGCGGGATAGATAGTTCTATCTAAAGTAGTTCAATCTAGAGTAGAACCTCACTAAAGCGACCACTAAAATATGTCTGATTCTGAATTTTAAAGCAGGCAGAACTGACTTTTGGGAAACTCGTACTTGATAATGATGAACGTAAGAATCAATCAATATAGGGCGAATTTGAAAGTCAGTTCGATACCGCTTCCTGTGGTATTTGAAGGGAGAAGTAAATCTCGCTAACATGACAACTCAAAAGATGTTTAATACAGATTGTAGCTTAAGGCAGGCCGAAAGTTATGCAGAAAAATCCTATATGAGGTTTTTTTTGCATTACTTTTGCCCCGCATTAAGCAACAACATGCTTTTAACCACATGGGGCCCATTTCGTGGGTCTAGATGATCTAAAAAGTCCAAAAAATTGATTGGGTCGATTTAGTGTAAAATGGCCTCCTGTGCTTTTAACCGTTTACTCCATAATTACGCTTTTCTACGCCTTTGCAAACAGAGTAGACCAAGATCAGACGGCTCCTATAGGAGCCGTCTGATCAGGATCTTCTCTGTTTGCTTATGGTGCAATTAAATATAGATGTAGTTCTGCAGAGTCTGTCAGAGCCAAACTGTCCTGTCTACATATGTCAAAATGAAAAATAATATAATTTGTAATGGTAATGACTGTCATAATTGCTTACACGAATATTCATGGAATAAAAGGTTAAAGACGCATTTATTAGTAAATCAAGTGTTCGCTTTTTAAAGGTTCCACTGTATTAGACCAGAAACATACCAAGTCTATGAATGCCAAAGACTACCGTATCACTCCAAATAACTCGGACACCCAGTCTCCCCACTTAATGGGTTTGTAAAGCTGAATAAGTCAATTTGGCACCGTTTTGTTAGCTTTAAAATTTGACATAGTAGTAAATAGTGTAGACCCTGATCAAACTGCTCCTGAAGGAACAATTTGATCTGGGTCTGCACTATTTGCCTAAGTGTGTCTGTCCGAATACTTAGAGTAATACAGGTATCGTGTTTTGTCCAAAGTCGACGAGGCAATTTGGGGTGTCAGAATCTGGAAAATGCGTGCATGTGTACACGGTAGGCGCGAACGTCACTCGGGACACCTCGGCTTTTTATTAATGAGAAACATATGGAATACATGCCACAGAAAGAGAGTACTGTATCATCAGTCAGCTGCTTGGTCGATGGAAGTGTAAAGTTATAATAGCAAACTGTTTGGATCCAGATATCAGAGCCGACGGTATCACGTTTATAAGATGCAGGACAATATTAACGAACGTTTTTGTTTTCAAGGACTCTGAAGAACAAGCTGTTCTCTTTCATTGTCGATCTTTTGCTCTCAAATCATTTACATGTACATGTATTACTTCCGCAAAAAATGATGTCTGCTTCAATATATTCAGATAGATGTTTTCCATTAACCCTTTCCTTCATACAAACGCATTTCCAGGCATCTGCAAAATCTTTTTCTTTAGTTTCTAAAATAGCCACAATGTTCAACCTTCTATATTTCATTATACATGTAACTATTTTGTCCATGAATATTTAGTAAGTATTGAAATTTGGAATAAATATAGAACAGGGAAAGGATTACAAAAACCAGAGAGAGAACGAAATAAATACATATCATAGTGGCAAACAATTACTGTAAAACCTCTCTATAACGACCATTAAATTGTGTTAATTAGTTGGTATTTAGGGCAGGTGGCTGCTTAACGCAACGTGAAAGTAAAACATATAGGAGCGTTCTGTTTTACTTTCACCTTGCTTTAAGCAGCCACCTGCCTTTAACACAATACACTTCATGTAATTTAGTGGCTGTTATAGAGAGGTCTTACTGTAGATCTAACTGAGTTGTGCGTTACGCGGCTTCATAACTGTTATCTGGATCCAAACAGTTTGTAACCGTTATGAAGAACTTGGAGGGATATATTTCATTAACCCTTTACTCCATAAATACGCCTTTCTGTGCCTTTGCAAACAGAGTAGACCCAGATCAGACGGCTCCTATAGGAGCCGTCTGATCAGGGTCTGCTCCGTCTGCTTATGATATAATGTAGATACGGTATTACAGTTCATGCCATGGTCAAACAATATTGTTTCCATTTTCTATTATAACAATTTATCTCATTAATATTCATGGTGTAATTATTTTTACATAAATCCACGGAGTAAAGGGTTAAACGCTAGCAGTGAATTTGTGTTAACCTATGCTTACAGTTTCGATCCAGATGAGTACCTCGGCGACTTGTAAAGATCCAGGCTGTTTGACACTGTTGGTGAGAGACACGGTAATACCCAACTAAACCGGACCTATTGCACAGGTCCAGATAAGATGTATAATTTTCAAGAATAACTTCTTTATTTCTCCACCAAACCCCATGTTGTGACCACTCTCTAGAATCGTCTCGTCGAGACGATTCTAAAGAGTGGTCACAGCATAGGGTTTGGTGGAGAAATGACGATTTTAGTATTTGAGTACGCCGGACCTATTGCACAGGTCCAGATAAGATGTATAATTTTCAATAATAACTTCTTTATTTCTTTATTATAATAGATATGAGTCTACATTTTTTATCAATACCAACAACTTCATATGTACATGTGGTGTATTAAAAATTCTGCCAACAAATGTTCAGGATGGCATTATTCCTTACATGAATATTACACAGGGAAGTGATTAACCCTATTAATCTATTCCAAATTCCAATACCTACTGCATATTCATGGACAAAATAGTTATAATGAAATATCGAAGGTGGAACATTGTAGCCATTTTAGAAAGTAAAAAAGCATGTCGTTCAAATTCAATTAGCAAACAGAGTAGACCCAGATCAGACGTGCATGCCGAGGTAACAAGCTCAATGGTGTGTTTGTATGTACATGTATACATTTTTTTTCTTACAATCGTGTCGTTTTTCATCAGGCCCGCACCCCAAGAAAAAACACACCTTACAAGCTCTTTATCGTGTGACCAGGTGGTTTAATATTAACCCTTCTCATGCTATAAAAAATAATGGTTACCCCATCTCTCATTTGCGTTACCCTTTCCTTCATATAAACGTATTTTCACGCATTTGCAAACAGAGGAGACCCAGATCAGACGGAGCCGTCTGATCAGGGTCTGCTCGGTTTGCTAAAGGAATTTGAAAGATCTGTTTCTTTACTTTCTAAAATGGCTACACTGTTCTACCTTCAATATTTCATTATAACTATGTTCTCTATATGAACATTCAGTAAGTATTGAAATTTGGAATAAACGTACATGTATAACAGAGAAAGGGTTAACTTTTTATAGACTTCCGATTCGATCAAACTTTGAGAAACTATTAACCGAGTGTCAAACAGCTTGGATCCTAATGAGATGACGTGTTACTCGGCGTCTCATCTGGATCCAAGCTGTTTTCAGATGTCAATATAGGCGCGCCTAACGGGTTAAGGGTTGAATATGACAGTGGCAAGACAGCAGACATCAAGAGGGACAGAAACATGGCTACGTGCAAGAAGATTCAAATGAGTCGTTATGAATTGGGCTTGATACGTGACAGCAATACAAAGGCGAAATCCATTCAGTCACAAATGCGTATGGTATGTAAATGAAATGATGTTTGTTTGTTGGTATTGGATTGACCGCTTTAACAGCATTTCAATCTTATCACGACGTCCAGTTACTTACAGGTGGACTAAGATCCCAAAGATTTTTCCATGCACGAAACAAATTGCATTGAAATTATATAAAACGAGATATGAGTGACTGTTAGTAATTACCGTAGGAATTTGGACACCCAATATTTCGTCTCTGTGGGCTTGTACAGCTGAAAAAAAGTCATTTTGGCACCATTTGATAATCTTAAATTAGACTGACATATAGTAGCCGAGGAGCAGTTTAATCTGGGTCTGCACTATTTGTCTAAGATTGTGCGAATTCTAAGGACAATGAGGGTGAATAAAAGAACAGGGATGTATATACTGTTATTTAGCTGGCACCCGTCAGGATGGGCGAATGTGTAGTTCTATATGATACGTCCATGCACGTCTTAATAAAGAATGCAGTAAACCAAGAGGCAAATAATACTACGTCCATCTGTGTCGGTTCATCACACCACACAGTGCTATAAAACATGCAAAGAAGCTCATGTTTATGCGTGTCGGTTCTTCACATTGTATATAATACATAACCAGGAAACAAAAGACTACGCATTTGTGGCGATTCTTCAAACCACTTAATAAAGAACCAGGGAAATAAGTATACGCCCGGGCGTGTCGGTTCTTCATACTGGGTGTCGTAAACCACAGGTGAAACAAGGCTACGTCTGTGCGTGTCGTTTCTTCACACTGGAACCAGGGAAACAAGGCTACATCTATGCGTTCTTCATACTGGAATCAAGGAAACACGACTACGCCTATGCGTGTCTTTTTCTTCATACTGGAACCAGGGGAACGGGGCTATGCCTACGCGTGTCGTTTCTTCAAACTGGGTGTAATTACCAACCATGGAAATAAGCTACGCCTATGCGTGTCGGTTCGTCATACTAGGTGTAATAAAGAATCAAGGAAGTGTTCTCCACATATGCGTGTCGGTTCTTTATACAGGGGGTAATAACGGGAAACACGCCTACGCTTAGGCGCGTCGGTTCTTAATACCGGGTGCAATAATGAACCAGGGAAACAAGCTATGCATATATGTCAAGGTTATTCAAACTGTGCTGAATACAAATTCAGAAAAAAACCAAGGTTGTGCCCGTGAGTGTCGGATATTCATGCCAAGATGCAATAAAAGAATATGAGAAACTAAAACTAAGTCATTTCTCCCTCTGCCATTTCTTCTAGTCCCTGGACTAGCCAAGTTTGTCGTCTGTGTCATTTTAGTTTTTATTTGTTTATTCCAGTAGCATAACATGAATGCCAGGCAATTCGGGTTATTGGCGTGCGTTTTGACAAATATATGTACAGTAAAATCGCTCTAATCCGGAATTTTAGCAAAGACGAATTAAGATCTTTTTAAAGCAAGTGACTGCATAATGCAGGGTAACAGTTATTTAGAAAGCTTCCAAATGATCTTTCTGTATGACTTTCACCTGCATTAAGCAGCCACCCGTATTAAATATCGGCTTTTATAATAAAGTTTAATGTTAATTCCGGTTTAGAGGCCTTTGCTGTATTCCTAAATGTCACACAGTTTCGACTGGGAGAAATTGTTCGTTTTCCAAAAAGGTCCGTCGTCTGCCCGGCTAATATAACTAGAATCACTAATAACTGTGGGTTAAGTCTTTATCTGATACACAGGACGCGTTTTACCGCATTTTAAACAGAGTAGACCCAGATCAGACAGCTCCTACAGGGACTGTCTGGACAGGGAAATTCTGTTTTCCTATAAAATAATATAGATATAACTTTGCAGTTTCTATCATGATAAATAATTCTCTTGTTCAGAATGCCATTACACGTACAAGTACAAATGTACATGAGATGTTCTTACACTCATTAAGTCTTACATAAATAATCACCAGGTATAAGGTTAACCCATATAGCCGATCTTATCCAAATCACAGGTGTTTGAAGCGAAGATTTAGTCACTACTATTGCCAAATCATTAAGGAACAGAATGAAAACTATTGAACATAAGAAGAATGTCCTAAAATAGCATTTGTACTGATTTCCGGGTGAGTTCCATCATTTCGACTACATACATTTATTGTCGAAAAGTTAAAATTTGCCAAACAAATCGGCACAAATGATTTGATCTACGCTTCGAACACCTGTGATCCAAATTAATATCTTGTAAGAATCTAATATTCATTTCCAGGGTATATTCCATATGATTTGTGTCTGCTTCAAGATGGAACATAACTCGGTGCAGATGCTAAAGAGAGGATCAGGTTAGAGCCTGACTAGACGTCACGTGCTGGCCTGGCTGTACATTGATTGTAGTTGTAATAGACCTCTTACTATTGTTTTCGTTTTACAGCAGTTTATATACAATAGAAACTGTCTTAAGCTGCCATTAAAACAGGTATAGTATGGGTCTTTAAGGCAGGTGGTAGCTTAATGCAGGTCGAAAGTAACACATAAAGCTCATTTAGGAGCTTTATGTATTACTTTTGTCCTGCATTAAGCAACCATCTGCTTTTCAAGGCGCCTATGTTCATTATATGAATGACCGCTTAGGACAGGTTCTACTATAAGTAGAGTTAAACTTATTTATAGCAATTATAGAGAGATATATTCCTATTAAGCAGGCGGTTGCTTAATGCAGGAAAAAAAAATAAGCAAAAAATCACTTCGTGAAATGTCTGCAGTTTTTCGTTCTTTATTAACCCTTTAACTCATATAGATGATTTTGACGCCTTTGTACATACATACAGGGTTGACAGAAAACAGAAGGCTACTGTAGGAGTCGTCTGATCAGGGTTTGCTCTGTTTGCTTAAGAAATAAATACAGGTCTGAATCTATAGTTTCGACATGTCGCTGTAAAATATTCACTTGTTCATAATGCCATTATAAAAGAAATCAGCAAATTGATATTAACGATGGTAGCATGTGTTGTCAAACCTTTATCTGCTATATATGCGTGTAAGAAATAATGACATCATAAATATTTATTAAATTTTTTAGACCCGAACTGGTTGAATAAATCTACCGAAAAGGAGTATTTACTAGAGAAAAGGAAAGTTTTAGAATTATGTAGTTTTGAAGCCATTGTGATAAATAGAGCATTAGCTCCTATAGAGCCAATGCTCTATTTATCACAATGGTTTCAAAATGTGACTTTTACAGAGATGCCAAAATGCGTCGGATTTTTAAAACATTTTTTTTCAAGGGAATTTACTGTTTTGATAAAAAAAATTAGAATTAGATCCATATCATGTCCTAAGCAAACAGTGCAGACCATGATCAGACGGCTCCAACAGGAGCCGTCTGATCTGGGTCTACTCTGCAAAAGTGAAAAGGCATTTACATGAAGGAAAGTGTTAAGCTGCCATGATTTTCTGTTTATTTCGCAGATGTTTCACTGTAGTACAGGTAGTCCATTTATTTGTCATAAATCATCTGACAGCCAAACAGCTGTAGAAGGGAGGTGCTACACTAGCCATTTACCTCATGAAAATTCATGTAAGAAATAATGACACCATGAAAACACGGATGTTTTAATGTTATATGAACAAGCCTTGACAGAAACTGTTGAATCAGCTCTATTATTATTTTATAAGCAAACAATGAAGACCCTGATGAGACGACTCCTGCAGGAGCCATCTCATCTGGGTCTAATCTGTTTGCAGAGGCGTGGAAAGGTAAATCTATCAGGCAAATGGTAAAGTTTACTCTGGGTCCAGTTTGTATATATACTAAACTGCCATCTGATGTAAAGTGATTTATAGTAAAGGTAAATGGGTACAACGGCGTGAATGTTTCTTTCAACACCATGATCCAATTTTTGAATACCGTTGCAAGCTCTTTGGATAAATCTACAGAAACGGAGCATTTACCAGAAAAAAGGAAAAGTTTGGAATTGTGTAGTTTTGAAACGATTGTGATAAATAGAGCATTTGCTCCTGTGGAACAAATGCTCTATTTATCACAATCGTTTAAAAAGTGGCTTTTATAGTGACGTCAAAAGGCGTCAATATGAGGGAATGGGTTAAACAGGTGATAGCTTAACGCAGGACAAAAGTAATACAGAAAGCTCCATTAAGCATCCAACTGCTTTTACAGACCCCTGTGTTAGAATATGGTTGCATTGGCGAGATTCTACTATATGTTTACGATCGTGGTCTCAACTAGATCCAAACTGTTTGACAATATATTCGCGAATCTGAAAATAAAATAAATAAAATCTTGGATAGTCTGAGAGTTGTATAATCCGAGCTTTATCCTCTGGCATGGTTACCTCCAGATCGTATCACACTGGCCCACTTGTAGGAAGCTAGTAACCACATCAGTGACAGGGTCAAGAATCGAACCTTCGACCTACCGTTACAGAACCTTGCACCCAGAATATACGGGATCTGTTTTTCATACAAGTTAGACCAGTACAATGTAATTGTGAAGACGAAAACTGAATAATTGTTTCCGCCAAATGACGACTCTTTACCAGATATATACATGTATTCATGGAAGAAATGATGACACCATGAACACAACTTAGTTGTTGTTTTGGCCATAGCAGAAACTGTAAAATCAAATCTTAAATAGTCCTTAAACAAATAAAGCAGACCCTGATCAGATAGTTCTCACAGGAACCATCTGATCAGGGTCTTCTTTGTTTGCAAAGGTTTGAAAAGGCGCCTCTATCAGGTAAAGGGTTAACGCGTAGAATGCAGTGGACCCATCACTGATATACAGTAAAATATCGATTATTCGAACACTAAAATTCGTATCATTATTGATCTCTAAGACAGGTGGCAGCTTAATGCAGGGTGAAAGGGTGAAAGTCATGCAGAAAGCTCCTCGACTTTCACCATGCATTAAGCGGCCACCTGCCTAAAAGGTTCTAAATTCTTCTAAACAAAAAAATCGAATAATCGAGATTTAACTGTATCACCCTGTCATTCATACAAATTCAAGCATTTGCAAACAGAGTAGAATCGGATCAGACGGCTCCTGTATATCTGTTCTGTTTGTTTATGGAATAATAAAGATATGATTCTACAGTTTTTCAGTTTAAAAGTGCATTATAAAACGTCACTTTTTCTTATATGAATATTCAACAGGTAAATGGTTAACCCCATTTTAACTTGTATAACTCGTCCATCGTGCATTTAAACCTTATACTCTATAGATGCGCCTTTTAATGTAAACAGGGTAAACCCAGATCTGACAGCTCCCGTTGGATCAGGAAGTGCTATGTTTGCTTGTATAATACTATAGACGTGATTCTACTGTTTCTATCATCACCACTATCCCCCATGTTCACATGTGTTATTAACTTATTATAAGAAAATCATCTAATTTATTTATTTTGATGATGTCATTTTTTATGTGAACATTTATGACGTAAAAGGTTAATATCCGCAACGTGTGAATAGTTAATGATAATTATCAATAAATATCGCCCCACTCAGAGGAGGGAATATTGCTGTAGCTGTTATCTCCCAATCATTACAGCTCGTTTGGCGTTATCCCATTAGTGACGATATCAATTAACAACTACAGTAAAACCCCGCTAATGCGACCACCTAAAAGAGGTATATTGTTGGGTGCTAGATGCAGGTGGTAGCTTAATGCAGGGCAAAAATAAGGCAGAAAGTTCCTATAGGAGCTTCTGCATTACTTTTGTCCTGTATTAAGCAACCACCTGCTTACAAACACACACATGTTTATCCATTTAGTGGTCGCATTAGAGGGGTTCTACTGTATGTACATGTATAACAGAACCCCTCTTTAGCGACCGCTTGGTGACTAGACATTGGTGTATTTAAAAACAAATTATTGCTCAATGCTTGATGAAAGTAATGCAGAAAGCTCCTACAGGAGCTTTCTGCATTACTTTTGTTCTGCATTTAGCTATCACCTGACTTTAACACCCGGAATTATGCCTCTTATAAGTGGTCGCTTTCAAGAGGGTTTACTGTACTGGTAATTCTTTCCATCTTGCGGATGAACATAATGATAACTTTTGCAAAAAGTTGGAATTTAGATGAGACGCCAAGTAACTCTGTGTGTCATCAGGATCCAGACTGATTCCCCGATAAAAAAATTCATAAACAAAATATATAAATAAAAACAAGAAACAAAAGAGGGAATAAAATGTTCGTTGAGAATTGAAGCAGACGACATATTTGCAGATAGATGTTGATTAGTGTTCAAAGAGAAATAATTTTCTTCCCAGAGCGACCAGACAGAGACTATGATGGCGCCGCTGGACTTTGAAGCTGTCTTGTAATCATGCGTTTTGGAATGCAGTAAAATCACTATAAAGCGACCACCAAAAGCGAAGAATAATTCTCACTAATAAAGACACGTGGTAGCTTAATGCAGGAGGAAAGTAATGCAGAAAGCCTCTCCAATAGCTTTCTGCATTACTTTCGTCCTGTATAAATCAACCACCTGCTTCTAAAGACACACATGTCTATTCATTAAGTGGTCGCTCTAGAGGGGTTCTATTGTATTGTCGATATTTTTCCAGAGGCTTGATGTCTCTACAGTTTGAGCTAATTGAACGGCACATTTGCATTGGGTGATCAGACGACACTGAAAAGAACATTTACTGGGCTAGAATAGAAATATCCAATGGGACGTTTTGCAACCTTTTTGTTTGCTAGGATTGCTTGTTTTGCACTTCTAAAGTACATGTATCGTTGTTTCCATCTAACCCTTTACCTGTTCAATATTCATGTAAGAAATAATGACACCATGAATACTTATTAGCTGAACTTTTGTATATATTTCAAAGGAATTTTAAGATCTGACAGAAACTGCTCTGACAGAAACTGTAGAGTCAGATCTATGTCATGCCATAAGCAAACAGAGCAGACCCTGATCAGACCGTTCCGATAGGGGCCGTCTTATCTGGGTCTACTCTTTTTGCAAATGCGTAAAAAAACGTTTACATGTTTATGAAGGAAGGGGCTAACCCTTTCTCTATTTATTATTAACGGTATTGTTAGAAATTGTAAAGTCAACTCTATTATAATTTCATGAGCAAACTACAGTAAAACCCCGCTAATGCGACCACCTAAAAGAGGTATAATTCTGGGTGCTAGATACAGATGGTAGCTTAATGCAGGACAAAAGTAATGCAATTGCCTAACACATTTATGCGAGTCAGGTCACAGATAGCGGGGTAAGGGTTAAAACACAATCGGAATGTCACATAGTTTGAATTCTCGCGAGAAACCGTGTAATATGACGTGACATCTGGATCCTTACTATATTGTTAACCCTTTACTCCTTTGAGACGTGTTTTAAAGACCATGCAAACAGAGTAGATCAGACGGCCCCTGTAGAAACCGTCTGATCAGGGTCTGCTCTGTTTGCTTATGTAGATCTGATTCTACAGTTTTGTCCAGGGCTTACACTGTTCATTATGTCATTATGAATAATTATGCTAATTAATATTCATACATGCACTATTTCTTACATGAATATTCATGGAGTATAAGTTTAAAGGTAAAGCGACCTCACACACATAGTATGGAAACATACAAATATACTTGGTCACTCATTAATAAAATGTACCTTATCGGCTCTGGCGTTTTTCAAACAGTTTACATCCAGATCGACACGGTCACTTCAGGGATACATGGTGTTATCAGGGTCTGCAGTGTTTGTTATTTTGTATACAAATCAAATCAAAACAGCTTTAAGCAAAATTCCTTGCCTCTCGCCTGCATGTTATTACAAAGTAATGCAATACATGAAAAACGTGAAATTGACAGAACTTTACAATAAAAACTAAAACACACGTGAAGAGTTGAACTGTTTTAAACAATAATATCTGAATGTTTATCATCGTTTATTGTAAACGATATCATGCACTCGATGAACTTTAGTCCACCTAACTGTTATGCACCCGGTGTACACTGTCAGCGGCCATCAAACAGGGGTCTAATTATGGGTCTGTAATGCAGGTAGAAGTTTAATGCAGGCCAAAAGTAATGCAAAAGGCTCCTATAGGAGTTTTCTGCATACTTTTGCCCTGCATTAAGCAACCACCTGCTTTTAAAGACCATTACCTTCAATAAATGAATGAGCGCTTAGGACAGGTTCTACTGTAGTGCTATTTAGTAGACCCTGATCAGATTGCACATACATGTATTCGTCACTGCAATATATGCAGTAGGCATAACCTTAGCGCATTTGTATAGTCAGTGTTCCTAAAATGTGATACATGGAAACAGTGTAGACCAAGGTCAGACAGGCTTATCTCAAAATGAAAATTAGATTCATTCAAAGTGTATATTTGGACGAGGGTACTAAGAAACATAGGCTATTACTGGTTTACCCTTAAAGGATTGAGACACGTTTTACGCAAACAGAGTAGACCAAGCTCTGTCATCACCTGTAGGAACTGTCCGACCAGGATATAGACTCTGTATATAGATCTAGAATTAAAGTCTTTGCCAAGGCCAAAAAGATCTTGTTCACGTGTCATTGTTAAATATCAGCTAATTATTATTCATGAAGGCATTATTTCTTCTATAACAAATAGTCATCAGATAAAGGGTTAACCCTTTTCTCCATGAATATTTATTGTTTAGGATACATGAACGGCAGGTGAATTGATATCTTAAAGGTCCTGAATACAAATAGTGCAGACAGATCCTGATCAGACAGCTAGTACAGGAGATGTCTGATCTGAGTCTACACTGTTTCCAAAAATGCGTTAAACGGCGTATCTATGGAGTAAAGTGTTAGTACATCTAACTAACATAAATATTCGGACTATAAACTTAGGCAAATAGTGCAGATCCAGATCAAACTGCTCCTGTAAGATCAGTTTGGCGAGTGTCTACTATTTATTACTAGGTCAAAATGGTGCCAAACATATTTACAGTATAGTCTTGCTAATGCGACCACATGGGTTATTAACATAAGAGTCTGAAAAAGAGTAGTTTTGTGTTATTAATGCAGGACAAAAATAACACAAAAAGCTCATATAGGAGCTTTTTGCATAACTTTTGTCGTGTATAAAACTACCACCTATTTTTAAAAAAACCTCCAGAATGATACTTCTTTTGAGTGGTCGTATTAGCGAGACTTTGCTGTATTCAGCTTTAGATACAAATATACAGTAGAACCTGTCTTAAGCGGCCATCAAAAAGAGGTCTAAATATGAGTATGTAAGGCAGGTGGTAGCTTAATGCAGGTCAAAAGTAATGCTGAAAGCTCCTATAGGAGCTTTCTGCATTACTTTTGCCCTCCATTAAGCAACCACCTGCTTTTTAAGACTCTTATTTTCAATAAATGAATGGCCCCTTAAGAGAGGTTTTAATGTAGAGGGGAGATATTGAGTGTCCGAAAACGTGGGTTAATTAATGGTACCCGTTATTATGTAGCGACTGATTTGTTTACTGTCTAGATGGAACTGGCATCTCATTTACACGGCAGTCTTCTCCTTATGATACCAATTAGTCTCGCAGGTTTGCGTTCTGCAAGATTGCCAGCCAAGAGGTGTTTATTACAATGATTGCTCCCTTGTTATTACCGCTTCTAACCCTTATCAGACTGAAAAAATAAAGTCAGCAAAACCCCCGTCAACTGTTACAATCTAATTTCACTTAGACCCCATTCTTTCGAGCTGCTAATAAACGACAACAGAACCTTTCTTAAGCGGCCATTCATTTACACGTGTAACGAGCTATTGGATGAAATAGTAAACGAGGATGGAACAGTGAAAAAAGTATTAAATACGATAGGACCTGTCCTAAGCGGCCACTCATATATTGAATATGGGGATCTTAAAATCAGGTGGTTGTTAAATGCAGGGCAAAAGTAATGCAGAAAGCTCCTATAGGAGCTTTCTGTATTACTTTTGACCTGCATTAAGCAACCACCTGCCTAACATACCCACAATTAGACCTCTTTTTGATGGTCCTTTAGGACAGGTTCTACTGAACTGGCCATGTTTGAAACACATTGGAGTGATTCGGCGTCTCACCTGGATCCATGGTGTTTGCAAATGCCTTGTATTTAGCATGAGAATGGTAGATATTTCCCTAATAACCTATACAGACATGTTGGATCCAGATTTATACCTTTCCCTGTTTTACATTTATTCAAGATTTAATTAAATCATTAAAATTCATAGACAGAAGCAATAAAATGGACCATGGAAATTGGATTTGTTTTCACCATGGTGCACACCGTAAAGCCAGGTCTATATTATTTCATCTACCTGAAGTCTGGTCTATATTATTTCATAAGCAAACGGAGTAGACCCTGATCAGACGGCTCCTATAGGAGCCGTCTGATCTGGGTCTACTCTGTTTGCAAATGCGTGAAAAGGCATTTATATGCAGGAAAGGGTTAAACAATTGATGACGTTGTTTACGGATTTGAAAAGAACGAATTATCTCGTGATAAATAACCCTTTACACGCTAGTGGCCTTGATAACCTTTACGTAACATTTTCAATCCAATTACGACACCGAGTTACTCGGCGTCTCATCGGGATCTAAACTACAAGACAACTTTAACTGCAATTTAAAGGGGAAACGGAAGACAAAATGATCTTGAAAATGACAGCAGACGACAAGCGTTTTGAAAATTAACAATTACTAAGCGCGCAGTAAATTAAAGCAGACGACATTTTGTTTGCAGACGAACTTATTTTACCCTTATTCCTCATACAGACACCTTGTTACGCTTTTGCAGATAGAGTAGACCCAGATCAGACGGCTCCGAAAGGAGCCGTCTGATCAGGATCTGCTCTGTTTGATTTTGAAATAATAGATTTCTGATTCTGCTGTTTCTGTCATGACAAATTATCGTGTTTACATGCCACTATAAAATGCAACTAATTGATATTCATGCATGCATTATCTATTACATGAATATTCATGCCAGAAAGGGGCTGCTAATGCACCCTGAGTTGACGAGCAAAAGTACACCCCTACTCCAGGGAAATGGTGGGCTCGGGAGCGATCCTTGATCGATAAGCCAGCGATATTGACTATATGTGACCGGCACCAGCGTATACTACTGTATTGATCCAACATTACGACGCTGCATGCCTGATGA
Organism: Azorinus chamasolen; assembly: GCA_963576725.1. Classification (NCBI taxonomy): domain Eukaryota; kingdom Metazoa; phylum Mollusca; class Bivalvia; order Cardiida; family Solecurtidae; genus Azorinus; species Azorinus chamasolen. The sequence continues at coordinate 27,434,661 of OY755248.1, forward strand.
AGACTCCTCACTTGCCTTACTGTCACGAAAACTGATAACGGAAAACACATTGTTATGATTGTTTTTTTTGCCTGTGTTACGTTGCAAGTGGGTTAGTCGCGATGTAACAATTCGATATACCGTGTAAATGTCGTGATAGTATTGTCGGATTAAGGATTATCAATATACGTTTTTATATACGTGCACTCTTACAAAGCGATTGGATATCGATTACGACACAGTCTGGACTGGGATTAAGGGAGTTTGTGTATGTTATACATGCACAGGCCTGTGACGAAGCTTGATTACTCGGTATAAGGTACTAGTACATGTATTGGGTATTTAGAAACACTGCTTTTAACCCTTTGCCTGATGCAGAGGCATTTTAAACCTTTTGTAAATAGAGTAGACCCAGATCAGGCGGATCCTGCAGGAGCCATCTGATCTGGGTCTGCTCTGTTTGTTAATAGAATTAAATAGATCTGATTCTGCCATGCTCAAAATTATGTTTTAACCCTTTCCCTGTTCTGTATTTAGGACAAATTTCAATACCTACTGAATATTCATTAACAAAATAGTTATAAAGAAATCTGGAAGGTGGAACATTGTAGACATTTTAGAAAGTAAAGAAACAGATCTATCAAATTTTATTAGCAAACAGAGCAGACCCTGATCAGACGGCTCCTCTAGGAGCCGTATGATCTGGGTCTACTCTGTTTGCAAATGCGTGAAAACACGTTTATATGAGGGAATGGGTTAATATGTCGTATAAAATAGCTAATTTATATCCATGATGTAATTATTAATTCGTAATTACATGCACATGAATATTCATTAGGTAAAGGGTTAAACTAAACTCTTATTTTCTTGGACGAAGGGCGAACAAGTGCTCGACATCGGTGATATAAACAAAATATTCATTTTAATTGGAAATAAATCACAGAGGACAGCCTCGTCGCTTTAATCTTGAGAATGTTGGTAACAAATATATGTTGAAAGAAGAGCGTTCTATGTCTATATATTCACCGATATTGACTTCAATAGTCAATAAATATATAAACCTACTTTTGCTATATATAGAGTTCATGGCTTCTCATTTGTTATCGCTTTTCAAGTGAAACTAAACAGACGTTGAATTGCTTTTCAAGTGAAACTAAACAGACGTTGAAATGTATAATTATTGATTTTTAAAAGGACTATCGTCACGGGACGTGAATTAAATACGTATCTTTAACCATAAACACAGGCCCTTTGTACAGGCCGGCAATGGATTAATTACATGTAGTATGAAAAAAACCAAGTGGCTTTACTTGGTGCATGATAATAACGCGCGATAAATAGGCTGGATTATGCGCTCTGTTGGATAAAAAACGTATAGGATATTGGTGTTATTGTATGAGATAAACAAGAGGCATTCGATGGGTGCCAAGTTTTTGTAACAATTATACATGCAGGTATCTGCAGTGTCTGAATGCCATGACTGAGTTCTCAACATGTTGGTAATTAGGCGGTACTGGATCGGAAAATAGTTGGTTCGCTCAAGCCTTTTCTGTGACTGGTACCAGTTCGGATTTTCTGTGATACATACATATGAGTGATGGAATCCTAGATAACCTGGCGATGGAAACCAAAGGGATGACATACGGAATGCTGGTTACCGTGGTGATTGCCTCGGTGCTAGGGCGAAGCTGGGCGCAAGACGATTTCTCAGGTAAATTTGCACGTGCAAACGTGTGAACTTTTGCACTTTCCATGGATGGATGTCTTAATTTTATTCTATTGTCACTTGACAATTAAGATCATATATTGCGCGTACTGTGTAAGAATTTAACACCTTCTATTGCAAAGTCATTTTCTCAGGTAGATAAAACATCTTTAACTGGTCTGAAAACAAATTTAACCCTTTCCTTCATATAAACGTGTTTTCACGCATTTTCAAACAGAGAAGACCCAAATCAGACAGCTCCCATAGGAGCCGTCTGTACAGGGTATGCTCTGTTTGCTAATCAAATTTGAAAGATCGGTTTCTTTAATTTTTAAATTGGATACAATGTTCTACCTTCCATATTTCATTATAACTGTTTTGTCCATGAATATTCAGTAGGTATTGCAATTTGGAATAAAAATAGAACAGGGAAAGGGTTAACCGTTATCTAACTTATTTTGTAAGGACTGTACAGTAAAACCTCGCCATTCCGAACTATCAGTAATGGCAATTTGAGAACTGTTTAAGCAAGTGGCTTTCACCCTGCATTAACCATTTCCTCCATAAATACGCCTTTCTATGCCTCTGTAAAAATCATCTGTTGAAACCATTGTGATGAATAGAGTAATTGCTCCTATAGGAGCAAATGCTCTATTTATCACAGTGGTTTCAAACTAAAAAAAATCTAAAAATGTCCTTTTCTCTAGTTAATGCTCCTTTTCGGTAAATTTATTCAAAGTGTTTGGATCTAAAAATAGCCTATGAAGGAATGGGTTAAGCTGTCACCCGTCTTAACCCTTTACTCCATGAATATTCAAGTAAGAAATAATGTCACCATGAATACAATGTATCAATTAGATTGATTGTTAAAATAACGATTGAACTCACCAATGTTTGGACTATGACATAAACTGTAGAATCATATCTATATTATTTCATAAGCAAACAGAGCAGACCCTGATTAGACGGCTCCTATAGGAGCCGTCTGATTTGGATCTACTCTGTTTGCAAAGGCGTAGGAAGGCGTATTTATGGAGTAAATCGATAAAGATACTTATTTGTGTGTTCGGATAAGCGACGTTTTACAGTACAGTAAAACCTCTCTATAACGGCCACTAAATTACATCCAGTATTTTGTGTTAAAGGCAGGTGGCTGCTTAAAGCAAGGTGAAAGTAAAACAGAACGTTCCTATAGGAGCGTTCTGTCTTACTTTCACCTTGCTTTAAGCAGCCGCCTGCCCTAAATACCAACTAATTAACACAATTTAGTGTCCGTTATATAGAGAGGTTTTACTGTATATTTTGAGACTTATAATGGACCCAGATGACGCTCTAAAGTCCATCTACATCAAAAGTTTGTGGCCAGTACGCTAGTTAACTACAGTACCCCCCCCTCCTGAAGCGACTACTGTATGAATAAAACATGGGTGCTTAACCCTTTCCCTCATATAAACGTGTTTTCACGCATCTGCAAACAGAGTAGACCCAGATCAGACGGTTCCTGGAGGAGCCGTCTGATCAGGGTCTGCTCTGTTTGCTAATAGAATTTGATAGATCTGTTTCTTTGCTTGCTAAAATGTATACAATGTTCCACCTTCCATATTTCATTATTACTATTTTGTCCATGAATATTCAGTAGGTAGTGAAAATTGGAATAACAAAGACCAGGGAAAGGGTTAATCCTTTCCCTGCTAATGTAAGAAATAATGACAACATGAATATTATCAGCTCAGTTTTTATTAATGTAAACTTTTCAAGCGAAGTTTTTGCTTTGACAAAACCTTAGAATGGGAACTATATCCTGTCAAAAGCAAACAGGGCAGACCCTGATCAGACAGTTCCTATAGAAGGGCATGCTCTGGGTCTAGTCTGTTTGCAAATGTATGAAAATGCGTTTATATGAGGGAAAGGGTCAAATTAACAGATGGATGCTTAATGCAGAACGAAAGCAATCAAGAGAGCTCCTACAAGAGCTTACTGCATAGTTGCCGCTCTGCATTAACACCTTACTCCATGAGTATTATTTAAGAAATAATGAATACAAAAATATTAACCCTTAACTCCATAAATACGCCTTTCTACGCATCTGCAAACAGAGTAGACCCAGATCAGATGGCTTCTATAGGGACCGTCTGATCACGGTCTCTCTGTTTGCTAAAGGAGTAATATAGATATATATCGATTATACAGTTTCTGGCCATTACCAAAACTAGCTACGTCCATGTGCTATTATAGCAATTAATATACATGTAATTAATATTCATGATGTCATTATTTCTTGTATAACTATTCATGGAGTAAAGGATTGATTAACTGAATTTTTAGTAACACTTCAAACAAAGACTTCTTTTTATCATGATCAGATTTATAATATTTCATAAGCAAACAAAACAGACCCTGATTGGTCAGGCAGTTGCTACAGGAGCCGTCTGATCTAGGTCTACTCTGTTTGCAAAAGCTTTAAAGAGCGTATTACATGTAACAGAATAAAGGGTTAAGCCATAACCCTGCCTTTACGACCCAGTATTAACCTTTTCCCTGATCTATGTTTATTCCAAATTTCAATACCTACTGAATATTCATGGGCAAAATAGTTATAATGGAACATGGAAGGTGGAACATCGTAGTCATTTTAGAAAGTATATAAACGTTGCTATCAAATTCCATTAGCAAACAGAGTAGACCCTGATCAGACGGCTCCTCTAGGAGCCGTCTGATCTGGGTCTACTCTGTTTGCAGATGCGTGAAAACACGTTTATAATTATGAGGGAAAGGGTTAAACCACTTTTGGTGGTAGTTTTATAGAGGATTGACTGTTCCGTTGTTTCAGTAGCATTTCTTAAAAATTCTCACGTAAGAATCCTAACCTTGGTAATTAGTTACCTGCATTCACCACTCTGTTCGTATGTTTGATAAGGAATGAGAGAAACATTACCATTTACCCCGCTGTCAAAAAAATAATGCCTGCTCAGTTTTGGATCTGGCGAAATTTTGACTACGTCTGCATCGAACAAGCTTTAGGGGAAACTGTTGACTGAGTGTCAAACAGCTTGGATCCTGATGAGACGCCGAGTTACTCGGCGTCTCATCTGGATCCAAGCTATTTGTAAATGCGAGTCAGGTCTGGAATAGCGAGAGAAAGGTTAATACCGAAACATTGAACAGACGAAATACGTTGCAGACGAAACATGCTGCAGACGAGAATTGCTAGGCAGGCTGACAGGTAAAATATAAAAACACACTGTTACAACCTTGACTCTCTGCAAGACACGAAACGTTCAGTAGGCCTATTTGAATGTGTGTCTGTATAAAAACTATAAACCATAACCATGTTGTGAAAATTGTCGTCTGGTGAAACTCTCGGCTGCTACTGGTAAACTATTTTCCAATTTGTGTAGTTGTTTTATAAACAGTTTGCATAGTGACAAGCAGCATGGATCTTGATAAGACGTCGGATTACCCGGCGGACCATCAGGATCCAAACTGTTTACAAATACTCGGCTAACCTCTAGTAGCAGAATATGGAGTATGCTATCTGTCTTCAACTTTGCACCATCAATCATTTTCTCCATGAGTATTTATGTAAGAAATAATGCTATCATGAATATTATTGAGATTAATTGTTATAATAGCACATGCACATGTGAAGTGTTGGCCATGGCAGACACTGTAGAATCATATCTATATTATATCATAAGCAAACAGAGCAGACCCAGATCAGACGGCTCCTACAGGAGCCGTCTGATCTGGGTCTACTCTGTTTGCAAAGGCAGAGAAACGCATATTTGTGGAGTAAAGGGCTAACTATTTGCACACTAAGTAAGTTTTCGTCTGCAACAATTGTCGTCTGCTTCAATTCTTAAAATGAAATTTCTCTCATTTCTTCCCCAAAATATGGTCAAAGTGTCAAACAGTTTGGATTTTGATGCGACGTCACATTATGCGGTGTCTCATTTGGATCCAAACTGTTTGTATAGGTATTCACAGTTTTTTTCCGCTGGCGTGCAAAGAGTATAATTATATGTAGAGAACCATGAATGTGTGGATATTAATAAGATGGAATTTGAAAATGTCATATGAACAAAGAAATCTGTAGAGTCCGGTCTATATTATTGCAGTAGCAAACAGAGCAGACCCTGATCAGACGTCATTTTACAGAAACCGTCTGATTTGGGTCTACTCTGTTTGCAAAGGAGTCAAAAGGGGATATATATGAAGTTAAAGAATAAAAAGTATTTCTGCTAATATTGCTGGCATATACGATACATCAGTCAGTTTTTATCTATTCAGACACTGAATAACTAGACTATGATCAGGATAACATTGTGTAACACTCATGGTATTTTTCTCAGTCAAAGAGATGAATGTACGGATGATTTGTAACCTTTTACATCCATTTATTCATGTAAACATAATGACACCATGACTATTTATTAACTTTATAATGGTACACGAACATCGCATGTTTTGGCTGTGGCAGAAACTGTAGACTCAGATCTATATAAGCCCATAGAGCATAACAGAGCAGACCCTGATCAGACAGCTCCAATGGGAGCCGTCTGACCTGGGTCTACTCTGTTTGCAAATGGATGAAATGTTATCTCTATCAGACAAAGGATCAACTGTGTACCACAATCCACTTGATTTGGGATTTAACCGTTCAATGTCTTATATCCTATTTAGCATATGGTAATCCACGAGATTTACCTATTTGCACGCAAACACAGAATTTGTTTTAAAAAATGAAGCGAGATTAGGATGAGGCGTCGAGCAATAGAGTAACTCATTGTCCCAGCAAGGTTGTATTTGAACTTATTTTGGTAACTGATCGTAAGTTGGGGACGAAATGTGCCCTAAATACCCTATGTATCTAGACACCCCGTCCCCACTCTTCATAGGGTTATGAGGCTGAATACGTCAATTTTGGCATCATTTTGATAACGTTAAATTAGACTTACTGAGTAGCAAAAAGTGAAGACCCTGATCAAACTGCTCCTTCAGGAGCAGTTTGATCTGGGTCTGCACTATTTGCCTAAACCTGTCTATCCGAATATTTAAGGTAAGTATGGTAATAAAAGTGAAGTATGTGAGCTGAGAGCTGAAGCAGATAACAGTTATTAAACACTTTACATACGCTAAGTATGGCCTACTTGTTGTCAAGTACAATTCTATGTTTTTAAGTTTTTCATCCATTTTTCTTCTTAACCCTTTCCCTCATATTTACGGCTTTTGGAACCTTTGCAAACAGTGTATAGGCACAGATCAGACAGCGCTTGTAGGAGCCGTATGATCAAGATCTGGTCTGTTTGGTTATGGAATAATATAGACCTACTTGTACAGGTTTTGCCAATGCTAAACTCTCTAGTGTTCAATTAGTATCATTAAAAACAGAATAAATCTTATTTTTATTCATGGTGTGACATTCTCTTACATGAATATTCATGAAGGAAGTGATTCAAATGCAGTAGAGTCATGTATAGTTTGACAAAGCCTGGTGAGACAGTAAGTTACTGGGGACGATGAGCCACTCAGTGTCTCAGATTAATTCAAACGTATTTATCATTAGCTGTTAATTCACCACTAGTGTACGAAGACTAAGAGTGCATTTGTTAGCTAGAAACAAATTACAGTAAAACCCCTCTAATGCGACCAGCAAAAAGGGGCATAATTCACAGTGACAAAGGCAGAGGGTAGCTTAATGCTGGACGAATGTTATGCAGAAAGCTCCTATAGGAGCTTTATGCATAACTTTCGTCCTACATTAAGCAACCAACTGCTTATAAAGACGACCATGTTTATTCATTAAGTGGTCGCATTAGAGGGCTTTTACTGTATAGAAGAACATGTCTACAGCGACCACATAATGACTAAACACAGAGGTCTAGAAGAGCAGGTGGTTGCTGAAAGCAAGACGACAGTAGTTACAGAAAGCCCCTATTGGAACAGTTCGACTTCTGTATAACTTTCGTCTTGTATTAAGATGCCACCTGTCTTAAAAATTAAATTAAAACTCTAGAATTAGACTTATTTCAGGTGGTCACTTTAGACAGAGCTACAGATAAAGGTGCGTACCCAAATAATAAAATCGTCATTTCTCCACCAAACCCTATACTGTGACCACTCTTTAGAATCGTCTCTTCGAAACGATTCTAAAGAGTGGTCACAACATAGGGTTTGGTGGACAAATAAAGGATTTATTCTTGAAAATGTTTTAATTTTTGCATCTTATCAGGAACTCTGTATAGGCATGTATTACTGTATAGGTATTCTGTATAAATTTAGATTTACGACTTGGGTCAAAAGACAACCCATGCTCTATTGTACACAGCTTAACAGGTTTGATATCTTATACTCTTAAATTGGAATGTATTTTCGGGTATTTTTTGTAATCTGATACATATAAAATGCACAATTTGTAACATTGATTCAGTCGAGATAGGCAACTTATTTGCATACTAACTAATTATGTGAACTTTATGCAAGCACAACGCTGCATCGATGAGGTGTATTTTGTACAAGTTGAAACTGTTAAAATCCCTTGTTTGGATTACTTCTTCTTTTTTCAGCTGTAGCAATGTTGACCCTAGAGTGACAGGTATATATCAATTATCTTTCTCGGCGACTTTCATTTCATTTTGGAACCACATACACATGTTTTTGTACTTCACGCATTGTAAGAACTAAGTTTGAACATGCATTTTCTTTCTCTATTTCACGTAAGCGTTTTCATGCGATTATCACTATTTTAATTGTATATTAACCCTTTACCTGATGTTAGAAATATTGACATCATGAATATTTATGAGCTAATTTGTTAACAATGGTATATGAACACAGGATATTTTGGGTATGTCAGAAATTGTAAAATTATATTGACAGTAGAACCCCTCTAATACCACCACTTAATGAATAAACACAGCTGTCGTTATAAGCAGGTGGTTGCTTAATGCAGGACAAAAGTAATGCAGAAAGCTCCTCTAGGAGCTTTCTGCATTAGTTTTATCCTGCATTAAGCTACCACCTGCCTCTACCACCCATAATTATACCTGTTTTAGGTGGTCGCATTAGAGGGATTTTACTGTATATCCTAATCCATAAGCGAACAGAGCGGATCCTGGCCAGAGGGCTTCAACATGAGCCTCTTATCTGGGTCAACTCTGTTTACAAAGGCGTGAAAGGTAAAGGGTTAAATCACAGTTTATTTCTATTTCCTGTATTAAGTACGGGATACTAGATGAATGCCATTTTCAAACAGTGTAGACCAAAATTAGAACTCTTAGGAAGAACCATCATACCGGGTCTACACTGTGTTTCCATCATTATATACAGAGCTGTGGATAAGATTCTCGTCTTTCAAACTGACATATTTCTCGGCCAAACTCTAGCTTGCTGCTACATGTACTCATTAGAATACCATCGGAGATGCGACTCTAATGAGTAGCAGCAGGATAGGTTTTGGCTGAAAAATAAAAGATATTTTACTTAGATTTTCTAAATAAGCTCTAGTACACGCAGTCCTGTTATATACTGGGTTGGCTCTAACGTTTCATAAACAACGCTGTGAAATACATTTAAGAGTCACAGAAAAAAACAACTCGCATTTGAAGGTGTAATCCAGACTTTGCCGACAGTCCAGACTCAGACCAGATTCCACACCAGAAAAACAAATATTTGACCAAGGTCTACATCGTTATCCATTTCCGCTAACCACAACCCGACTCCCATTCGTAAGCGGCATGGACCCAGATGAGTCGCGTAGTGTCTCCGCGTCTTATATGGATTCAAGCTGGTTAGTCGTCAAAATTACACCAGATCTGAAATTGAGTAGATAGGGATCGTAGTACGTATCAAATAGACAAGATTCTGACCAGCCGGCATTGCTTGCAATATCACTGTTTAGACAGTAGTGCAGAAAAGTCTCGCGAAGGCGATCACATTATTAACCCTTTCCCTCATATAAACGTGTTTTCACGCATTTGCAAACAGAGTAGACCTAGAGGAGCCGTCTGATCAGGGTCTGCTCTGTTTGCTATTAAAATTGGATAGATCTGTTTCTTTACTTTCTAAAATGTCTACAATGTTCAACCTTCAAGAATTCTTTATAACAATTTTATTAATGAATACTCAGTAGGTACTGAAAATTGGCCTAAATATAGAACAGGGAAAGGGTTAAAACAGGATTCTCTAAAAACAGGTGCTTGCTTAATGCGGGCCAAAAGCAATGCAGAAAGCTCCTATAGGAGTTTTCTGCATTACCTTTGTCCTTCATTAACCAACAACCTGCTTTTTAAGACTCCTATGATCAATAAATGAATGGCCGCTTTGGACAGGTTCTACTGTAAAGATGAAACCATTTACTAATGTAAAATAAAACAAAAGGCATGCTACATTCACTTTATCTTCGTTACGTGAAAAGGTGGTCCCTCCATAACTTACCATTTATTCGACTTCATTCAATATATAACGGAATGCCAATGAAACTGCACTGTGGGAAACCATGTCTTCAGCAACATCCAGATTCCAGCTGTAAAAAAAACCATGCAATCATTATTATCTAACCTTTAAAATGTGGGAAATGAGTGTATTGGCATAAGCAAACGGTGTATTCAGATCAGAGGACTCCTAGAGGAGCCCTCGGATCAGGGTCTGCACTGTTTGCCAATCAAAGTCCTCAAGCAAAGTTAAGTCTTTCATACTGAGAGAACTATATTGTTCAGTACAAATGGTCCATTCCACTTTGAATATTTAACGTTCAAAGGTTTAAGGTGATTTAGATCCAGAGTAACAGATAAAGGTACATACTGAAATACTTAAATCGTTATTTCTCCACCAAACCCTGTGCTGTAACTACTCTTTAGAATCGTCTCGTCGAGACGATTCTAACTAGTGGTTACAACACAGGGTTTGGTGGAGAATCGAAGGAGTTCGTCTTGAAGATGTTTTAAATTACGCATCTTATCTGGAGCTCTGAGATATTGATCCATGTATGTTTGAAGTTCTAACAAGAGGCATAGGCAGTCGATGTAGACTCACACTGCAGACCCTCTGGTTAGGATCTACACTGTTTGCTTGACACATTACTTTCCAATGGTCACATGATTGGCAAAACCCTTTCTTGCAGAAACGCCCCTTCAGATGAAAATCAGGTTGTTCTATACTATACATTTGAGCAAGTGAACTTAGTAGTAAATGAAGCTTAGCCCTTTAAATGTAAAACGAGTACATGTATATTGGCATTTGCAAACAGTTTAGAACCTGATCAACGTGCTCCTAGAGGATCCGCTGATCAGGGTCCGCACTGTTTGAAATTCAAACCTCTCTAAGAACTTTTAAGCCTCTCTTATTGAATGGACTCTGTTGTTAGACATTGATGGGCCATTCCACTTTCAATATTCAGCATACAGAGGGTTAGTGGGTTATACACCATCAGCATGTCAGACACAGCACTACACGGGTAACACGCTAGAGGATGAAATAGTAAAAAAGGATGGAACAGAAAAGTATGTAGAATCTGTCGTAAGCGGCCATTCTTTTATTGAACATAGGCGTCTTAAAAACAGGTGTTTGCTTAATGCAGGGCGGAAGTAATACAGAAAGCTCCTTTATGAGCGTTTTGCATTACTTTTGCCATAATTAGACCTCTTTTTGATGTCCGCTTAAAACAGGTTTTACTGTATCTAAAAAGGATACAATAGTAAAAAGGGTGAACTAGTGAAAAAAGAGCATGCAATAGTCGATAAGGATGAAATAGTATAAAAAGGATGAAATAGTAAAATCAGTATAGAATAGTAAAACGGATGAAATAGCGGAGTACGAATTAGTCAATAAGGTTGAAATAGTATAAAAAGGATGAAATAGTAAAACAGGATAGAATAGTAAAACGGATGAAATAGCAAAGAAAGAGTACGAAATAGTCAATAAGGATGAAATAGTTAAAAGGATGAAGTAGCAAGGCCCTTCTAAAGAGACGTCTTTATGAATAAAGACGTGTGTCTTTAAATGCAGACGGTTGCCTAATGCAATATGATTGTGATACAATTACACATTGCCTGTTATAAGACTTTGGTTGGTTAATTAACCCTTTACCTGATACTGGCGCCTTCTGATATCTCTGTAAAAATCACTTTTTGAAACCATTTTGATAAAAGGAGCAAATGCTCTGTTTATCACAATGGTTTCAAAACTACACAATTTTTTTTTATTTTTTTTTTACTTTTTCTAGTAAATGGTCTTTTTCAGTAGATTTATTCAAAGAGGCTATGTCTAAATATAGCCTATGAGGGAATGAGTTAAACAGAATAGATTCAGATCATCATGTTCATACAGGAGCCGTTTGATCAAGGGTATGCTCTGTTTGCTTATGGAATCATATAGATTTGATTTCATAGTTTCTGTAATAACCAAAACTTCCTTTGTGCATATGCTATTAACCATTTCCCTCATATAAACGTATTTTCAGTTTTTCACGCATATCAAACAGAGTAGACCCATATTAGATGGCTCCCATAACAGCCGACTGATCAGGTTCTGCTCTGTTTGCTAATGGAATTTGAAATATCTGTTTCTTTAGTTTCTAAAACGGCTACGATGTTTAATATTTCAACTTTTTTGCTCATGAATATTCAGCAGGTATTGAAATTTGAAATAAACACAGAACAGGGAAAGTGTTAAACATCTTCTAAACGATGCCCATGAAACCATGATTTCTTTGATGAGTATTCTTCAGGTAAAGGGTTAGTCACTTTACAATTTATATTTTCGTTAAGGCATGTATACATATACACTATTCACAAAATTAGATTTTCAGTATTACAGTTAGGTCTATTTGCATGAATGAACTATGTAGTAAATAAACATGGATATTTTCACAGGCAAGTACAGAAAAGTCCTTCCTGATACTACCACTGAAAAGACGTCTAAATCTGGAAATTTACTATGGGTGATAGCTTACTGCAGGACAAACGTGATAGATATTGTAAAATAATTTTCTTTATTATTTCTGCCCTGCATTAAGCTATCACCTGCTTTTAAAGACGCATTTGTTAATAAAGTACAGTAAAAACCCCTCTAATGCGACCACCTAAAAGAGGTATAATTCTTGATGGTAGAGGCAGGTGGTAGCTTAATGCAGGACAAAGGTAATGCAGAAAGCTCCTGGGGGAGCTTTCTGCATTACTTTTGCCCTGCATTAAGCAACCACCTGCTTATAACGACACACATGTTTATTCAGTAAGTGGTCCCATTAGAGGGTTTCTACTGTATGTGATTGCTTCAAGCGAGGTTATACTGCACGTATGGAGGATAGCAGAGGTCTGCTTAGTGCAGTTCAAGAGTAATGCAAAATGCTCTGCATTGAGCTCTCTGTAATAGTTTTGTCTATCATTAAGCTACAGCCTGTCTTAACCCTTCTCTTGCTAAATTTTAAAATACATTTCTCTTTCTTTACCCATGCCCTGTTGTATAGTTACATATATCTTCACTGTGAACAAGTATTTCGCTGTGCAATCACTGCTGTGGAGTGCACTGGTTGCGCAATCAACTTGTAAATAGTGCAGACCCTGATGAGACAGCTCCTGCAGGAGATGTCCCATCTGGGTCTTCACTGTTTACAGGTAGGTATATTGACGTGAATAGCAAGCGAAGGGTTAACTTGTTACCTCATATATACTACTTATTCAATAGTTTCTGACATGGCCAAAAACCTCTTGTATTCATAATGCCATTATAAAAATGCCTGCAATTAATAAAGATTAAGTCATTATTTCCAACATGGATATACAATGTACATGAATTAAAGGGTTAAAGCAACCACTTCAAACATGCTTAACTCTTTCGCAAGCCAAAATATGTCGTCTGCAAACTTTGTCGTCTGCTACAATTTTCATTTCTTTAGTTTTCATAATTTTTTTTTTAAAAAAAACCCCAGGAACAGTAACAAACAGTTTGGATCCTGATGAGGCACTGCGTTACTCGGCGTTTCATCTGGATCCAAACTGTTTGCATAGGTAATGACAGATGCGACATTGGCAGCGAAATAGTTAAAGAAGATCGAATATAATGCATAAAATTCCTACTGTAGCTTTTTTTTTAAACATATAGTAAAACTCCTCTAAACCGGGATTCTAGTGAAGAAGAATGTAGATACTTTTAGGCAGGTGGTTGCTTAATGCAGGGTGAAAGTCATGCAGAAAGCTCCTCGAGGAGCTTTCTGCATGACTTTCACCCTGCATTAAGCTGTCACCTGTCTCCAAGACCGACCGATATTGATACTTAATTGAACGTCCAGTTTAGAGAGGTTTACCGTGTATCTGCTGTAACACATGTAGGCTAAGGGCGAACTGTCATTGCAAACAGCCATTTCACTATTTTCATGCTAAACGCATCTACACTGTTTGCAAAGGCATGAAAAAGTGGTAATATGAAGGAAAGGGTTAAAAAGGCATTACCATAGTGCGGATAGTTTGGATCCTGATGAGATGCCGAATTACTCGGTAGTTTATCTGGATCCAAACCCACAGATTCGCCATTGGTAGCGAAAGAGCTAAACCCTACACATATACATGTACTTCTTTCAGGTGGTCGGTACAGAGAGGTGTTATAGTGTGTTTAATAAAGTACCATTGATTTATTTATTACATAATGTTTGTTACAGGTAGATTTTACTTTGATGCATAACTATTTAACAGGAAAGTGGGTACTTAAAATTATCGGATTTTAACCTTTTATCAGTGTTAGGTCAGGTTTCTATTTCCATAGCTTGTTTAGATCTAAATCAGGCGCCTGATAAGAGGACTGGTACCAGATTCTATGTTTACACAAGATGTAACGATTGCGCAATATTGCTTTTAGAAATAAGAATATCAGGTAAAATACGCTGTCAGCAGACGACTTTTCAGTTGTAAAAAGCAGACGTCAATAGTGACAGCAGATGCTGTTTGTAAGGTATGGGGTCTAACAAGTTAGGTAAACACAATGTATACATTTCTACTTTCCCGCGGTGATCTCAATTTTCCTGTCGATGGTCGGTTTCAAGAATCGATAAAATATTTTCAGGCTTGATACTCTTTAACCCTTTCGGCGCCAAATTTCAAATTGCCGTCTGCAGTCGAAATTTTGTTAAATCATTCGGTACACTAAGGGAATGAGATAAATAATTGCAAATTTCAAAAGAATGAAGCACATATATAGAAATAGAGAATGAGACAAAAAGTGAAGTCCCTGATCAGACGCCGCCTTGAAAAGGCGACGTCTGATCTGGGACTGCACTATTTGTCGTGGTGCATTTATGCGACTTCGGTGGTGAAAGGGTTAACCATTTCGCTGGTAGAGACGCATTTTGACGCATTTGCAAACAGAGTAGACCCGGATCAGACGGCTCCTATAGGAGCCGTCTGATCAGGGTCTGCTCTGTTTGCTTAAAAATATTAATTGTACAGTGCGTGCGAAATATGTCATAATAGCCATAGTGCCATGATATCCTACATGAATACAGTAAAACCCCGCTAATGCGACTTCCTAAAAGAGGTACAATTCTGGGTGCTAGATGCAGGTGGTAGCTTAATGCAAGACAAAAGTAATGCAGAATGCTCCTAGAGGAGCGTTCTGCATTACTTTTATCCTGCATTAAGCAACCACCTGCTTATAAAGGCAGCTATGCTTATTCTTTAAGTGGTCGCATTAGAGGGGTTCTACTGTATTTATCGGGTAGATGGATTATCTTTTGAATCCTAAATATTTTAGTGTTGAGCAATAAAGGCTAACTTCATACGACCGAAGATATCGTAAAAAGACACTTCCAGCTTCGATTGTCGTAGGGTAGAACTTGCGATAATTTCTATCGTACTATCTTTAGTTAACCCTTTCCCTGTTGAACCTATTTGCTCCCAGTGGATTCTTCCATGTTTATATATTGGATTAGTCCAGTTTTGATTTAAGGGATGCCTGGCCTAAATTTTCAATTTCGTTTTGTTTTATATTATAATTCCTATCAGCAAACAGTGTAGACTCTGATCAGACGCCGCATTATGCAGCATCTGATCAGAGTCTACACTGTTTGCCTGTGTCCCATAATTATATGGGATCGTGGGCACAAATGGGTTGACCAATGTCAGAAAAAAGGGCATCATGAATATTTATTAGCAGAATTTTTATAATGTTAACTTTAAAAGGGAAAATTTTGCATTGACGAGAACTGTAGAATCAGATCTAAGGAAAAGGATTAAACCACGGGGGCCATTTCGTGGGTCTACATGGTCTAAAAGGTCAAAAAAAAATTGGGTCGATTTAGTGCTATATATTTTCGTGGGTCTACATGGTCTAAAAGGTCAAAAAAAATTTTTGGGCCGATTTAGTGCTATATATAATTTTTTTTGGACCTTTTAGACCACGTAGACCAACGAAATGACCCCCTGTGGATTAAACAGACCCCTTTCTCGCTTCTACAAACAACTCGGACCCAGAAGAGGCGTCATTATAAAAGATCAGCTGAGTAATGTTCATAGTCATTGATTCTTACATGTACATGTATATGTATTAGATAAACCTTTTAAGTTATACGCGGATATTACTTAATTACAGTAAAACCTCGATTATCCGAACACTAAAATACGTATTATCATCGATCTTTAATACAGGTGGCAGCTTAATGCATGGTGAAAGTCATGCAGAAAGCAGCCACCTGCCTAAAAGGGTCTAAATTCGTTTATAACGAAAATTCGAATAATCGAGATTTTACTGTAGATGAATTTTTATAATGTGACATTTAAATGTGACTTTTAAAATAGAATTTTTTGGCCAAGTCAGAAAAGTAGAAACAGATATCTATTATTACATAAGCAGGGAGAGCAGACACTGGTCAGACGGCTCATACCGGAGCCATTCGACCTTGCTCTACTCTGTGTGCAATGGCGTGAAAAAACGTATATGTGTACAGTAAGACCCCTCTAATGCGACCAGGAAGAAGGGGCATATTTCACAGTGACAGAGGCAGGTGGTAGTTTAATACAGGACGCAAGTTAAGCATTCAGGATCTTTAGAATATTGATGAGACAACGGGTTGCCCGTACCAAGCATTTAGGATCTTGATGAGACCAAAGGTGCCCGACGCATGCTTGGACTCACCCACGCCCCCCCCCCCCCAAAAAAAAAGCAAAAAAAAAAAAAAAAACCCCAACCAACAACAACCCCCCCCCCCCCCAAAAAAAAACAAACAAAACAACAACAAACAAACAAAAAAACACCCCGAAGTATGTAAAACTAGCCTAAAACTATCTATTTGTACCTTAAACCATTCCGAAAAACAAGAAAAACACGACCCGGAAAAAAATCCTATCGGGTCTATATATGTATTGATCAATACATATACAGACCCGATAAGGAAATTGTTTCCGGGTCGTGTTTTTCTTGTTTTTCGGAGTGGTTTAAGGTACAAATAGATAGTTTTAGGCTAGTTTACATACTTTGATCACAATTTTTTAAATTATTATTATTTATTTTTAATTTTTTATTGGGGGGGGGGGGGGGAGGGGTCCGTGGCCCGTGGGTGAGTCCAAGCATGCGTAGGGCACCTTTGGATGAGACAACGAGTTGACCGTACCAAGCATTTAGGATCTTGATGAGACAACGGATTGCCCGTACCAAGCATTTAGGATCTTGATGGGACAACATGTTGCCCGTACCAAACATTTTAGGATCTTGATGAGACAACGAGTTGCACGTACCAAGCATTTAGGATCTTGATGAGACAACGAGTTGCCCGTAATCATTTAGGATCTTGATAAGACAACGAGTTGCCCGTACCAAACATTTAGGATCTTGATGAGACAACGAGTTGCCCGTACCAAACATTTAGGATCTTGATGAGACAACGAGTTACCCGTACCAAGCATTTAGGATCTTGACTGCAAAAGTATCATAAATTTGGACATTGCGCTGTGAATACAACTAAATCGATTATGTAAAGCTAAACCTCGCTCATCCAGACGTTTAGTGAAGTAGAATTGAGAACGTTAAAGGCAGGTGGCTGCTTCGTGCCTGATGAAAGTCCTGCAGAAAGCTCCCAGGGAAGCTTTCAGCGCGATTTAAACCCTGCATTAAATCACCACCTGCTTTAAGACCGATAATTATACTTATTTCGGTGTTGGGATAAGCGTTTGACTGTATGTTGAAAGTAACAGCACGTGCAGAGCAGTGTAAATGTTTGCCGCCGAAATGTCACAATCGTCTGCAACAAAATCATTTCAGATATTAGCATGCCCGTGATTTGAATTAATTTAGCGAGCAGCTATGTGCAGTTCGATTTCCCATCTACGAACGCAATGATACTACATGTAGTTGAATATTCACTAAATTAGTTTCGTCAGCTTTTGTTTGAGTTGAGTTAGGTTTAACGGCACCGCGCCACTGAACATATTATGAAATGGCATCATTACAGGAGAAAAGTAACTTGGTCTACATATCATTTTTAAATGAGATATGGAGAGCATTGGATACAGTGATCAACGTCTTCTAGATACCCCAGCTTCCATTTAATTCTTTATCCGTGTTTGAATATTGGTGTAAGAAATAAGGACATCATGAATATTAATTAGATTAATTGTTATAATAGCATCATGGATATTTAATATCTTATTTTTATACAAGCATATGTATACCATAAGGTTTTGGTATTGGTGGTAAGTTTGGTAACTATTTAGTCATATCTGTTATAATTCCACTAGCAAACAGGACATACCCTGATCTGACGGTTCCCACAGGAATGCGTTGGCGTGTGTTTATATAAAGGAAAGGGTTAAACAACTTTTGTTTGAATATTGCAAACACTGTAAATCAAGAATTAGTGCCACAGTATATTCTATATACACTGTTTTGAATAGCAGTACTTACCGTACAAACTGTACGAGTGACTCGGCGTCTGATCAGGATCCACCCTGTTTGACACTCGGTCAATAGTTTCTCAAGAGTTTTGTCAAATACAAAGTAGTCAGAAATGCGCAAAGCCAAATCGAAAAACAGTAAAACCCCTCTAAACTGGAATTCTAGTAGAGAAGAAATTAAATACATTGAGACAGGTGACTGCTTAATGCAGGGTTAAAGTCATACAGAGAGCTCCTAGAGGAGCCTTCAGCATGATTGTCACCCTGCATTAAGCTGCCAACTGTCTCCAAGCCCGATAGTTATACTAAATTTAATATCCGGTTTAGAGGGATTTTACTGTACATTATTTGTTTTGCAGCGGGGCGCGGGTTAGAAGAGGGAATGCTTGTTGTCTTGTAAACATAATTACATGCCAATTAACTCTTTGTAGCCTGAGTTTTGCAATGTGAAAAGGTCCATCATTGTTAAATGATAGAATGCATTCAGCAAGAGAACGTATACTTTGCCAGAGAACTTTGAATGACAAACAGTGCAGACCCTGATCAGAGTGCTCTTCTAGGAACCCTCTGACCTGTGTCTATATTGTTTGGAAATCACAGCCCACTCGTGCCCCGCTTTTAAAAAGAATTAAACCCGATGTCTTTGTAATGCAATCTATGTTTGTTCTGCAGCTTAGTTAGATCAAAGGGAATTTATCCCAATCGCCATTGCCTAACATATGTTATCCGCCTATCATTTTACACGTCAGCTATTGCACCAGATATATTTAATACAGTGACACCCGTTTTTAACGACCACTTGTTGATTAAACACAGGAATCTTCATAAGCAGGTGGCTGCTTAACTTCTTCCTTTATATAAACGCCTTCTTCATGTACAGTGCTCCCTCCCTACAACGGCCCTCTCAATAACGATTCTCTCCTTACAACAACGCATGTCACTGTTTCCGAAACAACAAGGCTCCAGAAACAACTTTTTTTCCATCGTATTTTCTTTATGCCTCCATCAAACCCTAGGTTGTGACCACTCTTTAGAATCGCCACTTTGTGACGATTCTAAAGAGTGGTCACAACATAGGGTTTGATTGAGGCATAACGGTTTTAGTTCTCGAAATACACCTTATCTGGGGATCTGCAAACAAGCTAATTATGTTTGATTTTCCCTCCCTATAACAACTCCCTCTGAACAACACATACACTCTTCGTATCCAAAATGGTGTCGTTGTAGAGAGGGAGCACTGTATTTGAAAACAGAGTAGACCCATATCAGACGGCTACAATAGAAGCCGTTTTATTAGGGTCTGCTCTGCTTGCTTATGAACTAATATAGCTATGATTCTGCAGTTTCTACTGTGGCCAAACATTTCCGTGTCCATGTGGCGATATAACAGATAATCTAATTAATATTCATGATATCAATAGTTCTTACATGGATATTCACGATGTAAAGGGTTAATACAGATCTAATGTAACAAACACAGATCGTCCTGTGATCTTTTAATATGTATTATAAGTAAATATGTATTATATCTTGTTTTAAAGTCCCAGAAAAGAATTAACC
Source organism: Azorinus chamasolen (assembly GCA_963576725.1). NCBI lineage: Eukaryota > Metazoa > Mollusca > Bivalvia > Cardiida > Solecurtidae > Azorinus > Azorinus chamasolen. The sequence goes on from OY755248.1 coordinate 27,454,779, forward strand.
CTTTATTCCATAAATACGCCTTTCTACGCCTTTGCAAACAGAGTAGACCCAGATCAGACGGCTCCTATAGGAGCCGTCTGATCAGCGTCTGCTCTGTTTGCTTATGAAACGATAAAGATATGATTCTGCAGTTTCTGCCATGGTAAACAATTCTTTGTTTATAATGACAGTATAAAGATACAGTTAATTAATATTCATACATTAATTATTTCTTAAAGGGTTGAATTTCATTTTAATGGTAGCTTAAGAAATCGCGTCTTTGAAGAACAAGACAATCATTTTGGCGTTTAGGTATTTAGATTACACAACGTGAATCCTTTACTCCACGAATATTCATGAAATAAATATTGACTGTAGGGTATCAATTAACCCTTTACTCCATAAATATGCCTCATATTGCCATTACAAACAGAGGATCAGACGGCTTCAGTAGGAGCCGCTTGATTAGGATCTGCTCTGTTTGCTTATGGAAGGATATAGATCTGATTCTACGGGTTGTGCAATGGCCAACATTTCTTGTGTCCACATACCATAATAAAAACAAATATAATTAATATTAATGATGTCAGTATTTCTTACATGAATATTCATAGCGTAAAGGAGTATTGGTAAATGTACTTTGAACAATGGACGATTTGGCCACGTTATTTCAAAAACAAACAGAGCAGACACTGGTCAGACGGCTCCTGTAGGAGCCGTCTGATCTGTGTCTACTCTGTTGCAAAAATGTCAAAAGGGGGTCTCTAAGAGGGTACAGGGTTAATATATGACTGCTCTCTACCCTGGCGAGGATCAGGGCTTTTATTTAGCCTTTGATATGCTGCCATCAAACCCGTTATATTCATTTGTCGACACTTTGGATCCAGATGAGACGCGAGGATTTAGCTTAATCCATTCCTTCCTAGACTATTTTTAGACCCAACCTATTTGAAGTAATCCACCGAAAAGAAGAATTTACTAATGAAAAGGAACATTTTAGAAGTGTGTATAAATTGTGATAAATGTGATAAATAGAGCATTACTCCCTATTAAACTATTTTCTTTATTTCTCCACCAAACCCTATGTTGTAACCACTCTTTAGAATCGTCTCGAAGAGACGATTCTAAAGAGTGGTCACAACATAGGGTTTGGTGGAGAAATGACTATTTTAGTATCTGTATTTATCTGTATTTATCTGTAGCTCTAGATTTGAAAATTCATGAGGTAAATGTTATTACCCGAGGATTAAACGTGCTTGTTGCGTGACTAACGTCAATGAAAATACAGTCAACTCCACATGATCAAACAGTCATAAAATCTAGAAATAAACACGTTTCCAAAACATCTGCAGAATCCGATCTCACATCTTTTAATCCTTTACCAGAAGAATATTCGTTTAAGAAACATAATTATGTAATGACACGCTACATTCTAATTACTTGATGTGTAACTCGGCGTCTCATCAGGGTCCAAACTGTTTGTTACTGTTACTATGTTTTTGAAACAAAAATGAAGAAAATAAAAATAAATGAAAATTTATAGCAGACGACAAAGTTAGCAGACGACAGATTTTGGCAGCGAAAGGGTTAATGCCGGGCAAAAGTAATGCAAAAATGCTCATATGGGAACTGTTTGCATTACTTTTGACCTGCATTACGCTACCCTTTTTATTTCCTCCTTTACAGAAGAGCATACAAACAATACAAATGCATACATACAGTACTATTTCAGTCTTATTTAACCCCCCTTTCCTTCATAGAAACGCCTTTTCACGTCTTTGCAAACAGAAAAGATCCAGATTAGACGGCTCCTGTAGAACCCGTCTGATCATTTTCTGCTCAGTTTGCGTGTGGTATGATATATGTCTCATTCAGTTTTTTCAACAGATCAGTATAAAACTCTATACCTCGTAGAGACGCCTTTTGATGCCTTTGCAAACCGATTAAAGCCAGACCATACGCCTTCATGAAGTCATTATATGTTATATGAATATTGAACAGATAAATGGTTAAATGAATATTAATTAGGTAACGGTTTAAGCAAACGTCATTTTGACAGCAGGTTAAAGGTCAGGTGATCGACCTTTATACTTTATTCATTCCTTTACACCCATTAGTAAAATGATTGTAAAATAATAATAAATTTATGAGCATGAGAGCAAGGATCGCGATTAACCCCTTTGATGCTAAAGTGGAATGCTCCATCATTGTTTAATGATAGAGTTCATTCAGTATGAAAGGGGGCACTTTTCGAGATGATTTTAAAATGATAAACAGTGTAGACTCAGATCAGAGGGCTCCTTCAGGAACCGTCTGATTTGGGTCTACACTGTTTGCAAATGCCATAACACTCGTTGTTCCCGCATTGAAAGTGTTAAACACTTGATGTATACAAAATACTAACATATGTTAAAACCATTTGACTCTTATTCTGCTTTTCGTGACGTAATCAAAAACCTTCGATCAAGATCAACTGCCGACTTACTCGGCAGTTCACCAAGAAGATCCAAGCTATTTTACATCAAGTCAATCGTTTTCTCAATAGCTTACATGAAAACAATGCAGATCAGAGTGTCAGTGGGCTACATTTTTGCACAGCAATAGTAGTGCTACAGTAAGTGGAAATTGTTTTGTCAGCACCGTTGCCCCACTTGCACTGCGTCACGTGACTCTGAAGACTAGTATTTCAGCAATGCAGCGACTTTGCAATATCAGAGGTTGAGAAATTCTGATTAGGGGACATGCTATTTGCCACCTAAAACAGTACAAGTCGACTCGGGTAATGTGTGGAAAATAACGCAGATGAGCGATTCAGCAGACGACATATTTCACACTGAGGCCAATGCTGAATACTCAAGCTATGTAGATCAGGTATACAATACAAAAACAACCAACATTTTTCCTATGCAGTAGAACCTGTCCTAAGCGGTGATTCATTTATTGATCATAGGAGCAACAGGTGGTTGCTTAATGCAGGGCAAAAATAATGCAGAGAGCTTTCTGCATTACTTTTGGCATGCATTAAGCTACAACCTGCATTACATGCCAATAATCATTTTGATGCTTAATGGCCGTTTTTATGGTATACGTTTATTATTGGGAAATCCAATCTGCCCTCTTCGCCAGTTTGTAAAGCCAAATAATTACAGTTGGCACCATTTTGGTAAAGTTAAGTATTTCGTAGCCAGTGTCGCATCTGTGATTGCATATGCAAACAATTTGGATCCAGATGAGACGCCGAGTAACTCAAACTATTTGGTTACTGTGGCTGTTTTTCTGAAAGAGAAATGAAGACAAACAAATACAAAAACTTAAAAATTGTAGCAGACGACAAAGTTTGCAGACGACATAAGTTGACAGAAGATGTTTGGCCTGGGTCTGCATTGTTTGCTTAACCCATTCCCCCATATTGAAGCCTTTTGACGCCTCTGTAAAATTCACTTTTTGACACCATTGTGACTAATAGAGCATTTGCTCCTATAGGAGCAAATGCTCAATTTCAAAACTAAAAAATATTTTCCTTTTCTCCAATTAATGCTCCCTTTCAGTAGACTTATTCAAAGAGGTTGGGTCTAAAATTAGCCTATGAGGTAATGGGTTAAGTCTCTATCTGAACACATTGGGTACTTAGGATACATCTCGTTTTATACAGTACACTTGGCAAAATATATATTTGGAGCCAATTTTGATTTAACCCTAGTATATTCATTGTAAGAAATAATGACATCATGAATATTCATTAGCTAATTGTTTATAATGCTAAAACTGTAGAATCGAATCTATCTCATGTCAAAAGCAGATATAGCAGACGGCTTTTATAAGAGCGATCTGATCTAGGTCTACTCTGTTTTCAAAGTCGTGAATTCAAAGCGTTTATGAAGGAAAGGCTTAAAGAAGCGTTTTATTCTTCAATTAATTTTGGACTCATCAGAATCCAAACTGATTGACAGTTTGTTTAAGGTTTTGAAAAAAGGGGAAAGCAAAACATATTTTCAAAATTGCAGCAAGCGACAATATTTGCAAACGCCAATAGCTTTGTGTACTAGATATCGGCCACTAGGGACACTGATTCAATGACATGATCCGATGACATACAAATATGCTACCACTGGCACGGTTATAAACAATGTCCCAATAATGTTTGCAGCAATTGATACATTAAGTGCAGATGACATAACTCCCTGAATTGTAGCACTAAATTTGTTTTAACCCATGTAAACGGTTCTGATCTTGATAAGACGCATAGTTTGACCGACGTCTCTCTAGAACGCTAACTGTTTGAAAACTCTGACAGTGCATGTATTTGTGAAAATAACATTTTAACTGACGGCATTTTCGCAGACGACAAGTATTTAGACATAGTATGTTAATAGTTTTACTCCTCAGTTGTCATGCATTGTCGTCTGTAGGATTTGTCGTCTGCTTCTATTCTAATTGTTTACGTTTCCTACCTGTTTTGTTTAATATGCATACTCACGACATCCAACAGTTTGGATCCTGGTGAGATGACGAGTTGTTCGGTGTCTCGTCTGTCTACAAACTGTTTGCAACGGTGATGACACGTTCGCAACTGTCAGCGAAACAGTAACACTTAGACGACATAAATCACGTGAATAACTTATTGGAGCTACAGTAAACTAAAGCCTCGCTAACGCAACCACTTCATTTATGAACACAGAAGTCTGTACAAACATAATGTCTGCTTAATGTAGGGCAAAAGTAATGCAGAAAGCTCCAAATGGAGCTTTCTGCATTACTTTTTTCCTGCATTAAGCTACCACATGTTTTAAAAATCGAGAATTAGACTTCGTTTGAGTGGTTGGGGTAGAGAGATTTTACAGTATTAGATAAAGTAGGTATTCTAGTCTTTTAAGTACAGAAGTGTCTCGCTAATGAGACCTAAGAATATATTAAACATAATAGCCTATACAAGTATGTGGTTGCTTAATGCAGGGCAAAAGTAATGCAGAAAGCTCCCATATTAGCTTTCTGCAGAACTTTTGTCCTGCATTAAGCTACCATCTGTTTTAAAAATCCCGAATTAGACGTCTTTTGAATGATCGTATTACAGGGACTTACTGTAATTATAATTATCGGCCGTGTAATCGAATCTGGCAACAGCATTAATCGATTATTAAACAGATCATTTATAGTTTTTAAAAAAAGTCGTCTGCTTCGCTGCGAACCAAATCGGTTCATGTATTCTGCATTTGTCGTCTGCTGCATAAAGTAACGTGCAAGCGAGTGAGTTCGACCCTTTGTCTAATTAATATTTATATAAGACATAATGAACACCAATTAGATGATTATTTTATGAAAACATGCGTCACTTCGTAAATATTCATTACTTGAATTTTTGTGAGTGCACATTAATAAGGGCATTTGTCATATTAGGAAACTGCAGACTGAGTTCTGTTTGCAAAAAGGGTTAACCAACGCCCTCATGTAAACATGTTTTCACGCATCTGCAAACAGAGTAGACCCAGATCAGACGGCTCCTAATGGAGCCGTCTGATCTGGGTCTGCTCTGTTTGCTAATGGGTTTTGATAGGTTTGATACTTTAGATTCTAAAATGGCTACAATGTTCCACATTCCATATTTCATTATAACTCTTTTGTCCATGAATATGCAGTAGGTATAGAAATTTGTAATAAATATAGAACATGTAAAGGGTTAACGCAATGGCAAACATAGTAGACACAGATCAGACGGCTCCTATATGAGCCGTATGATCAGGGTCTGCTCTGTTTGCTTATGACATGATATAGGTCTGATTCTACAGTTTTTTTTAATCAAAGTAAAAACTTCCATTGGAAATCTTACATTATAAAAATCAGCTAATTAATATTAATGATGTTATTTTTTCTTACTTGAACATTAAACAGGTAAAGGGTTAAACGAGGTTGTATTTGAGGACAGTTTTATTACGAAGGTCAGAAAACTTAACCCTTACTCAGCTGCCAAAAAATAATGTCAGCTCAAAATTTTCCTCTGGTGCAATTTTTGACTACTTTCGATTGAATCAAGATTTTGAGGTACTATTGACCGGGTGTCAGACATCTTGGATCTTGGCGATACATCGAGTTACTCGGCGTTTGATCTGGATCCAATCAAATTGGAAATGCAAAGCAGGTCGTTGGTTGCACGATAAGGGTTAAATAAAGAATTCAGACCAAGTTAATGACTGGGTGGATTGTATTCGTTGTATACCGTTTTGTCACCCCTTCAGTAATACAGTAAAAAACCCTCTAAACCAGAATTCTAGTAGAGAAAATTTTAGATATGTTTTGGCAGGTGGCAGCTTAATGCAGGGTGAAAGTCATGCAGAAAGCTCCTCTAAGACTTTCACCCTGCATTAAGCAGTAAACCCCATCTGAACCGGGCATTCAATTTAATATAAATGTCTGTTTTGGAGACAGATGGCTGCTAAATGCAGGGCGAAAGTCATACAGAAATGTCCCATAGGAGCTTTTGGTGACCTTTACCCTGCATTAAGCAGTCACCTGCCTAAAAGTGTCTCATTTCTCTCCAATAGAATTCCGATTTAGATGGGGGTTACTGTATATAGCGAACTGGGTAGTGAGGCGACGGGGAAGGGGCGAAGTCGAGGGATGAAAATTAAACGTCCTGAGAAAATCTAGAGACAGACTGCAACGTTGTTGTTTTCAGCCCGAAATGGTTTTTGAAAACAAAATGCGGAAGAGTTATTTACCTTGGGAATTGAAACATCTAAGAATACCACCCACACTTTTGACTTTAACTACGCTCTGAAAACAAAGTCTGCTCAAATTTTGATTTGTTTCAAGTTTAACTACTTCCGATTCGATCGAGCTTTTGAGAAACTATTGACCGAGTGTCAAACAGTTTGGATCCTGATGATGCCGAGTTACTTGTCGTGTAACCTGTGTCCAATGTGTTTGTAAACACGAGTCAGGCCGCAGGTAGAGGAATAAGGGTTTAATAGACATATGGTAGCTTAATGCAAAATGAAAGTTATGCAGATAGATCCTTTAGGAACTTGCTGCAGTGCTTTCGTCCTTTCGTACTAACCCTTTCCTCCATAAATACGCATTTCTACGCCTCTGTAAACGTCACCTGTTGAAACCATTGTGATAAATAGAGCGTTTGCTCAATAGGAGCAAATGCTCTATTTATCACCATGGTTTCAGAACTACACAATTCTAAAATTTACCTGTTTGCTATTTGATGCTCCTTTTTGGTAGATTTATTCGAAGAGTTTGGTTCTAAAAATAGCATATGAGGGAATGGGTTAAAGGAGCGCCACTGTACAGTAAGCCATATTGCTCTATTTATCACAATGGTTTCAAACTTACAGAATTCTAAACTTTTCCTTTTCTCTAGTTAATGCTACTTTTCGGTACATTCAGTCACAGAGGTTTGATCTAAAAATAGCCTATGGAGGAAAGGGTTAAGCTGTTATTTATATGAACCACATGTTTATTCGTTATGCGGGGGCTATAGGCAGGTTCTATTAACCAAGGAAAAGTGTTAATCATTTTTCTGCTGAGCGATAACTCGCATTTGCATACGGTTTGAATGCAGATTCGACACCGAGTAGCGTGGTGTGTTATCAGGATTCAAACCATTTGATGATCGGTCAGTCAGATAGCCAAACCACCCGGATCTTGATGACAGGCCAAGTTACTCGGCGTCTCATCTAGATCCAGACTGCTGGCACAGGTTTGCCATGAATTCATCACAGCGTGCAAAGTGTTAATCACTTCGATGACCGAGATTATGTATTGTTGTACATGTACATGTATATTGGATAAACTGTTTCGACGTGTTTGTATACAAGATCTATCCAGAGATAAACAGTATCACACCCGTAACCATAGAAATACGGGCAATGACGTCATAATATATGCAGGTAATTAATTTGATATCGACCAGACCCAAAACTTTGGGGGTCAGTCAGTTAACTAATTATAACACAATAAAGTATCGGAAGGCAATTTTAATAGAATTATCCCTTTCCTGCTATAAAAAAATGCCGTATGCTCAAAGTTTAGTCCACTTCATTTTCATGTGCAGTAAAACCTCTCTTAACCGGAATTCTAGTCGGGGAAAAATTTAGATACTTTTAGGCAGGTGGCTGCTTAATGTTGTTTGAAAGTCACATTTATGCTAAATTTAACGTCCGGTTTAGAGTGGTTTACTGTTTTATCCAATTACATGTACAGTAAAACCCGTCTAATGCGACCACTTAATGAATAAACATGGCTGTCTTTATAAGCAGGTGGTTGCTTAATGCAGGACGAACGTTATGCAGAAAGCTCCTCTAGGAGCTTTCTGCATAACTTTCGTCCTGCATTAAGCTACCACCTGCCTTTGCCACTGTGAATTATTCCCCTTTTTGCTGGTCGCATTAGAGGGGTTTAACTGTACTTAGCTTTTCCTCTCCATGGGTCACAATCTTGGATACTGATCACATGTCAATTTACTCGGCCGCTGATATGAATCAAAGCTGATTGTAAATGAGAATCCTGAGGCGATAGCCGGTTAAAGTCTTCATAAAAAACTGTTGCTAATTCTAAATTTGAATTTACAGTAGAACGTGTGTTAAACGACCTTATATTGGTTGGACATAGGAGTCTTAAAAGCAAGTAGCTGCTTAATGGAAAACAAAAGTAATGCAGAAAGTTCCGATAAGAGCCCTTTGCGTTACTTTTGACCTGCAGTAAACTACCACCCGTCTTACAGATACTTATACCCCCTTTTGATGATTTCTTAACCCTTTCCCTGTTGAATATTCATGTAAGATATAATGACGGTGACTATTATCTGATTATACTTCAACTAAACCCTCAACTTGCTGAATAGTTAAAACTGGCTTCTACCTCTCTGAATATTAATTAAACAAAATGTTTTATCAATATGTATAACTGACGAAAATGAGTTTTATGAAGAAAGTGCAGACCCTGATCAAATGACTCATTTGTTCGGGGTCTGTACTGTTTGTAAAACCTCTCGAATGCAACCAACAAAAAGGGGCATAATTCACAGTGGCAAAGGCAGGTGGTAGGTTAATGCAGGACGAAAGTTATGTATAACTGTATAACTTTATAACTTTCGTCCTGTCATTAAGCAACCACCTGCTTATAAATACAGCCATGTTTATTCATTAAGTGATCGCATTAGACGGTGTTTTTTACTGTACTCGGTTTCGCACATTATGGGTTCAGCTGACCTTTGCAAACACTTTGGGTCCAAATAAGACGCGTCTCGTTAGGGATCCAATTTTTTGACGCCCTGACACTATGTTATTCAAATAGAATAAATCTTTAAGAATAAACCCTTTCAACGCTTAATGTTAAGAGCTGATTAGTTAATCATTGTTTACTGAAAGAGTACATACAGTACGAAATGGTAAATTTGCTAGAGGAGAATTTTAATGATAAACAATGCAGACCCTGATTGGATTAGAGGGTTCCTCTGATCTGAGTCTACACTGTTTGCAAATGACATTGGATTCGTTCGCGCATTCAAAGGGTTAAAGTTAAATTTAAAAAAAATTGAAATGGAACAAGCCTAATGCACTCTAGAATTAAACAGAAAATTAAGTACCCCCTTGTCAAACAGTGGAGAAACTGACACTGATAATGATTACAATCAATCGGATATCCTCGTCTCATTCCGACAGGACCGATTAGACAGGTATGACGTAATACCCAAAGTCTGCAAATGGTGACACGACTCTTGTACAACAACCACCTCCTATCTAAACCTACAGGAGCTCTCAGTTTTACTTTAGATCTGCATTACACTGAACTTGAAAAGAAATTAAGATTAGAAATCGGATAACTCGAACCTCTATTTGTATGGTCTCTTGAAGTTCGAGATATCGTAGTTCAACTGTGTTTCATTAACCCTTCCTCCATAAATACGCTTTTCTACGCCTCTGTAAAAGTCACTTTATGAAACCATTGTGATAAATAGAGCATTTGCTCCTATAGGAGCAAATGCTCTATTTATCACAATGGTTTCAAAATTACACAATTCTGAACTTTTCTTTTTCTCTAATTTAAGCTCCTTTTCGGTAGATTTATTCAAAGAGGTTAGGTCTAAAAATAGCCGATGAGGTAATGGGTTAAACCAAACGCTGTATCGACTTGACTTTATTTCATTTCCCGTATCATGTCATAGACAATACGCATAGTTAAGTGTCTCTAATATGATTACTCAAAATATGCCTAATTCTGGATTCTTGATACAACGGGTAGCTCAATGCAAGATAAAGGTTATCCAATAAATGCCCTTAGGGGCTTTCTTACTTTTGTCCTCAATTAAACAACCACCTTGCTCTTAAATACCGTATGTTAAAGAGTTATGTGGTCACTTTAACGAGAGTTTACTGTATTACAAAATAGAGCCGGATTGCAAATAGATACCAGATTGCGAATGATACAGACTTTCATTTGTACAGTCGGCGGAGCGGCCCTTCGGACTGAAAGTAGACTACATGTATTACTATGTGCATGTACATGTACTTTACTTTATTTGTTATACCAGACATATTTGATACAGATCACATAATTAGATATACAGTAGAACTTGTCCTAAGCGACCAGTCATTTATTGAATATAGGCGTCTTAAAAAAGCAAGTGGTTGCTTAATGCAGGGCAAACGTAATGCTCCTATAGGAGCTTTCTGTCTTACTTTTGACCTGCATTAAGGTACCATCTACCTTAAACCTTTCCCCCATAAATACGCCTTTCTACGCCTATGTATTATAATATCCTCTTCTTGAAACTATTGTGATAAATAGAGCATTTGCTCCTATAGGAGCAAATGCTCTATTTATCACAATGGTTTCAAACATTTTACTTTTCTCCAGTAAATGATCCTTTTGGGTAGATTCATTCAAAGAGGTTGGGTCTAAAAATAGCCTATGGAGTAAAGGGTTAAATACCTAGGACTAGACCTCTTTTGATGGCCGCTTAAGACGGTTTCTGTTGCACGATACTTGCTAGATCTCATTATAAGGCGTTATTCAGTTCAACCGCTAAAATCTGAGCTAAAAGTATAGCAGACGACATTCACGTAGCAGACGAGAATTTAAATAAGACTTTGGAGATGTCAGCACGGTACTGGAGGCAGTTTCATTTTTATCTGGTCTGCGGAACATTGTCGTCTGCTTAGAAACGTCATCCTTTGAATTATTAACCCTTTAGCCTACCCCGCTGTGAAAATAAATGTCTGCTTCAAATTTGGAACTGCCTTTTTAAGTCTTTGCAAACAGAGTAGATCCAAATCAGACCGTCTGATCAGGGTATGTTCTGTTTGCTTATGGAATATGATAGATTTATGACTTTACAGTTTCGGTCTAGGCAACACTTGCATATTTTAATAATTATGCTTGCTATTCATGACGTCATCATGTCTTACATGGATTCATTATTTCTTACATGAATTAATTATTTCTTACATGAACATTCACGGGGTAAAGGGTTAAGAAATCATTGACTGAGTGTCAAACTGCTCGGATCTCGGATGAGACGCCGAGTTACACTGGATCTAACCCGTTTGCAAATGCGAGTCGTGACAGGAATAGCTGAATAAAAGGTTGAATAAGAGCATTTAGTATATACAGTACAACCTCTCTATAACGGCCACTAAATTAATCAAGTATTTTGTTTTAAAGCCATGTGGCTGCTTAAAGTAAGGTGAAAGTAAAACAAAACGCTCCTGTAGGAGCGTTCTGTTTTACTTTCACCTTGCTTTAAGCAGCCACCTGCCTTATATACCAACTAATAAACACACTTTAGTGTCCGTTAAAGAAGGTATTACTGTACCTATTAAATATTTACTGATATGTCTCGTTTAGAAAATAAATCAGATTTTATATCGTCATTAGTGGACCTTAGAAAATTGTTTTTGTTTCACTTAGAATTCATCGATATATTTATATATGATAAACAGAAGCATCAAGTTATTTAGGTTTATATTAACTCCTCCCTTCATATAAACATGTTTTCATGCATCTGCAAACAGAGTAGACCAAAATCAGACGGCTCTTATAGGAGCCGTCTGATCATTACATCTGCTGTGTTTGCTTATGAAATTTGAAAGATCTGTTTCTTTACTTTCTACAATGGCTACGATTTTCCACCTTCCATATATCATTTATGACTTTTTTGTTCATGAATATTCAGTGAAAACGTATTCTTCTCTGAAACCACTGGGCAAATTTCAGTATAATTTTGCTGGATTTAACTTTATTACCAATCCTCTGCCAATATTGGTCAAATATCATTATAAGGCTAATTTTCTTTATAATTATGGTTATGGTCGAACATTCATAAATATTGTCTTTAGGTGGTCCTCTACCAAAAGTATTCAATTTATTATGATTAGTTGAAAAACACGGTCGGCTTATTTGTCTTAAATACAGTAAAACCTCTCTATAACGACCACTAAATTACATCAAGTATTTTGTGTTAAAGGCAGATGGCTGCTTAAAGCAAGGTGAAAGTAAAACAGAACGCTCCTATGGAAGCGTTTTGTTTTATTTTCACCTTGCTTTAAGCAACCACATGCCCAAAATACCAGATAATTAACACTATTTAGTGGTCGTTAAAGAGAGGTTTTACTGTAGATATAATGAAAATACATTTTTACAGACATGACCATTAGGTGACCTTCTACCATAATTGTTCAAAACCAGATGAATTCTTTAAAAATACCTGAAAGCCAGGGACGGGACTAATTTCCTTATATGATTAAGGTTTTTGGTGACCAATAGCTTGATTTCAGTAAAAGTTTTCAAAATTAGTTTTAGGTGACCCGTCAGCAAAACTTTCCATGCCAAAGTCATTATTATTGATAAAAACGCATTTCCGCCACAGACGAGGCTAAATGTCTGTATATGGCAACAGGGGATAATTTTAGTCAACCCTTGGCCAGAAGTGTGATATTTGTATTGTAATTCCTAAAAGCCATGAATACCAGGTGATAATATCATTGCTATATTTGTAACAATGCGACCAATATTCTCATACTCACAATAGAACAAATGATGTTTGGTGTCAGCAGAGAGATACAGGGAAATCATGACCACTAGATTACAGTAAAACCTCTCTATAACGACCACTAAATTACATCAAGTATTTTGTGTTAAAGGCAGGTAGCTACTTAAAGCAATCTGAAAGTAAAACAGAACGCTCCTGTAGGAGCGTTCTGTTTTACTTTCACCTTGCTTTAAGCAGCCACCTGCCCCAAATACCAACTAATTAACACAATTTAGTGGTCGTTATAGAGAGGTTTTACTGTATTTCTTATTTTTCCTCGAGGAAGTAAATGTTGTTACTGTCTTGTCGGGACAGTCTTTGCATGCTAAAGATGACTCATTTAAGCGCCATTTTCTTAGCGCATTTGTCCAAATATGTACAGTAAACTCTCGCTAATACTACCACTCAAAAATAAGTCTAAAATTCTTGATTTTAAAACACGTGGTAGCTTAATGCAGGACAAAAGTGATTAAAAACTCCAACAGGAATATTCTGTATCACCTTTGCCCTGCATTAAGCAGCCACCAGTCACGAGGACGCATTATCGAGATTATACTGTATTATGAAGTAAAACAATGATATGAAAACTTCCCTGAAGCAGTCACCAAAATCAGGCCTCCTTTGTGGTATCAGAGACAGGTGGCAATTTAATGCTGAACGAAAATTATGCAGAAAGCTCCCGCAGAAGCATTATACAGTAAAACGTCTCTATAACGGCCACTAAATTACATCAAGTATTTTTGTTAACGGCAGGTGGCTGCTTAAAGCAAGGTGAAAGTAAAACAGAACGCTCCTATAGGAGCGTTCTGTTTTACTTTCACCTTGCTTTAAGCAGCGACCTGTCCTAAATACCAACTAATTAACACAATATAGTGGCCGTTATAGAGAGGTTTTACTGTAGCTTATATTCGTTCGAACTTGTTTTTCTTCTACTTACAGTAAAACCCATCTAAAGCGACCACATAAAAAGATGTACAATGTTTGGTCTTAAAGACAGGTGTTAACTTAATGCAGGACGAAAGTTATGCAGAAAGCTCCCATGGGAGCTTTCTGCATTACTTGCGTCCTGAATTAAGCAACCGCATGTGTTTAAAGTCGCCCATGCTCATTCAATAAGTGGTTGCTTTAGAGGAGTTCTACTGTACATTCCTCATATACACCGTGTTCCCTTCATTTGTTTCCCCACCCACCTCATTACTGACATTGCATTACTTTTTCATTACTATTCACGAGTATGCCAGTATGACTTTAAAACAGATATGTGGAGAAAATGTGGCAAATCAACTCTCTTTTCTGAGAAGCAGCCATTATTCAACAATGTTATTCCCTCGCGTGTGAGTGATGATGTATCATAGCACTGAATATCGAAATGACGGTTATTCGGCTGCAATCATGTCTGGCATGATCCAACACTCTGCCCGACAACATAGTTGTCGTCTGTAAAAGATGCCGTCTGCTACTTTGTTTTCAAACTATAGCAAACCCTCTAAAATGCGACAACCAGAAAGAGGTCTAATTCTGTGACACCAATGGAGATGTCCTATAGGAGCCGTCTGATTAGCGTCTGCTCTGTTTGCAAATGGAATTTGGAAGATCTGTGTCTGTCTAGCTAGAAGTCTAATTCTGTGACACCAAGACAGACGGTAGCTTAATGCAGGACGAAAGTTATATTGAACGTCCTGCATTAAACAACCACATTCGTATAACCCTTTCCTTCATATAAACGTGTTTTCACGCATTTGCAAACAGGGTAGACCAAGATCAGACGGCTCCCATAGGAGCCGTCTGATCAGAGTCTGCTCTGTTTGCTAATGTAATTTGGAAGATCTGTATCTTTACTTTCTAAAATGTCTACACTATTTGTCCATGACTATTCAGTAGGTCTTGAAATTTGGACTAAATATAGAACAGGGAAAGGGTTATTTATGTTTATTCATAAAGTGGTCGCTCTAGACGGGTTTACTTGTATTCTTAAACGATAGATGGTGTGTTTATTAACCATTTCCTCCATGTAAACGCACTTTTTACGCATTTGCAAACAGAGCAGACTCAGACCAGACGGCTCCTATAGTAGCCGTCGGATCAGAGTCTGCTCTGTTCGCTTATGAAATTATAACAGATCTTACTCTACAGCTTCTACCAATATAAAAAAACTGCGTACAAACGCTATTATAAAAATAAGCTAATAAATAGTCATGGTGTCATAATTTCTAACATAAATATGCAACATGGAAAGCGATAAGTAGAATACAAGTGGGTTATTGAGTTGGTTCTGTTTTGAGCACGTGTGTCTGCCTCTAATTAGAGCAAAATCAGGTGTATTCATATACAGTAGAATCCCTCTACAGTGACCACTAGACACCACTTCGTGTCCTTGAAAACAGTGGTTGCTGAATGCAGGACGAAAGTAATGCAGAAAGCTCCCGTAGGAGCTTTCTGCATAACTTTCGCCCTGCATTAAGCTACCGCCTGACTTTAAGAGTCAGATTATGCATCATGTAGGTGATTGCTAAAGAGAGGTTTTACTGTAAAAAAATGTATATGTCATATCTTGTTTTTGCAGGTCCCATCAAGTGTTATTTCTGTTTGGGCCCTGCCGAGAACAGTTCGTGTGCTGACCCCGTCAATCCCAGAGAAGAAAAGGGCAAAACCCTGGAAGTGATAAATTGTGAACATGGTATATGCCTCAAGTGGACTTACTATTGGAACAGTACGTATACCCCACCCACGTCTCACTGCACACGAAATGCATAAATATTAACACTTGCCATGCTAAGCACGACATGGCTCGCCATTTGCAAACAGTTTGGATCCAGATGATGCGCCGAGCAACTCGGCATCTCATCTGGATCCAAACTGTTTGACACTTGGTATGTAGTTTCTCAAAAGGTTTATGAACCAAACTTAAGTAAACGAAACAAAAACAATCCAAAAGACATGCAGGTCAATAACAATGACTCTAAAATGCATGCTTGGAAATTCACGTGTTCTGTATATACCTGTTGGTCATTCGAGTGTCATCGTTTTAACCCATTACTCCATAAATTCGCCTTTCTACGCCTTTGCAAATAGAGTAGACCCAGGTCAGATGGCTCCTATAGGAGCTTTCTGATCGAGGTCTGCTCTGTTTGCTTATGATGTAATATATACATGATTCAATAGTTTCCACCATTGCTTAAAATTCCTTGTCCAAGCGCTATTGTAACAAATTTATCTAATTGATATCCATGACGTCATTATTTCTTCCATAAACATTCATGGAGGATAGGGTTAACCCGTGCCCCGCTATTCGTCGTTTTAACACTTGTTCCGCCATTCACTTGCAGACAGTTCGGATCCAGATGAGACGCCGGATAACTCGGTATATAAAGGATCCAAGTTGTTTGACAGTCTGTCAATAGTTTCTTCAAAAAAGCTTGTTCAAATCGGAAGTAGTTCTAGTCAGACATTTTCAAGATCCAAATTTAAGGCGACATTAGTTTTTTTTCACTGCGACTAAAGGTTAAAACATCACGTGTGAAAGGGATGCATTGCAATTTCGTCTAAAAATATCGGCGACCCCTATTTCTTGCAGTTTTAACTCTTTCGCTGCCAAAAATCTCGCATCTTCTATAGAAACAGTTTAGATCCAGATGAGACGCCGAGAATATCGGCGTCTCATAAGGATCCAAACTGTTTGTGACTGTGACTGCTTTTAAAACAAAACTGAAGATTTTTAAAACAAAAAATGAAACTTTTAGGAGATTATTCCTGTATAATTTCCACTTGCTATTAACATTTCATCAAGTGTAGATACAGTAGAACCTGTCTTCACCAATTACCTAATAGGCTATTTTTAGATACAACCTCTTTGAATAAATCTACCGAAAAGGAGCATTAACTAGAGAAAAGGAACATTTTAGAATTTTGTAGTTTGAAACCATTGTGATATCACAATGGTTTCACAAAGTGACTTTTACAGAGTCGTCAAAAGTCGTTAATATGAGGGGATGGGTTAAGCGGCTATCAAAAAGGTCTAATATGGGTTTAAGGCAGGTGGTAGCTTAATGCAGGTCAAAGGCAATGCAAAAAGCTCCGATGAGCATTAAGCATACACATGCTTTTAACCCATTCCCTCACATTGATGCCTTTTGACGCCTCTGCAAAAAACACCTGTTGAAACAATTGTAATAAATAAAGCATTTGCTCCTGTAGGAGCAAATGCTTTATTTATCACAACTGTTTCATTACTACAAAATTCAATTTTTTCATTTTCTCTAGTTAATGCTCCTTTTCGGTAGATACTCCTTTGTTCAATAAATGAATGACCGGACATGTTCTACAGTACAATTTTGTTCCATCTCTACAGACTTCTAGAATACGTCATTTATAGACTCATTGCGTTAAAATGTGCTTTATTGAATGTTACAAAAGATTAGGTCTAGGTCATAAAACCACACAAGGGATGTAGTGACGTCACTGAGATATTGACAGACACAGACAGTCTTTTTATTCCCCGAAATAATCAAACATATCGTTATGGAACTATTTATTTTCCAATATATCGCCTTTACTCTCCCCATTAAAACTATTTCCGAGGACAAACTTGGAAACCTTAACAATTATATCAAAGTCAGCACATCTCTGGGGACCTACTGATTATCTGAAACAAGTACAGCACAGTCTCTATTTACCGTCTCTTTACTGGGTAGTATGATATCACATAATCTGCCGTGTTGGAGTGCCAAGACGGAGTGCCGTAAATCGTGGAAATGCACTAGTGCATATTTATGCAAATGAACAGTTTGAATCCGGCTGTACTACCATGTAAATAATGGCCACAGCAGTCGTCATGTTTAGTTTCACTTTCTATGGCACTTTTAAGGTTATGTGATAAAAACAATCTTACATTCGTGTTCATTACAAATTACACTACATCTCTAGCGGCAAAACCGTGATTACTATGCAAACAGTTTTGGATCCAGATGAGACGCCGCATAATGCGGCGTCTCATCAGGATCCAAACTGTTAAGCACTTTGACCATAAATTGCAAAGAAATGAGAGAAATTCTATTTTAAGAATTGTAGCAGACGGCAATTGTTCCGGACAAAAAAGTACTTAGCGTGCAAAGAGTTAAGCAACCACGTGACTTAAATGACTTGGGTTAGACTTGAATGCTGGCTATAGAGAGGTTTTACTGTATTTATAATACCGATATTATCCTCGCCACTTACGTCATATGAACACGACCTCGGTGAGCTGTATTGACCATCCACTGACGATTATTCACACTTGACCTTTAGATGTCAGGTCCAATTTATAGTTATATTTGCGGTGATCTTCATTGCACAGCCGGATTTATCTGATGATTAATGACACTCTATTGTCAACTTAAAAGCTCCATTTTTAACAAAACTTTAGAGATATTAACCTATTTGTGTCTACAGTAGAACCTGTCTTAAGCGGCCATAAAAAGAGGTCTAAGTATGAAACTACAAGATAGATGGTAGCTTAATGCAGGTTAAAAGTAATGCAGAAAGCGCCTATAGGAGATTTTTGCATTACTTTTGCCCTGCATGAAGCAACCACCTGCCTTTTAACCCTTTCCTCCATAAATACGCCTTTCTACGCCTCTATATAAGTCCCTTTTGAAACCATTGTGACAAATAGAGCATTTGCTCCTAAGGGAGCAAATGCTCTATTTATCACAATGGTTTCATAACTACACCATTTTAAAAATGTCCTGTTCTCTAGTTAATGCTCCTTTTCGGTAGATTTATTCAAAGAGGTTGGATCTAAAAATAGCCTATGAGGGAATGGGTTAAGACTCATATGTTCAATAAATGAATGGCCGCTACGGACAGATTCTACTGTAGTGGCCTTAAAGTTGACATAGGGAATGGAATAAGAGCCAGATCAGTTAGCTCACGAAGGAGTCCCCTGATCAAGGAATGCACTGTACGCTTCTCAATTTATTTTCCAAAATTAATTTTGCAGAAATCTCCCTTCAAATGAAAATTAGGTTGGCTCATATTATATATATGGGAAAGTACACCTAAATTCTGAAGTATAAATTAATAATGATTTCAAATCTAAATAACTTTTTATGGAAGCCATATCTCCGATTACAAGTCATCGGGGAAAATATTTTCTTTCATTTAAGTTCAAATACAAAGGGTGTCGAAAGGTGTTAGCCATGATGACAAGGTGACACATTGGTACTACGAAATTACTTTTGTTGGCAAGACATTTAGTGCGTCCTTTTAAATCAACGTGTCGATACATGATATGTGTATTTGAAGTCTGTAAAATGGAATAAAAATGTAATTTGTTAAACCCTTTACTCCATAAATACGTCTTTCTATGCCTTTGCCAACAGAGTAGACCCAACTCAGATGGTTCCTATATAACCCTTACCAGTGGGTAAACCAGTCTGGATTCTGATGAAAACGCAGAGTTAATCAGGTGTTATAAGGATCCAAATTATTTGCAAATATTATCACAAATACAGTAAACCCTCTCTATAACGACTACTAAATCACATTAAGTATTTTGTGTTAAATGCAGGTTGCTGCTTAAAGAAAGGTGAAAGTAAAACAGAACGCTCGTATAGGAGCGTTCTGTTTTACTTTCACATTGCTTTAAGCAGTCACCTGCCCTAAATACCAACTAATTAACGCAATTTAGTGGCCGTTATAGAGAGGTTTTACTGTATACTCATTCGTTGGATTTTTTTATTCCTTTACCTTATAGAGACACCACCTTTTGACGCATTTGCAATCAGGATAGATCCAGATCAGACGGTTCCTGTAGGAGCTGTCTGATCAGGATATGCTCTGTTTGCTTATGATGTAATATAGATATCATTCTACACGTTCTGCCACGGCCAAAAGTCCATGTGTACAATGTGCTATTATAACAATTAATCTAATTAATATTCATGTTTTCATTATTTCTTACATGAATATTCACAGAGTAAAGGGTTAATGAAAAGTAGAAGGATGTGACAGTAACTTACGAACAATTACTGAAACATTGCGATAGTTGAATTTAAAGTATCAATGTCCTTGATGTTTTTCGACAAACGTCGCGTGTGTTATAGTTCTGTATCATTCGTGACTACATGGCGGTGTTCCGATGGGTTCCCTACGGTGCCCGATCGCGACAAATGAAATGTCGCCCTTTTGACACGGTTGAAGTCCTTCCGAGACATACATATATACGATACAAGAAAACCATTGATGCAAAGCATCAAAGGCGCGGGTTACTGAATAGTGAATAAAAATCAATCGTATTTTATATAATATGATGTCAACAAAATGTTTGTTTTACTCCTGTGCGATTACAAAATATCAGCTTATAAATATTCATGATGTCTTTATTTCTTACATGAATATTTAACAAGATGGGGGATAAGGTGTCCAGTGTGAGACTGGAAGAGTTATTGTATAACTAGGACCATCTGACTGAAATGGCTGCTGTTTCAAGGATCCCTTGTGGTGAAACGGAAGAATTGTGTTATGTTACTAAGGCCATAGGAGTTATACAAACAATTTGTTGACAGTATATTACCTAAAACACTTTTGATTTTTATTCACTATTCAGTAATCCGCACCTTTGATGCTTTGCATCAATGGGTTTCTTGTGCGCACTCTATAATGCATCTTGGGATATGTTCACAGCACTTGCAACGAAGGATTCGATTGGACAGTGAAATTTAAGATAGCGGTCCCACAGAATGTATGTTGCCAGGTTGCATCACATCACAAACCTTTCTTGTTTATATGTTGTAAAAAGTGTTAGTTAAATTTATTTGTTCAATTCAGACCACGTTTTCCGTCGAGGCTGTCATGTTTCAGAGCTCGATTCGTCTTAGATTTTACTGTCTAATCAAACCTGTCGTTACAGATGTTGTAAACATATCCCAAGGTGTATTTATAGAACATATATATTTGTCAAGATCGAACATTAATGAACTAATTATAGCATATTATATATATGGTCATTTACAACATTAATACTGACTTTTATCTATAAAGATAAACGATATAGAACATAAATACGTAAATAGGTATGTATACCATAGATAGATAGATATATTTATTTCAATGTTGAGCAACAAGATGATAGTTAACAACACATACATATTTAAATATTATAACAATATAAACATGGATAATGATAGTGTAATATGTGCGTTATGAATCATGCCAGTCACATCAGTATCAAGGATGACACAAAAAAGAGAAAGTACATCTCTTATTTCCCTTGTGGTCCTATATACATTTGCTAGTTGAAAACTATCTATTCGACATTTTATAATAAACATATCATTTTTACAATATACACAGTCATGTTCTTTACCATATATACATTGAATTTTACAAGACAAATATAATTTTATCGAACACATTACAGTAAAACCTCCCTTAACCGGAATTCTAGTAGATACGAATTTATATATTTAAGGCAGGTGACTGCTTAATGCAGGGTGAAAGTCATGCAGAAAGCTCCTCTAGGCTTTCTGCATGACTTCCACCCTGCATTAATATGTCACCTGTCTCCAAGACCGATATTTGTACTACATTTAACGCCCGGTTAAGAGAGGTTTTACTGTATATGCAATTTTACCACATAAAAATATACTGGTATTTAATTTTGCAACGTCTGCCACGCCATACATTTCAAACATATTCACCTCAGACGTTTGTATGATATTTGAGATAATGTAATGGTGTGTGTGGAAAAAGCAAGGAACACTCTATGATGGTCGTGTGCGAGTGCGCATTTCATGTGTGCTTCTGGTGTTGCTGTACACTGCTGTGTGTCATTTTCAAATTTCCTGTCTGACATCAATTCTATTATTGTTGTGTTTACCCTTTATTCTATACACACGCATTTTCATGCCTTTGCATACAGAGTAGATCTTGATCAGAGAGCTCCTGTAGGAGCCGTCTAATCAGTGTAGATATATGCTCAGTTTGTTTAAGAAATTATATAATACTGATTCTGTAGTTTCTGACAACACCATAACATGTGTTCATATGCCATTATAAAATCAGGTACTATATATATACAGTAAAACCTCTCTTAACCGGAATTCTAGTAGAGAAGAATTTAGATATTTTAGGCATGGGACTGCTTAATACAGGGTGAAAGTCATGCAGAAAGCTCCTCTAGGAGCTTTCTGCATGACTTCCACCCTGCATAAAGCTGTCACCTGTCTCCAATACCGATATTTATACTAAATTTAACGTCCGGTTAAGAGAGGGTTTACTGTATTTATGGTGTCATAATTTTCTTACATGAATATTCATTATGCAAATGGTTAATATATCTAGACATAAACAATCCCGTAATTATCTCATGTCCTATGTTTTTCCTATTTCAGATGTGTTATTAATGCATCGTACATGCTCGCAAAGACTCGAGTCCTTCCGGATAATGATGATAGACGGTGTGTGTCGGTCCGAGACATCCGGAAATGGAATGTTGTGTATGTGTGGAAAGCATCTGTGTAACTCTGGTGTTAAATTAAATCTCAGTTATAGGATGGTTGCGCTGTGTTTACTACTAGTGACTACTATGGTAAAGGGAGGTAATAATATTGTGGATGGATAGCATTGCTCTGCCCATATGGAGACGTAAAATGGATTGATATCAAATTTTGTTTTAGGATAAACCATTATTTATGGTGACTTGACAATTATTCGAACAAAGGATTAAAACGAACAGAGACGGGATAACTTAAGTCTCAGAAAAGAATTGAATGTAATGTTAATCAGGAAAACTATACCGAATTGTCTGCCCCTACATCCGGTTAGCGTGTCGGTGTATTGTGTGATTATGTAAAATTCCGCATGGAACTGACTTAAACATTCTTGCCATAAGGACAGCCAAACATACAGTAGATATGGTACAATATTGCAGTCAGCACGCTGAAAAATCAAACGTAGTTGGTAGTGTAAGCCTTCAGACTTGTGATGACGTCATCAGTAACGTGATCTGATGACGTAAGTTGCCAAAAGCATGTAATCAAATGGAACTTATTACCATATACTTATGTAGATTGTAGTTTTAAATTTTGTATTACATAACAAAACAGTAGATACAGGTGTGTATTCCAATACTAAAATCGTCATTTCTCCACCAAACTCTATGTTATAGTTAGAACATAGCATTATTAACCCATTCCCGCATATTGACGCCTTTTGACGCTTCTGTAAAAGACATTTTGTGAAACCATTGTGATAAATAGAGCATTTGCTCATGTGGAGCAAATGCTCTATTTATCACAATGGTTTCAAAACAACACAATTCTGAAAAAAATCCTTTTCTCTAGTTAATGCTCCTTTTTGGTAGATTGAATCAAAGGGGTTAGGTCTAAAAATAGCCTAATTGGGAATGGGTTACGTGAAATCTTAGTGGTTAAGAAGGGGCGGAGCGAACGAAGTGAGCGAGCCCCTTCTTAGCCACTAAGATTTCACTGTTCTAACTTAGAAAATAACCTACATTTTGATTGGTTCAGCATTAATCGTTTCCATGGTTCTAGTAAACAAACGTCGCGTGCCCACAGGTGTGATCACTCTTTAGAATAATCTCGCAGACTTATCAAAACATAGGATTTGGTGGAGAAATAAAGGAGATATTCTTGATTTTTGTTAATTTCTGCATCTTATCTTGGCCTCTGACATAAGTATGGTGGCTCGTTTGTGATACGATTAGAGCTAATGTGTACATCATGAACAGTTATCTCTTAGCACGTATATTAATTGTTATTTCTGTTAAATCTGTTATTTCTTTCCTTGTTCTCTATTCATGTAAGAAATAATGACTTCGTAAATATCAATTACATTTAGTTTTATTCTTGTAGAAAATCTATATGAACACATTTCATTTTTGCTCAAGCAGTCTAAACTGTAGAATCAGATATATTATAATTTCATAAGCAAGCAGAGCAGGCCCTGATCAGACGGTTCCTAAAAGAGGCGTCTGATCTGGGTCTACTCTATTTACAAATTCATGAAAAGGATTAGGAAAGGGCTAACCCTTTGTCTCACAGCTCTAGACACATTTGACACCTTTGCAAACAGAATATACCCAGATAAGACGACACTGTAGGACTCGTGTGATCAGGACCTGCTCTGTTTGTGTATTGTCTTATGAAATGGATTCTACAGTTGTTGCCATGGTAACACATCCTCGGTTCATAATGCCATTATGAAAAACTCCAAGATGTCATTATTCCGTACACGAATATTCATGAGCAAACTTGTTAAATACAACCAATGTTTCAAACATTATAGTCTCTTGCCCAAACTGGTTGAATTTATGCGAATCCATTGATAGCATGAAGAAGATTGAACCTTTCACTCCATAGATACGCCACTGATATGGCTCTGTCATTGATTCTATATTTTGTGATGGTCAAGCAATCCCATATACATGATGTTATCCCTTCCCCTGTTCTATATGTATTGCAAATTTCAATACCTACTGAAGATTCGAGGACAAAATAGTTATAATGAAATATTGAAGATGGAATATTGTAGCCATTTTAGAGAGTAAATAAACAGACCTATCACATTCCATAAGCAGAGCAGGCCCTGATCAGACGGCTCCTATAGGAGTACCCAAATAGGAACCATCTGATCTGGGTCTACTTTGTTTGCAAATGCGTGAAATGCGTTTGTATATGGGAAATGGTTAAATTATAGACCATCAGGTAATTAATTTGCATTATACTCAATATTTTTTACTTGAATATTCATTAGATAAAGGTCTGAAAAGTACATACAACCAAGACATGAGTATCGTATTAACTAACATCGCCGAGGGATTCCAGTTTGATCATGTTACAGGGAGGTAACTACAATAAACACAGTGGTGTCCCTTGAATGCTTAAAAGTAGTTTAAGTATTTTAACGTAAGAGGGTAGTTAGATCCGACGTAATTTAGCACCATAGACGAGCCTTAGTTCATATCGTCAAATACATTATAGCATTTTTCTTTGGAACAGGGTCGCAAATTGTCGAACGTAGCTTCAAATAATTTACATGTGTTATAATAGTTTTGTTTCTCTTTGTTATAGCTGTTTGAATTTGGGAGACGCGTGCACTGGTATCTGACAATGTTGGGATTCTTTGATCTATGTGTGTATTGTTTAACTTTAATAAGCCTTTTGTACGGAACGGATCATGAAGTTAAATCTTGATGGACAAGTTCAATTGAATATGCAGCATTTAAAGGTTTGAAACAGCAGGCAGTCGGGCTCCTGGATGGGTTGGCTTTATTTTCTAAGTCCCCATTATTCTAGTGTGCCTGTCGATATTACGAAATTGAACCGAACAGTATGCCATAGTAGCATATTTCTTACACAGTAAAAATTGCTTAACCCTTTACTCCATGAATATTCATACAATAATTAATGACGTCATGAATATTAATTAGCTGAATTTTTATTATGACATACGAAATCAGGAACTTTTGGCCAAGACAGAAACTGTAGAATCAGATCTATATTATTTAATAGCAAATAGAGCAGACCCTGATCAGACGGCTCCTATAGGAGCCGTCTGATCTGGGTATTCTCTGTTTGCAAAACGTGTTTATGGAGTATTGGGTTAAGCGATCATTTAACCCCTTACCTGATAAATATTCATGTCAGAAATAATGACATTATGAATATTAATAGCTGATTGTTTTATAATAACATAACATTGTTGGTTATGACAAAAACTGTAGAAACAGGTCTGTATATAACCCCAGAATCAAACAAAGCAGACCCTTATATGACGCCTCTTACAGGAGTCTGCTGATCTGGGTCTACTCTGTTTGCAAACACGTTGAATTCTATCAGGTAAAGTGTTTAAACGCCCGTTCGTTGGTCTTTCATGCACGACGAAAGCAACACAGAAAGGCTCAATAGGAACTTTATGTATCGCACCTGTTATGCATTAAGCTACCCCCTACTTTTAACGTCGATTTGTTTTCAACAGATGAACGTTTTATAGAGATTCTGCTGTAGAGTAGTAACAGTTTGATTTGTATGTTATTTGCATTTGACACTAAAGAGGGTAAAATTGACATTGACGAAGGTAAATTAACATTGAAGAAGTTAAATTTGATATTTACGAAGGTAACGTTGACACCGAGGTTGGTAAATTTGACATAGAGGTATGAGAAAGGTCATTTTGACATTGAGGAAGGTTTCGATATAGGTATTGTTACATATTTTGATCTTGATTCCACCATCCAAGTCGCGGACATTACTGAAAAATTTGAACCTAATTTAACCTGTATTACTTAGTGAACTCTACCAGATATGCATTTTGAATGAGCTTAATTTTCATTCCGAGGGGTGTTATTGCAAGATGATTTTTTTCTGGAAGCAAACAGGGTTTATCCTAATCAGAGGGTTCTATCAATAGACCTCTGCTCTTGGTCTACACTGTTTGCCAGTGTCCTTATGAACCCATTCCCTCATATTGACGCCTTTTGACGCCTCTGCAAAAGTCGCCTATTGAAACCATTGTAATAAATAGAGCATTTGCCTATATAGGAGCAAATGCTTTATTTTATCCTAATGGTTTCAAACTACATGTACAAAAGTCTAAACATTTTCCTTTTCTCTAGTTAATGCTCATTTTCGGTAGATTCATTCAAAGCGGTTGGCTCTAAAAATAGCATATGAGGGAATGGGTTAAGGGATGTACTGTTCCATATGAGTTGAACCTTTACACCTTTTATATGCAAACATTCCTTAAAAATTAGCCCTTTACCTGACAATGGCCGTTTTAAAAGACTCTGCGAACAGAGTAGACCCATATCAGACAGCTCCAGTAGGAGCCGCCAAATCAGAGTCTGCTCTGTTTGCTTATAGAATATTTGGTCTGATTCTGTGCTGTGAACATATTCACAAGTTTTGTATATCACTATATAAATATTAGTTAATTAATATGCATAACTGACGGAACCCATGATGCATATTCATCAGGTAAAGGGTTAAATCAACACAAGATATTCACCTATAAACGTATTTTACTAACAACGCTGTCCATTTATCTAACCTTGACCTTCGACTACAGTGCATCTTATAAACAGTGGTATCTGTCGTATGCCGTATGAACCCATTCCCTCATAATGACGCCTTTTGACGCCTCTCAAAAACGTCATCTTTTGAAACAATTGTGATAAATGGAGCATTTGCTCCATAGGAGCGAGCAAATGCTCTATTTATTACAATGGTTTCAAAACTAAACAATTCTAAAATGTTCCCTTTCTCCAGTAAATGCTCTTTTTTCGGTAGATTTATTGAAAGAGGTTGGGGCTAAAACATAGCCTATGAGGTAATGGCTACACCGCAGTGGTATCTCTCATTTTAACTCTTTACACCATGAATATTCATAACAGAAAGAAAGCCTATTAATGTTAATTGGCTGAACTTTTATAACGTCACTCCTCATGAACATGGAATTTTGTTATCATGGCAGAAACTGCAGCAAGAGACCTGTGATATTTCTATATTTCATAAGCTAAAAGAGCTGACACAGATCTACTGGGTCTACGTGGTTTTCAAAGGTTATAAATCGTTATATAAATATTCATGAAGTATACGGTTAACCTGATAGATACGTCATTTAACGCCTTTGTAAACAGAGTAGACCCATAAAAGAGGACTTCCGTAGTAGCCGTCTAATCAGGGTATGTTCTATTGGCTTATGAAATAACATAGAACTGGTTCTACAGTTTCTGCTTTAACCCTTTCACCGCCAATGTCGCAAAATTGCGCCACGACAAATAGTGCAGTCCCAGATCAGACGCCGCCTTTTCAAGGAGGCGTCTGATCAGGGACTTCACTTTTTGTCTCAAACTCTATTTCTATATCTGTGCTCGTATTCCTTTTGAAAGTTGCATTTATTTATCTCATTGCCTTATTTTGATTTAGCAAAATTGGTTTGCAGACGACAATTAGACATGTGGCGCCGAAAAAGTTAACCAAACATTCATGTGTTCATATGTCGTCATAAAAATGTCACTCAAATATTCATGAGGTTAAGAGTTAACAGTAGTGTTGATCCAAACATTTTGTCGAATATTTTGATATTTGAAATGAGTCAGCTTCAACCATTTTAACCTGTTTTGTAGCCTTGTCTTGTAGGATATGTTATTTGTTCATTTGTCCATGTTTCTTATTATAACCAGGGCAACAGATAAAGGTGCGTACTCAAATACAAAAATCGTCCTTTCTTCAACAAACCATATGGCGTGACCATTCTTCAGAATCGTCTCGAAGAGACGATTCTAAAGCGTGATCACAACATACGGTTTGATGGAGAAATAATGAAATAAAGAAGTTATTCTTGAAAATGTTTTAATTTACGCATCTTATCTGGACCTCTGTATAACCCAAAACCAGTTTGGATTCTGATGAAAACGCGGAGTTATCCAGATGTTATAAGGATCCAAATTGGCTGCAAATATTATCACAAATGTACTCAGTCGTTGGAAATTCTTAACCCTTTACCTGATAGATTTACCGTCGTTTGATGTAGGAGCTGTCTGATCTGAGTCTGCTCTGTTTGCTTCTACAGATTCTGCCATTGCCACGTTCGTTATTCATAAATACCATTATAAAAATTCAGCTAATTAACATTAACATTTTCATTATTTCTTACATGTGTATTCAACAGGTAAATGGTTATAGATAAAAGGATAAGTTTAATGTACATGTATCATGTTAATGTTCATGTATATCTTTTTAATATTTGCATTAAGTCATCACTAACTTCGGTCTGTAAGGCGTGACTACTTCAATTATAGAAGTACAAAATGTACATGTTATTTTTTGTCTATACATGCATTTAAAACAGTGTCAGAGTATGAAATTATTTGAATCCTGATGCGACGCCGAGTTGCCCGTTGTCTCATCTGGATACAAACTGTATGCAAATACCATCAGAATTGGCCCATACTGGTGAACGAGCACACCTGCATGTCTTTCAAGTGCCCATAGCTCGGATAGACACACGCATGTTAATACGACATACATGTAGCTGTCATCCTAAAGCCTGCTGCGGGCGGACGAGTGATTAGCTATGGAAGCAGTTTGGATCCAGATGAGGCACCGAGAATCTCGGCATCTCATCAAAATCCAAACTATTTGATACCCTGACCGTGTAATTGAACGGAAATGCAAGATAAATCAACTGGGACAACTTCGATTGCATTTTCTCCTAAAACATTTCGAGGGTTTGGTGCAAAACTATTGTAACTCCTTCACAAAGTGATGGAGTTACAATAGTTTTGCACCAAGCACTCGATTTGCTCTGCGAGCTAAAGGTTTAAGGATATACAGTAAAACCTCTCTATAACGACCACTGCATTGTGTTAATTAGTTGGTATTTAGGGCAGGTGGCTGCTTAAAGCAAGGTGAAAGTAAAACAGAACGCTCCTATAGGAGCGTTCAGTTTTACTTTCACCTTGCTTTAAGCAACCATCTGCCTTTAATACAAAATACTTGATTAATTTTAGTGGCCGTTATAGAGAGGTTTTACTGTTCATGTATTATGCTACGTTCTATTCTTTGTTATTACAGTATTACCTCAACTATTCGAACTCTTAACCCTTCCCCTGTTTGAATATTCATAAATTAATATCTATTAACTGAAACTGTAGAGTTTAATTTATTATTAATTTCAAAAGCAAACAGAGCAGATCCAGATCAGACGGATCCTGCAGGAGCCGTCTGATTCGGGTCTACTCTGTTTGCAAATGCACGAAAAGCGTTTATATGAAGGAAAGGGGTTAAATAAGCATCATTTTTGGGTTGTAACCTTTTACTCCATGTATATCTATGATTTAGACTCGATCCGCTTTGCATATTTATTATCTCAAATAGTATTTTTGTATGCATCAATTGGCAATTATATCTATAAAAAGCAAGAGAAACTGGGGCCCAAAAGATCCAAGTGCAATCAGTTTATACCCTATAGGAACTGCTTGATCTGGGTCTATACTGTTTGCATACATGTTTTAAAAAAAAGAGAATTTATGGAGTAGAGGATTAAGCCAGATGGCAGTTTAATGCAGGGCGAAGGTCATACAGAAAGCTGCTGTATGACCTTCACGCTACAAGAAGCATCCAACTGCGGAAGTTCTCAATTCTTCTTGACCCTTTCTTTCATATAAAAAACTTTTCACGCATTTGCAAAAAGAGTAGAATCAGATCAGACGGTTCCTGTAGGATCCCTCTGATCAGTCTGTGCTCTGTTTGCTTATGATATACAGTAGAACCTCTCTAATGCGGCCACTTAATGAACAAAGATGTATGTCTTCATAAGCAGGTGGTTGCTTAATGCAGCACAAAAGTAATGCAGAAAGCTCCTCTAGGAGCTTTCTGCATTAATTTTGTCCTACATTAAGCTACCACCTGCATCTAGCATCCATAATTATACCTCTTTTAGGTGGTCGCATTAGCGGGGTTTTGCTGTAATATAGATATGAGTCTACAGTTTCTGTCATGGCCAAAGCCCCCATGCCCATGCGCTATTATAACAATTAATATATAATTAATATTGATGATGTCACCATTTCTGACATGGATGTTCATGGAATAATGAGTTAACCAAACAGTCAGAGTATGGAGATTTATTGTTTGTTCTTATTCATTGAATACACCCATTTCAAGTTGTGTGTTTGAATTATGCTCAAAACTGCTAAGTGCCATATACAGCAGCGATTTCTTAATCTTTTCCCTGTTGAATATTCATGTTAGAAATAATGACGTCATGAATATTTGGCATATGTGCACAGGAAGTTTGGGTATTGGTAGAAACTGTACAATAACATCTATCTAGTATCATTTTATTAGCAAACAGAGCAGACCCTGATTAGACGGCTCCTATAGGAGCCGTCTGATCTGGGTCTACTCTGTTTGCAAACTCGTGAAAAAGCGTCTATATGAGAAAAAGGTTTAATAGACTTGGTGTCTAGTCTATAAATGCAGGTGGTAGTTTAATGCAGAACGAAAGTAATGCAGAGGAAGCTAAGGGAGCTTTCTGTATTATTTCTTATTTGCGTTAAGCTACGACTTATTTTAACCCTTTACTTCATAAATACGCTTTTCATCGCCTTTGCAAACATAGTAAACCAAGATAAGACGAGACAATTCCTGCGGGAGTCATCTGATCAGGGTCTGCTCTGTTTGATTATGGAATGATATAGATCTGATTCTAGTTTTACCAAGGTCAGATATCCAGTGTACATGTGCCATTATAAAAAATAATGATACTTGTGATGTCATCATTTCTTATATGAATATTCATGGAGTAATGGGTTTTACTGTAGTCTGTAAAAAATACAGTTTAATTAACCTTTAGCCTGCTGTGGATGGATGAGTAATTACATATGCAAACAGTTTTGATCCAGATGAGACGCCGAGTAACTCGGCGTTTCATCAGGATCCAAACTGTTTGACGCCCTGATAGCATTTTGGTAAACTATTTTGGTAACTGATTATAGCTAGAATTTTGAAAATTTAGTGGGTGAAAAGTTATTTAAAAATAATTTGCTCAGCAAGCTAAAGGTTAAAATACACACTGTATATATATCGTTAGAGAAAACTAGCCGAAATAAAAACCGGTAGAATTTGTTTTTGTAAGCAATGTGATTGACATAAAACTAATGTTTCAAATTTTAAGGATTTACAATTTATTGCATTTTATTATTATTATTATTATTATTATTATTATTATTATAAACCTCACTAAACCGGACGTTAAAATTTGTATACAAACGATCTTGCAGACAGGTGGCAGCTAATGTAGGGTGAAAGTCACACAGAAAGCTCCCAAAGGAGCTTTCTGCGTGACTTTCACCCTACATTAAGCAGCTACCTGCCAAAAAGACCTAAATTGCCCTGTCATAAAATTCCGGTTTAGAGGGGTTCTACTGTATTACACTTGATGTATTAGAAAAAGAGACACAGCGTTGGCTTATACTTAGCATCGTAGCTATCGCATGGACGATGAAATATCCGAACGATTCTCGTCGTTCTTCGGGAGTTTCCGAATGTTCTGTGACACATTGAACCCCGGGTGTCACGCAACAGATGTTCATTATCCATATTGCTTATTACCACGTAACGGCATTAACAAAAGGTCTTTTCAATATTTTAATAATATGACCAATTGTAAGTTTATCAGACAGTTTGGTTCAATCATTACTCGTCTCTGCTTTTAATTAAGTTTTCAGTGGACGGCCATGGGAATACGAGAAGTCAAAAACAGTAAAAAGTCCCTTAACCATTTCCTTGTTCTATGTTTATTCCAAAGTTCAATACCTACTGAATATTCATTAACAAAATAGTTATAAAGAATTACGGAAGGCGGAACATTGTAGCCATTTCAGAAAGTAAAGAAGCCGATATTTCAAAATCCACTGATTAGCAAACAGAGTAGACCCTGATAAGACGGCTCCTCTAGGAGCGGTCTGATCTGGGTCTACTCTGTTTGCAAATGCGTGAAAACAAGTTTATATAAGGGAAAGGGTTAAACGATCACTTTACCCTTTACTTCATATAAACGCAGTAGACTGTAAGAGCCGTCCTGTATTTTGATGAAACAGCCGTCCTGTATTTTGATGAAACGGGAGAAAATTAAACAAATGAATATTGTAGCAGACGACAAGTTTTGCTGATGACAAGTTTTGCAGACGACAATTTTTGCAGACGTCACTATTTGGCAACGAACGAGTTAATGCAGCACAAGGCTAATACATATATATAGCTCATAGGACAACCTATATGCATGACTTCCAGTCTGCATTGAACACACACATACACCACATGCTGTTTTTCAGTTGTCGTTGTATAGAAGTACAGTTGAACTTCGATATCTCGAACTTTAAGGGACCATGCAATTTAGTTCGAGATAACAGAGGGTTGAATCATCCAATTTATAATCTGACTAATATCTCAAGTTCACAGCTTAATGCAGGTCTAAAGTAATGCTGAACTCTTCTGCAGGAGCTTTCAGCATTACTTTCGACCTCCATTAAGCTGTCACATGTGTTTCTAGATATATGTATTGATACATTTAAGAACAATTCTGTATTGAAAATTTTGGAAGGACCGAACTTTTAGTTCGATATATCGAAGTTCGAGTTATCAGAGTTCGAGATATCGATGTACAACTATATTAGAGTAACGTATACAAAACCATTTGCGTTTATCAGTGTAAGCAGTTTTCGAGTTCAATGGTTATCCTAATTACCCTGATAATTCGGAGAACCAGTCTCAACTCAATTTATCACTACCTTAACCCTTTCGCTGCCAAACTCTGTCGTCTGCTAACTTTGTCGTCTGCTACAAATTTTCATTCTTTTGATTTTCTTAATTTTTGTTTCAAAAACATAGTAAAGCAACAAACAGTTTGGATCCTGATGAGACGCCGAGTTACTCGGCGTCTCATCTGGATCCAAACTGTTTGCATAGGTAATCACAGATCCGGCATTGGCAGCGAAAGGGTTAATAACTTTGAATTAGACTGACATAGTAGCAAATAGTGTAGACTCACATCAAACGGCTCATTACGGAGCCGTTTGATCTGGGTCTGCGCTATTTACCCTGGTTCGTCGGTCCGAATACTTGAATTAATTAGGGTACCACATGCTGCAAAATCAAGGGTTGGTCTACATCCGTTGCTTAAACACAGTTTTAAGTAAAAAATAACGTGAACCGCATGTAGGTCGAACCTTTAAAAGGGAGTTAATCTCATGTACAAAAATCTTCGTTATAGCACTGTGAAGAGTTATCATACTTACCGGTAATTGTCGTTACTGGGTACTTTAAACTGTAAATAACTGCTAAAGAACGATAACTCTGGTTGGATAGTGATATAATACTTCAATGGAATTTTCCTTTTATCAAGTCTCAGTACTCTGGAAATTGTGGGCATTATTTTTGTGTAATAGTACTTTAAGCATGAAAAATGATAACAGAAAGTAGTATGACATGAAGTGTCTAATGACTTATTTTTACCTGCTATTTATTCCCTTTTTTTTTTTTTTTTCACTTCTGAATTTTGCGTAATACGGTGTTTTTAATATGTCTGTAAAGAAATAATGATTTTTTATCTTTGTGAATAAAAGAAAAAGACAATGACACCTTCAGCATGTTTTCTGCGAAGTCACGATAACTTCAACCAACAATTTGGATCCAGATGAGACGCCGAGTAACTCAGAGTCTCATCAG
Organism: Azorinus chamasolen; assembly: GCA_963576725.1. Taxonomy (NCBI): domain Eukaryota; kingdom Metazoa; phylum Mollusca; class Bivalvia; order Cardiida; family Solecurtidae; genus Azorinus; species Azorinus chamasolen. The sequence goes on from OY755248.1 coordinate 27,489,024, forward strand.
GATCCAAACTGTTTGACATCCTGGTTATTGCATTTATAAAAATACCTGGAGAAAACCTCTAATATTTGATTATATTTTGACGGCATTATTTTCCGATAATAATGTGGTCGGCTATCTGCAGATTTTGCCATGAGGGGAAGTACAAATGTAACTTATACAATACTGAACCATGCCGGGTACCGCTTTCAAAGAACACCGGTGCTGGTATTCAGCCTATGTTTTGTGGTGTTTACATTTAATATTTATGATGTAACAGTGATCCATTTGTTACGTTGTTTTGTCTGTTTTACTACAACAATAAAGGTTGCGTTTTCACCTGTTAAACCATTGAAATAAACATGTCATTACATAAATTTTGTCCTGTTTTCTTCTTTTCTCAACCAGTTTGGCGGAGGAAGTTGGGAGGGGCTAGATCGACGGTGTTTCGTGTACCCTCTGTTTTACGTCATCAGTTTGTGTGGTGCATCTAAAAATAGAACTGGAATTCCCCTTTATCTAAAAATACTGCAAGTCTAATAAAAAGCTTGAGGTGATGTGCACAGCAAATATACTATGACCAATAAAGAAAATATACTGAAAATATGTTTAAGATGTGTTTTTTTGTGAATATTAGAAAATAATCTACTTCATTGTTGATAAATCCAATGCAATTCTATGATAATGATGCTTTGGTAGATTTGCTACACGAAAGTGACATGAGATTCCTGAAACGCTGTAAGGAGTTTCATGTCACCTCTTCTTCAGCTTTGATGCGTTAAGGTTGCATGAGATTCCTGACATACTGAAAGGAATTTCATGTTATCTCTTCGTTAGCTTTGATATATTAAAGTGACATGAGAGCTCTGTTGTGTTGTAAGGAGATGACATGAAATTCCTGACATAATGGACGGATTTTCATGTTACCCTTTCTTTTATTTAAAAACATTTAAGTGATATGATGTTCTTGCTATTTCATATGGAGTTTCATGTTACCACGTATTTAGCTTTGTCACATTAAGGTGATGCATGCGATTCCTGACATGCTGTAAGGAGTTTCATGTTTCCACGTCTTAAGCATTGTTATATTAAGGTGAAATGAGATTCCTGGCACGCCGTAAGGAGTTTCATGTCACTCTTCTGTATATTTAATACATTAAAAAGACATGAGATTCCTGACATGTTGTAAGGTGTTTCATGTTACCCCATTTTAGCATTGATACATTAAGGTGATATCAGATTCCTGACACCCTTCCTTTTGTTTGCCTTGAGTCTTTGTGCTTGTGGTTTGTTCATGTTGTGGAACGTTTGTCCCTGTTTCTTGTGTGTCTTTTGGTGTTTTCTGTGTTCATTTCGTATGTGTGTGTGCGTGTGCGTTTGTGTGTGGTTGTGTGTGTGTGTGTCATGCTGTCTATCGGTGTTTTGGTGGTGGTTGCGTCTTGCATGTGGCTTTGCCTGCTTGACTTTACTACTTTTCCAATTGTAAGGATTTTCATGTTACCCTTTCTGTAGCTTTGATATACATGTATTAAGATGACATGATGTAACGAATTTCAAATTGTAGCTGTGACTAGTTAAAGCGGCGTGAGATTCCTGACATGCTGGACGCAGTTTTATGTAACCCCTTTTTAAGCTTTTATATTAATAGGACATGAAATTCCTGGCATGATGTTAGAGTTAAAATTTATACCCCCTTTAGCTTTGATAACTTAAGGTGACATGATATTCCTGACGTGTTGTAAGGAGTTTCATGTTACCCTTTCTTTATACAAAAAAGTGACACGAGAGTTCTGAATGCTGTATGGAGTTTCATGTACCTCTTTATAGGGTTGATACGTTAAGATGACATGTGATTCCGGACATGTTGCTAGGAGTTTCACATGAGGTTCCTTATAAAAATGTTATAAAGAGTTTCATGTTGCCACTTATTTAGTGTAGATACATTAAGGTGACATGGGATTTCTGTTACGCCCTAAGGAGTTTCAAGTTACCCCTTCATTAGCTTTTATTCCCTAAGGTGACATGAGATTCCCGCTCTGCTGTAAGGAGTTTCATGTTACCCTTCTGTAAGGTGGATACATTAAGGTGACATGAGATTCCTGTCATGCTGTAAGGAGTTTCATGTTGCCCCTTTTTATTGTAGATACATTAAGGTGACATGATATTCCTGTTACGCCGTAATGAGTTTCATGTAACCCCTTCTTTAGCTTTTATTCCTTAAGGTGACGTGAGATTCCCGATCTGATACAAGGAGTTTCATGTTACCCCTTCATTAGCTTTTACCTGCTGTAAGGAGTTTCAAGTTACCCTTCTGAAAGGGGGATACATTAAGGTGACATGAGCTTTTTATCACGCTGTAAGGAGTTTCATGTTGTCCCTGATTTAGTGTAGAAACATTATGGTGCTATGAGCCTCCTGTTACGCTGTAAGGAGTTTCATGTTACCCTTTATTTAGAGTAGATACATTAAGGTGACATGAGATTCCTGTTATACTGGAAGGGGTTTCATGTTACCTTCTTCTTTAGCTTTGATTCATTAAGGTGATATGGGATTCCTGACCTGCTGTAAGGAGTTTCATGTTACCTTTTCATTAGCTTTTACCTGCTGTACAAGGAGTTTCATGTTACCTATTCTTTAGGGTGGATACGTTAAGGTGAACACGAGCTTCCTGACATGCTGGAAGGAGTTTCATGTTACCCTTCTGTCAGGTGGATACATTAAGGTGACATGTGATTCCTGTTATACTGGAAGGGGTTTCATGTTACCTTCTTCTTTAGCTTTATTCATTAAGGTGACATGAAATTCCTGACCTGATGTAAGGAGTTTCATGTAACATCTTCTTTAGCTTTTATTCAATAAGGTGACATGAAATCCCTGTCTTGCTGTAAGGATTTTCATGTTACCCTTTCATTGGCTTTGACCTGCTGTAAGGCCGTTTATGTAACCCTTCTGTAAGGGGGATGCATTAAGGTGACATGAGGTTCCTGTCATGCTGTAAGGAGTTTCATGTTGCCACTTATTTAGTGTAGATACATTAAGGTGACATGGGATTTCTGTTACACCCTAAGGAGTTTCAAGTTACCCCTTCATTAGCTTTTATTCCCTAAGGTGACTTGAGATTCCCGCTCTGTTGTAATGAGTTTCATGTTACCCCTTCATTAGCTTTTACCTGCTGTAAGGAGTTTCATGTTACCCTTCTTTAAGGTGGATACATTAAGGCGACATGAGCTTCCTTTCATGCTGTAAGGGTTTTCATGTTGCCCCCTTTTAGCTCACCAGAGCACTTTTGTGCTCAAGGTGAGCTTTTGTAATCGCCTGATGTCCGTCGTGCGTCGTCCGTCGTCGGGCGTCAACAATTTCAACCTTTAAAAATCTTCTCCTCTGAATCTACAGGGTTCTCAGCTTTCATCTGTGGTACATAGCATCATCTGTAGGTCCTCTACAAAAGTTATATAAATCATGCCCCTGGGGTCAAAATTGGCCCTGCCCAAGGGGTTTTCAGTTTTCAATGGAAACATATAGTGAAAACTTTGAAATTCTTCTCCTCTCAAACTAGAAGGTTCTCAGCTTTCATATTTGGCACATAGCTTCAACTTCTACAAAAGTTATATAAATTATGCCCCTATGGCTAAATTGGCTCCACCCCAGGGATTGACAGTTTTTTGTAGCTGACTGCATAAACAGCCCATGGGATCACTATGTATGCATAGGAAAATCTTTGAAACTCTTCTTGTCAAAACTACATGTCCCAGAGCTTAGATATTTGTTGTATAGATTAACTTAATTAGCATACATTTATGAGTTGTTTTCTTAATATCATAGTTCTGAGGTTAAAATTGGCCCTACCCTGTGTATATATACTTTTCACATCTACAGTCTAAAGGTTCTACAGGTTAAAGTTTTCCTAATATTCAGAGATAAGCCAGTGCTCTGATAGGACTCGCTAGCCAGAGTGTATTAGTAATCACCCTTAGCCTGATCTGTAGAGTAGAAATTGTGTTTAGACAAATTACACACACTCATTTTAGATTGAGAAAACTTTATGGGTAATACTCAAAATACAGAAAACTCTTAAAGCTTTTTTCCATATCTATGCCCTGCATTAAGCTGCCAGCTATCAATATATATCCCATAACCGTATCTGCTGTGAAGTTCAGCTTAATACAAGTTCAAATGTTCTATTGCATCTTGGAGAGCAGTGTCGATTTTTAGCTGGCTATTTTAAGCATACATCTCCCTTTCACACTTTTTGATTGGACACTGGATTGCGTCCCTTCTTGATAATGGCAGTTGCAAATTAGATCTGACCTGTAAATAGAACAATTAACCCTTTACCCTATAAATATGCATTTCTACACCTTTGCAATCAGAGTAGACCCAGATCAGATGGCTCATGTAGTAGCCATCTGATCAATCTGCTGTATTTGCTATGATATAATATAGTGCAAATTGCATTAAATTATTTTTATTTTGTGTACAATATACATGCACTTATAATATGTTTACTTAAGTCTTTCCCTCATATAAATGAATTCATGCATTTGCAAACAGAACAGACCAAATCAGACGGCTCCTATAGCAGCTGTCTGATCAGGGTCTGATCTATTTGTCAATGGAATTTGAAATATGTTTCTTTACTTTCTAAAATGGCTAGACTGTCCACTTTCCATATTTCATTACAACTATTTTGTCCATGAATATTCACTAGGTATTGAAATTTTGAATAAACATAGAACAGGGGAAGGGTTAAAAGTACATCAATCTTAAGATAAGATATGAATAATAATATGAACTCATGAATATGTAATGAAAATATCTGAAATTTTGAACATAAGTATAGATTGATTTATTCTTTCTGAAATAAAAAATTGCCCCATCCCAGGGCCGGCTAGTTTACTATAGAAACATATAGTGAAATCTTTGAAAATCTTCTCTCCTGATTGTCTGTTGAGCGATGTCAGGGTCATTATGGCCCTCTTGAAATTGTAGATACATTAAGGTGACATGATATTCCTGTTACGCCGTAAGGAGTTTCATGTAACCCCTTCTTTAGCTTTTATTCCTTAAGGTGACGTGATATTCCCGATCTGATGTAAGGAGTTTCATGTTACCCTTCTGTAAGGGGGATACATTAAGGTGACATGAGCGTCTTATCATGCTGTAAGGATTTTCATGTTTTCCCTAATTTAGTGTAGGTACATTAAGGTGACATGAGATTCCTGTTATGCTGTAAGGAGTTTCATGTAACATCTTCTTTAGTTTTTATGCAATAAGGTGACATGAAATCCCTGTCCTGCTGTAAGGGTTTTCATGTTACCCTTTCATTTGTTTTGACCTGCTGTATGTCGGTTTGTGTATCCCTTCTGTAAGGGGGGTTCATTAAGGTGACATGAGCTTTCTGTCATGCTGTAAGGAGTTTCATGTTGCCCCTTATTTAGTGTAGATACATTAAGGTGACATTGGATTTCTGTTACTCCCTAAGGAGTTTCAAGTTACCCCTTCTTTAGCTTTTATTCCTTAAGCTGACATGAGATTCCCGTTCTGCTGTAAGGAGTTTCATGTTACCCCTTCATTAGCTTTTACCTGCTATAAGGAGTTTCATGTTACCCTTCTGTACGGTAGGTACATTAAGGTGACATGAGATTCTAGTTCTACTGTAAGGAGTTTTATGTAACCCCTTCATTAGCTTTTACCTGCTGTAGGGAGTTTCATGTTACCCTTCTGTAAGGGGGATACATTAAAGTGACATGAGATTCCTGTTATGCTGTAAGGAGTTTCATGTATCATCTTCTTTAATTTTTATTCAATAAGGTTACATGAAATTCCTGTCATGCTGTAATTATTTTCATGTTACCCTTTCATTGGCATTGAGCTGCTGTAAGACGGTTTATGTAACCCTTCTGTAAGGGGGATACATTAAGGTCACATGAGCTTCCTGTAATGCTGTAAGGAGTTTCATGTTGTCCCTGATTTAGTGTAGATACATTATGGTGTTATGAGCCTCCTGTTACGCTGAAAGGAGTTTCATGTTACCCTTTATTAAGAGTAGATAAAAACAATAAGGTGACATGAGATTCCTGATATACTGGAAGGGGTTTCATGTTACCTTCTTAATTAGCTTTGATTCATTATGGTGACATGAGATTCCTGACCTGATGTAAGGAGTTTCATGTTACCTTTTTGTTATCTTTTACCTGCTGTACAAGGAGTTTCATGTTACCTATTCTTTAGGGTGGATACGTGAAGGTGAAAAAGAGCTTCCTGACATGCTGGACGGAGTTTCATGTTGTCCTACCTCTATAGCTTTGATTCACCCAGGTGTCGTGAGATTCCTTTCATGATGTAAGGAGTTTCATGCCACACTTTCACTGGCTTTGACCTGCTGTAAGGAGTTTCATGTAACCCTTCTGTAAGGTGGATACATTAAGGTGACATGAGCTTCCTGTTATACTGTAAGGATTTTCATGTTGTCTCTTATTTAGTGTAGATACATTAAGGTGACATGAGCTTCCTGTCATGCTGTAAGGAGTTTCATGTAACCCCTTCTTTAGCTTTTATTCCTTAAGGTGACGTGAAATTCCCGGTCTGATGTAAGGAGTTTAATATTACCCCTCCATTAGCTATCACATGCTGTAAGGAGTTTCATGTTACCCTTCTGTAAGGGGGATACCTTAAGGTGACATGAGATTCCTCTTACGCTGTATAGAGTTTCATGTAACATCTTTAGCTTTTATTCAATAAGGTGACATGAAATTCCTGTCATGCTGTAAGGATTTTCATGTTACCCTTTCATTGACTTTGACCTGCTGTAAGGCGGTTCATGTAACCATTCTGTTAGGGGTATACATCTAGGTGACATGAGCTTCCTGTCATGCTGTAAGGAGTTTCATGTAACCCTTTTGTAAGGGGGTACATTAAGGTGGCATGAGTTTCCTGTCATGCTGTAAGGAGTTTCAAGTCACCTTTTATTTAGTGTAGATACATTAAGGTGACATGAGATTCCTACTTCTTTAGCTTTGATTCATTAAGGTGACATAAGATTCCTGACCTGCTGTAAGGAGTTTCATGTTACCTTTTCATTAGCTTTTACCTTTTGTACAAGGAGATTTATGTAACCCATTCTCTAGGGTGGATACGTTAAGGTGACACGAGATTCCTGACATGCTGGAAGCAGTTTCATGTTATCTCACTTCTTTAGCTTTGATTTATCCAGGTGTCATGAGATTCCCGATCTGCTGTAAGGAGTTTCATGTTACCCCGTAATTGGCTTTTACCTTCTGTAAGGCGTTTCATATTACCTTTCTGTAAGGTGGATACATAAAGGTGTCATGAACTTCCTGTCATGCTGTAAGGAGTTTCATATTACCCCTCATTTAGTGTAGATACATTAAGCTGACATGAGATTCCTGTTTCGCTGTCAGGAGTTTCATGTAACAACTTTAGATGGCTACATTATTGTGATACGGGATTCCTGACATTCTGTAAGGTAAGGAGTTTCATGTAACCCCTTCTATAGGGTGGGTACATCATGGTGAAACGAGATTCCTGACACGATGAAAGGAGTTTCATGTAACCCACTTCTTTAGCTTTGGTTCATTAAGTTGACATGAGATTCCTGACACGATGTAATGAGTTTCATGTCACCCCAATAGTGTTGAAACATTAAGGTGACTAAAAATCCCTGAAATCCTGTAAGGAGTTGCATGTTATCTCTTTGTAGCCTTGATACATTAAGGTAACATGTTGTTCCTGACATACTGTAAGGAACTTAGGGATATCCCTTCTTAAGCTTTGATACATTAAAGTGGCATGAGCTTCCTGGTATGCCATAAGGAGTTTTATGTTACCACACCTTTAGCGGAGATACCTTCAGGTGACATGGGATTTCTGAAATGCTTTAAGGAGTTTCATGTTACCCCTTCTTAAGTTTTGACACATTAATGTGACGAGAGATGCCTTACATAATTCAATAAACGTCAAGTTACCCCTGTTTAGATTCGATTTTAAAATATTATAAATCTTTTGAGCTGAGTCTGAGATCGTTCTCAAGTTTTTGATTGGTCAGATTTGAGTAAATGCTTGAGTACGATCTCAGACTCAGCTCAAAAAATTTATAACCTTTGAACCTGTTGCTTGGCATCTTACTTTGATCCAAATTGTTAGCAAGTGTAGCATTGTTTAACAGAGAAGAACTTGATCTCATGATAATTCGACATTTTATTTATTAGATATGTCCTGTTGATAGTGCAATGATCCAGAGTTACTCGGTGTCTGATCATAATCAAAAAGTTTGACATTCGTATTAAAGTTCCTCAAACTGGACAATACTTACGTATGAACATGCAAAACTAATTTATTACATGTTATCAACATTACAGAATATTAGCCAAAATCATCTATCTTTCTACAATCTTATATAAACTACATGTGTGTGTGTGTGTTGTAGGGGGTCTTTTATGTTCTTATTTAAAAAAATATAACGCGATCTGGGACTAAACTATAAACAAATGTTTTATATTGACAGGACGTCTGCAATAATTGCAAGCACATGTCTCTTTGACCAGCCATCAACAAAGGCATAACCGCGACATAAGTGTGCAAGCCTAATCCCTATATAGTGATAAGGCCTATAAAAATCAAAATATAAACAAAACACGCTAGGGGCGTGAGCAGTGTAGCACATTCAATTACTGCTCATGAACAGACTCAATCGAGTCTGCAATTTTCTCTTTTTGTGTTGCAAGTTTTGCTTTCGGGGGATCACCACCCTTCAGAATTTACTATATTAATCAAAGTCGACGAACGGGAGCGTCGACGATACAACCGTAAATCCTTTCAAACATTATTTCAAATATGAAACATACCTTGTGTTGTATTTGATTAGATGATTTTTATGATTTCAAGTCACTTTTAACACTCGTATTTTAGTCATATCGCGACGTCCAGCTTATTATGGCCATGGAGGTCCCCTTGTATTGATGTATGAGTACACCATAGAAACAATATACTGGAGACAGCTACAGAATGGCTTCATTTCCGGGTTCAAAGTTCCAAACATGTTAAGTAGAGTACATTTACAATGCTGAATTTCAAATGGACTCATCCATTTTCTTGACCAGTTTACATTTACTCTTGAGAAATTTGTTCTCCAAATATTTATACGTAAGTACGACAACAGTGCAGATCTTGATTAGCGGGCTCCGTCAGGGACCTTCTGATCAGGGTCTACACTGCTTGCAAACGATGTATATATACGGTTCAAGCATTGTAAGAGTAAAGCTGCTAAAACATGCCATCATAGCTGGAATAACATGTCCTGGACTTAATCAGAATGTAGCCTACTAAGTACACCATAGTGTGATTTGAAATATTCATAAAATGCTTCTGCTGTTGTTCTATCAAAGACAGTTTGGTGAAATGCTCTTAGCATCAGGTAAATATAGAATGTAAATTGAATTATAACAACAACATATTTTAAGTTTTTCATCTAATTTAATTGTGTCAACAAAACAGTTTCGTACACTGTCATACTACAGGCCTGTTTAACATCGTATATCAAAAGTTCAACCAAACCAAGTCACATGGCATAGACCATACAGTAAGGTCTCAATAATAAGACAAACTCATAAAAAGGGCTTGATTTCAGTGTTTAACCATTTGCTCCATAGTCAAATATTTAAATAACCTAGGTTATATTGTGTTTAAGGCAATCTTGCTTAAAGCAAGATGAAAGTAAAACAGAAATTTCTTTAGGGAGCGTTCTGCTTTACTTTTATCTTGCTTTAAGCTGCCACTTTTATTCAACATCATGTTTGATTAATGGTACCTATATGGAGGATTAGATAGAGGAGCTCGAAAACACTTGTATGAATAAACGGGTTAATGTAGGTGGTTGTTTAGCTCGTTCTCTCTTAGATTTGTTTTAGACCTAACCTCTTTGAATAAATCTTGAATAATTTTAGAATTGTGTAGTTTTGAAACCATTGTGAGAAATAGAGCATTGAGCAATGGTTTCAACATGTGACTTTTACAGACGCACCAAAATGTGTTACTAAGAGGGAATGTGTTAAAACATATGATAGCTTAATGCAGGACAAAAGTAATGCAGATATATTCTTCAGGAGCTGTCTGTATTACTTCTTTACTGCATTCAGCAGTCACCTTTTTTACTGGTGACCATTCTTATCTACAAGTATGTCGTCAAAGAGATGGAGTACTGTACATACAAATAAGAAAAACAAGTGGGGGATTGCTACAATTTAATTATTAATGGCCAATACAACAGAAACTACAATGCTGTATACATGTCCTGCAAACTAGCAGCACAAACAAATGAGTTTGTCTGCATTCCGGACTCTGCCAGTTGCTCTCCAACACAATGACTTTTTGTGAAAGGATCTGTCACACTTTGTACACTGCATCTGTTAATGAAAAAGAAACAGTCGTCATTTTTCTGATGCGTTATAAATGTTCTCTTGAGATCATATCATGATCATATAAAATTCAAAAGAAAATCTCACAAATGTCACCTAAATGTATCTACCCTAAAGAAGGAGTAACAATAAATTTCTTACAGCCTTTAAAGGAAGCTCCTGTCATCTTAATGTATCCACCCTAAAGAAGGGGTTACATGAAACTCCTTACAGCGTAACAGAAATGTCACCTTAATGTCGCCTTAATGTATCCATCTTAAAGACGGGGTAACATGAGATTCCTTACAGCGCAGCGGGATTATCATGTCACCTTAATGTATCCACCCTAAAGAATGGTTTACATGAAACTCCTTTCAGCGTACCTGGAATCTCATGCCACCTTAATGTATCAAAGCTAAAGAAGGGGTAACATGAAACTCCATACAGCATGGCAGGAAGCTCATGTCACCTCAATGTATCCACCTTACAGAAGGGTATCATGAAACTCCTTACAGGAAGCAGGACGCTCATGTCACCTTAATGTATCCATCTTACAGAAGGGTAACATGAAAATCCTTACAGCATGACAGGAAGCTCATGTCACCTTAATGAATCAAAGCTAAAGAAGTAGGTAACATGAAACTCATTACAGCGTAGCAGGAATTTCATGTCACCTTAATGTATCTACCCTAATTAAAGGGTAACATGAAAATCCTTACAGCGTAACAGGAATCTCATGTCACCTTAATGTATCAAAGCTAAAGAAGGGGCAACATGAAACTCCATACAGCAGGTCAGGAATCTCATGTAACCTTAATTAAACATAGCTAAAAGGTGGGTAACATGAAACTCCTTCCAGCATGTCAGGAATCTCGTGTCATTTTTATGTATCCACCCTTAAGAAGGGGTTGCATGAAACTCCTTCAAGCATGTCAGGAATCTCGTGCCACCTTAATATATCCATCATAAAGAAGGGGTCTTTTCCTGCTAGATTTTACTATTTTTTCCTTTACACGACACTCGTTACAGCGTAAAAGGAATCTTAGGTCACTTAAATGTATCCACCCTAATGATGGGGTAATATGTAACTCACAGCGTAACAAGAGTATCGTGTCGCCTTAATGTATCCACCCTAAAGAAGTGGTTACATGAAACTCCTAACAGTGTAACAGGAATCCAAGGTCACCTTAATGTATCCCCCTAAAGAATGGTTTACATGAAACTCCTTACAGCATAACAGTAATCTCATGTCATCTTAATGTATCAAAGCTAAAGAAGGGGTAACATGAAACTCCATACAGCATGACAGGAAGTTCATGTCACCTTAATGTATCCACCTTTCAGAAAGGTAACATGAAAATCCTTACAGCATGACAGGAATCTCATGTCACCTTAATGTATCAAAGCTAAAGAAGGGGTAACATGAAACTCCATACAGCATGGCAGGAAGCTCATGTCACCTTAATGTATCCACCTTACAGAAGGGTAACATGAAAATCCTTACAGCATGATAGGAAGCTCATGTCACCTTAATGTATCCACATTACAGAAGGGTAACATGAAACTCCTTACAGCATGACAGGAAGCTCATGTCACCTTAATGTATCCACCTTTCAGAAGGGTAACATGAAAATCCTTACAGCATGACAGGAAGCTCATGTCACCTTAATGAATCAAAGCTAAAGAAGTAGGTAACATGAAACTCCTTACAGCGTAGCAGGAATCTCATGTCACCTTAATGTATCTACCCTAATTAAAGGGTAACATGAAACTCCTTACAGCGTAACAGGAATCTCATGTCACCTTAATGTATCAAAGCTAAAGAAGGGGCAACATGAAACTCCATACAGCAGGTCAGGAATCTCATGTAAACTTAATTAAACATAGCTAAAAAGTGGGTAACATGAAACTCCTTCCAGCATGTCAGGAATCTCGTGTCATTTTATGTATCCACCCTTAAGAAGGGGTTACATGAAACTCCTTCCAGCATGTCAGGAATCTCGTGCCACCTTAATATATCCATCATAAAGAAGGGATCTTTTCCTGCTAGACTTTACTACTTGTTCATTTACATGACACTCGTTACAGCGTAAAAGGACTCGTAGGTCACTTAAATGTATCCACCCTAAGGATGGGGTAATATGTAACTCACAGCGTAACAGGAGTATCATGTCACCTTAATGTATCCACCCTAAAGAAGTGGTTACATGAAACTCCTAACAGTGTAACAGGAATCCCAGGTCACCTTAATGTATCCCCCCTAAAGAATGGTTTACATGAAACTCCTTACAGCGTAACAGGAAGCTCATGTCACCTTAATGTATCCACCTTTCAGAAAGGTAACATGAAAATCCTTACAGCATGACAGGAATCTCATGTCACCTTAATGTATCAAAGCTAAAGAAGGGGTAACATGAAACTCCATACAGCATGACAGGAAGCTCATGTCACCTTAATGTATCCACCTTACAGAAGGGTAACATGAAAATCCTTACAGCATGATAGGAAGCTCATGTCACCTTAATGTACCCACCTTACAGAAGGGTAACATGACAATCCTTACAGCATGACAGGAAGCGCATGTCACCTTAATGAATCAAAGCTAAAGAAGTCACCTTAATGTATCACCATACAGAAGGGTAACATGAAACTCCTTACAGCATGACAGGAAGCACATGTCACCTTAATGTATACACCTTTCAGAAGGGTAACATGAAAATCCTTACAACATGACAGGAAGCTCATGTCACCTTAATGAATCAAAGCTAAAGAAGTAGGTAACATGAAACTCCTTACAGCGTAGCAGGAATCTCATGTCACCTTAATGTATCTACCCTAATTAAAGGGTAACATGAAAATCCTTACAGCATGACAGGAAGCTGATGTCACCATAATGTATCCACATTACAGAAGGGTAACATGAAAATCCTTACAGCATGACAGGAATCTCATGTCACCTTAATGTATCAAAGCTAAAGAAGGGGTAACATGAAACTCCATACAGCATGACAGTAAGCTCATGTCACCTTAATGTATCCACCTTACAGAAGGGTAACATGAAAATCCTTACAGCATGATAGGAAGCTCATGTCACCTTAATGTATCCACCTTACAAAAGGGTAACATGAAACTCCTTACAGCATGACAGGAAGCTCATGTCACCTTGATGAATCAAAGCTAAAGAAGTCACCTTAATGTATCACCTTACAGAAGGGTAACATGAAACTCCTTACAGCATGACAGGAAGCTCATGTCACCTTAATGTATCCACCTTTAAGAAGGGTAACATGAAAACCCTTACAGCATGACAGGAAGCACATGTCACCTTAATGAATTAAAGCTAAAGAAGTAGGTAACATGAAACTCCTTACAGCGTAGCAGGAATCTCATGTCACCTTAATGTATCTACCCTAATTAAAGGGTAACATGAAAATCCTTACATCATGACAGGAAGCTCATGTCACCTTAATGTATCCACCTTACAGAAGGGCAAGATGAAACTCCTTACAGCAGGTAAAAACCAATGTTGGGGTTACATGTGACTCCTTACAGCAGGTCAAGAATCTCATGACACCTGGGTGAAGCAAAGCTAAAGACGTTGGGGTAACATGTAACTCCTTCCAGCATGCCAGGAATCTCGTGTCAATTTAACGTATCCACCCTAAAGAAAATGCAACATGTAACTCCTTATACAGCAGGTAAAAACTAATGAAGGGGTAACATGAAACTCCTTACAGCAGGTCAGGAATTTCATGTCACCTTTAATGAATCAAAGCTAAAGAAGTAGGTAACATGGAACTCCTTACAGCGTAACAGGGATCTCATGTCACCTTAATGTATCTACCCTAATTAAGGGGTAACATGAAAATCCTTACAGAATGACAGAAAGCTCATGTCACCTTAATGTACCCACCTTACAGAAGGGTAACATGACAATCCTTACAGCATGACATAAAGCTCATGTCACCTTAATTAATCAAAGCTAAAGAAGTGGGTAGCAGGAATCTCATGTCACGACCATAATTAAGGGGTAACATGAAAATCCTTACATCGTGTCAGGAAGGTCATGTCACCTTAATGTATCCACCTTATAGAAGGGTAACATGAAACTCCTCACAACAGGTAAAAGCCAATGATGGGGTAACATGAAACGCCTTAAAGCAAGACAGGAAGCTCATGTCACCTTAATGTATCCACCTTACATAAGGGTAACATGAAAATCCTTACAGCATGACAGGAAGTTCATGTCACTTTAATGAATCAAAGCTAAAGACGTAGGTAACATGAAACTCCTTACAGCGTAACAGAAATCTCATGTCATTTTAATGATTCTACCCTAAATAAGGGGTAACATGAAAAACCTTACAGCATGACATGGAGCTCATGTCACCTTAATGTATCCACCTTACAGAAGGGTAACATGAAACTCATTGTACAACAGGTAAAAGCTAATGAAATGGTTACATGAAACTCCTACCAGCATGTCAGGAATCTCGTGTCACCTTAATGTATCCATCCTAAAGAAAGGGTAACATGAAACCTCTTACAGCAGGTCAGGAATCGCATGTCACCTTAATGAAGCAAGGCTATAGAAGTGGGTAACATGAAATTCCCTCCAGCATGTCAGGAATCTCATTTCACCTTAATACAGCCATCCTAAAGAAGGTATTACATGAAACTCCTTACAGCGTAACAGGAATCTCATTACACCTTAATGTATCTACCCTAAATAAGGGGCAACATGGAACTCCTTACAGCATGACAGGAAGCTCATGTCACCTTAATGTATCCAATCTAAAGAATAGGTAACATGAAACTCCTTGTACAGCAGGTAAAAGCTAATAAAGGGGTAACATGAAACCCTTACAGCAGGACAGGAATCTCATGTCACCTTAATGAATCAACGTTAAAGAAGTGGGTAACATGAAACTCTTTCCAGCATGTCAGGAATCTCATGTCACCTTAATGTAGCCATCCTAAAGAAGGGGATACATGAAACTCCTTACAGCGTAACAGGATTCGCATGTCACATTAATGTATCTACGCTAAATAAGGGTTAGATCTAACATGAAATTCCTTAAAACATAACAGGAAAATCATGTCACATCAATGTATCCACCCTAAAGAAGGGTTACATGAAACTCCTTCCAGCATGTCTGGAATCTCGTGTTACCGTAATGTATGGATACACCCTAATGGCAAAATGAAAGGTCTTACAATATGTTACAGGATGAAATTTGGGAAACCAACCCGATTTTTTAAGCTTTCCCTCATATTAACGCATTTTCACGCATTTGCAAACAGAGTAGACCCAGATCAGAAGGCTTCTATAGGAGCCGCCTGATCAGGGTCTGCTGTGTTCGCTAATGGAATTCGATAGTTCTGTATCTTTACTTACTAAACTGGCTATAATGTTATTTTACCTATGAATATTCAGTAGATATTGAAATTTGGAAAAAACAAAGAACAGAGAAAGGGTTAAAACTAGATCTAGAAACAATCTTACCAGGACACAAATGTGCACAACGATACACATTTAAATGATTCCAGCAAATATTCCAATTATTTGTCAGTTTATAGGTATCCTATAGAGAATTGATCGTCACATTTGGCGTTTTTCAAACAAGGTGGTGGCCACTGTCCCCGTCCATTGCTTTCCTTTTAAATAGTAAAATCCCGCTAAAACGTAGCTATTTTTAGAACGTTACTATATTTAGATGACACACAAAATGATGACGTCACAAACACACACAGGATACATGAAACACCGTCGATCTAGCGCGACCCGAGGAAGGGAAAGGAAAAAAAAGACTTCTACCCAATAGTTGTCTCCCTTGATACGTTCTACAGACAATAACGACAACTCTCAGTAAGATCTCCCAACATTGAATGGTACCGATTCACTAGTTTTTACCGATATCTTTAACCGATTTGTGTAAACAGCATGTAAACAATGTATACCCAGACCAGAGGGATCGTGAGAGTCCTGTCTAAACGAAGAGCACTATAGAAAGTACATGTACGCTAGACTCAGATCAAAAGTCAAGGCCGCACATGTATGTCATGATTCAAACTACTTTAAGCCTTTCCCTTTTCTATGTCTATTCCAAATTTCAATATCTACTGAATATTCATTAACAAAATAGTTATAAAGAAATATGGAAGGTTTAACATTGTAGACATTTTAGTAAGCAAAGAAACAGATCTTTTAAATTCTATTAGCAGACAGAGCAGACCCTGATCAGATGGCTCCTATAGGAGACGTCTGATCCACAGGAGTAAGACACGTTTGAGTCAGTATATGTATATATAGAAAGCTTTCTATATATACATATACTGACTCAAACGTGTCTTACCCCTGTTTGCAAATGCGTGAAAACACGTTTATATGAGGGAAAGGGCTACAAATGACAAAAGCACGACTCCTAAGGAGTGTTTGCTTCAGGAAGAGTTTACAGTAATTACTGTATTTGAATTGTCACATTTACTTCAGCACATCTAAGTGCATCGAGCGAGTTTGATCGCCACGTGCCTGTCGTCCGTCAGTAAGAAATGGATTGATTTATACTTTAGCACCCATGGCTTAACCCTTTACTCCATAAATACGCCTTTCTACGCCTTTGCAAGCAGTTATTAGTTAGGAGATTTCTCTATGACTTTCGTCCTGTATTAAGCAACGCCTACCTTTAACCATTCCCTTGCTGAATTTTAAAATACATTTCTCCTTCTTTACCCATGCCCTGTTGTATAATTACATATATCTTCACTGTGTACAAGTATTTCGCTGTGCAATCACTGCTGTGGGGTGCACTGGTTGCACAATCAACTTGTAAATAGTGCAGACCCTGATGAGACAGCTCCTGCAGGAAATGTCTCATCTGGGTCTTCACTATTTATAGGTAGGTATGTCGACGTGAATAGCAAGCGAAGGGTTAAATACACATATGTTTATCCATATAGTGGTTTCATTACAGAGGTTTTACTATTGATATTTTGATTTTATTAGATCTCTTTTCTTTCTAAACTGGACTAATACATAAAGAGTTACTCCCCTTGCTTAATTTCTTTTTTTCTTGAATGACATCACAGAACATGGATAGGATCGAAGCAATTTGAATATACAGAACAGTTCCTTTGACACATAAGCTGCAAAAAGGTTTGGTATTACTGATTTCCGTGAATGTTTGGGTATAGTCTACCAATACATATAAGTTTAAATATACAAAATATGCATTTTAAAGTTATATTGAAAGGAATTTAACCAAATCGAGCGATATATGTTTTAGATATAAAATACAGATTTTTCATAGCTTTATGGCACAATAATGCAAACAAAAATATACATGCAAGCTTTTGTTTTGTTATACAAAAAGGGTTAAAGGTTTATACAGAATGATGCATGACTTTAACCCATTACCCCATAGAGACACTGCTGTAGGAGCCCACTGACCAGGGTCTGCTCTGTTGGCTTAATGATCTATATAAATATGATTATACTGTTTCTACTATTCTAAACTATTCCCTTGTTCAAAATGCCATTATAATGTTTCAGCTAATTATTATTCAGGATGTCATTATTTCTTACATGAATATTTATTAGGTAATAGGTTAACCCTGACCGTGCGGGACACAAGCCACCAATCTCCTTTGCAAGAGCCCTCTCATCAGGGTCTGCACTGTTTGTCATGTTACAGTTTTCTGTTAACCCTGTCAATGCCGGATCTGTGATTACATATGCAAACAGTTTGGATCCAGATGAGACGCCGAGTAACTCGGCGTCTCATCAGGATCCAAACTGTTTGTTACTGTTGTTTTTGAAACAAAAATGAAGAAAATCAAAAGAATGAAAATTTGTAGTAGATGACAAAGTTAGCAGACGACAGGGTTTGGCAGCAAAAGGGTTAAAACATCCCTGAATATTCACGGTAAGCTTGACCTGTTTGAAGTTTGGAATAGTCCATTTGAAAAGTCAGCCTTGTAAGGGTTAAAGTATGCTACAACTCAATTTTAATTGTAAGTCTAGCTGTACCTCTAGATAGGATTTACGCTGATACCTTCATTTATTCTCTAGAATCTAAACCTGATCACGTGAAATAACCCTTTCCTCCATATTTATAAACGCCTTCCACTCATTTGCAAAAAGACAAGATCAGTATATTTGAACCGTCTGATCAGGATCTGCTCTGTTTGCTTGTGGTCTAATATCGATCTGATTCTACAGTTTTCTTCTGAGCTAAAATGTTCTGCGTTTATATGCCTTTATGAAAAAATACTCTAATTAATATTCATGATGTAATTATTTCTTACATGAATATGCAACGGGGAATGCTTTATTTACCCTTTACTCGGTGAATATGCATGTATATCATACAGTAAAACCTTTCTATAACGACCACTAAATTACACCAATTATTTTGTGTTAAAGGCAGGTGGCTGCTTAAAGCAAGGTGAAAGTAAAACAGAACGCTCCTATGGGAGCGTTCTGTTTTACTTTCACCTTGCTTTAAGCAGCCACCTGCTCTAAATACCAACTAATTAACACAAGTTAGTGGTCGTTATAGAGAGGTTTTACTGTACATGTAAGAAATAATGGCATCATGAATATGTATAAGCTGAACAAAGGAGTTTTGACCTTGGCATCAACTGTATAATCTGATCTACAGTAAAACCCCTCTAATGCGACCAGCAAAAAGGGGCATAATTCACAGTGACAAAGGCAGGGGTAGCTTAATGCAGGACGAAAGTTATGCAGAAAGCTCCTATATCTGTATAACTTTCCTCCTGTATTAAGCAACCACCTGCTTATGAAGACAAACATGTTTATTCATTAAGTGGTCACATTAGTGGGGTTTTACTGTATAATATTTCGGAAGAAAATAGAGCTGGTCCTGATAAAAAACTATGACTCGGTTCTGTTCTGTTCTGTTTGCAAAGGCGTTAAAAGGTCTGTAAGATAAAGAGTTAACCCGTTGAATGCTGAATACTGAAAATGGAATGGTCCGTCAATGTTTAACAAATGAGTCAATTCAGTACGAAAGGGTATAATTAATGAGAATATATTGAATGACAAACAGTGCAGACCATGATCAGAGGACTCTTCCATGATATACCGTCTGATCCGGGTTTACGCAGTTTGCGAATGCCAGTACATTCGTTTCTCACATTCAAAGGGCTCAAATAGGATTTATATGACATTTAACCCTTTCGATGCCAGCATTGTCGTCTGCTGGGCATAGTTTCGTTTATTTTTAGTGTAAGTGTGTGCATTTCTTCCATTTTCTTTATAAAACAGTAAACAGAGTGTCAAACAGTTTGGAACCTGATGAGACGCCGAGTTACTCGATGTCTCATCTGGATCCAAACTGTTTGCATGTGATATCATAAACCCGTCATTGTGGCACGGAAGGGGTTAAACCACCGGCATCAATAGTTATCGGCTAATTAATATGCATGCTTGGCTATACACATCCGCCTCGTCCTGACAACGCTTCAATTTGCATACGTATGGTGTTTGGAACTGCAGTCACTGTAGAATTAATTGTCCATCGAAAGTAAAGCTCCAAGATCATATTCTTCTAAGGTTTTAAGCAATTTGTGATTACATTTTATGCCTTTGAAGACTATGATTTCAAGTCACATGGTCGTATTCTTCTAAGAATCTGAGAAATGTGTGAAAGGTTTGCGAGAAGAATGCTAGTTGGGAAAGATGTGATCTACGTGAGAAGAATATGATCTTGGAAAATGAGGTCCTACAAAGTTCAATTTGTGTTCATCAATGACAACACGGTAAAGCCTCGCCACTACGACCACACAGAAATAATCTGATTCTGGATTTTTATAACAGGTGGTAGCTGAATGCAGGACAAAAGTGATACAGAAAGCTCCTATACAGGAGCTTTCTGTATCACTTTTGACCTGCATTAGCAGCCACCTGTTTTTACAGTCTCTTGTGTTATTAAAACACGTGGTCGCTTTAGCGACACTCTATTGTATCATGATTCAAGAGAGACAGTGACGTATTTATTAAACATGTTGAACTACATGCAACTTTCGTCTGCATTTTGTCAGCTTCAATGCTCAAAATAAAGTTTTCTTTAATATCTATCAAACACAAAGTGACCACATTTTCATACTAGCGCTTGTAAATATACAACATACCTCTATAAAATGACTACATTTGCACACTTAGCGCTTTTAGATACAGCATACCTCTATAAAATGATCGCCTTTGCACACAAGTGCTTGTAATGTACAACAGACCTCTATAAAGTGACCGCCTTTGTACACACGCGCTTGTACATGTACAGCAGACCTCTATAAAGTGACCATATTTGCACACAAGCGCTTGTACTTGTACAGTAGATATTGTGATTGTTTATTACATGGATATTGACTATGTATATGATTAAAGGAAACATAACTTCTATGGACAATAAGTAAGGGCAGTGCTATTTCGTAAACGACAAATAATTCACATTCAAAGAGATAAAAACATCAGAATTCTCGCCCTGGAGAGTCCATTCATTAAATAATTTTACCTCTGTTCACACAAACTCAGTCAATCAGTCAGTTAGTCAGTCTGTCTGGCTGTTGATCGGTCGGTCGGTCAGCCAGCCAATAAGTCAGTCAGTCAGTCAGTTATCAGACTTATCTGATTCTACATTGATTGAAAATCCTACAGGCTGGTTTTCATAAAACGGGGAACAACTTTAAAATTTGACTTATATAAAATTTGATTATCAGATTTAGTATTTTTTCAAGTCTTTGCAAACAGAGTAGACCCATATCAGACGGCTCTTATAGGAGTCGTCTTATCGGGGTCTGTTTACTTATGGTATAATATATATTTGATTCTACAGCTAAAAAGAAGCTACCGTCCATACTCTGCTATCACATATTGTCAGCTTCCAGATACTTATATCTTGCCCAGATATTCCCCAAGATGGTACCGGTGGCCAAAATCTTGGTCTCTGGTTCATGGCCTAATGTGAACAACACGACATTTTAGCTCATGCAGAAACATGGCTTCACATTACCTTCTTATGTTCAGGTGACTTATAGGCGGAATTCGGAAAATTCTGACACCACTAGGCATTTCGTGTTAAAAGTTGGCAAACAGTTGTTTTTACGTAATTTTAGTGTGCTAAATCCGAATATGCCGTTTGCCAAGCTGTATGTTCCGTATTTCAGGTACAAAATGGCGGAAAACAAAATGGCCGCCAAAACTCTTGATGCAGAAATGTGTTTTATAAACGCATAGTCATTTTCTTCTTATATGTGTTTGATTCAACACTAATTGCACTTTGACTGCGGACAAATTCGTTTTTAGCTAGTTGTTTATCTCCCTACACTGACATTCAAATAGTGTCGGTATATTTAACCGTATATTCGGTAAATTTAACTATAATAAAAATGTAAATATATTTGTTTTGACAACTGATTTGCACAGATAAATGGAACTAAGATATGTATTTCTTAACATTACTTCATATTTTGTTTATCTCAATCATATCCGAAACATGCTATGTTTTCGAGTGATATTGAGTGGAAAGGGAAAAGCAGAATGCATCTTTATTTAGAAGTCCGAGAAATAGTAAATTGCAATATCTTCATCATCATCATCTTCATATTCAGTAATCGCAATAAAAATCAAATAAACACATCTGTTAGAATCATATACACCAACATAAATAGAGAGAAAGGTTGTTATTGGTAGTATAACTATTTCTGAAATATATTTAATTAACTTATATACTATGACGTTGAGCAATAAAGCTCCAATAAGCCCATCTGTTTGAATCATATACACTAAACATTATTGGAGAGCAACCTTGTGACTGGTAGCAATTTGTTTCCTGGAATAGATTAAATCAATCTATATACTATAATGCAGAGCAATAAAACTCATAAAATCTTTTTCACGCTTTTGCAAACAGAGTAGACTGAGATCAGACACCTAATGTAGGATTCATCTGATCAGGGTTTGCTCTGTTTGCTTATGAAATTATAAGAGATCTGACTCTACAGTTTCTACCAATACACATACGATATGTCATTATACAAATTCAGGTAATAAATATTTATGATGCCATTATATCCTACATGGATGCTCTACAGCGAAATGAATAACTCTTTGGATTCTCTCTGATTACCTGCAATGCGTTCATGCAGTTTGAATCCAGACCAAACGCCATAAATATTTGGTCTGATCCTAGGTCCACACTACTAGTCACTTTACTTCTGCAATTGTTAAGTTATTATTTTACTTAAAAAATCAGGTGAGATTTGAGATGCGATTTTTAATTAGTATACATACTTAGACAATTGTAATTTTGTTTCATTTAGTGATTAAATATTTTGTTTCTAAAGTTGTTGAAAGCACATATATGGTATTATTTCTATGGCAGATTTGGTTGCTTCATTACCGCGTTAATACCTATATAGTGCAAATAGTTCCATTGTTTTAATGACCGACACTTCTATTTCAGTAGCTAAGTTTATATTACTATTTTGCAGTTACGAATTATTGCCGCTTGTATTATACGAAATTGTTGATCTTCTTTGCTTTTTGTAACAAAGACTTACGAAGGTGACAGATACATTTCTGTTAATATTTCTATTGAATAGTATTAGATAGCCCTGTGTCAGTTTGTTCCATTTCCCAATACAGCTGTACACATTTAAAAACTTTTCAGCTTTTTTTCACCAAAACTCTCTATCTCCAAAGTAAATATTGCGAATAATTAAAACTCTGTCATAAAATACTAATGTATATTTATATTTTTACATTTCCAAATACTGATTGTCAGCACGAACATACATAATTAATAATGAGAAATGATAAATACATGATCCGTTAAATTTAAAACTTAGCGATCTGTTTTCTCCAAAGCTGAAAATGGTAGATGGAGCATCGTTCCACTCGGGCGACGAAATGGCGTTATTAACATTAAAATAAGTAGTTGGCACTCTTTTTCAGATTTGAGGTCACTAGGTAGGACTGATGCGGTATATCGACAAACATAATAATGTTTTATTGGTTAAATAATAAGTGCTACATGTACAAGAGTCCCTAAATCGTTTTAGAATGCATCTAACTAGCATATATAAGAAAGTACCAATCTAACACAAATCAGCATTGGAGGGTACGCCCCTCTTGTACCCACAACACCGCGTCTCCGCGGCCCCAAACTTTAAAACTTGCCTACGCGCCTGGCTGTAACACCGAAGCATTTCACACACAAAAAACAGAAACAACATTTGCTAGGAGAAATGTGAGAGTACTAGTACTGCCTTGAAACGCTCAGTGACATCAATGTGATTAATTAGCAACTGTGTTACAAATTAATGCGTTTATTTACATTATACAGAAAAGAATTGCCTTGTAAAAACAAACCTCCCCAGGGTAGTATTCTATGACAGGAGTCCATATTCTACGGGAGGGGAGTCCATATTCTATGTAGAATACGGACCGGGGAGTACCTTTTCTACGTCGAATATGGACTAGGGAGTACAGATTCTACGGGAGTACAAATTCGTCAATAGACCGGCTGAAAACGGGGGTGTTCCTCTACCAAGCAGAGGGGACAATTTCTTAGCTCAAACCTGATCCTGCAAGATTTCTGCCTCAACATCTTATTCTGTGTGCACATTATTGTAGCCTGGGTTCGTTCAGTGAAGAAGAAGGGGTCAAGCGACCTGTTCCAGAGGTTGAAATTGAAATGTTGGAATCCAAACACAAAGAGGCTATCACAAGGATGATAATCCACTGTATTGAATGAAAACTATCAAAGGCAATTGTGGATGCTCAAGATGTTGACATTTTATGTATTCCTCATAATCCGTTTTAAAAGAATATCATGCAATAGGCTCCGATTTAAAGCTGGTACTTCTAAGAAGAAAAACTACATCCCAGTACCTATCATTGTAGAGCAACTCTCTTCGGTGAAAATAAGCTTGAAACATTACCGGTATTTCAGACACCTACGGGATGTGGTGACCTCATACATTGGAGGACATAGCAACAAAAATGCTGATTTATTTCCTAGAGAGAGGATTACAAACTTTTCAAAGACCTGATTAATGGTGAATTGACAAATTCATGTACATGATATACGACGTGTCCAATAAGGACACTCTAAATGAGGCATGATCACAGATGTTCGTAAAATCACTTTCTCCAGATTGCCTACAAGTGCAGCTCTGTTGAACCGCAAATTTCACGCCACCCATTTTTCACACGTGTGAAATTTGCGGCCCCATTTTTCACATAATTTGTGAAAATTGCGTTTTGCTCCTATACCCCCCTTCAAAGCCTGACGCATTTTTCACGTATGTGAAAAATGCGTCGAGATACGTGAAAAATGCGTCGAGAAGATGTGCTCAAATATTCACTTCAAAACACGCGACGCATTTTTCACTCTTGAGAATATATTGAAGTTGACCAATTTCTTTGGTCATTTCGGTTATAGATCAAGGTCGCAGGAATCGAAATGCCAGATTTGTAGTACAACTCAGAAGTTGATTTGGGTGCTTGCTCAACATACTTATTTGATTAGAATATAATTATGGGTCACGTGGGTAAAACGTATTTGGAGTTCCTTGTTAATCATTTATTGTCCACATATTTGATATGCATTTGATGTCCCCGTGTTGCGGCACATATTGTCGCCGCTGTACATATTTTAGACCATCTCTGCTGAAACAGATGGAACATATTGTCGCCGGCGTTAATATGTCCCGAAGTTTTCGGCACATATTACTGCTGAACTGCACAAATAGTTGCCGGCGACAATATGTGACGAAGGTTATGGTGCTTTTGAGGGTATTTTTGGCGACATTATGTCAAACGACTTTAACGACGAACAAGTTGACGACAGAGAACATACATATGGATGAAACAACAGGCAAACAGCCGGACGGATATGTAATCCTGTCAAAGCAGTTGACACAATACACAGCTTTTCATCATTGGCGCTATTACACTGTTGTGTCGTAAACCACCGAATACTATAATTTTGATTTCCCGACAAACGAGTCGAACGACAATATGACAATGGTATAACCCTTGAGCACATATTGTCGCCGATGCCGACAACTTCCGTACATACTGTCGCCGGCGACAATATGTGCCACTTGTTTCGGCATATATTGTCGCTGGCGACGATATATACACCGTCGACAACATGTGCTGCAACACCCGGGATATCGAATATCTGGGATATTTTGTCCCGATTGGCTGATTGTCTGTCGCTCTGGTCATAAATCTAGAACCGTTTGCATAGTGGGTGTGTACATTTCTTACGAACTTTTTTACAGTACGTAGCGTACATCATGCGTATATCTATCGTGCGTTAATCGTATATCATGTGTATATCTTTCGTGCGAATTTGTTATATATCTCACGGTTAATATAATGGGTACTATTTCCATTTTATGGGATATTTGATTAATACTTTATGTAATATATGTATTACATGTATCGAATGAAAGAAAGAGTTGTTCTTTACTTAAGGTAATGATAATGCAAGGAATCGTTCATAGCGTATCGTATAGTGTACGTATATGTATAGTACGTAAATAGTATATCATACGTGATAATATTGTATATTGTGACAACAAATATGCTCACATATGTTGTATCGGACGCCATCTTTCGGCAATAATTTGAGAGCGGATGAAAAATTCTTTCTCCGACTCTGCACTATGTTTCCAGATCACAACTTTGTTTTAAAAGAGATCAACGCAGACATGTAAACCGAAAGTAGAAGTTTAGGAAAACCATTGAAGAAAAATGCCCGCATTGATTGTTCTGAAAATCCTTATATCCTTTCGACTCATGTAGCGTAATAAAACGTATTGGCGATGTTGGCGTTCCATAACTTGGATCTATATGAAGCAAATTGTTTGAATAGTTAGGGTTATAATGACTCTATGCCAGTCTGTAAAGTGGGCCAGTATGATGGTCGTAGGTATATAAATGGGCGTTTTACCAGCTGCCAAAATCGGCTCAGACACGGGTTTTTTCGGCCCAAAAATAACGCACGCTACCTCTGCTACCTCTACTCGTGTTATGACTGTTATGGTGCACCATACATTTGCAGCATCAAACCGATCGCATTATTCATTAGATCTAATGGCAATAGACACGACCCGCAAAAACATGACACCAAAATCTTTAAAAATGGGCCAAAAAATTGGCTTCGTTTTTTTCGCACAGTCAGTCATGACCTTTTGTGACTAATTTCATATTCACAAGTTTAACTTAATAGTTTCAAGTAATACAATTTCATGTTAAAAAATATTTCATAATTTATTTAAAACCTTTAATTTGGCATTCTGGAGTCTTTAAATAATGTACCCTTCTTCTGAACTGCAGGGCAGGTTATAACACTATCTTAATGCCAATCACTATTATTAATTAACCCTTCCCTCATATAAACGTGTTTTCACACATTAGAAAACAGAGTAGACCCAGATCAGATGCCTCCTATAGGAGCCATCTGATCAGGACCTGCTCTGTTTGTTAATGGAATTTGATACATCTGTTCCTTAAGATTCTAAACTGGCTACAATGTTCCACCTACTATATTTCATTATAATTATTTTGTAGATGAATATTCAGTAGATTGTGAAATTTGGAAAATAAAATGGCAACAATGTTCCACCTTCCATACTTCATTTTTACTATTTTGTCCATGAATATGCAGTAGGCATTCAAATTAATAATAAACACAGAACAGGCAAAGGGTCAAGATAGAGCTCCAGCACCAGATACAGGTGCACTAAAATAGCCACTGGTCATCTCTCTCTACTGCTTGACTGGATGACCTATTTATGAGTAATGAGAAGATGCTTAAAAACGCAGTCAGCTATAAGTTTGCTAGAAAACTGTCCACCCTGGGGTGTAGCCAATTTTGACCACAGGAGCATAATTTATATAACTTTTGTAGAGGACCTGAACATGATGCTATGTGCCAAATATGAAAGCTGAGAACCTTCCTGTTTCAGAGGAGATGATATTCAAAGTTTTCACTATATGTTACTATAGAAAACAATGCACCCCTGGGGCGGGGCCAATTTTGACCCCAGGGACATAATTTATATAACTTTTGTAGAGGACCTACATATGATGCTATTTGCCAAATATGAAAGCTGAGACCCCTGTAGATTCAGAGGAGAAGAATTTTAAAGGTTCAAATTGTTGACGACGAACGACGGACGACGCACGACGCGCGACGACGGACGACGGACATCAGGCAATCACAAAAGCTCACCCTGAGCACTTTGTGCTCTGGTGAGCTAAAATACCATCTTCATTAATTCATCAGTAAGACATATTACTAAAAGCTAGTCTACCGTAGACTGTCAGCTTACTCTAATTTAACCTTGTTTTCATTTCAGTATACTCTCAGTTTATTCTCAGTGCCCTGTCATATTTTATATATGTATATTTACAAAACATTATTATCATCTACGTCGGTTTTAATTTCGGTAATTGGATAATTCCTTAAATCATAATTTCTGTTACCATATACTAAAGTACAGTCGACACTCATTAGCTTGAACTCTTTGCGAACATCAATATTAGTTCGACTTTAAAGAACTCTGAGATAAATGATCTTTCTACACACAATACACGGGTACCGCATTACTTTTTAAAATTTCGTTTTGGTCAAATACACATGCTTCATTTGCATTGTTGAAAATGAAAACAGAATCCCAAGCAGTTTATATACAGACCAGACGCCGAGTAGCTCTGTGTCTGGTCTGGATCAGAATTGCTTGCAATTCAAATAACAGCTAAATTTGCAGTGACTTTCGTGGATTTCAGCATAAGCAGAAGTTCGACTGACCCAAGTTCGAGATAACGAGGGTCGACTCAGGGGATATTACTGTCATAAATATAATTCAGGGACAAAGCTACCCTATCCGATACTAATTCCATGTCCTGATGTCTGTTAAGATCTCTCGTATCAACAATAGCAAAACCATCTATTGACATATCTGTGAAAAATGCGTTGGTATTAGTAGGTCTTCGAAAAATGGAGTTAAAGTGCTACCGAATTTTTCACAGCAGGGTTTTGTGAAAAATGGGGCCCCATTTTTCACATATGTGAAAAATGGGGCCGCAAATTTCACGCGTGTGAAAAATGCGTCAACCCATTTTTCACTCGTGTGAAAAATGGGTGGCGTGAAATTTGCGGTTCAACACAGCTCTGTACTTCCATTTCAGTCGTATTCATTATCAAGCTGCAGTATGGAGGCAGGCTCATAAATGACGACTAGATTTGCTTTTCGAAGAAGAAATCAGACCGAATATGGAAGAAAGTTCACTGTTTCTTTTTTTTATTGAAGCTACCGGCAGTTCCCGGATCTTGCATGTATACCACAAGGTGCATTTTGCACGTTGCAAATGCAGGAATGCCCGTATTGGATAATATGAGTAACAAGTATAAACTTTTGCGAGATATTCAGGTTGTTACGTAAAATGTATACAATTTGACAAGTTTAGTTATGAAGACGTGAGTTTGCGCATTTGTATATGCAATCGTATTTATATGTTTTTTTGAATATTGTATACATGTTCATTTTAAGGAATTATTGCAATGTATTTGTCTCAAAAAGGCCAGAAAACTTTAGCATCAGTGCAAATTATGCATGTTTTCGATGTACAAAAAAAACAGGCGATGCCAGCACGAGACTAGCATTAATTTTGTTCTAGAATAGAAACACTTCCTGATTATTATTACCTGTATGTCTCTCTCTCTCTCTGTATGTGTGCTTGCACGCACGAATGCGTGCTTGTGTGCGTGCTTTTGTGGGGGACTTGTTCTGTGTTCCACTGAATAGATATTTCAATCAGATGTATTTTCAGTTGTTATAAAAAAATATCAGTAACAATTTTCTACGTGTTTGTTAATTATTGTTCATATGCGGCCATTTCGTGTTCCACCATCTTTCCATTATAATCATATATTTACCATACAGCTTGGCAGGTGGCCAACGTTTATAAACCATAAATTAGTTTCTAGTACTTGAAATCAGTTTTTAAACAATGTCGATTGTACTGCCATATAGAACGTGTATAATTGGCTGCAAACACTGTTTACTGGCGGCCATTTTGTTTTACCGCCATTTTGGTTTAACCCTTTAGATATAATTTAGAATGCAATAAAAAGAAATTAAGCTTTTAAAATTGTCTTCCATTGGTCGTTTGTACATTTTAACAGAACACTTTAATGTTTCACCCAGGTTTTCGGTGTAGTTTGCCTAGGAATAGTGCTCTTTGGCGGCCTTTTTGTTTTCCGCCATTTTGTATCTTAAATACGGAAGATACAGCTTGGCAAACAGCATATTCGGATTCAGCACACCCAGATTATGTACAAAACAACTGTTTGCCAACTTTTAACACGAAATGCCTACTACAATGTACTCTTTCATTTTTCACAATTTCTAGAAATCCGACTAGATTATTAGGTTACCTGTGTATTATCGTTGTGCATGATTATCAACTGGCTATGTTACTGTGTGGATATCTAACATGAGCTGTCAGTCAATCATTGCCCTTACCTAATAGAAACGCGTTTGGATGCTTTTACAGAGTACATTGTAGACCTAGAGTGCATTGTAGACCTAGATTATTGTCTCCTCGTGGTGTTTGTGGAATAATAAAGACCTGGCTTCACAGTTTCTGAAATGGCCAAACTATTATCTTGTTTATAAGCAACCAAAATATCCACGAAGTCATTGAAATACTGTTTATAAGTATTCACAAGGTCATTAAAAGCAAACAGAACAGACACTCATCAGACAGATCATATAGGGACCGTCCGATCAGAGTCTGGTCTGTTTACCTTTGACACAATATGCATCATATTCTGCAGTTTTGTTTTTGTGTCAAAGAAAAAACTTTCCTAAAGAGTTTACATTTTAAAAGTCACCTTATAAATGTTCATCAAGACATTATTTCTTACATGAATATTGAACAAGGTTAAATGGTGTGTGATTCTATGTAATCTCGTGTTATTTCTCTTTTACATGTTCAATACATTGTATACAGTAAAACCTCTCTATAACGGCCACTAAATTGTGTAAATTAGTTGATATAATAGGACAGGTGGCTGCTTAAAGTAAGATGAACGTAAACAGAACGCTCCTACAGGAGCCCTGCTTTAAGCAGCCACCTGCCTTAAATACAAAATACTTGATGTAATTTAGTAATTTAGTGGCCGTTATAGAGAGGTTTTACTGTATTGTAACAAATAATGGCATCATGAATACTTATAAGCTGACTTTTATAATGTACAACTTTTTGGGGATTTGTTTCCTTTGACAAAAACTGTAGAATCTAATCATGTCATAAGCAAACAGAGCAGATCCGGATCAGACGGCTCCCACAGGAGTCGTTTGATCTGGATCTACTCTATTTGCAAATGCGAAGAAAGCGTTTATATTGAGGAAAGGGTTAAGTCTCGCAGCTAGTCTACAAATCGTTAGCATGCATACATCCTACTGACCGCATGACTGATTAAATATCACCGTAGTTGTTGTGTGGATACCCTGGCATAATCGTGTAAACAACTGACGTGGTCAAGATAGCAGGACATTGGTGTTCGTGGTCCAAGTGTCAACTACAGGTAAGGGAATATATATACTCGTACATCTTTAATCCATAAATACGCCTTTCTACGTCTTTACAAACATAGTAGACCCAGATCAGACGGCTCCTATAGGAGCCGTCTGATTAGGGTCTGCTCTGTTTGCTAATGGAATAATATAGATTATGATTCTGCCATGGTATAAAAATAATATGTTCATGTGTCATTATACAAACTAATCTAATTAATATCCGTGATGTCATTGTTTCTCACATGAATATTCATGGAGTAAAGGTAGTCTCATCAATGAACTGTTCAGACAGCATGGTTGCAGTCAAAACCGAAAGTAGCTCGATATCACCATTTGGAGTACACAAATGTGGACTAGGAGTAAAGAGTATAACTACACTGATTAGCCTGGGTATTCTATTCGGACACCTGATTTCCTCTCCCAATTAGTTTAATCAGAAATAATAACATCGTGAATATTTATCAGCTGAATTGTAGGCTAGCTACGAGGCTTAACATTAATGCTTTATGAAAGTGAATCGATGTTTTATGTAATTAGATTGATTTTAAATAGGACATGTGCACATTAATGTTTGGCCTAGTCTCATTAATGACCCGTAAGACAGCATGCTAATTTTGTGACAGGTGCCGTCTTACAGTTACTCTGCCGGGATATCGTTAAAACCGAAAGTAGCTCGATATCACCGTTTAGAGTACACATATGTGAACTAATGTTTGACCATGATAAAAACTGCAGACTTATATCTATATTATATCATAAGCAAACAGAGCAGACCCTGATCAGACGGTTCCTTACAGGAGCCGTCTGATCTGGATCTACCATATTTGCAAATAAGTGAAAATGCGTTTATATGATGGAAAGGGTTAAAGGTGTTAGAATCAGAAAGAAATATTTAAGAAATATTTAACTCCTAAAACGGAATGCAATGCATCAAAGGCGTCCAATTGTTATGAGAACAATGGCCGAACAGCACAGAGAATAGGTAGACAAAATAAATCATATGAAGAAATACGTGTTTAACCCCTGCTCTAAATGCTAGCGGAATGTGATAGATATTTTTCTTTACTTTCTTAAATGACTACACTGTTCAATCTTTCATGAAAGTTCAGTAGGTATTGAAATTTGGGTTAAGGATAGAAGAGGGAAAGGGTTAACACATTACCCCCTAGTGACGCATTTTTGCGTCTCTATAAAATTGACATTTTGAAACCATTGATGTCATTATGATGTCATCATTTCTTGAATATTCAACAGGGAAAATGTTAAATCAGATACTCGAGAATGAACTTCAGACTCAGACTCTGAAGTTTTATAGTATTGTGGCCAAGTAATATATCTACGTACCTTTTTCACAACGTTCGTACATTTACACCACAAAAACAGCAGCAACAACAACAAACCTAAATGGCAGAAATTGACGTCAAAGACAAAGGTGGTGAAACCATAAGGATGATTGACTTTGGAGAGTACAGGTCGTCCAAGTTCGGTCGTTCCCTTGACTACATTGTCGATGTCAACAGAACGTTGCCATCGATACAGTTTCGGGATGATGATGTCTTGATAGTGTCCTACCCAAAAGCAGGTATTTCAGTAAATATAACTATTTGCTCAATGACTGTTTATGACAAAAATGATGACATCATGAATATTAATTAGATTAATTTTACAATAGCATATAAACACATGATTTATTTTCCAAAGCAGAAACTGCATAAACATATCTATATTATTCCATAAGCAAATAAAGCAGATCCTGTTCAGACGGCTCCTATAGGAGTCTGCTCTGTTTGCAAAGGCGTAGAAAGGCGTATTTATGGGACAAAAGCTTAACCATTTGCTCAATGACCACTCAAGTAAGAGATAACGACACCGCGAATAAAAATAAGCAGAATTTATATAATGGTCTATAAAAACAGGAATTATTGGCCGTGATGGAAACTGAAGAATCATATTTGTATTTATTCATAATCAGCCAGAGAAGACTGACTAGAGGCTGTCTGATTTAGATCTATTCTCGTTGCTAAGGCGTTAAATCATCCCCTTATGGGCTATTTAAGACCAATCCTCTTTGAATAAATCTACTGAAAACGAACGATAACATTGAGAATGCACCTTTTACCTCTTCACTTCATGAATATTCATATAGGAAATAATGACGTTATGAATATTAATTAGACTTATTTTTATAATGGCACATGGACACAGAAAGTTTTGGGCATGGACTAAACACATGTGTTATAAAGCAGGTTATTGCTTAATACTGGACGGAAGTAATGCAATAAACTCCTACAGGAGCGGACTGCATAACTTTAACCCTGCATTAACCCCTTACTCCATGAATATTCATGTACGAAATAATAACATCACAACTATTAATTAGATTAACTGCTTTAATAGCACATGGGCACAAGAATGTTTGGCTATGGCATAAACTGTAGAATTATTTTATAAGCGAACAGAGTAGACTCTGGTCAGACGGCTCCTACAGGAGCCTTCTGATCTGAGTCTGCTCTGTTTGCAAAGGCGTATTTATAGAGAAAATGGTTATGCCTTTAAGACCCAGATTTAACCTCTGTTTGATGGTCACTTAAGATGTGTTTAACAATATTATTGGTATCTTTGTTCCTTAGGCTGTACATGGACCTTCGAGATACTGACCATGTTGCTGAAGGGCAATCTTCACGGACCGACCGGCAGTAAGAGTGAATCAATGTTAGAGGCGTGTTCTAAAGAAGACATCGACTCTCTGTCGTCACCTCGACTACTCAACACCCACCTCCCATACAGAAGGTAGAATTAAAAGCATGTATGTAAACGTGAAACTAATGTAATTATGGTTATGTACTCAACAGTATTTGTGGTAACTGACAACTTGACAAGTAATATGAATTTAGACGCTTAGTAGACAATGCGTCTCTTGTATTCACTAGCGGTTATTATTAATTTTATTATTATTACTATTATTATTATTATTATTATTGTATTTAAACTATTTCCCTTACTCCTGATCTGTCAGGATGTCGTTTGCTTATGGAATAATACAGATCTCTGATCCTACAGTTTCCGAAATGAAAAACGTTTACTTGTTTAGCTACCATTATAAAACGCAATCAATGAATATTGACGAGGATATATATGGTGAAGGGGAGTTCTGGCCCACTCGCTCCGCTCGCGTTCCAGAACACGCTTCGCTTCCCCTTCACAATATATATGGCTAGTGCTTAAAATTGCTAAAAACCAGAAAAGTAAAAAAAAGTAAAAAAAGTAAAAAAAAGTAAAAAAAGAGGTACAGAAAAAAAGAGGTACCGGAGCTTCGCTCCGCTCAGGTGAAATCTTTTATTTTCAGGTTTTGAAAAAAGAGGTACAAAATAAAGAGGTACAGTGAAATCTCTTATTTTCAAGTTTTAGAAAAAAAATATTTTTTCAAAAGAGGTACAGTGGAATCTCTTATTTTCAGGTTTTAGAAAAAAAAGAGGTACAGAAAAAAAGAGGTACAGTAGACCAAAATCAATGTGTAAAAAAATATTTTTTCAAAAGAGGTACCGCTTCCGGCTCAGGTCAAAGTCTTTTAAGGTGTGAAAAAATATATATAAATTAATTTTAAATATAAAAAATGGAAGAACTTAGAAAAGTTTGTTCTAAATGTAATCAAAATAAGTTATTAAACGAGTATTATAAAGCAAAAGGTAGAAAGATGGGTGTTAGAGGAACATGTAAAGAATGTGAAAAACCATATAGACAAAATCATTACAAAGAAAATAAAGAAAAATATAAAGAAGCGTTTGATTCATTTTTAAAAAGGAACCCAAATTATAGAAAAGATCATCCATCTTATATAAAAAAAATAAAAGTAAAAAATATATGATTGAAATTTAATTGTTAGAAATGTACACACAAAAAACTGAAGAAACTGAATTGGTATTAGTAGATAAACCAAAATGTAATTATTTTAAAGTATATGAAATTGAAGCTAGTAATTATAAAGACCCTAGTATATTGTTTTCTGATAATAAAAGTATTATAGTTGTACAAATTATACAAGATTTAGACGAATATAATGGTATTAAGTTTTCTATAGGACTATCTCTTGAATTTAAAAAGGATGAACAAAATGGCAATATAAAAATTGTTCCTGCTACAAACCATGGTAAACAAATTGCTGTATTATTTAATGAAAATATTGAAGAATATTATAATGATCAAACAGCTTATTTACAAGTGTGGATTGAGAAATTCACAAATACAGCTTCAGGTCTAGAAATTGAGAAATGTATAAAATTGTATTTGAACATTGCAAAATATGAACCAATTAAAGGTTCATCATACATTGATTTACCACAATATTTAAAAAATAAAAAAGCTATAATCAATGTAAAAAATAAAGATGATGCTTGCTTTTTCTGGTCAATAATTTCAGCTCTTCATCCTACAACTAAACATTCTGATAGACCTTCATCTTATCCAGATTATAAAGAAATTTTTAATATAAAAGGTATTGAAACACCTGTATCAATAAAACAAATAGTAAAGTTTGAAAAACAAAATAATCTTGCAATAAATGTATATGGTTATAAGGAAAAAATAATAAAAGATTTAATAGAAAAGATTGTTGATAAAGTAATATTAAGAAAAATAAAAATTCCTTTAGCTGATAAAGTAAAAGCAGTTGAAAAACTTATTGAAGATGTTAAAACAGATGAGTATAGAAAAACTTTAGCTATTGCAGCCCTTCCAGCACTTAAAGAACTTGTGGCTGAAGGAGTGCAAAAAGAATATAATATATTCACATATTTTATATCAAATCAACCAAAAGAAATTAAAAGAATAAACTTAATGTTAATTGAAGAAGATGAAACACTTAGAACACATTATTGTTGGATAAAAAATCTTAGCAGACTACTATCTGATCAGACTAAACATCATGGGCAAAAGTTTTTTTGTGAACGTTGTTTACATGGTTTTTCAAAAGAAGATTTATTAACTAATCATAAAGAAGATTGTGAAGGAATAAATACATCTTCAACAAAAATTAATATGCCACCTGAAGGTTCCACAATTAAATTTGAAAATTATTACAAACAAATGCCAGTGCCCTTTGCAATCTATGCTGATTTTGAAAGTATAATAGAACCTGTTTCTATTAAAAAAGGTGAAAAAACAGAAATAATAAATGAACATAAACCATGTGGATTTGGTTATACAGTTGTTAGATATGATGGAAAAACAGAAGAACCAGTAATATATAGAGGAGAATATACAGTAGAAAAATTTCTTTCATGTATAGAAGAAGAAAAAGAAAAGATTAATAATATATTTAAATATCCTGAAGCAATGATTATGACACCACAAAATGTACAAGATTTTGAAAATGCGAAAAATTGTTGGGTATGTAAAAAAGAATTACTAAGTATTAAAGTCAGAGATCATTGTCATATAACAGGTAAATATAGAGGAGCAGCTCATAAAAGTTGTAATCTTCAATTAAAACTTGTTCCAAAATCAACAAAAATACCAGTAATATTTCATAATTTAAAAGGTTATGATTCTCATTTAATAATGCAAAAAATAAATATTTTAAAAGGAAATATTTCTTGTATAGCTAATAATTCTGAAAAATATATTTCTTTTTCTGTTGGACAATTTAAATTTTTAGATAGTTTTCAATTTATGCCATCATCTTTAGCAAATCTAACAGAAGGAGTAATTGATTCAACTAATGGATGTGTTAAATGTGGATCAGATGAAAAAATAAACATTAATGAAAATTTTAAGTTAAAAGGCGATTGTAAAAAATGTCATAATGTAAGATATAAACAATTAAATAAAGAAAATTTATCAATAACAACAAAATATACAACTAATTCACATCTCCTTACTCGTAAAGGTGTTTATCCATATGAATACATGGATTCATTTAAAAGATTTAATGAAACAGAATTACCACCAATAGAAAAGTTTTATAGTTCTCTAACAGGTAAAAATATTAGTAAAAAAGATTATGAACACGCACAAAACATTTGGAAAACATTTAACTGTAAAACATTAGGAGATTATCATGATCTATATTTAAAAACAGATGTACTATTATTATCAGATGTATTTCAAGCATTCAGAAAAACATGTATGGATAATTATAAACTTGACCCTTTACATTATTTTACAGCCCCTGGATTATCTTGGGATGCATTATTAAAATATACAAAAATAGAATTAGAATTATTATCAGATATTGACATGCATCTTTTCATTGAAAAGGGGATGAGAGGAGGAATATCAATGGTTTCTAAAAGATATTCAAAAGCTAATAATCCATATATAGAAGGTTATAATAAAAATAAAGAAAATAATTACATAATGTATTTTGATGCAAATGCTTTATATTCTTTTGCAATGTTAATGGCATTACCATACTCTGGTTTTAAATGGAGAAATGCATCAGAGATTAAAACATGCGATTGGAAAGAAATTAAACCAAAAGATAAAGGATGGATTTTAGAAGTTGATTTAGAATATCCTAAACATTTACATAAAGATCATAACGATTATCCACTTGCCCCTGAAAGACTTACAGTAAAAGAAGAATGGCTTTCTGATTATCAAAAAGGATTATTAGATAATAAAAGTTTATTTAAAGTAGAAAAACTTGTTCCTAATCTTATGAACAAAGAAAAATATGTTATACATTATAAAAATCTTGAATTATATGAAAAACTAGGTTTAAAACTAACAAAAATTCATAGAATCCTTGAATTCAATGAAAAACCTTGGATGGCTCCATATATACAACTTAATACTGAATTACGAAAAAAAGCAAAAACAACTTTTGAAAAAGATTTTTTTAAACTAATGAACAATTCTGTATTCGGAAAAACTATGGAAAATCTAAGAAAAAGAGTAGATATAAAATTAGTAAAAACTGATGGAAGTGAAAATAACAAGATTAGAAAATTAATAGCTAAACCAAATTTTAATAGACGTATAAAATTCACTGATGATTTATCAGCAATACATATGAATAAAGTAGAACTAACATTAAACAAACCAACATATGTTGGATTTTCTATTCTAGATTTATCAAAAGAAACTATGTATAAATGGTACTACAATGTATTAAATAAGAAATATGGTGAAAAATGTAAATTATTATATACAGATACTGATTCATTTTTAATTGAATTAGCAACAGAAGACGCTTATAAAGATATGGAAGAAATGAAAGATGAATTTGATTTTTCAAATTATTCAAATGATCATTTTTTACATGATACAACAAATAAAAAAAGTTCCTGGGAAATTTAAAGATGAATGTGGTGGAAAATTAATATCTGAATATGTAGGTTTAAAAGCAAAACAATATTCTTTATTAATGTATAATGGTGATTCTATTAAAAGAGCAAAAGGTACAAAAAAGAATATAATTGAAAATGAAATAAATTTTGAAAATTATAAAGATTCATTATTTAATCAAAAAACATATACACATTCAATGAATATGTTAAGATCTATAGCTCATAATATATATGAATTAAAAACAGATAAAAAAACATTAAATCCGTTTGATGACAAAAGATACATACTAGAAGATGGAATTACGACATACGGGTATGGGTATCAGCAGGAACAATAAGAAGTTCTTCTTTAACAAAACCTCTCGTTGGTGCTGGAGATTTCAAATAATAAACTCTTATACCCTGTGTAATAATATGATATTCTATATTATGAATATCAACTGACCATATTGGGTCGGTAGCTCTTCTCTTACCACCTCCTTCTAATTCTCCAGGCTGATATAAATATCTAACGCTCGCGAGTGGACATATTTCAGTATCAACTTTTCTTTTTAAAATTGGAGAAGGTTTTTTTGTCTCATTATTCAAAGCCTTAACGACGTCGGGTAATCTTTTAACCCATTCTCTATTTCTTTTCTGTGTGTCAATCTCCTTAGCATACTGATAACCAAACAATCTTTCAGCCAAAGTTCTATTAAATCTCTCTACAATTCCTTGATCTCTATGTATCTCTTTTCTACCTCTTCTTATTTTAACATTATGTTTAGCCATTAGTTGAGAAACAACACCCATAAATTCTCTTCCAGGGTCAACTTGTAATAGTTTAGGATAGTTCAAATGTCTTTTATAAATCTTTTCAAAAGCGGCGGCAACTTCTTTACTGTCTTTCGATGTCAATGGTACAGCTTCTTTATATCTCGTTCCCACATCTACTAATGTCAATGCATACTTATACGTTTTATTTTTTATTCTATCAAAAGGTAAGAACAGTAAATCAGCTTGATGTACTTCATTTTTTGCAGACACATCAAATTTAGGTCTTATTATTTTCTTTGGTGCAGGCAAATATATCTGCCACACTGCTTGTTTCTTTAGAAATTCTAATGCTTGTTTTTTATTAACTTTAGCTTCTTTTGCTAAATTACTAACAGCTGTCTTACCTTTCCAAAATCCTTTAGGGCTATAGTATATTTCTTCCATTTTCATAGAAAAATTAAATCATAAGCGTGGTAATTATTCTTTTTATTTTTTATACAAGGTTTTAATCCTAATGGTCTAATAAAAAATGGTGGTTCTTTATCTTCTATTTTTGTAGCAAGATGTGAAGGACACCAAACCTTGGTTTCATCTTTTAATTTTAAAACTGTACTTTTTCCTATACTGGTGTCAATTATTGACTTTGAGATAATTTGATAAATTTTGTTTATTTCTAATTCAGTCCATTTTAAAATTTTATTTTTATTTTGCGCTTTTAACATTTTATCAAATTGTTCTTCTGTGATATCGATTTGCATTTTATCAAATTGTTCTTCTATGATATCGATTTGCATTTGTGCTTTACTTTGCATTTGTGCCATCATCTTTTTTTCTACCCCACTCATTTTTAAATATAGAAAATCAATTTATAATTTTTTTTTTTTTTTTTTTTTTTTTTTTTTTTTTAATTTTGAAATTTTCCAAAATTACATTTATTTTATTTGTCTATATTTTATATAAATTTCCAAGCAACAAAACCAGTTAATGCCATGCCACCAATAACAAAAGCAATCTCTCTATTTTTCTGGTCTTCTGAGGGTGTATAAAAATCACTTAATTTAGGTTCTTGAGGTAAGCTCTCTATCTCAGTCTTGCCTCCAAGGGGACTCGCTCCCGATGGTCGCTCGCTCGCATAATAATATTCTTTCATAGCTTGGTCAACATCAGCAAATGTTTGTTCGGCATGATGTTCTTTTTTCATTTCTTTATTAATATAATCTAATCTTTGAGTTCTTTCTTTTTCCCAATCCGCTTTTGCTGCCTCTAATTGTTCCATAGCTTTATCATGTCTTTCTCTTTCTTTATCCGAATCTTTTCCTAAATGTGAAAATAAATAATTACCACCAGTAAAAGCTAATGCATTTGTAACTGCTCCCCCAATCATCATTATTACTGCACTTGCCATTTTTTTAATTAAAAAATAAAACTAGGATTCACGTTTACATCGAATCAAATTAATAATTTCTAAAATAGTTAAACCAATAAAAAAAATACTAATGCCATTAAATAAATAATCAGGTATATCTTTTTCTTCAATAGGAACGTATTTTGAATAATCTTTTATAACTTCTTCAACATCATCATCTGGTTTTAAAAATAAATAATCATACTTATCACCCAACTTAATTGGTATTACTCTAGACATTTTTAAAAAAATAAAAATAAGACAAGGAGCTCTAAGGAGCTCTACTTCATGATATCAGCTGGAATAATACCTTGTTTAACCAACATATCTTTTGTTGCCATTGCAAGCAATATATCAATAGTTAACATTCCAATATCTCCCATATTAAAATCTACTTTAGGTGCTGATCTTTTTTAATAGTTTTCTGCCTATTTCCGCATATCCAATTGTTACTACAGTTTCTACTCCTGCATGATATAACATGTTTGCTATTTGTTTTCCATCTGTTGCCATTTTTTAAAGAAAAAATATAGATAAAAGAAAATTAATTAAATTCAAATGGGTTATATTCTTCTTTCTTTATTTCATAAGATATATTTTCTTTTTCTTTTTTGACTTGAATGTTTTTACTTTTTACGAATAAATATACTCTTAATCCAACAACTACGATTGATACATATAATGGTATGTAATTTTTTGAATCTTTTGTTATTTCTAATTTCGAATTAAAACTCCCTCTGGTTGAATTTTGAAAAGCATCATCATCTGAATCTTTTGTTATTTGTCTTGATGTTTTCGAGGTTTCCAAACTCTCTCCGTCTGCGTTCGAAGAAGAACCAAAAGGGGAACTCCTTCCAGTCGTAAGCTTTTCAGTCGAAATTTTTAGTTCCATATTTTCTTTCTTCAAAAGTTCTGCTTCTTTTCTTTTTAATTCTGCTTTTAATTTTCTTGCTTCTGCACCTTTCTTACCAGCAGCTACTCGTTTTGGATTTTTAGGTTTCGAGAGATTACTCCCCCCAAGAGGAACTCCACTATTAATATTTTCTTCATTATTAATATTTTCTTCACTATTCATTTTTTATATCTTTTTTTTGAGAATCATATTCATTATTAGCAAGATTAACATGTTTTGCTGTTGTTAACATTGCAGTAAGAGGTGCTAAATACATTCCATATCTATAGTACAGTTCGCAACATGAACTAGTCAAAGCGTGATTTATAAAAGGATCTTCCTCTAAGTCTTGTATTAGTTTTGGAGGGTTAACATTAAAAAACTTAGAAACACCCATAACATATAAATTAATAAAAGAATTACCTAATGTCTTAGTCATACTAGCTCCTAATCTCGCTTCATATCTACAATATAGTTTTTTTATTTGATCGGAAGTCATTGCGTCAATGTCTGAAAGTTGTAACTCTCTTCCAAGATATTGTTTACTACTACCACCAGCTACAATAGCTGATAATCGTTCGCGTTTTTTTTCTTCTTCAACATCTTCTCCCTGGGGCAACCTCAAGGGGACTCGCTCGATTTCGGTTAATAATTCTTCGGCATTCATTTTATATAATTTATTTTTTAGTTTAAAAATAATTATAGTTTTTTTAAACCTTCAGTTCCAATAGCATTTTAATTAGTAATGCTTAATCAATGCTTTAGTAATGCTTAATCAATGCTTTAGTAATGCTTAAACAATGCTTTAGTAATGCTTTAGTAATGCTTAATTAATGCTTAATCAACTAACCAATAGCCAGTAGGTTGATCCGTTCTCAATATCAATTTACGATGCTTCTTTTTTTTTAGTTCCTCTTTAATTCTTTGTCTTTCTTCCAAAGTAGGAATAACGTCATTTTCTCTTAGACAATTTTCAAAACTATCTCTGTCTTTTGTGTAGAACATACATAACCATTTTGTTTGTTCTCTCAAATCTTTTAAAACAGAATTGTATCTCTGTGAAATAACCCACACTGATTGTTCAGCGTGTCTCCCTGAAAAAGCTAATTCAGAAAGCATATCTCTTTTCTTCGTTAATTCTTTTGTAGCGCTACAATCATCAATAATGTATAACGTTGAATGACCCGCATATTTTTTAAAGAACATTCTTAATAATTCTTGTAGTTTCTCTTCTTCATTAACGATAGGATTAACGATTATTATATTTTTTGTTTTAGGTTTCCTAACATCTCCAATCCACTCACGATTTTTATAAGCCTTGTTCCATTGAATAGTAGGACACAATATAACTATATATTTGAATATTTTAGAATATTGATTTTCTAAAAGGTCAAGTACAAACTCGGTCTTTCCACAACCTGTCTGTCCACATATAATAGCACAATGAGGATATTTAGGAAGCTCCATTTTTTAGGTGAAATTAAAATTCCTTTAATAAACAACTTCTTTAAATCTACCATCTTCAAAATTAATTTGTGCGTCTTGTATAACAAATAGATAAACATTTATTGTTTCATCTTCTCCTGATTCTTTCGTTATTTGAATTGTAATTCCTTCAGATCCATTCTCAATTCGCCTTCCCGAACCGTGTAATGAGTTATCATCCGCTGTGCGTAAATCAAGCCATAACGCGTAATTACTGGTAAGATATTTTTCTAATGTCGTATTAGTGAAGAACGTATCTTTTAAAACTAAATTTGTTATTTTATTTCGTTTAGAATTCATAGCAAAAAATTTATTAATTTCATCCCATTGTTGATAAGCTTTCATTCCTTGACTGTATAATTGATTCGGAACTCCTTCGATGGTAATCTCTACTTTTGTTATTTTAGGATTGAAATAAGTTTCGGTGTTCGTTCTTTCAGGGTCTTCGAACAACATCAGAATTCCTTTCATACTTCTCGCTGGAACATTTAAATTTATATTCCATAAAGTATCAGATTTATTTTTTATTATTTTTCTAAGTCTTAGTATTCTATCGTATAATATTACCATTTTACCAGAAACTTGTTGTCTTATTTGTCTAGCTAATTCAGCGTCGGAAACCATATCAAATTCTAAACAAATATTACTTATTTTATAACTCACATCTTTATCCGTTGAGTTAATAACTTTATTATAATCATTGAATGTAAGTTCATACTCAAGTCTATCACCGAGACCAGACTGATAAAATGGCATATGCGTTTCTAATAGTTCAAAGTCTAACGGAATACAAAATCTATTTTTATACGCGTCAGCTATAGCTTCGTCTTCTTTGTCCGCACCAGCATTTCCCGCTCCAACTCTGTGTTTTAACATGTTTACTTTACCAAGGCCTTGATAAGCCATGTTTGCGCGTTCGGTAGGCGTTTTCCATAAATCAACATAACAATGATAAATATCACTATCTCCGATTGACATAACTTC
The DNA here is from genome assembly GCA_963576725.1 of Azorinus chamasolen. Taxonomy (NCBI): domain Eukaryota; kingdom Metazoa; phylum Mollusca; class Bivalvia; order Cardiida; family Solecurtidae; genus Azorinus; species Azorinus chamasolen. The sequence continues at coordinate 27,532,854 of OY755248.1, forward strand.
ATTTCCGCTTATACGAATGGTCATTTTTTTAATTATTGATCTTCCTAAGTTTTGATATATAGTAGAATTTACGTCCTTAGATTTAATTTCAATTTCAAATGCTAATCTAACTGTTCCGGGTACTATAACATCATTATCCCCTAGGTTAGGGAATCTCACTAATAACTGCTGATTCTGATCAATAGTTGAAGGATTATTAGTTATTACAACGCTCTGTCTAATTCCTTTTACACCTCTCGGTTCCCTTATTTTTCTGTAAGGATTTAATTTTTCTCCGTAGGCCGACATTTTTAAGGGTTTTTTTTAGTATGATAATTCAATTATCATTGACGCCACTGTATTAACACACGTAGAATTATCTGTTTTAGAAACGAAATTGATTACGTCGAGAGCTTCAATCTGTAACGGTATAGCGAAACGTGACGCGGCGCTCGGAAAAATACCTAAAGACACACCATATTTCGGTTGTTCAATTCCATTAATAGATACCGCAATGGCTACATTATCATTGTCCGTTCTTTTACTTGATAATCCTAACCCCAATATCAAACCGGTCCTTCCCACCACATAACCAACCCCTTCTTCTCTACCGGCATTACCGAAACTAAATACTTTTCCATCCTTTAATACACCCTTACTTTCGGCGCATATGCTTATTGTCTTCTTTGTACTAATACTATCCCTCAATTTAGTAATTTCTTCTTTCAGCGCTAAATTATCAACATGTTGTCTATTATATATTTGTGGAACTACGCCCCTAAATTTATTAATTTCTTCTTTCAACGCTAAATTATCAACACGTTGTCTATTTAACAACTCTGGAACTAAAACGTTCCTCACATGATTAATTTCTTTTTTAAGTTCTGAATTATTAGAACTAACACCTTTATATATTATTTTTTTAGTTCCAAATATACTCATTTTATTAGATAGTTTTTGAAGCTTGAGGGTACCCGAGAGGTTTTGACTCTAAAACACAATTAATTGGTAAATGATTATTTATTTTTTTATTATTTTCATCTCTTATTTCTAATTTTAATTCAGTTATACAGCCATTGTATAACAGTTTGTATTCAGGATTCTCCAGTCTCATCGTTGTTATCTCACCAAATTCTTTATTCTCAACTGGAATAACCGCTAACAAGGTACTCGGCATACCATCAAGATAATTATGATAAGTACTAACTTGTTCCAAATAAAGATACAAGGATTTATAGATAGCGAAATCTATACTTCTCTCACCGATGTGTATATCATTAGCGGTAAATGTCAGTTTACCAAATCCTAATATAAAGTTCAAATCTTTACTTATTTTAAATTCATTGGTAGAAACTAAAAATGCAATACCATTCGTTTCGTTAACAGTTAATGTAATATTATAAGTTTTTAAAAAATCCGATAATTGTTGAAAACTATAATAACCATCTGGAATTTGAATAGGTCTCTCGCCCACCTTTTGTATACTTTCATTAACAATATTATACCAACCTACACCGTACGTAATACTTTTCAATCCAATATATTTATCTCCATTTCTATTATCAATATATTGTTGTAAGTTAATAGTTTTATCAATATTTGAAATTGTATGATACATTTTTTTTTTAGTTTGCTTTTTTTAATGTTTTAAAATGTCAATCCAAAATCCCTTCAAGTACAATAATGAAGCTCAATATATCCATGGAGGTGCGTTTAATAAAAAGATTATTACCCTCACGAAACAATCCATCGTTATTACTTCAGATGGAAAAAGTTTCAATGCAAATTTCCTAGATTTATTTAAAAAATACAAATTACCGCACGTAGCATCAGATGTTATAGTACAACGATGGAACACAGACTAGTTTTTATTCTATCAAAATCAACTTAACTTTGCAATATGGTGTGCTACTACGGGTTGTGGTGTAAGTTATGAAGATCATTTATTAAATAAAGATGCATTGATTTCTTCTTTCTTCAATTTTCATGTTTATTATCAAACAAGACGGATACTCTTTGAATTAGGTATCGCTCTACCACAAGACGAAAGCTGGAATGCTTTTAACAATAGTTATGACCGTGAAGCGTATGAACGTATATGTAAAGAATTTAATGTAGATCCTAGCGCAGACTGGCGACAAAAGTTATATCCAAATGGTGATGGTCTCGGAGATGTATATACTAGCGGTCATATAGCCTGGACAAGAACAGATTTTAGGCATGATAATTCTAGTAAACATACTACTGATAATAAAGTGGCTGTTCTTGATTTAACTAAGATGACATTCGGAGCCGAAGTACCGGGGGATAGACATTGTGGTGTTACATCATGTCATTATGACCCTCCTAAGAAAGTTCACATAGATTATCTTCAACAAGATGATGGTGTTAAAGATGCTTGGACTACTTTTATTCTTGATACATCAAAAGGTTTTACACAAGCGGGTGTTCAACGTATAAACGAGTCTATAAGAACCTATTGTTGGGCTATCCTCGGTTCTCAATCTCAAACGAGAACGAACATACTTGGAACAGGAACTGCTTTTGACGCTCAAAAACAATTCTTAGCAAATGTTGAGGATGCTATCAATAGCCCCCTAGATTTACCGAGTCAAATTACGAGATATCAAAACACATTAAAATATGCTAAAAGTAAAGTTGATTTTGTATATGGAATAGATTTGTATATGTCTCCGAGTAATATGGAATTACGAATAGGAACAATTCAAGATTATAATAATGAAATCGTTGTTGCAACGGACCAACAAGAACTCGGTTTAAATAATGATGTTAATATTAAACCTATTCCACCGAGACAAAATGTAGATTTGAAAGGAACAACGACTAAACGCTCGCAACCAGTTCAAATTAATTCATATATTAAAAACATCGGGGCAAAGTTAGAGGCTAAAGCAGAACATGTTTCTAAATCATCAACTTCCAAAAATATTGAACATGTAGATAATAAAACGGCAATAATAGTAGGAAGTATAGTAGTAGGTCTTACGTTTTTATTTTTTTATCATTAAGATACTCTTTCGCAGCCGTAAATAATAATCCGATAACTAAAACTAATAAAACCCATAGATTATTAGCGAGCCAATTAACAACTTTACCTGTTGCGGATAATAACCATGATACGATAGCCCCTATTATTCCGGGTAATGCAGCTGCCGCTTTACCAGCTAATTTAGCTAATAATTTTCCAATATTATCTAATTGTTTTTTTATCCAATCTTTCACACCATCACCTTTTGGTGGTGGTTTTGGTGTTATAGATCCTCCTCCTCCACTGGGTATAACGGCTTCAACAATAAGACCAATAATCATTCCAAAAGCGGTTAAAACGCTAGCGATCGTAATTCCTTGTTCCCTGAATAAAGTTTTTATTCTTTCGGCTAATGTCGTGTCTTCTCTCAATATTTTATTGATGGTTTCTTTTATTCTATTTACTTGGCTACGTATTTTTTCTTTATTAATATTAATTGCTTCTAATCTAGCACTTCTCTCACCTTCCAATTCTCTTATTCGATTACTTATCCTTTCTATTTGAAATTCATTATTATCTTCTTTAGCCTGTTCTAATTTTTCTTTTTCTCTTGCTATATGTTTATTTGTTTCATTCAGTTTTGCTAATTGATTTGCAATCTCTTCTTTTGCTGTTGTCATTGCTTTAAGAATACCATCTACTTCTCTTTTTGTTATATCTGTTTGAACTTCTTTAGGTGCAGTTTCTATTTCTTCGACTACTTCTTTCAAAGCAGTTTCTGATCTATTTGTTGTTGTTAATAAATTTTGAACATCTTGTTCTGAAGAAAGATCTTGCATTGGAATTTCTTCGGCCTGAATTTTATTTCTTGTTTCAATTAGTTGTTTTAATTCCTTTCTACCCTTTCTAACTCTAGTACTATGTGGATCATAATCTTCTACTCCTAAAACCTTTCTAATAAAATCAACACCATATTTTTTTTTACCTTGAAGTGTGTCAAATGAATAAAATTTCATTTCTTCATTAGGGTTTGTACCTCTGTAATATGATAGGGGGTATTTTTTATTATTATCCTCCACACCAAACAAAGGTCTTCCATATTCATCACGTGTTATATATAATTTGTTCCTATTAATTCTTGGTGGTTCTTGATTTTTGTCAAAAAATTTATTTAAACATTTATTTAACAAAGAATCTGTTTCTCTTTCCAAGTCTAGTCCTGATAGATTATCTAATGCATTATATTGAGTATTCAATGTACTTTGAAATTGTCTTTCATCAGTAAAAGATGTTTCTTCTTCATCATAATCATCATAATCATTTTCATTAAATTCAGGATTATTAAATTCCATTCCACCTTCAGCCATTTTTATTCGGAATAAATTGGCGGATTTTCATATCTATAATTATTAGTAACATAATTATTATTAATTGTATAAATTATGCTGTTTTTAAACTGTTTAACATATCTTCTTTTATCTTCTCGATTAATTTTTTTTTTCATCTTCAGTTATTCCTGAACCTAATTTCCCTAGGTCTGATTTTTTTATTGATCTGATTTCTTCTTTAAGTTTAGAATATTTTTCCATTTCAGTTAAAACTAATTTAAATTCTTCAGGGCTTATTTCTCCATCTTGAAGAGATTTAGAAATAATATCTCTAATACTATTTAATTTACTTTCTGCTATCATTTTAACATTACAATGTTTTTGTGCTTTTGTCATTAATTTTCTTCTTATTATTTTAACACATACACCAATTCCTCCACATGCTACAGCCACTATTTGTAATGGTAACAGAATAGGAACTGCTACTCCAATTCCTGCTAAAATAATACTAGTTGATATTAATGTGGTATCAACACCGTCAGTAATATTTATTCCTCGTTTATATTTTTTTCGTAATGATTTTCTTGTATCTCTTTCATTAATTAATATTCTTTCAATCTCTGATATTTTTTGTAATCTATAATTTTGTCCATCCTCTACTGGTAAATCGGGATATATCGGAGCCGTTGGTTGCTTCATTTTTTAAGGTTTTTTTTTTAAAAAAAATTCTCGTGGTGGCGGAGGAAAATTTTTTTTGTTGTGTCCTGAAGTAGTGTCATATTGTTTATGCTTAAGTAATGCTTAAGTAAAGCTTTAGTAAAGCTTTAGTAATGCTTAAGTAAAGTGGGGGTTTTAAAAAATCCTGATGGGGGTAAAAATATTATTATTTTTTTTTTTTTTTATTTATTTTTTTTTTTTTTTCACATCCTGAAAGAGTTTCATTGTACCTCTTTTTTTATTTTTACTGTTTTTACAAGATTTATGATCCAAACACCTATAAAATACAGTTTTAGATCTAAAACAAAGTCAATTCTTCTAAATTTAGGTGTTTAGGATCTTTTTTCCTTAAAATAGCTGTTTTCTATAATTTTAATATTTTTAGCAATTTTTAGCAATAGCCATATATATGGTGAAGGGGAAGCGAAGCGTGTTCTGGAACGCGAGCGGAGCGAGTGGGCCAGAACTCCCCTTCACCATATATATCGAGGTGATAGATTATTGTACAATTATTCATGGGGGGATGTTAAACATTCGCTTGCTATTCACGTCAATATACCTACCTGTAAATAGTGTAGACCCAGATGAGACAGCTCCTGAAGGAGCTGTCACATCAGGGTCTGCACTATTTACAAGTTGATTGTGCAGCCAGTGCACTCCACAGCAGTGATTGCACAGCGAAATACTTGTACACAGTGAAGATATATGTAATTATACAACAGGGCATGGGTGAAGAAGGAGAAATGTATTTTAAAATTCAGCAAGAGAAGGGTTAAGTGATCACTATAGAGATACTCTACTGTACCGTTTCCTATTCCGCTATTCTACAGTTATCATCCTACCCGCGACCTGACACCGTGTAACTCGGCGTCTCATCAGGGTCAAAGCTGGTTGACACTCATCAGGGTCCAAGCTGGTTGACACTCATCAGGGTCCAAGCTGGTTGGCACTCTGTGAATACTTTCTAAAAAACTGATTCGGATTGGAAGTAGTCAAAAATTGTACCAGATCCGAATTTCAAGGAGACATTGTTTCTTTCACGTCGGGGTAAGGGTTAAAAAGTGATAGCGCATTCTCCCACTCGTTAACGTCAATCACAAGAGGCTGTTTATTCATACATACTTTCTCACTTTCCAGAATTCCACCAGACATACACAAGCACCATGTCAAGATCGTTTTTGTGGTACGGAATCCCAAGGACGTGGCTGTGTCACTATACAATATGATGTATGGGATGAAACATTATGATTATAGTGGCACGTTCAACAACTGGCTTCCCCTGTTTATCCAAGGACAGCGTAAGTAAGTCAAGTGATTCGATGTGTTCATGTTTTTTTGTTGTGTTTTCTTTTTTCTGTTTAACGTCTAGACAGAGACAAGCCGTCTAGTTTTGAACGCAAACAAGACCTGCTTCTTTGTTAATCCTTTCCATGTTCTATGTTTTAATATTCCAAATTTCAATACAAAATAGTTATAATGAATTTGAAATATGTAAGGTGGAACATTGTAGCTGTTTTAGAAAGTATAGACAAAGACCTATGATAACACATGTTATCATAGGTCTTTGGTATAGAAGCATATATTTTCAAATTCCATTAGCAAACAGAATAGACCCTGATCAGACGGCTCCTATAGGAGCCGTCTGGTCAGGGTCTACTCAGTTTGCAAATGCGTAAAATGCGTTTATATGAAAGAAAGGGTTAATAATTGACCCAACGGCAAATACGTAGCTTGGCTGCTGGTGACACACTTACAGATTACCTGCCTTATCTGGAGCCAAGCTGTTTGACATAAGATCAATACTTCTCAAAAACTTGAACGCATCGAAAACCAGTAAAATTTATCGCTAATCAGAGTTTAAAGCTTTACTCCATAAATACGCATTTCTACCTCTTTTCAAAAAGAGAAGACACAGATCAGCCGTCTGATCCGGGTGTGTTCTGTTTGCTTCGCACATAATATAGATATGATTCTACAGTTTCTGTCATGGCCAAAAACGCATGTGTCCATGTGCTGTTATAACAATTAATCTTAATAATATTCAATATTTTTGTCTGTGGTTTATTTCCTTGACATCTTTCATATGTCAATATTTCTTACATGAGTAATCATGGCGTTAAGGTTTAAGCAGACTTAATTTTTTAGTAGGATAAGGTCTAGATTATTCGGCGTCTTATCTGGTTCCCCGCTGTTTGCAAACTCCAGCCAAGTCATGATTAGCGAGGTATGGGCTACTTATTTCACCGCCGATGTCGCCAAAGTGCACCACGACAAACAGTCCTGTATGTCTCAACCTCTAGTTCCATGTTTGCGGTTTGTTACCTTACCATTTTCATTTACATGATTATCTCAGCTCTTCATTTTGCAAACATGTTTTAACGAAACTGGGTTGCAGACGACAACCAGAAATTTGGCGACGAAAGAGTTGACATGAAACACCGAACTGCACGGATTAGGTTTATTGTTACCTTACTTGTGGGACGGGGTGGAGGTGGATATAAATTTACCCCCCCCCCCTCATCGTATCGTCCCGTCTGTCCTAGAATGTTGTTTTGCTCGTTTGCTCGAATGTATTTGATTTATACTCTTGAAAACTTACAGAAGCATTCATCAGTATGAGGAGGTACCTTAATTGCTCTAATACTTCGGACTGAAGAAATACAGATCCAGATCAAACTGCTCCTGACTCAGCAGTTTTATCAGAGTCTACATACTTTACTACTGTATCAGTGTAATTTAAAGTTATAGAAATCATGCTAAAATGATTTATAAAACTTTAGAGTCTACTAGAGAGTGGAGATTGGGTTGTCCCAATATTTACATTAATTAGGGTAGTCAGTATAGCCTGTCTTAAGCGGCCATCAGAAACATGTCTAATAATGAGTCTGTAAGGCAGGTGGTAGCTTAATACAAGTCAAAAGTAATACAGAAAGCTCCTACAGGACTTCTGCATTACTTCTGCTGTGCATTAAGGAATCATGTGCTTTTTAACACTCCTTTATTCAATAAATAAATGGCCGCCTAGGACACGTTCTAGTGTAATTAAGATATTTTACGGAAGTTGTGTTGCACGTATTGGCCACTAAAAGAAAAGTTTATTTATTGACTGAGTGAACATGGTGTTTTCTTTCTGTCGCTCATATATCTATCTACAAAACCATTTACCTACAGCCGTGGATATCTACCCTCAACACAGCTGTGAAAAAAATAATGTCTGCTACAATTTGGTTCTAGTACAATTTAGCTGCTTCCAATTACGATCTAGGGATACAATCTTGTGAAACTACTGACCGAATGTTATACAGTTTGGATCCCGATGAGACACCCAGTTTATCTCGATTTAAACTGTTTTAATTGTGCATCAGGTCGATAATGGCATGTTAAAGGTCAACCCTTCATGTTCGGGAACCAAGTATTTAAAACATTTGCAAACAGTGTACACCCAGATCAAAGGGCTCCTGGGGGAGCCCTTTGATCAGGGTCTGCACTGTTTGTCATATAAATAATTTTCTTGAGAGATAAATTTTTATACAGCTTTTTGTTTAATTAATATTCATAAAAGGAGGAGGCAGTTCTTATTATTCTGTCAATTAAGGGTTAATGAACATTGGAAGTTTTGCACCTGTGATTTGGTTGATGCTTGGGCGTGATTTAGTTGTGCTTAAATTGTGCTTAAATAATTGTGTGCCAGTCGCGTTTTAGATTAATCTGCCAATAGTCGTAAAATTTTATAGAAGTAATCTTCGTACTGATATAAACAATGCACCTGTTTTTGTTTTTATTTATCCCCACTAAAACAGTAAATGATTTCTGATTTAGTGTACAGTATTTTGTCCTTCCCATGTCTTCACACAAGTGATTTACGTACTGCCACGGAGACTGTATCCTTTGATTGCGGGAAACGAACGTAATAGCACTTGCAAACAGTGTAGATCTAGATCAGAGGGCTCCGACAGGAGTCCTCTGATCTGGATCTACACTGTTTGTCTTTAAAACTTCTCTAGCAAATTATACCCTTTGTACCGAATGGACTCTATCGTTAGACTGGACTATTCTACTTTGAAATTTCAGCAGTTAAATGGTTAAGTCTTAGCTCGCGAGCGGTGATTTCGTAATAAAATGTACCTTCACAAATGGTTTGGATCCAGAATAACTCGACGCCTCATCCGGATCCAAACTGTTTGGCAGCACTATTATAATTGTTTTTGAAATGGAATTACATAAATAAAATAGACTTTAAAGAATTTATAGTGATCGACATCGTTTGCAGACAACAATTGCAGATCCTGCAAAGTGTAAAAAGTGTCATTGGCACGTGGAATTGAGGAGTAACAGCAGACAATGCTTTTGATTGAATAAAATGTTCATAGCTTTACCGACACTGATAGCATAATGTGTATGGATTGCTAGTCGCATTCCATATATTTTTTAAACCATTTAGTGTATCAGTCAAACAGATAGGTATCACCAGGCATACCGACACTTTCTCTATACATGTATACAAATGTGGCGTTGGAGTTCACTCTTTCAGAGTGAAATAGCCCATCATTGTTTAACTATAGAGCCTTCTCAGAACGAAATTAGTAAACTTGCTACAGGATTTTGAATGACAAACAGTGCAGACCCTGGTCCTCTAGGAGCCCTCTGATCTGGGTCTACACTGTTTGCGAATGACAATGCATGGTGAAGGCATAAGCCATCTGAATGTGGGAAACGAGTGCACTTGCATTTGCAAACAGTGTAGACCCAGATTAGAGGACCCCTTGCAAATATAAACCATTACCACCTACATAGACTACACCGTTAAACAATGGTGAACAATTCGACTTTGAAAAGTTAACATTAATTTAACTCTTTTCCTCAGAGATACGCATGTTGACGTTTTGCAAGCAGGGTAGACGGAGATCAAACCGATCCTGTACTAGTCGTCTGAGCAGAATCTTCCCTGTTTGGTTATGTTATTATATAGATATGATTCTACAGCCTCTGCCATGGTTAAACATAACCATTCTATTATAAGATTCAGCTACAGTAAAACCTCTCTATAACGGCTACTAAAGTGTGTTAATTAGTTGACATTTAGGGCAGGTGGCTGCTTAAAGCAAGGTGAAAGTAAAACAGAACGCTCCTATAGGATTAAAGCCTATAGGATTATAGGATTAAAGCCCTTTCCTTACGTCATACAATATAAACTGTGGATCGAATCCCGGTTTTGGCATTTGGAATTTTCACACGAGGAAGCCTTCCAGCTGGATTGCTGTAGGTCGATATTTCTACCTCGGATGTTATTCTGTGCACGAAACAATGCAGTTTGTTTCGTGCACAGAAGAACCTCTTGGGTCTTCCTCAACATGTAATTAGCTGGACGTCGTGATATGACTGGAATACTGTTAAAGCGACATAAAACTTGATATAAACCAAACCAAATAAACAGTAAGTATGTATTGTATCCCTTCTCACAACATGCAGACTTGTTGTAATTCATGGAAATAGGTTTTAATCCGGATAAGATGGCGATACTCCTTGTAGGAGACGTCTGGTCTGGTCTACTCTGTTTGTAAATCTGTTAATTTACCCATTCCCTCATATTTGCGACTTTTGACGACTCTGTAAAAGTCACTTTGTGAAACCATTGAGATAAAGAGAGCATTTGCTACTATAGGAGCAAATGTTCTATTTATCAGAATGGTTTCAAACTACAAAATTCTAAAATTTCCCTTTTCTCTAGTTAATGCTCCTTTTCGGTAGATTTATTCAAAGAGGTTGGATCTATAAATAGCCTATGAGGCAATAGGTTAAAAGTTGTATTTATGGAGTAAAGTTTGGATGTCTTAAAACCCAAATAAATCCTGCTTGAAACGACCTCGTATTGATTAAACCTTTTCTACATGAATATTTATGTAATAAATAATGACATGATGAATATTAATTAGATAAAATTTACTAATCGCAAATGAGCATGTGAATGTTTGGCCATGGTAGAAACTGTAGAATCATATCTATATTATTTCATAACGAATCAGAGCAGGCCCTGATCAGACGGCTCCAATAGGAACCGTCTGCTCTGGGTCAACTCTGTTTGCAAAGGCGTAGAAAGGGATATTATGGAGTAAAGGGTTAAAGGTAAGAATCTTTCAAAAACATGTAATTGCTTAATTCTGAATAAAAGCAATGCGGATAGTTTGGAGCTTTCATCGTTACCTTTTGTCCTGCATTAAGTTACCACCTGCCTAATAGACACAGAAACATTATATTAAGAAGCCTTATTACCCCTTTTCTTCATATAAACGTGTTTTCACGCATTTGCAAACAGTAGACCCAGATCAGACGGCTCCTATAGGAGCCGTCTGATCAGGGTCTGCTCTGTTTGCTAATGGAATTTAAAATATATGTTTCTTTACTTTCCAAAATGGTTACAATTGTCTACCACCTTCTATATTTCGTTATAACTATTTTGCCCATGAATATTCAGTTGGTATTGAAATTTGGAATAAACATAGAACAGGGAAAGGGTTAATGGTTGCTTAACAGGGGTTTACTTAACACATGCCTTGGCAGTATGCAACATTTTTGTCTTGTTTGATGGATGAAATCTGTACAATAAGGATCAGGCCTGACGATAACGTTTTCAATGGACAGGTGCTTAGTGTTCAAGGAGTTGTTATATTTTAGGTATTATGCGATGTAATGCTGTTGCATTACCACTGGATACATCATATACAGTTGAACTTCGATATCTCGAACTTCAAGGGATTATTTTAATTAGTTCGAGATAACGGAAGTACGAGTTATCCGATTTCTAATCTGAACAATTTCTTAAGCTCACAGCTTAATGCAGGTCTACAGTAATGCTGAAAGCCCCTGTGGGAGCTTTCAGCATTACTGTAGACCTGCATTAAGCTGTGAAAGTTCGAGAAATTCGAGTTATCCGATTTCTTATGTGAACAATTTCTTAAGTTCACAGCTTAATGCAGGTCTACAGTAATGCTGAAAGCTCCTGTGGGATCTTTCAGCATTACTGTAGACCTGCATTAAGCTGTGAAATATGTTTCTAGATATGCGTAGTGATACATTTTAGAGCAATTCTGTATTGTAAGATTTTGGAAGGACCGAATTTTAAGTTCGAGTTATCCCGAAGTTCGAGTTATCCGAGTTCGAGATATCGAAGTTCAACTGTAGCTACAAAATGCGCTTAGCCGAATTATTAGTAAAAAAAGAAATGATGCTACATTTCGTGTAATTTAGTGTAATTATCAAAAGCTTACAAGAATGTTATAGAACTATTCCGTCGTTTGATCTTCTTTCAAAGCCATTGTGTACGTAAACTTGCACCATCAACAAAAAATATGATATTTGTGCGCATTTTGTCCATATATTGTTATACAGTAAAACCTCTCTATAACGGCCACTAAATTGTGTTTATTAGTTGGTATATTAGGGCAGGTGGCTGCTTAAAGCAAGGTGAAAGTAAAACAGAACGCTCCTATTCTATTCTTATGTTATGTGTTTGTTTACGTGCAGTTGCTTATGATGACTACTTTAGACATACGACGGACTGGGAGCGGATATACAACTCTAAACGACTCAACATGTTGCTTGTTTACTATGAAGACATGAAGAAGGTTGGTGACATGAAGACATGTACAATAACGTAACATTAATGTCAGCCATCATATAATCAGTTAACATGGGAGCCTTTAAAGGCAAGCGGTTGTTTAATGTTGGGAGCTTTCTGCATAACTTTTGTCCTGCATTAAACTACCACCTATTTTAACCCTTTCCTCAATAGGCTATTTTTAGACACAACCTCTTTGAATGAATCTACCCAAAAGGAGCATTTACTAGAGGAAAGGATAGTTTTCGAATTTTGTAGTTTGAAACCATTGTGATAAATAGAGCACTTGCTCTTATAGGAGCAAATGCTCTATTTGTGACAATGGTTTCAAGACGTGGTTATTACAGAGGAATGGAAAGGGGTATTTATGGAGGAAAGGGTTAAAATTCCAAAATTATAATTCTTTTGAGTGGTCGTATTAGTGTCCATGTGCCATTATAAAAAATAATCTTATTAATATTCATAACATCATTATTTCTTACATGAATATTCATCAGGGAAAGGGTTAATTCTGATAACAATATTTTCGTCTATATATTTCCAAATTTACGATTAGTATGTATAACAGTTTGGATCCTGATGAAATGCAGGGTAACTCGGGATCTGATCTTGATCCAATATGTTCGCTTTGGTCATCTCTGTGCTGTCCCATAGATTGTAGTTATAATAAGTTTGCGCTAGGCTCATACGTAACAATAGGCAGTGCAGTAGAACCCCTCTAAACAAGAATGTTATGACAGAACAATTCAGGTATTTTTGGCAGGTGGTTGTTTAATGAAGGGTGAAAGTCATTCAGAAAGTTCATTTTGGAGCTTTCTGTATGACTTTCAGCCTGCATGAAGCTGCCACCTGTCTGAAAGACCCGTTTTGATACCGATTTTGGCATTCGGTTTAGAGGGGTTTTACTGTATCTCCTTACGGAAACCCTAGCCCTTTGATTGCGGGAAACGAGTGTACTGGTATTTGCAAATAGTGTAGACCCAGATCACAGGAATCCTAGAGGAACTCTCTGATCATAGCCTGCACTGATTGTCACTCATAAACCTCTCACAGATTATACCATTTCACATCATACAGAAATTCACCAACTGGATTAACTCTTTCGGCGCCAAATTTATAATTGTCATCAGCAACTCAAATTTGTTAAATCATTCGGTGAAATAAGTAAATGGAATAAATAAATACAGAATTCAAAAGAATAAAACACAGATCGAGAACTAGAGATTAGGACAAAAAGTGAAGTCCCTGATCAGACGCAGCTTTGTAGTGGTGCATTTTGGCGACATTGGGTTAAAGACAGATATAATATTCATTTATTGTTCGGACTTGCGAGGGTTTACTCTTTTTGACAAATGCAATGTTCAGGCATTTGTAAATAAGACTACAGTGAAACCTCTCTATAACGGTCACTTAATTACATCAAATAGTTTGTGTTAAAGGCAGGTGGCTGCTTAAAACAAAGGGAAAGTAAAACAGAACGCTCCTATGGGAGCGTTCTGTTTTACTTTCAACTTGCTTTAAGCAGCCACCTGTCATAAATACCAACTAATTAAGACAATTTAGTGGTCGTTATAGAGAGGTTTTACTGTATTTCTGATTGTAGGATTGTTTAGGCGAGGTTAAGAGAATGGCTGAGTTTTTAGATTTGAATCATGACGTCACGTTCCTCAAAAGCATAGCAGATAAATGTCAATTTCAACAAATGAAGACGAGGTACACCAAAGAGATGCTGGGTACAAATGAATATAAAGACGATGCTGACATAGGCTTCATGCGAAAAGGTAAGAAAAATGGATAATTATGGCACAACTAACTCCATTGATAACCCCATCTTTGTACGCCTATGCAAACAGGACAGACCCAGATCTGATAAGGGTTTGTTATGTTTGCTAGTTTTTGTCCTAGACAGCAATTCCTTTTAACATTTTAACCTTTTATTAAACATTATTTATGACGGTATAGGGAGAGGAATAACTTCATTAATCAGTTGATATACAGCTCTGTGGTTTTTTTCAGGTGAGGTGGGCAATTGGAAAAAATGGTTCTCAGTTGACGAGAATGCTATGATGGACACTGCAATAGAGAAGGGAATGAAGGATTCTAATCTCCACATCAATTATGAACTTGAACCATACCTCGTTGTGAAAGAATGATGTTTGTACAAGTGTTATGTAATTTTTGACTACATTAAACCCCCTCTAATCCGGAATATAGTAGACAGGAATTTAGATACTTTTAGACTGGTGGCTGCTTAATGCAGGATGAATGTCATGCAGAAAGCTCATTTGGGAGCTTTCAACATGACTGACACCCTGCATTAAGCTGCCACCTGTCTTAACCCTTCGCTTGCTATTCACGTCAATATACGTACCTGTAAATAGTGAAGACCCAGATGAGACAGCTCCAGTAGGAGCTGTCTCATCAGGGTCTGCAATATTTACAAGTTGATTGTGCGACCAGTGCACTCCACAGCAGTGATTGCATATAGAAATAATTGTAGACAGTGAAGATGTATGTAATTATACCACAGGACATGGGTAAGAAGAAGAAATACATTTTAAAATTCAGCAAGTGAAGGGTTAATAGTCGACATCGATACTAATTTCAACGTTCAGTTCAGAGAGATTTTACTGTGTTTCTCTTTCGATCAAGCTCTTTGAGATACTTTTGACCAAGTGTCAAACAGTTTGGATCCTGATGAGACGCCGAATTACTTGGTGTCTGATCTGGATCCGTGTTGTTTGCACATGCATGTCAGGTCGTGATTAGAATGATAAGGGTTAATCCTTTACCTTGCGAATACTCATGTAACCCTTTCCTCTATGAATATTCATGTAATAAATAATGACGTCATGAATATTAATTAGATTAATTTGTTGAAATATTACGGGAATTATTGACCATGGCAGAAACTGTAGAATCATATTTATATAACATCATAAGCAAACAGTTGACCATGATCAGACGGTTCCTATAGGAGCCGTCTGATCTGGGTCTACTTTGTTTGCCAAGGCATAGCAAGGCGTATTTATGGATTAACGGGTTAAGTATCCACTTGTTTAATATTAATTAATTTCTAGTATAAAAATAGTAGAGACTGTACCATATAAGCAAACAAAGCAGACTATGGTGGTACCTGATGGTCTTGTCGGAGTCTACAATGTTTGCAGAGGTACCCCAATTCAAATATAGTAGATCCTTTCAAAGCGACCACTTAATGAACAAACATGAGTGTCTTTATAAGCAGGCGGTTGCTTAATGCAGGATAAAAGTAATGCAGAAAGCTACTCTAGGAGCTTTCTGCATTACTTTTGTCCTGCGTTAAGCTACCATCTGCATCTAGCACCCAGAATTATGTCTCCCCCATTTATGGGGAGATATATTGTTTTTGCCAGAGTTGTCTGTCTGTCCGTCCGTCCGTCCGTCTGTCCGTCTGTCCGTCCGTCCGTCTGTCTGTCCGTCACAAACTTGTGTCGCGCGTATCTCTGAAACCGGTTGGGCTAGAGTCACCAAACTTCACAGGAATGTTCACCAGCATGAGTTGTTGTGCACCTGTTTTTTTTTTAATTGTCTCCCCCTGATAAGTTTGGAGTTATTGCCCCTGATGACTTAAAATTAGAAAAACTTTGTGTCGCGCGTATCTCTGAAACCGCTGGTACTAGAGTCACCAAACTTCACAGGAATGTTCACCAGTATGAGTTGTTGTGCACCTATGGTTTTTGAATTATCTCCCCCTGATAATTCTTGAGTTATTGCCCCTGATATGAATACTTAAATTTATACAAACTTTGTGTCGCGCGTATCTCTGAAACCAGTAGGGCTAGAGTCACCAAACTTCACAGGATTGTTCAAAAGCATGAGTTGTTTTGCTCTTGGGTTTTTTGAATTGTCTTCCCTGTTAACTTTGGAGTTACTGCCCCTGATGACTTAAAATTAGACAAACTTTACTTAGTGTCGTGCATATCTCTGAAACCACTAGGGCTAGAGTCACCAAACTTCACAGGAATGTCGACCAGCATGAGTTGTTGTACAACTGGGATTTTTGAATTGTCTTCCCTTGATAACTTTGGAGTTATTGCCCCTGATATGATTACTTAAAATTAGAGAAACTTTGTGTCATGCATATCTTTAAAACCACTAGGGCTAGAGTCACCAAACTTCACAGGAATGTTCACCAGCATGAGTTGTGTGCACCTGTTTTTTTTAATTGTCTCCCCCTGATAATTCTTGAGTTACTGCCCCTGATATGTTAACTTAAAATTAGAGAAACTTTGTGCTGCAGTCGTATCTCTGAAACCAGTAGGGCTAGAGTCACCAAACTTCACAGGAATGTTCACCAGCATGAGTTGTTGTGCATCTGAGATTTTTAATTGTCTCCCCCTTATAACTTGGGAGTTACTGCCCCTTATGACTTAAATTAGAGATACTTTACTTTGTGTCACACGTATCTCTGAAACCACTAGTACTAGAGTTACCAAACTTCACAAGAATGTTGACTAGCATGTGTTTTTGTGTACATGGGGCTTTTGAATTGCCCCCCCCCCCCCCCTGACAATGTTGGAGTTATTGCCCCTGATGACTTAAACATTAGACCCTGATAAGTTTGGAGTTACAGACATTACACCTGTGTATTGGAAAGAGGATGGGAGGGGGAGACATCTGTTTTTGTGACAAAAACAAACCTCTAGTTATACCTCTTTTAGGTGGTCGCATTAGCGGGATTTTACTGTATATGGAGTAAAGGGTTAATTAATCTCAAGGTCATCACCGGAATCTGAAATGGTTTTTCTCAACATTCCTTTTTTATAACGAATTCAGGGTGATAAATAGTTTCCATTCTGGCACACAATAAATGGTCGCCTCCTCTGCATCCAAATAGTCTCATGTTCCACTGAATGCTAAATGATAAGTAATAATGTCTAACCCTTTCCCTGTTGAATATTCATGTTAGACATAATGCCAGCAGTTATATTTATTAGCTGATTTTTCTTACAATGGCATAATTATGTACACATGAATTCTTGTTATTGACAGAACTGTTACGTGTAGAGTCAGATCTATTATATTTTCATTAACAAACATTTGTATGTAAGGATGGGTTAACCCTTCTCTTGCTGAGTTTTAAAATACATTTCTCCTTCTTTGCCCATGCCATGTTGTATAATTACATATATATCTTCACTGTGTACAAGTATTTCACTGTGAAATCACTGCTGTGGAGTGCACTGGTTGCACAATCAACTTGTAAATAGTGCAGACCCTGATGAGCCATCTCCTGCAGGAGCTGTCTCATCTGGGTCTTCACTATTTACAGGTAGGTATATAGACGTGAATAGCAAGCGAAGGGTTAAATCAGTTGGAAGATGTGGATCGAAACATGTATGCAGTAAAATAAACAAGAGGGCCATGATGGCCCTTAATCGCTCACCTGTTCATAACAGATTAATGATTTCAATGACAGATTACATAATTTGAAAAATCTTGGTAGAAAACCATTAGATGATGCTACATACTAAATATAAAGAGTCTAGATCTTACAGATTTGGAGGAGAAGATATTTTAAAGATTTTCTTATGAAAAACTGTTAAGCCCCAGGGCGAGGCCATTTTTGATCCGGGGTTCATAATTTGAAAATCATGGTAGAGGACTATTAGATAATGCAACATACCAAATATCTAAGGTCTATGCCTTACAAGTTCAGAGAAGACTTTTAAAGATTTTTAAGAGAAGAAGAATTTTTAAAATTTTCTTATGAAAAACTGATATGCCCCTGGGCGGGGCCATTTTCAACCTAGGGGACATAATTTGAACAAACTTGGTAGAAAACTATTAGATAGCGCTACATACCAAATATTAAAGGTCTCTGCCTTACAGTTTTGGAGAAGAAGATTCTTAAAGCTTTTCATATGAAAAACTGATAAACCCCAGGGCAGGGCCATTTTTAACCCAGGGGTAATAATTTGAATAATCTTGAAATAAAACCATTAGATGATGCTACATACCAAATATCAAGGACCTAGACCTTACAGTTTTGCAGGAGAAGATTTTTAAAGATTTTCCAATGAAAAACTGATAAGCCCTTGGGCGGGGCCATTTTTTGTCCGAGGATCGCAATTTGATTCATCTTGGTAGAGGACCATTAAATAATGCTACATACCAAATATCAAAGGTCTATACCTTATAATTTTTGAGGAGATTTTTAAAGATTTTCCTATGAAAAACTGATAAGCCCCGGGCGAAGTCATTTTTGTTCCGGGGGTCATAATTTGAACAATCTTAGTAGAGGACCATTAGATGATGCTACATACCAAACACCAAAGGTCTATTCCTTACATTTTCAGAGAAGAAGATTTTTAAAGATTTCCCTATGAAAAACTGATAAGCCCCGGGGTGAGGCCATTTTTGGCCCAGGGGTCATAATTTGAACAATCTTAGTAGAGGACCATTAGATGATGCTGCATACCAAATATCAAAGGTCTATGCCTTACAATTTCAGAGAAGAAGATTTTTAAAGATTTTCCTATGAAAAACTGATAAGCCCTGGGGCGGGGCCATTTTTGTCCTGGGGGTCATAATTTGAACAATCTTAGTAGAGGACCATTAGATGATGCTACATACCAAATACTAAAGGTCTATGCCTTACAGTTTCAGAGAAGAAGATTTTTAAAGATTTTCTTATGAAAAACTGATAAGCCCTGGGGCGGGGCCTATTTTTGGCCCAGGGGTCATACTTTGAACAATCTTAGTAGAGGACCATTAGATCATGCTACATACCAAATATCAAAGGTCTATGCCTTACAGTTTCAGAGAAGAAGATGTTTAAAGATTTTCCTATGAAAAACTGATAAGCCCTGGGGCGGGGCCATATTTGGCCCGGGGGACATAATTTGAACAATCTTTGTAGAGGACCATTACATCATGCTACATACCAAATATCAAAGCTCTTGGCTTTGTAGTTCCAGAGAAGAAGATGTTTAAGTAAATTGTTGACGCCCGCACGTACGCACGACGCACGACGCACATACGCACGACGCACATACGCACATACGCACGACGCACGACGACGGACGCCGGACATAGGATCATCCCAATAGCTCACCTTGGCACTTTGTGCCAGGTGAGCTAAAAACGTGTTGGTTATTGTTTTACCCCATACATTAACAAGAGCAGACCCTGATTTAGACGGCTTGTATAGGTGCTGTCTGATCAGGATCTACTCTCTTTGCAAAGGCGTGTAAAAGTGTTTGTATGTAAGAAAGGGTTAAATCGGATGTGTCTGTATTGTGTAATGAAATTGTCGGAAAATTCATTGATAGACCGCGTGTTTACATTAACCCTTTCCCTCATACAATCGTGTTTTCACGCATTTGCAAACAGAGTAGACAACAGGTTCTACTCTGTTTCCTAATGAAATTTGATAGACCTGCGTCTCTAGTTTCTAAAATGGCTACAATGGTCCATCTCACATATTTCATTATAACTATTTTGTCCATGAATAATCAGTAGGTACTGAAATTTGAAAAAAACATAAAACAGGGAAAGGGTTAAATTATGATATGGAATGTGTCATGCAAAGATAACATTACTAGCAGGGTAGACCCAGGTAGACCGCCACACTGTAACCTTTCGCTTGCTGTTCACGTCAATATACCTACCTGTAAATAGTGAAGACCCAGCTGAGACAGCTCCTGCAGGAGCTGTCTCATCAGGGTCTGCACTATTTACAAGTTGATTGTGCAACCAGTGCACTCGACAGCAGTGGTTGCACAGCGCAATACTTGTACACAGTGAAGATATATGTAAATATACAACAGGGCATGTGTAAAGAAGGAGAAATGTGTTTTAAAATTCAGCAAGCGAAGGGGTAATACACACTCACTATCATGCGCATATAGTTTATCGCAATCAGGAACCAGGCTTAGTTCACATTACTTTATTTTGCAGGTATGTCATATTTAACATCCAAATCGAACACGTGTCCTAATTGTCCTAAGTATTCTCTAAGTATTCTAATACTCTCCACTGGTTAATGAATATGTCAATTTGGCACCATTCTTGTAAACTAAAATTAGAATGACAGTAGCAAATAGTATCGACTCTGATCTGGGTCTCTACTATTTGCCAAAATTATTTATCCGGATATTTAGGGTAATAAGGGGCGTGTTTTATTGTGAAACACTGGATCAGTTGTCACCTCTCTTCGGACATACATCTTGTGACGTCACTTTGAATCCCTGTAAATAAAACAAAGTGAAGTATTTATTTGTCCCTCACACCCGTAGAGAACCCCCACCCACTTGGACGTTGAATGGTTTTAGATCCAGAACAGTCATCAAAACCAAAGCTGTTTGACACTCGGTCAATAGCTTTTGAAAATCTAGAACGAACCCGAGGGAAAACAAATTTGAAGCAAATCAGAATTTTAGCCGACATCTTTGTTTCTTTAACCTTTTCTCTGTTCAGGACGAAATTAATGCAGAAAGCTCCTGTTGTGTTTTCTGCATTACTTTTAAGCCATCTATGTTTATTTAAAAAGTAGTCGCTTTAGAGGAGTTCTACTGTACCTGATTGGTCCTTTGTTTAACCCTTTACTCCATAAATACGCCTTTCTACACCTTTGCAAACAGAGTAAGCTAAGATCAGACAGCCCCTACAGGAGCTGTCTAATCTGAGTCTACTCTGTTTGCAAAGGCGTTCAAAGATTTTACAAAAAGAGAACATGTTAATTCACCGGGTACAGTAGATAAAATACAGAAGGTTCTATTATACTGCCATTGCACAGACTATAGCAATGTTGTCAATACTTACATAAACAGAAGGACTTATTTCCCCCAGGACCTCACAGACTATATAGCAATGTTGTCAATACTTACATAAACAGAAGGACTTATTTCCCCCAGGACCTCACAGACTATAGCAATGTTGTCAATACTTACATAAACAGAAGGACTTATTTCCCCCAGGACCTCACAGACTATAGCAATGTTGTCAATACTTACATAAACAGAAGGACTTATTTCCCCCAGGACCTCACAGACTATACCAATGTTGTCAATACTTACATAAACAGAAGGACTTATTTTCCCCAGGACCTCACAGACTATACCAATGTTGTCAATACTTACATAAACAGAAGGAATTATTTCCCCCAGGACCTCACAGACTATAGCAATGTTGTCAATACTTACATAAACAGAAGGCCTTATTTTCCCCAGGACCTCACAGACTATAACAATGTTGTCAATACTTACATAAACAGAAGGACTTATTTCCCCCAGGACCTCACAGACTATAGCAATGTTGTCAATACTTACATAAACAGAAGGACTTATTTCCCCCAGGACCTCACAGACTATAGCAATGTTGTCAATACTTACATAAACAGAAGGACTTATTTCCCCCAGGACCTCACAGACTCTAGCAATGTTGTCAATACTTACATAAACAGAAGGACGTATTTCCCCCAGGACCTCACAGACTATAGCAATGTTGTCAATACTTACATAAGCAGAAGGACTTATTTCTCCCAGGACCTCACAGACTATAGCAATGTTGTCAATACTTACATAAACAGAAGGACTTATTTCCCCCAGGACCTCAGCAGAAGTCTGTGATGTGCTGTTGCTACACACGTATGTCACACGCGATGTCCTGTAAAACAACCCAGCAATGAGTAAACTCTTTCCCTGTTCTATGTTTAGTCCAAATTTCGATACCTATTGAACATTCATGGACAAAATAGTTATAATGAAATATTGAAGGTGGATCATTGTAGCCATTTTAGAAAATAAACAAACATATCTTTCAAATTCCTTTAGCAAACAAAGCAGACCCTGATCAGACGGCTCCTATATATTTAACGGCTCCTATAGGAGCCGTCTGACATGGTCTACTCTGTTTGCAATTGCGTGCAAAATGTTTACATAACGTATAACGAATGATTCAAGTTAGCCCTATACCTCATACATACGCCTTTTAATGCTTTTAGCGCCTTTGCAAACAGAGTAGACCCAGATTAGACGGCTCCTGTAGAAGCGGTCTGATCATGGCATTCCCTTGCCCATTACCTATACAAATTCAGTTAATAAATATTCACGGAGTCATGGATTTTTGTATAAATATTGGTACATGTACATGGTACTCGCAGTTCTACGATGTACATACCACTCGTGTTCTACGGTGTTAATAACGCTCGTAGTTCTATAGTGTACTCGACACCTGTGGTTCAACGGTGTACATGGCAATCGTAGTTCTACGGTGTACATGGCAATCATGGTGCTACAGTGTATATCACCTGGTGGTTCTATGGTGCACATGACCCTCGTAGTTCTACTATGTACATGACACTCGTAGTTCCACGGTGTACATGGCAATCATGGTGCTACAGTGTATATTACCTGGTGGTTCTATGGAGCACACGACACTCGTAGTTCTACTATGTACATGACCCCCGTAATTCTACTATGTGCATGACACTCGTAGCTCCATGGTGTACATGGCAATCATGGTGCTACAGCGTATATTACCTGGTGGTTCTATGGTGCACATGACCCCCGTAGTTCTACTATGTACATGATCCCCGTAGTTCTACTATGTACATGACACTCGTAGTTCTACTATGTACATGACCCCCGTAGTTCTACTATGTACATGACACTCGTAGTTCTACTATGTACATGACACTCGTAGTTCCACGGTGTACATGGCAATCATGGTGCTACAGTGTATATTACCTGGTGGTTCTATGGAGCACTCGACACTCGTAGTTCTACTATATACATGACACTCGTAGTTCTACTATGTACATGACACTCGTAGTTCTACTATGTACATGACACCCGTAGTTCCACGGTGTACATGACAATTATGATGACTCTTGTAGTTCTAGGGTGTTCATGGAACTTGCATGGCTACGGTGTACATGCCATTCATATAATATTTCGACGGTGTACATGACACTCATAACACTACAGTCAATACGACACTCATTGTTTTACGGTCTACATGGAACTCATAGTTCTACGGTGTACATCACCCACGTGATTCCACGGTTAATAAGACACTCACAGATCTACGGTGTACATGAACGATGAACCCGTGGTTCTAATATGTTTACGACAATCATAGTTCTACGGTGTAGATGTCACATGTGGTTCTACGGTGTACATGGCACACTTAGTTTTACAGTGTACAAGACACACTTGATCCAATGGTGCACGCGACACTCGTGGCTCTACTGTGTACATGGCACACTTAGTTTTACAGTGTACAAGACACACTTGATCCAATGGTGCACGCGACACTCGTGGCTCTACTGTGTACATGGCACACTTAGTTTTACAGTGTACAAGACACACTTGATCCAATGGTGCACGCGACACTCGTGGCTCTACTGTGTACATGGCACACTTAGTTTTACAGTGTACAAGACACACTTGATCCAATGGTGCACGCGACACTCGTGGCTCTACTGTGTACATGGCACACTTAGTTTTACAGTGTACAAGACACACTTGATCCAATGGTGCACGCGACACTCGTGGCTCTACTGTGTACATGGCACACTTAGTTTTACAGTGTACAAGACACACTTGATCCAATGGTGCACGCGACACTCGTGGCTCTACTGTGTACATGGCACACTTAGTTTTACAGTGTACAAGACACACTTGATCCAATGGTGCACGCGACACTCGTGGCTCTACTGTGTACATGGCACACTTAGTTTTACAGTGTACAAGACACACTTGATCCAATGGTGCACGCGACACTCGTGGCTCTACTGTGTACATGGCACACTTAGTTTTACAGTGTACAAGACACACTTGATCCAATGGTGCACGCGACACTCGTGGCTCTACTGTGTACATGGCACACTTAGTTTTACAGTGTACAAGACACACTTGATCCAATGGTGCACGCGACACTCGTGGCTCTACTGTGTACATGGCACACTTAGTTTTACAGTGTACAAGACACACTTGATCCAATGGTGCACGCGACACTCGTGGCTCTACTGTGTACATGGCACACTTAGTTTTACAGTGTACAAGACACACTTGATCCAATGGTGCACGCGACACTCGTGGCTCTACTGTGTACATAACAAGTTCAACGGTATAGATGCAATTCGTATTTCTACGATGTATATGGCACGTTTATTATGTACATGGTACACGTAGTTCTGTGGTATATATGGTACACGTGGTTTTACGATCTACACGGAACATATAGTACGCTATATTAACATTACGCTGTGCATTACATTCGTAGTTCAATAGTGAATATGACACTTGTGGTTCTACAGTGTACATGATGCACCTATATTTTTATACAGTTCTAGCTGTATGTGTACTCGTTAATCTGATAAGTATATGACACCCGTATTTCTACGGTGTAAAAGGCACTCATAGTTCTATGGTGTATATGCCCTCGTTGTTCTAATAGTTTGTAAATAACCAATCTACAACATGTGTTGTCAATCTATTTTATTCTGTTACTTCAACATGTCTCGACTTTAAAAAAACCTTCATCAGGAAGTGAAATAACAACGGAAGTGACGTCGTTGCGCTGGGACGCAATGGCGTCACATACATTTGCGGATAACCGTGTCCACCGACGTCGCGCAAAATCCGTGTCTCAGCGCAGACAACTGTGCACACATGTATATCGGTGTGCACAGCTGTGCACAGCTATCTACGCACAAGCTGGAATTAATGCGAAACGCCGATACACACATAACACATATAAATCAATATGTGAGTACATAATTGGATCTTTGAAATACTAAATTCCCTATATGGGGTTAATTATATAAAAAAGAAGTACACGACAGCGTATTTCTACGGTGTATATGACACTCGTAGTTCTAGCTTATATACACTCGTTGTTTTAAGGAGAAAATGACACCCGTATTTCTACGGTGTATGTAACACTCGTACTTCTATGGTGTACATGCACTCGTTGTTTTACGTAGTTCGTGGCACCCGTATTTCTACGGCGGCAATCGTATATATACGGTGTAAATGACGCTCTAAGTTCAATGTTGTACATGCACACGTTGTTTTATGTAGTGCGTGACACCCGTATTTCTATGGTGGCAATCGTATTTCTATGGTGTATATGACGCCCGTAGTTCAATGGTGTACATGCACTCGTTGTTCTACGGAGTGTGTGTCAACTGCATTTCTACGGTGTATATGGTACATGTACTCATAGTTCTGTACCCGGCACTAGAGTGTACACGACACTTAAAGTTATACGGTGTATATGATACCCGTAGTTATACGGTTTACCCGACACTCTTTGATCTACGGTGCACATGATTGTAGTGGTTCTACTGTGTCTATGTCACGTGGCTCTACGGTGTGCTTTACACTCGTGGTTCTGTTGTGTATATGACACTCGAAGCTCTGCGGTGTATATGGCACTCGTGTATCAACGTTGTACATGGCACTCAAGGATCTACGGTGTATATGGCACTCGTGGTTCAACGTTGTACATGGCACTCAAGGATCTACGGTGTACATGGTTCTAGTGGTTCTACTGTATTTATGACACAGACATGACACTCGTTGTTGGACGGTGTATATGAATTCGTTATACAGTATACCTGAAGTTGTTATAGTCCTTGTAAATTCCGATGATGTTGTCTCCGTCGTTTTCGAAGGTTACAGTCGGCTCACCAATATCGTAATATAGACCAGTATTTGGATCCTGTAGACACGCCTAAAATTACATGATCCACAGAATAAATTTATTATTTATATTATATGTAAGGCGCAGTTTATCACATATTAGACAGAAGAATAAGAGTGGTGTGGTATATTGTTGATTTAGCACTAGTGCAATAAACCTGACATACGTCATTAGGAAAACTGTTGGAACTAGAAAAGGTAACCACATCACGGAAAATAATTACCAACATCAACCACGACACCAAGATAAAATACATGACTAACCCTTTGAATGCTAATATTTCAAAGCTTTGAGAGAGGACTATGACTGACCAACGGTTTAGACACTAATCAGATTGCTCCTCTAGGAGCCCTCTGATCTGGGTCTGCACTGTTTGCAAATGCCAGTGTACTAATTCCCTGCATCCAAATGGTTAATAACAAAAGGATCGCGTGGTTCTTATAGTGATCATAGGAGTAGACAGGCGGTGTGGTCTACTAACAGAAAAACAAATAGTTCTAACAATTGACAGTAAAGTCTCGCTAATGCGACCGCAGAATTTATTAACCCTTCGCTTGCTATTCACGTCAATATACCTACCTGTAAATAGTGAAGATCCAGATGAGACAGCTCCTGCAGGAGCTGTCTCATCAGGGTCTGCACTATTTACAAGTTGATTGTGCAACCAGTGCGCTCCACAGCAGTGATTTCACAGCGAAATATTTGTACACAGTGTAATTATA
Source organism: Azorinus chamasolen (assembly GCA_963576725.1). Lineage (NCBI taxonomy): Eukaryota > Metazoa > Mollusca > Bivalvia > Cardiida > Solecurtidae > Azorinus > Azorinus chamasolen. Next base: position 27,559,902 of record OY755248.1, read on the forward strand.
CAACAGGGCATGGATAAAGAAGGAGAAATGTGTTTTAAAATTCAGCAAGAGAAGGGTTAACATAGGAGTCTGTATAAGCATGTGAAGACGTAATACATTACTTTTGTCCTGCATTAGGCTTTAAACTCCACAATTAGACGTCTTGAGAGTGGTCGAATACGCGAGACTTTACTGAAGATTTTTTTTAAAAACATCAGGATGCAATAGAACCTGTCTTAACCCATTACCTCATAGGCTATTTTTAGATGCAACCTCTTTGTATAAATCTACCGAAAAGGAACATTAACTAGAGAAAAGGAAAACTTCAGAATTCTGTAGTTTGAAACCATTGTGATAAATAGAGCATTTGCTCCTATAGGAGCAAATGCTCTATTTATCACAATGGTTTCACAAAGTGACTCTCACAGAGTCGTCAAAAGTCGTCAATATGAGGAAAAGGGTTAAGCGAGCGCTTTAGGAATAAACATAGCTTTCTTTTAAAGCAAGCGGCTTTTGTTCACTATGATACCATATCAACTAGATATCTGCATAAAGATGAATCATATTTTAACACTCTTCTCCGTGAATATTCATGAAACAAACGGCTTAATGCAGGTTGAAAGTCCTCTAGGAACTTTCTGCATGACTTTCAACCTGCATTAAGCTGCCTACTGCCTGAAAAGACCCATTTTTCTGTTTAAAAATCCGGTTTAGATTGGTTTTACTGTACAAGTACTGTACAAGTAAGGTTGGGCATAGTAGGATCAGAGAATACTCCTCATTATTAGATAATTATCTCGGAGAAAGTGCATATCTAATATTTTTGACTGTATTTGGCAGACAATTCGTCCAAAATTGTATTTTGCATAAATCTAACACTCATTTTAAGGGGTGTTTTCTGCAAATGGACTCTGATCTGAGGACTAATGTTCGAAAACATATACAATGTAAATTACATTCTTATATGGTAGTCTTTTTACTCCAACTTACCGATACATTAGTACAAGATCCCTCACTAAACGGATAACACGGATTAAAGGAAAACGTGTACATCTTATTTGGACCAAAGACATCTTTTATTCTGAAATGATAATAAATAAACGAAAATGGTCAATGCTATATTTCGATTAACCTTTAGCCTGCTGAGCAAACTTTGTTGGTAGAAAATGTCATCGACGTCAGTTGCTTTTCACATTTGATTTATCTTGCATTTCTTTTCAAGAGCACGGTCAGAGTATCCGAGTTACTTGGCGTCTCATCTGGATCCAAACTGTTTGTATAGGTAATCATTCAACTGTTCGTTCAGGCTAAAGATTACTTACACGTTGTCTTTCTATTCTTAGTTGGCACGTGAGTGTGAATTACTTTATTATTCAGTTTTCTCGTTTTTTAGGTGGATATGTCGAACGCGTATCGCCAGTACATCGCATTTCTACTTTACACATTATGCAACACTCTCCCTCATGAATATTTATAAAGAAGTAATGACATTATGAATATGTATTAGCTAAATTTAATATATATATTACCATATGAATACACGAATGTTTCACCATGTCAGAAACTGTTGAATCAGAAATGCAGCATTTCATAAGCAAACAGAGCAGACCCTGATTAGATGGCTAATACATGTACAGTAAAACTCCTCTAAACCGGAATTCTAGTAGAGAAGTATTTAGATACGTTTAGGCAGGTGACTGCTTAATGCAGGGCGGGTCATACAGAGAGCTGCTAGAGGAGCTATATGCATTACTTTCATCCTGCATTAAGCTGACACCTGTCTACAAGACCGATATTTATACATGTACATGCACTAGATTACTGTACTCTATTTGCAGAGGCATGCCCATGCGTCTCTTAACCCTTTCCCTCATACATGTATAAACGTGTTTTCACGCATTTGCAAACAGAGTAGACCCAGATCAGACGGCTCCTTGAGGAGCCGTCTGGTCTGGGTCTGCTCTGTTTGCTATTGGAATTTGATAAATCTGTTTCTTAACTTCCTAAAATTGCTACAATATTTCAACTTCCATATTTCATTATAACTATTTTTCCATGAATATTCAGTAGGTATTGAAATTTGTAATAAACATAGAACAGGTTAAAGGTAAAGTGGTGACCTATATAAATAATCACAAAAATGTTTTCTATTAAATTGTTTAAGTTATAAAATTTTATATATCGTTTTAAATTAAACCACCACCACCAACAACAAAGATGTGATCGATTGGTTTGAATTTTATCGGGTTTGAAGTCGTTTTAACAGTATTTCAATCATATCAAGACAGAAAGAGTTTCTTCTGTGTACAGAACAAATTGCATTGGTTCGTACTCAGAAGAAAATCCAGGTAGAACCACTGACCTACCGCAAGCTAGCTGGAAAAGACAAACAGCTTGACTCATGATACGCAGAGTATTTCCGAGTCGGATCTGGGTCCAAGCTGTTTGCAAATCATGAATTGTCCAATAAACGTATGCAACAGTTTTGCGCTATGCTGTCGATACGGTAACTTCATTTTACATGTGCTTAAATACTTAACTTGATGTAAGGCAACTTTATTGAAGCAGAAATACAAAGAAAAAGGTTTAGTCAATCAAGCAGAATGAAACATGGGCTTTAAAAATAAAATGAAAAATAAACATCAGCAAACTTCGTGTCATAATATTTTTATTTAATTTAATTCGGGCTTCGATTTGGCGAAGAGATGAAAAGATTCAAACCATCTCCTGAGGTACTCTCACTTACAGAGATACTCCCCCTTGTTTGCCCAGCGTGGAAATGTCAACCGTTCCCGTGCCATCGCTCATGGTACATCGGCAGTTGTCTTCCTTGGTACAAACAGGTGGCGGTTTGGGACAGGCGGCGCTTGATGTCACAGTAAATATCTATAACAACGATCGGTGAAAAGTTCAGAGTGTTTGTTGCGTGCGCGTGTGTGTTAGTGTGCGTGTGTTGTGTAATGTGTGTGTGTGTGTGTGTATGTGTGTGTGTGTGTGTGTGTGTATGTGTGTCCGCGAGAGTGTTATGTGGGGTGTGTTGGTGATGTGTGAGTGTTGTGTGTGGTCTGTGTTTGGTATATATGAGATGTGTTCAGTGTGTATATGTTGTATGTATGTGTGCGTATATGTATCTGTGTCTTTGGTATGGGGTGGTGGTACTTTAAAATGCCAAAACGTGTAGACAATGAGGCGGTGCTACTGATCATGTACTAGACATAACGTGTGCAGACACACATTGTCTGGAACCGTAACTCATATACTGTGTGAATGGCCTCTCGTTAAACAGAGACTTATGATGTGGAAAGACGTAGCAAGTCAGCGGACAATTTAGCACCACAATATACCGGCAGTTTCGATTTGGTTATAATCCCGAACAGATGACTGTTAAATACATATTCGGCTCATATTTCGTACACATATTTCTTACTTCTGAATTATTCAAGCTTTGGGAAACGTGTGATCGAGTATACAGTAAACCTCTCTATAACGGCCACTAAATTACATCAAGTATTTTGTGTTAAAGGCAGGTGGCTGCTTAAAGCGAGGTGAAAGTTAAACAGAACGCTCCTATAGGAGCGTTCTGTTTTACTTTCACTTTGCTTTAAGCAACCACCTGCCCAAAATACCAACTAATTAGCACAATTTAGTGGTCGTTACAGAGAGGTTTTACTGTATATGTGTACATACAAGTCAGATGTCGAATGGTATGATCAGGGTTACTAGAACGCGTACACACTGTTTGAGGTTCAAATGTCAGTAGGTAACTGTTAAGAAATGGGCCCTATTTTAAACGAAGGTCAGTATAGATAACTGTTAAGAAATGGGACCTATTTCGCTTAAACTGGTATCGCTATTATTTCAAAATCATAGTATTGCGAAACATCAAAACATTCTATGGTTACACTTAAAAAAGCAGTATAGCTTGCCAATTCAACATGTCTTTGGCAAAATTGTTACAAAATATCCTTTTACTCAGTAAATAGTGACAATTAACCCTTTACTCCATACATACGATTTTCTATGCCTTTGCAAACAGAGTAGACTCTGATCAGACGGCTCAAGTAGGAACTGTCAGACCAGGGTATGCTCGGTTTGCTCATACAATAACACATTTTTAATTATACAGTTTCTACTATGCCCAACAAGTCCCGTGTCCATGTGTAATTATAAAGTTTAATCAAACTAATATTCACGATATCATTATTTCTTACATGAATATTCATGAAGTAAAGGGTTAAGCTAATACATCGAATTGAACATTCATTCAGGTGTTTGGCCTCTTTTCAAGGATGTTGATTAAGTGTATTACCTCTTATAAACATTTCTTAGGGCGTTACTGCTTTTTTTTTTAAAAAAGAGAGATTCTTGCATGTTGTACACAGGTGGTTGGTTAATGCAGCATGACAGCAATATGGCTACTTTAAATTTGAACAAACTTTTGAGAAACTTTTGACAGAGTGTCAAACAATCTTGGATTCTGATGTGGCCCAAGGTTACTCGGCGTCTCATCTGTATCCATGATGTTTGCACGCGCGAATCAAGTTGCAGTGAGTCGGATATGGGTTAATCTATTACATGAAAGATATTCCCCGTGACATATTTGCAAATAGAGTATATCATATAGGAGCCGATTAGCTCTTTCGGCGCCAATGTCACCTGTTTGCACCATTGAAAACAGTGCAGTCCCAGGTCAGATGCCGCCTTGAAAAGGCGGCATCTGACCTGGGTCATCAGTGTTTTCTGTATTATTTTAGACCACGCATACAGGTTTTTTAAAAACAAATGTTTTACTAATATATCTTTATTATTTAGTTTAGAATTATATTTAATATAAAATTGTTATTGCAGACGACATTTTTGAATTTGGCGCCAAAATAGTTAATCAGGATTTTCCCTGTTTGCTGATAGAGCATGTAGAAGGCTTTTTGCAGATTCTGCCTTGCTAAACAGTCCAGTGTTGATACACCATGATAAAATGATTACATTGTACATATATTAGTGGTATGAATATTTCTCACTTGGATATTCACTATGTTAAACGCTAATTGGTAATAAGGTACCATTTGTAATTAAGTGGTCCATGTCAAATACAAGGTTTCTGCGTCTCATTTTCCGGTCCTGCAACTACAATGACCTAGTAATATAGTAATAAAACTACCCACATAGTGAGCTTTATACAATCTCCCCAAGATTTCATTGTCGAGTGGCTAGATGTAGGATCACACACAAACCATCACAGTAGAAAACTATTTACATGCTCAACATTGAAGCTCTCAGTGTCGGTTGACTACCTGTAGGATCGCGCATAAGCCGAACAGTAGAAAATATATTGTCACATACACTTGAGCAGCAAAATCTCCCAGTGTCGGTTGACTATCTGTAGGATATCACACAGGCCAAACAGTAGAAAATGTACTAACATATTGTCACAAACACCTCAACAAAAGCTCTTGATGCAGCAGAATACTACTCATAACCTGAATCTTACACACTTACGCTAAAGTTCTAATTACCGGCTGCCCAGCGGTAGGATCGCACACAAACCTAGCAGTAGAACAAACTACTCAAATATTCAGCCTATCATTGTCGACTAGCCCGCTGTTGGATTACATACAAACCGAATAGTAGAATAACTATTAACATGCTTAACCACATACACTTTACCAAAAGCTCTCATTGTAGGTTGGCCAGCGGCAGGATCGTACATTAACCTAACAGTAGAACAAACCACAATATAACCTCTCTAAACCGGAATTCTCCTAGAGGAGCTTTCTGCATGACTTTCACCCTTCATTAAGCTGCCATATGTCTCCAATACCTATCTTTATACTAAGCTGAACGTTCGGTTTAGCTATCATTGTAGGCTGGCCAGCGATATGTACGCATACAAACCTAACAATACAATACTACTCATATATTGAACCTCTTACACTCTCCAATGCCCTCAATGGCGGTAGGCATCGCACACAAGCATATCTGTTGAAAACTACTTACATGTTCAGCTGTATACACTCCCTAATGCCATCAACGTCAGCTGTTGGCTAGCAGTAGGACTGTATACAAACTTAACAGAAGACAACTACTAACACATTGAACCCCATACATTTACCCAATGTATTACCTCATTGTCGGTTGGCTAGCGAAAGGATCGCACAAAAACTTAACAGTAGAAAAATATTTACATAATTATTCAGCCTTATACACCTTCCCAGAAATTCTCGTTGTAAGTTTGCTAGTGGTTGGATCGCGCATTAATACTCACATATTCAGCATCAAACACCTCCCCCAAAGCCCTCATGGTCGGTTGGTTGGCTTTATAGGTATCGCACACGAACGTAATTAGTGACGTGCTGCAAATATGTAAAATATCTATAATGTTAGAACATCTATATTTTAGAACACCTATGATACATGTATGTAAGAATATCTATAATATGTTAGAACGTCTATATGTTAGAACATATATAATAGGTTAGAGCATTTATTTGTTAGAACATCATTCTATCATATGTTATATCATGTATTATATGTTAGCACATGTATATGTTACAACATCTATAATATGTTAGAACATATATGTGTAAGAACATCTATAATATGTTAGAACATCTATGTTAGCACATCAATATGTTAGAACATCTATAATATGTTAGGACATCTATAATATGTTAGAACATCTATATTCTAGAACATCATGTTCGAACATCTATATGTTAGAACATCTATAATATGTTAGAACATGTATATGTTAGAACATGTATATGTTAGAAAATCTATAATACGTTCGAACATCTATATGTTAGCACATCTATAATATGTTAGAACATCTATATGTTAGAACATCTATATTTTAGAACATCTATAATATGTTAGCACATCTATATGTTAGAACATCTATAATATGTTAGAACATTTATAATATGTTAGAACATCTATATGTTAGAAAATCTATAATATGTTAGAACATATATAGGTTAGAAAATCTATAATATGTTAGAGCATCTGTGTTAGAACATCTATAATATGTTAGAACATCTATTATATGGTAAACCATCTATATGTTAGAACATCTATATGTTAGAACATGTATAATATGTTAGAACATCTATAATATGTTAGAACATCTATAATATGTTAGCAAATGTATGTTAGAACATCTTTAATATGGTAGAACATAAAAAGAACATCAGAATATGAATCTATGTGACTTGAAACCTACTAAATGCTACAGAACCCGGTAAGAAAATAGTTGATTGTATCGATAAAAGGGTCTGCTGTTTTTGCTAAACCATTTCTATGCATTTGCAAGCAGGGTAGACCCAGATCTGACGGCTCCTATAGGAGGTATGCCCTGTTTGCTTATATAATAATATACAGTAAAACCCCGCTAATTCGACCACCTAAACGAGGTATAATTTTGGGTGCTATATGCAGGTGGTACCTTAATGCAGGACAAAAGTAATGCAGAAAGCTCCTAGAGGAGCTTTCTGCATTACTTTTGTCCTGCATTAAGCAACCACCTGCTTATAAAGACTGGTATGTTTATTCATTTAGTGGTCGTATAAGAGGGGTTCTACTGCAGAAATGATTCTACGGTTTCTACTATGGCGGAAACTTCCCGAGCTCATGTGCCATTATAAAAATTAACAGTCACGATAACGACGATATCAGTATTTTAACATGAATATTCATGGAGTAAAGTTTTAACCCTTCGCTTGCTGAATTTTAAAATACATTTCTTCTTCTTTACCCATGTCCTGTTGTATAATTACATATATCTTCACTGTGTACAAGTATTTCGCTGTGCAATCACTGCTGTGGAGTGCACTGGTTGTACAATCAACTTGTAAATAGTGCAGACCCTGATGAGACAGCTCCTGCAGGAGCTGTCTCATCTGGGTCTTCACTATTTACAGGTAGGTATATTGACGTGAATAGCAAGCGAAGGGTTAAGAAACTCTACAGTATCTACCATAATAAAAACAAACATGTATTCTTACGTCATTATAAAACATTATATAATATTCACGATTGAGCAACATATAAAGAAGCTTGTTCATATACTAAAACGTCCTTTCTCCATATGTTGTGACCACTCTTTAGAATCGTCTCGGTGAGAGCACTCTGTTAGACCACATTCGTAACGAATCACATTCGTAACACATATTACGAATGTGATCACATTCGTGATCACATTCGTAACAGTTTGATGTTTTGATGTAACATACAGTCACGTGTACAACTGAAAGTCATTTGTCACAAGTTGTTAGCAATTACACGATGTATTATTTCCAGCAAGGTCATGATTAGTATCAGAATGAAACTACGACCACCCAATCATCACCTCATCATCATCATCATTTATCGCAAAAATGAAACCTTGTTCAAATTTTAACAACAGACTAAAATATTAACAAAAGAAATGACTCAGGTTTTCTTTCCTAAAAGGTATATCATTAGATTTATAGTTGCTAAAAATATTTGGCATAGTGTATTACTCAATTAACAGCAGATAAAGGAAGTAATTTTTATTTTGTCATAGAAACACATTGACAGCATTGCATAGGTGCACGCAGGCGCGGATTTAGAGGGGCGGAGCCGGCGTACGCCCCCTAAAATTGCCAAAACAAGTTTTTTGTAATATTTTAGATCTATATACAATAAAACCTCTCTATAACGACCACTAAAGTGTGTTAATTAGTTGGTATTTAGAGCAGGTGGCTGCTTAAAGCAAGGTAAAAGTAAAACAGAACGCTCCCATAGGAGCTTTCTGTTTTACTTTCACCTTGCTTTAAGCAGCCACCTGCCTTTAACACAGCTCTTTTTCAACATGCATTACAAACACGCTGTTTATTTATGTCATCAAACATAAAAATCTACGCCCCCCCACTTCAGGAAAACTTCTACGCCCCTCCCCATAATCTGAAATCCTGGATCCGCACCTGGCATGTATATGGCAAGTTCTATGAAAAATGAAAACTCTTCAAGATCTTTTAGACAGGTATCCTAAACATGTTACACGCATGTTCATTATATCTTTAAAATGTGCTGCTAATGTTGTGAAAAGTTGAGACATAATCCTCCAGGAAATATATTAACATATACAATGATAATCCTATTACTATTTACTAATTGAACATTATCAGCCAGGAACTCAACCTGTTACATATGTGATTCTAACGTCAACCTCCATGTCGGACACTCACGTTTGCAACACATTTTACCTGTTACGAATGTGATCACATTCGTAACATATTTGTTGCAAACGTGATCCGTTACAAATGTGTTCTAACACCACACTTTAGAGTCGTCTCGAAGAGATACATAGGGTTTGGTGGAGAAATAAAGAAATTATTCTTGAAAGTGTTTCAATCTACGCATCTTATCTTGACCTCTGTTCACGATGTCAGTATTTCTTACATGTACAGTAAAACCTCTCTAAACCGGAATTCTAGTAGAGAAGATTTTAGATACTTTAAGGCAGGTGGCTGCTTAATGCAGGGTGAAAGTCATTCAGAAAGCTCCTAGAGGAGCTTTCTGAATGAATTTCACCCTGCATTAAGCTGACACCTGTCTCCAAGACCGATATTTTACTAAATCTTACGTCCGGTTTAGAGATGTTTTACTGTATACATATTTACTACTTGGTCTCTTAGAGAAGTTCAAATGTAATGAGTTTTACCGTGTGATGCCTGATGTGGTGGAAGTGTACCGGGAAAAGAGGTTAACACCATCATAAAAGAACTCATTGCTCTTCACGTCTCCAATCTTGTAATACGTGGAATGATTCGTCTCGTACTGACACAACTGAAATGAACAGAGAGCAACTTAGGCGATATGTTGAGATAGTACAAGGAACAGAGGCTGACACCATTACAACGGGACTCATTGCTATTCACGCCATTGCTCTTCACATCCCCGAGCTTGTAATACCAGGAAAACTCCACTCAGACTGGTACTATGACAACGGAGCAAATTAGGCAGGGCATCGCATATATAACAACTCGCCTGACCCCCGTGCTATATGATAAAATGAGTTAACCCTTCGCTTGCTATTCTCGTCAATATACCTACATGTAAATAGTGAAGACCCAGATGAGACAGCTCCTGCAGGAGCTGTCTCATCAGGGTCTGCACTATTTACAAGTTGATTGTGCAACCAGTGCACTCCACAGCAGTGATTGCACAGCGAAATACTTGTACACAGTGACGATATATGTAATTATACAACAGGACATGGGTAAAGAAGGAGAAATGTATTTTAAAATTCAGCAAGCGAAGGGTTAAGATGTTTCGATATGAGGATCAGACAATGGCAATTGCATATACTATTTTAGAATACTGGAAGGTAACTACTTTTCTATGTCATGCCCGAAACATTGACCACTTTAGCCAACAGTGTGTGTCAAAATGAGTCACACGGCGTCTCGTCATGATCCAAATATATTAACTCATTCTCTCCTAGGCTATTTTTAGACCCAACCTCTTTGAATAAATCTACCGAAAAGGAACATTTAACTAGAGAAAAGGAAATGAATAGAATTGTGTAGTTCTGAAACCATTGTGATAAATAGAGCATTTGCTCCTATAGGAGCAAATGCTCTATTTGTCAGAATGATTTCAAAATGTGAATTTTATACAGGCGCAAAAATGCGTCATTAGGGGGTAATGTGTTAATGCTCTTATTATATGTTTGTAAAGTACTTGAAGAAACCTTGAAGTAGACTATGATTTTATCAGAACACCATTCTTGAGGGTTATAGAAAGGTTATACACGGTGCACTTACAGCTACGTCGTCACACTTATCCTCGGTGAAAGGGAAGCAGGGGTTATAGGAATACAAGTTTCCGTCAGGAGCAGCAACGTCGTGGAATCTAACATCACAAATTAAAACAATCGCTTACTTTGTACTCCATAAATACGCCTTTCTACTCTTTTGCAAACAGAGTAGACCTAGATCTAGGTGCCGTTTGAGCAGGGTCAGCTCTGGTTGCTAATTAAATAAAGATATGAATCTACAGTTTGTGTCATAGACAAATGCAATAATGTCATGATAAAAAATACAGTTCATTAATATTCATTAATGCTTAACCCTTTCCTTCATATAAACGCATTTTCCCGTATTGCAACCAGAACAGACCATGGATCTGGCCTACTTGCTCTTGACAAGCTATAGATCTGATTTTACAGTTTTTGTCCAGGAAAAACATTAAAAAGTTTACTTTATAAAACTCTAGCTAATAAATATTCATGACCTCATTATTTCTTACATATACAGTAAAACCCCGCTAATGCGACCACTTAAAAGAGGTATAATTCTGGGTGCTATATGCAGGTGGTAGCTTAATGCAGGACAAAAGTAATGCAGAAAGCTCCTAGAGGAGCTTTCTGCATTACTTTTGTCCTGCATTTAGCAACCACCTGCTTATAAAGACACCCATGTTTATTCATTAAGTGGTCGAATTAGAGAGGTTTTACTGTATATTGAACAGAGAAAGGGTTTCTAAATGTTCATGGATTAATTGTTCACTGCATCAAGAATTCGGGAATATACAGTAAAACCCCGCTAATGGGACCACTTAATGAATAAACATGGGCGTCTTTATAAGCAGGTGGTTGCTTACTGCAGGACAAAAGTAATGCAGAAAGCTCCTCTAGGAGCTTTCTGCATTACTTTTGTCCTGCATTAAGCTACCACCTGCATATAGCACCCAGAAGTATACCTCTTTTAGGTGGTCGTATTAGCGGGGTTTTACTTTACGCTCAAAGGAGGTGACTACTGTTACTCAGCAAGTCACTTTGTTCAATCACATCACTATTCTGTGCAATAGAATATGCATTAAAAGTGATAAATTAAGAGTCATTATTGCTATTGTGTAATATTTCTGCGAGATAATTTCAAAATCGCTTCAGGTATAACACAATTAAATAGCGGAATAGAATGTGTTCACGGACAGACGTACAGATAGACGGGCGGACAGACAGACACACCCAGTCATAACGTAATACATCTGTTTGGACGTTTAAAAACTAAAGATATAGTACATCTGTTTGGATGTTTAAAAACTAAAGACATATACTCACAATTTGTCGTTAATGATAGAGAAACTATCTCGGGAAACAACATATTAACCCTTTCCTCCGTAGGCTATTTTTAAATCTAACATGTTTCAATGAATCTACCGAAAAGGAGCATTAACTAGAGAAAAAGGATTTTTAGAATTTTGTAGTTTGAAACCATTGCGATAAATAGAGCATTAATTTTTTCATACAGGAGCAAATTCTCTATTTATCACAATGGTTTAAAGAAGTGACTATTACAGAGGCGTAGAAAGGCGTATTAATGGAGGAAAGGGTTTAACCCATTACCTGATAAGTATTCATATTATAAATTTTACACCATGAATAGTTATTATCTGAGTTTTAATAATGGTATAGGAGTGTCACAGAAATTGTAGATTCAAAATATATATACAGTAAAACCCTGCTAATGCGACCACAATAACGGGTCATAATTCTGGGTGGCAGAGGCAGGTGGTAGCTTAATGCAGGACGAAAGTTATGCAGAAAGCCCCTATAGGAGCTTTCTGCATAACTTTCGTCCTGCATTAAGCAACCACCTGCTTTAGACGACATCAGTGGCTGTTTATTAAGTGGTCGTATTCACTGTAATATATATTTCATAAGCAAACAGAGCAGACCCTTACTAGAGGATCCCATTGGAGCCGTCTGGTCCAGATATTTTCTGTAACAAGGACATCAAACGGTGTATTTATCAGTTTATCAAGCTTAAACGAAGAAAGCTATTTTCAAGAAGGAGCGAAAACTTAATTGGTCATTTAGTAACAAAAGGTTTGTAGCATTTTTGTCAATAATTAAAAATGACATACTTTGTTCAATTCAACCTTTTACTTCATAAACATGCCTTTTCTAGGTCTTTGCAAACTGGGCAGACTCAGATCACACGGCTCCAGTAGGAACCGCCTGAGTTGGGTCTACTATGTTTGCTTATGACATAATAATTATATGTCTGATTGTACAATGCTGATAAGATAAACATTCCTTGCCAATAATGCCATTATAAAAGTTCAGTTAATTAATCCATATAATGTTATTATTTCTTACAGGATATTCGTAGAGTAAAGGGTTAATACAAACTGGTCATGGTGATCGAAACCAGAACGACAACAGGGTAATCACTGTTTGTCATGTTACACGTTTCTTTAGAAAAAAATCCTAAATATTCACTATAAGCTTGAGGTTCTGAAGTTCGGAATAGACAATTTGAAAATTCAGCGATGTAAGGGTTATTGGACACTGGCTATTAATGACTTTAAAATATCAGAAGTAGGTAAAGCATGCAGCAGACTTTATTTACAACTACGAGCAGGGACTATGTGGCCCTTGTCTGTACGTACTGAGGTGTGCCGTCCTGTCTCCCAATCGTAATTAGATCAACCGTTCCACTCCCATCGCTAAACCTACACTTACATTCGTCAATTTTTTGGCAGGTTTTCTTTGTAGGTATCGGTTTGTTTGGGCATGCGTGCTTTGACGTCACCAAAAATTCCTGCAAAATTTTGAGAAAAATACACGTGTCCACATTCAGCAAAAATCAATGGAGAAACCAAAAACAAACCCAGTTCTAAGTGTGTCCATAGGACACGGTGTGTTTCTGGTGATATTTTCTCTAATTCATGCACTTTCGAAATTTAGTAATGAAGAATTGATCCCGTTTTAGGTAAGTGGCTCCCTTAATGCACAGTGAATGCTTTCAGGAGCTTTCTGCATGACTTTCGCCCTGCATTCAGATTCCACCTGTCTTAAAGATGTAATATGCGCATTTTTTCGTATTAATCAATCGACACAAGAAGCTGTACAGGTATACATACAATGAAAATAATGCTTACAACCCATTTTCCGACAGGATATATTTGTTCAGCTAAATATTATCGCTATCCGAATACTGCTTAATTCTTAAAAAGGAGCCTCCTTTTTAGAAAAAAGGATTTTGTACGGAAATCAGCGGACATCTTAGGCCAAGTTCTGAATGACTCCGATTCTATTTCGGAACAACGCTTTGAATATTAATTAGGTTGTTACCACATGTACAATGGCTGACACTGGTTGTTGGCCTACTTTTATTTAGGAAAATAAGGCAATATATGCCCATCTTACCACATATAATTTACATGCAAATAAGCTAAATATACAGTTCAACGGTGGATCAACTCATACGGGTACATCGAATGATTATTTACGGTATGTAAAAAAAATGAATCTTACGACAGATTCCGGCCAATGGCGAATGCTGTTCCGTTGGTTTCTGTAGCAATCCATTTTTCTAGTGTTTTTTACACAACAACCATTTACTGACCGTGCTGTTTAGCGTTAAATAAGTGTTAAGGTACATAGATTCCAATTCTGAAGTCAGTTCGAAACATATTTAAAGAATGATAAAAATGTTGTTTTAGTGTTCGAATATGATATACATGTAGTAGCTTTTAGCGTTGTAAATATGAGAGTTAGCGGCCACACGTTTTTATAATCAGATTTAACAAGAGGTCAATTATACAATTCGTTTAGATTTTCTTGGTTCATACACTAATACAATTATAAACGGCTCCACAATCTAGCTCAATCAGTTGGAGTTTTGGAAGTTAGAGTTTGAGTTAAGCTGACCTGGGTCCAGATTGGCTCTAGAGTAGAGAAACACCGCCATATCTGATATGTCGCAAGAACTGAAGTAAAGTATCAACCGAAGCATGTTGTTGTTACCTGCTACTGTACTACATGAACTATCGGGGGATTACTGTATTATGAGAAGGGTTGGTCGGTAGTGTTGATTGACCCTTTGCCTGTTCTATGTCTATTACAAATATCAATACCTACTAGATATTCATGTACAAAATAATATATGAAAGGCGGAAGCTTGTAGCCATTTTAGAAAGTAAAGAAACAGGTCTATAACATTTCATTAGCAAACAAAGCAGACCCTGAATGAAAGGATTAACGTCCGTTTCTGCCAAATGTGGACCAGATGGACGCCCCTGATAGAGGGAGTGGATACAGAGATACCCGGGTACGATGTCCTACTCTTATTTTCGAAGGCATACCCGGGGACGATGCCCTGCACTTATATTCTATTATACTCGAAGGGAGAGTGTGTATATCATAATATATATCAAGTGTTTTATTACCAGTCAGAGTAAATCCTTGGAATTTGATTGGTCAGTTTGCCAAACACTGCCGGGGTGTACAGTACCGTATTCAGCGGATTCCACGGAGAATACAGAATAATCAAATTTGACGCGTGACGTCATTCGTTTTGTTTTTTGTTTTTAGCGTCAATTCGAAATTTCATATCGTCCTTACTCCAATAATTCTGGATGGATTACGACCAAATAATCGATAATAAACGTAAAAAACTGTTCCTCATACGTTCCTCAATTTGACAGTTATCAGTACAACGTGTAATCGTTTAAACTCAAATGTTTACAAGTGAAGTTTGAATTTCTCTTTCGAAATTGCTCTGAGACGACGTACGTCATATTTGCTCTGTGATGACGTCATATTTTTCTTGTCATGTCGTCATATAATTAGAGATGAAATATCAGCAAAAATAGAGTTGTTTGTGTCTTGATTAGGTAAATCGGAGCTCTGACTGGTAATAAATTCGTTACACGGTAATTTGGCAGGGTGTACGGGCTGGTATGACCGGGCTAGACCACGTATTTCCTTCGGCTAACGCCTCAGGAAATATGGGGTCTAACTCGGTCATACCAGCCCGTACACCCTGTCAAATTTCCGTGTAACTAATAGTATCCTTTACCTGCTAGAGACGCATTTTGATGCCCTTTGTATTTAAACACAGTAGACCCATACCAGAGGCACTTATAGTGTCCTGAATAGGATTTGTGTATTTGTTCATATACCGATTGAACATTCCATCAAATACTATTCAAAAAGTCACCAGTGAATACTGGGCGCAGCCATTCCCTGCCACAATATAGCATGATGTGGTAAAGTTTCCCAATAGACAATCCCTTGGCAGTGTCTCCCCGTTGCGACACAAGCAAACTGGATAACCTGCGGCCCCAGGCTAAACTGCAAGGCCTCGTAAGTGGCCTGTCCCTAAGTGTGCGGTATGTAGGCCCACCGGCGTGTTGACATGCATCGGTTAAATATCACCATTGTCTTGTGAGTGTTAGGGATAGTACAGAACAGAACAGAACAGATGTTTTATTTTGACTTAAGCATACAAGCTCATCATCATAACATCGAAACATACACATGACAGTCACGCTAATATAATTATACAGTGCCAGTTTAACATCCATATATATACATAATAGTATACCCTGTCTCACGAGATAGTGTAAGGCTAAGGGAAACAGCCCTGTCCAAAATATCAGAGTGGAACCCCGTAGGCAGGAAAACAATATTGCATGCCATCTTTCTGGCAACTCCTGCAACCTAATGGATACCAGGCGTATTGTGCTGCTTTCCTCTAGGTCATATCAGAACGGCTGAGAGGGGACCTAGTAGTCTAGGCGGCACAGGTATCCATATATTTGCCATGCATTACTTCATGGAGTGGACACACCATCTTGTGCAACACACAAAGGCACAACACGAGATGGACGGGATGGACAGAGGTCACCTTCCTAAGGACCTGCTGCATGACCAACTTGAGGAGGGCACCGATCAGTCGGCCGGCCCTACATCAGGTACTCTGATGTCTGTAAAATAAACCTAAGTTAAAACATAAAGACATCGAGTCATGGGAGTCGAAAGCACACTATCGCCTGCACTGGAAACATGATGGCAGTGCAGGTATCAAGAGAGCGGAGAAAGAGAGACAGGAGAAACTAAGACAACAGAGACACAACAGCATGACATAACATTCATGGCATTGTTACCAGCCGTCGTCATTAAAGTTTCATTCTGGGACAAATTCTGTTGAATTTATAGTAGAATCTGTCGAAAGCGGCCATTCATTTATTGAACATAAGATTCTTTAAAAGCACGTGGTTGCTTAAAGCATGGCAAAGGTAATGCAGAGAGTCCTATAAGAACATTCTGCAGTATTCGACCTGCATTGAGCTACAACCTGCCATACAGACCCATAATTATACCCATGTAAACTTGTTTGAGGGGGTATACTGGAATCACCCTGTCCGGCGATTGGTCGGCCGGCCGGGCGGGCGGTCGTAAGTCGGTTGGTTGGTTGGTCGTGTGGTCCGTCCGCATTTGTGCATTGGTAGTTGGTGACGCCAACTCCTCTTTCAGTTATTTTAAGTTACTGAATTTATATTTGGTATAAATAATAACCACAACTGGTAGATGTGCAAGACGCAATTTTCATGTGTTTACTGTTGGCCATTGCAGAATTATCTCCCCTTGAACTTTGAGTTTTTTGTCATTTTTGCATGAAATACGGATAGTTTGTGTCGCGATCTCCTCCTTCAATCTGTAATTCATTCACTTTATATTTGGTATACATAATAACCATGAATGGTAAATGTGCAAGACGCACTTTTCACGTGTTTAGCGCCGGCCATCGAAGAATTATTTCCCCTTGATCTTTGTTTATTTTTTGTCATTCTGGTATGAAACATGGGGAGTTGGTGTTGCAAACTCCTCATTCAGTTTTACAGTTATTGATTTTATAGTTGGTATACATAATAACCACGAATGGTAGATGTGCAAGACTTATTTTCCACGTGTTCACCGCTGATCATTGTAGCATTATCTCCCCCTGAACTTTGAATATTTTGTCATTTTTGGCATAATACACGGGGAGTTGGTGTCGCGAACTCCTCCTTCAATTTGAAAGTTATTAAATTGATACTTGCCATACATACCGGTAATAAACACTAATCGTACAGAGTTTTTAGTTTTTACAGAGTTCTACAGAGACTTTACAGAGTTATATCCACTTGACCTTTGAGTATGTTGTCATTTGGTCCTGTTACATGGGTAGTTGGTGCCAGATTTGCAATCAAAGCAGTTGTGCGGGGGTATTCATCACATTTAGTGATGATTCTATTTAGTCATCTTTTTGATGGCCGCTGAAAACCTGTACTGCTGTATGTACTATACAAACGCATGTAGATCCTCATGATTTTGAAGTGGGATATGACTCTAGTTTAACCGGTCGCATACCTAAACCCACACTTCGTGTTTTTGGTGTGTTTTTTTTTAAATTTTTTTATTAAAGAAAATATCTGCTCAAATTCGGAGCTGGTGCAATTTTGATTACTACCAGCACGATCAAGCTTTAGAGACACTTATGGCCGAGAACACATACAATGCACATGCCACAGTTCTGAATGCCACATCTGCAATTACGTATGCACACGGTTTGAATGCTGATTGGGCACCGAGTGACTTGGCGTCTCATCAGGGGGCAAACCGTTCGTTACTTCGGTTATGATCTTTTAACCCTTTCGGTGCCAGCATTGTCGCCTGCTTGTCACAGTTTCGTTTATTTTTGGTGTTTGTGTGTGCCCTTCTTCCATTTTGTTTTATAAAACAGTAAACAGAGAGTGTCAAACAGTTTGGATCCTGATGAGACGCCGAATTACTCGGCGTCTCATCTGGATCCAAACTGTTTGCATGTGCTATCAGAAACCCGTCATTGTGGCACGGAAGGGGTTAAAAGAGTTGGGGGAGATAATTACACCGACGAAACGTACAGATGACGAAATATTATTTGGCAGCGAAACTGTTAAATTGACGAATACACTGGCAGACTGGTTTACGGACAGACGGGCGGTCAATGGTTAACGTCACATCACTTTGTAAGATGGGAGGATAAAAATACCAGACAATAACTTACATAGACTGCTGTTGCCACTTCTCCGTTAACTACGACAGATGGTAACTCTGCACTGGGGTCACAAATGAGTTCAACCTTTGTCGACCTGAAATTAACCGTTTACTCTATGTATGTTAATGAAAGAAATAATAAATATTAATTAGATGATTTTTATAATGGCATGAACAAACAAATATACATTGGCCCTGGCAGAAACAGTAGAATTTCATATGCAAGCATAGCAGACTCTGATCAGATGGATCCCATGGGAACCATGAGAACTATAATATGTTTGTAAAGGCGTAAACGGCGTATTTATGGTGTAAATGGTTCACAGTATTAAAACAAAGTACAGTAAAACCTCTCTAAATCGGACATTAAATTTAGCACAACTATCGGTCTTGGAGATAGGTGGGCAGGCTGCCAGCTTAATGCCGGGAGAAATTCATGCAGAAAGCTCCTCTAGGAGCTTTCTGCATGAATTTCACCCTGCATTGAGCAGCCACCTGCCTAAAACTATCTACTTCTCATCTACTAGAATTCCGGTTTAGAAGGGTTTTACTGATATACAAAATAACATTACTAAAGTAAAGAATAAACATGGACGTCCTTTAACCCGTTACTACATGCATATTTATGTAAGAAATAATGACGTCATGGCTATTAACCAATTCCCTCATTTTGACGCCACTATAAAGGTCTCTTTCTGAAGCCATTGGGAGAAATAGAGCATTTGCCCCATATGAGCCAATGCTGTATTTATCACAGTGGTTTCAAAACTACACAATTCTATGTTTCCCTTTACACCAGTGCAATGAGTATATGCTCCTTTTTGGTAGATTTATTCAAAGATGTTGAGTTTAAAAATAACCAATGAGGGAATGGGTTAGTGATATTAGTTTTATGCTCCCAAAGGGAAACATATAGTAATCGCAGTGTCCATCCAGTCTGTCGGTCAGTTAGTCAGTCTGTCAGTCAGTCTTTCAGTCTGTCCCACATCCTGTCTGCTCTGTATCTTCTACATACATGAGTGGGTTTCAAAATAACCTGGTACATTGAGATGATGTGTCACGAAAACCCCCAGATTCCTATCTCAATGGTCAAGGTCACAATCAGGGGTTCAAATGTTTACCAACTTAAGACGATGTTTCGTGAAAAAGAATCAGGTTCCTATCTCAGTGGTCAATGTCATAATCGGGGATCAAACGTAAAAAGTGTGGATATTTTGTCGTGACCGTTCTGTAGTTCCTACATACATGAGTGAATTTCAAAATAACCTGGTACAACTATTCATCACCTTAAGACAATGTGTCGCAAAAAAGAACAAGGTTACTACCTCAAAGTTCAAGGTCACAATCAGGAGTCAAAGTTAAAAAGGGGACATTTTGTTGTGTTCGCTCTGTAACTCCTACATACAATAGTAGATTTCAAAATAACTTGGTACAAATGTTCACCACCTTGAGATAATGTGTCGCAAAAAAGAGCCACACGAACATTTACGAGGTGACGTGTTAACCCTTCGCTTGCTATTCACGTCAATATACCTACCTGTAAATAGTGAAGACCCAGATGAGACAGCTCAGCAAGAGAAGGGTTAACATCAGTGTTTACCGTATGCCAGCGGTATAGTTAACATCAGTGTTTACCGTATGCCAGTGGTATAGTTAACATCAGTGTTTACCGTATGCCACTGGTATAGTTAACATCAGTGTTTACCGTATGCCAGTGGTATAGTTAACATCAGTGTTTACCGTATGCCACTGGTATAGTTAACATCAGTGTTTACCGTATGCCACTGGTATAGTTAACATCAGTGTTTACCGTATGCCAGTAGTATAGTTAACATCAGTGTTTACCGTATGCCAGTGGTATAGTTAACATCAGAGTTTACCGTATGCCAGTGGTATAGTTAACATCAGAGTTTACCGTATGCCAGTGGTATAGTTTATCGTATGCCATAGGTATAGTCTACTGTATGCCAGTGGTATAGTTTATCGTATGCCAGTGGTATAGTTTACCGTATGCCAGTGGTATAGTTTATCGTATGCCAGTGGTATAGTTTACCATATGCCAGTGGTATAGTTTACCGTATGCCAGTGGTTTAGTTTACCGTATGCCAGTGGTATAGTTTACCGTATGCCAGTGGTTTAGTTTATCGTATGCCAGTGGTATAGTTTACCGTATGCCAGTGGTATAGTTGACATTAACGTTCGAACCGTCAAACCAGAAGCTGGCTGAAGAAGCATCTCCGATTTCATAATACACAACATTGGCTGAGTCAAACTGGCATGCCTGAAGTTACATATTTTGAAGAAATACTTTTAAAAGTAAAACTCTACCAGTAGCTTTAGGAGCAAGATGTCTTTAACAGAAAAAACCTTCTACAACAAAAATCACTGTATCGTTTCCTTCAGTTCAATGTTAGCTCTTTACTCCATAGATACGCCATTCTTCGCCTTTGCAGCCAGAGTAGCCCCATATCAGACGACCCCTGTAGGAACCTTCTGATCAGGGTCTGTGTAATACAATACATAGACGACCAAGCCGGATTTCTAGTTCATAACTTTTATTATACGACTATAACAGCTCTTCAAAGTTCTCCTCTAGTTCCTTCTCTCTCTCCTCCCTGTCTCCCCGAATACACAACTCCCATACTATTTATACATATCTGAAAAACATTAACAGCTACGACTGACAGCCATGAACTCTTAGAACACATACATGTGACATATGATTAATTGGTCAAGCTAACACACCTATGTCACTGTCTTCCAAATACACGAAATGCACTCAAACCTTTAACCTGTACTCTCAACCTTTTACACGCTAACTTACATTCAAGTCTCTCTCATACCCTTATCCTGCTAACACCCTCTAACACACCCTTGCATTACAGAAAGGATAATCAATCAAAAAAAAATAATTAAAAAAAAGATATATACCTCACATAAGATAACAGAGAAATACTAATAAGTCTAGCTGAAATAAAAATGCAGTAGATATGGGTTAAAACACATCCCTGCTCAAACTATCTATAAGTCAACACCAAGTGTCTACCATAATCAGAAGTCAATATAGCAACATATTAAAGAACAGAATATAAACATATTTTTATATTCCGAAATTCTATTTCATGCTAGTTCCATTGTCTGGAGATTTGTATTACGCGAATGATTAATAAGGCTGAACTTTGCTAACTCGGGTGGCGAGTAGATTCTGTTGATACATTACACTATTTAATCACTAGATTTGTTTCTGTGGATAGATTACACTATATAATATTACACTTGTAGATCATTTATCACAATAGATAACTAGATTTAATTGTTTGACGTTGATATTATCTTTTAAAATTTTTTTCGTTGATGCAGATTTCCGATGGTAGTTCTGTAGAGATTGGGGTTATTTCTCCTGGGTTTGTCGATTCATTTGACATGTAGATTAGTGTCCGAAGTTCAAGTCTTATCCAAGGTTATTACGATGTCTGGTTTCGAAGTCCAATGTAAAGTTCAATTCCCCGAAGAAAAATTAATCGATTGCTCCATCCGAGTCCTTTAATCTGTAGGCAATTCCCCTCCAACGAATCCTGAGTGTTCGAGCTATGCGCAGGTATTCAGTATGGATTTCGACCATTACCAGGACGTGTAGTTGTCGATGTATGGAAAGAATCCACAGCCTATCGTATTTGACTTGATAAACTTATGTCGTAATGTCCATATTACGGATGAAAATGTGTATCTCCGAATAAGTGTTTAAAGTTTGCGACAGCTCCGTTTCCGTGTATATATATCAGAAGCATACTGACACTTTAGCCGATAAGTTAGTTTTCGCAGTACTTGTCCAACCTATGTTCACAAGTAGGTGTCAGAACTTGACGCTGATGTCCGCACTTGACGGCTCATTAGCCATACGTCGGATAGTTATATTATGATATCATGTTGTCGATAGTCTTTGTATTAACACGATATAGTGTCACCAGGCTGTTACAGCAATGTTGGGTGCTGGATATACGCTGCTTGTGACGGCACGCTGACGTGAATTCTACTTGACACAACTCAACCTTTATTGCGACAAAATGACCCTCAACAAGTTGCACATGCCTACTCTTTAAATTTACGCATTAGTCTTAAACGTTAACCTCATACAATTCTATTATTCAAGAATCTTAAAATCAATTAATGTTACAAGATGAGTTGCCAATTTCTCAGTTTTTCAGTCTACTTTGAATAGAAATTTTGCTCTTACTAGCGAAATACTGATCGTTCTGTACTGTTAGGGTGTTGTTGTTTTTATCACTTAAATGATTAGATCTTTAGTCTGCTATACGTACACACGACTTGTGTCAAATATTCATTCTACATTAACTATACCCCATTGCATACTGCAATTAATTTTATATTAAAAATATACGCAAGAATAGACACAAATTCAAGAAAAAAAATATACCTAAACCCATTTTACACGACGTCAATGAACAAAACAAATGAAAACAAAAACCGATTTGTATTTACAACATAGGCCTATAATTTATAACAATTCTATCTCTATACATGTAATCACAGCCGCCGAGGCTTAATATCTTATATTTCCACAACTCGTGAAATATACCAAACATGTAATCACAGCCGCCGAGGCTTAATATCTTATATTTCCACATCTCGTGAAATATACCAAACATGTAATCACAGCCGCCGAGGCTTAATATCTTATATGTCCACATCTCGTGAAATACATCAAATTAGAGTTATCGTTAATCTCTTCTCTAATTTCATTTAAAAATATACCTAAACCCATTTCTTATATCAATAGTACTATTCACACTCTTACATGGAAAAACACGCACACACACCAAAAAAACCCACACCAACAATTTAACCACTAATACCTTATTTACTTTATAACATTTTAAATGCATATTGCCTCTACTTTTCTGCCATACTTATTTCAATCGTAACCACATTCACCATGAGTTATTCACTCAATAACGTATCTTTGTACTAAAAGCTACTCGCTGATCCACTATACGAACTTATTTCGAATTTCCAGGTTACCTGTATCTCACTAATTCCATTAAAACGCGTTGCTACCCGCAATCATTGCTACTTGCAATATAAAAATAACGTCCCTATTTAAGTATATTCACCTAGTTATTCACTGGTGTTAGACATAGCTCTTGCTACATATATCCTAACACATGGCTGAAGCACTTAAAAGGACAACAACATATTCTCTCTAATCGCAGAACCTAATCGCAGACTAATATGGAAGCAACAAACAACAAAAATAAACAATAGTGCATACGCACTAAATCTGTACAATCACCATTCCCATAGTTTCTTTGTGGTTTTCTTTTCGTATTTTCTCTTTTTATTCTATTTTATGTTTTAAGCTACAGTCACTTTACCAATATGTCTTGACCAGATTGTTGTGGCCTTACCCTGCGGCGGTTTATATTCTGATATTAAAGTTTTCAGTCCCATTTCAGATGATTAAACTAAATGACAGTTTGATATATCGCTTTTTTTAGAATTACTTAAGTTTCATGTATACAATTACATTTTGCAAAAACGTTGTCAAATTTAGTTAAACTGATTTTTTTTAATAGAATGTGCACGCTCCAAATGAATTAACATTTCTGTTGTGGCATAAATTAACTGCTGAACCGGAACTATCTAATGCCCTAATTTGCCTTGATCCTAATTTGATTAAATGCGATTTACCGGTAGTTACTTTCTTATTTGATAAAAAATTATTAACTGTCCCTCTTTGAAAAGTACCCATTATTACTAATAGAATCAATCTCCATATGTTACATTTATGCTATAAATTTCAGTACAATTAATATATTAACCGAATTTGGCAATTCATGTTGTTTTTGTAAACACGTATCAGTTTGTTTGCAACTGGAATTATCAAAACAGAACAATTTACTGAAACAATTGTGCAATCTACCTTGTTGGCCATGGTCACAACTCAAGCTAAGCGTGATAGCAAAAATTCACTAACCTGTTTCCTTTTCTCCTTCGTATAGTGTACTTCAATTCGATCGCTGGTCACTGGCACCAAGTTTTACGTCAGTGTAATACAATACATAGACGACCAAGCCGGATTTCTAGTTCATAACTTTTATTATACGACTATAACAGCTCTTCAAAGTTCTCCTCTAGTTCCTTCTCTCTCTCCTCCCTGTCTCCCCGAATACACAACTCCCATACTATTTATACATATCTGAAAAACATTAACAGCTACGACTGACAGCCATGAACTCTTAGAACACATACATGTGACATATGATTAATTGGTCAAGCTAACACACCTATGTCACTGTCTTCCAAATACACGAAATGCACTCAAACCTTTAACCTGTACTCTCAACCTTTTACACGCTAACTTACATTCAAGTCTCTCTCATACCCTTATCCTGCTAACACCCTCTAACACACCCTTGCATTACAGTCTGCTCTGTTTGCTTATGATATAATATAGTTATGAATCTACAATTTCTGCCATAAAACATTTTTTGATCATCGTGATATTTGGACAAAAAGTAAACCTTTTCAAATTTTACATGGAAAGGAGAAATGCTAAAATAGAAAGGACTTGAAGAATCAGATTAATATTATTCTACAAGCAAATAGAGCAGACCCTGATCTGACAGCTCCGACAGGAGTAAAAAAAGGTACCAAAGGTCTGATCCATTTTGGGTTAATCCATTTATTTATTTCGTTTAAATACAGTACAGTAAACCCCGTCTAATTCGACCAGCAAAAAGGGGCATAATTCAAAGTGGCAAAAGCATGTGGTATCTGAATACATTCCCTTCTATTGAAGCATTTTTGCGCCTCTGTAAAAATCACATTTTGGAAAACATTGTGATAAATAGAGCATTTGCTCCATAGGAACAAATGCTCTGATTTTCACAAAGGTTTCAAAAGTACACAATTCTAAAATTCTCCTTTTCTATAGTTAATGCTCCTTTTCGGTAGATTTATTCAAAGAGGTTGGGTCTAAAATGGTCTAGGAGGGAATGAGTTAATGCAGGACGAAATGAGCTTTCTGTATAACTTTCGTCCTGCATTAAGCAATCACCTGCTTACTATAGACATCCATGTTTATTCATTAAGTGGTCGAAATAGAGGGGTTCTAATGTACGTGTTTATGAACTATAACCTGTGCATACATTAACATCTTTCTGAACACTCAAATACGTATCAATGTTGGTCTTTGGGTTCAAGCAATATTGTATTCAAGAACTGAATTTGATTGGACAACATGAGTTGCCTATATCAGCCCTCGCCAGTGGCATTAGGTAATTGCGTGCACTATTAACCCTTCTCTTGCTGAATTTTAAAATACATTTCTCCTTCTTTGCTCATGCCCTGTTGTATAATTACATATATCTTCACTGTGTACACGTATTTCGCTGTGCAATCACGGCTGTGGAATGCACTGGTTGCACAATCAACTTGTGAATAGTGCATACCCTGATGAGACAGCTCCTGCAGGAGCTGTCTCATCTGGGTCTTCACTATTTACAGGTAGGTATATTGACGTGAATAGCAAGCGAAGGGTTAAGTATACAACGCATACAATGAATATTCAAGTACAGCAAAGCCTGTCTTAAGCGTCCATCAAAATATTTAATTATTTCGATGTCTCATTTTGTCGTCTAAAGAATTTACCGTTTGTTTCAATTACATTGTATATATTTCTTAAAAACCCAACAACAAACAACGTATTCATAACCAGAGAAATCCAAAATAGCGAAAGAGTTAAAACAACAGCACGATCTAATATCGTTTTGCGTAGCGCCATGATAAGTAAACCCATTGATTATAATTGTTAGTGTAAAGAATGAAATCTTATCTTAACTAATTTGATGTAGAATGGCGCCACAATTGGAAACAATTTCATCATACCTTATCAATCAAATTACATTGATTGCATCATTAGTAGTTAAATATAATAACGGATTACATTTGTTTTTACTGTACTTGTACCTCTGTATTTATTGTGTAACAGATGTAGGGAGGATTATAATACATGTATATTTGAAATTTATTGGACAGGGAAGCTAAATAAGCTACATACGAAACCATCTACATAAACAAAACGCTTTGAGGCGTGATTGTACTTACAATATTGAAACAGTCTCGAAATAAGAGTCACAGGTATGTGCATCCATCCGCTGTTAAATGTTTATTTATTGTGTGATAGCTTTAGGGAGGATTATTTGCTGCGGCAATAGCCGCAGCCTTTCTTTGATGAGAGTTGAAAGTGTTCATGATTTACTGCAAGATTAGTTTTCGTGGCACCTGCCGAGAGGCGGTGTGTCACTTAGAGATCACTTTTCCCGCGTCTGTCTGTCCGTCTGTCTGTCCGTCACACTTTCATTTTTTGGGCTGTCATTTCTAAACTAATCATTATAGAGCTTTCAAATTTCACATGCGTCTTCCTCTCATTGAGGACCATTGATGTAACTAAGTTCCATCACACTGAATGCATACTTTGTGAGTTATTTCCCTTGTTCACACTTTCTTGTCATTTTTAAACTAATCATTATAGAGCTTTCAAATATCACATGAGACTTGCTCTCATTAAGGACCGTTGATGTAACTAAGGTCCATTACTCTGCATGCACTATTTTTGAGTTATTACCCTTTTTCACACTTTCTTTTTTGGCTGTCATTTCTAAACTAATCATTATAGAGCTTTCTAGTTTCATATGTGTCTTCCTCACATTGAGGACCATTGATGTAACTATGGTCCATCACTCTGCATGCAATTCTTTTTTAGTTATTCCCCTTTGTTCTGTTTTCACTCCAGCATATTAACAGTTTTTGTGTCAGCTGCGAGCAGATGACACATTTGTTCTTCCGAATACGATGACACATTTGTTCTTCCGAATACTCTTGCTATTTAATATTGTGATAGAAAATGGTATTTAGTTTTATTTCATTTATATACTGCTTTGTAATATATTTTTCCCCAGCGGTGGCACCTATTTTTGACGGAAATTCAAAAGGTTATGATTTACTGCAGACCACACTCCAGAGTTACACTCCAGAAAATGCAGCTGCAATATTTTCACTGTGCTCAGTTAGCGTCACTAATGCCAAAGAACTGTTCGATGGTTGATTTGTTTTTAACATTATGCAGGTCATATGCAGGTCGATTGCTGCCCAGCATTACCTTCTGTACTTAGCAATTAACCCTTACAGTGCCAGAAGTTTCGTCTGCTAGACATATTTTCAGCTGCTTCAAGTTATAGAATGGACGTGTGTTCAATGTCTTTATTAATTAGTAAACATGGTGTCAAACAGTTTGGATCCTGATGAGGCGCCGAGTTAATCGGCGTCTCTTATGGATCCAAACGGTTTTGCATATGATATTACAGACCCGTCCTCATGGCACTGATGGGGTTAACGACGTCTGCAAATAGTGTTGTCTGTTGCTTTTGTCCTTCCATATCTACAGTGCGCCCTCCCTACAACGACTCTCTCAATAATGATTCCCTCCTTACAATAACGCATGTCACTGTTTCCGAAACAACAAGACTCCAGAAACAACTTTTTCCATCGTATTTTCTTTTTGCCTCCATCAAACTCTATGTTGTGACAACTCTTTAGAATCGTCACTTTGTGACGATTCTAAAGAGTGGTCACAACATAGGGTTTGATGGTGGCATAACGGTTTTAGTTCTCTAAATAACCTTATCTGGGGATCTGCAAACAAGCTAATTATGTTTGATTTTCCCTCCCTATAACAACTCCCTCTGAACAACACATACAATCTTCTTATCCCAAAGGGTGTCGTTGTAGAAGGGGAACACTGTATTCAAAACTGAATGTCTGAGTGACAAACAGTTTATACCCTGGTGATGTGTTCAAGACTTGACCAGACTGTTTGCAAAGGTTGTTATAAATGCTAAAAACCCAAAGCTAAATCAGCTGGAACAAAACTCATACCTGTTTAGAGGAAAAGTGGCTTATATTTCAGAGGTCAGTTGATCGTCTTTGATCATTGATCTTTAATTGTAAGAACATTGTATGTCCTTATATAATCAAAATTACTACATAATAATGTTGCTCTCTGCTTTATCTCCTACCATGCTTAAACAACGTTTTTTTCGCAGCCATTATACGCTTGACGTGTAAAACCTCGCTTGTTTATTTGTGATAGCTTTAGGGAGGATTATACTATCTTAATTTGAAATTTATTGAACAGGGAAACCAAATAAGCTACACACAAGACCATCCACAAAAGAACTGCCAATAACAACAGTAAACCCTATCTAAACCGGACGTCTTATTTACTATAAATGTCGGTCTTGGAGACAGGTTGCTGATTAATATCGAGTGAGAGTCATGCAGAAAGCTCCTTTGAATGACTTTCACCCTACCTTAACCCATTCCCTCATATTGACGACTTTTGACGACTCTGTAAAAGTCAATTTGTGAAACCATTGTGATAAATAGAGCATTTGCTCCTATAGGAGCAAATGCTCTATTTATTACAATGGTTTCAAACTACAAAATTCTAAAATTTTCCTTTTCTCTAGTTAATGCTCCTTTTCGGTAGATTTATTCAAAGAGGTTGTATCTATAAATAGCCTATGAGGTAATGGATTAACATACGCATTTCTATGCCTCTGTCAAATTCACCTTACGAATCCAGTGTGATCAATAGAGCATTTGCTCATATAGGAGCAAACGCAATATTTATCACAATTGCTTCAAATTACAAAATTCTAAAAAAAATATTTTCTCTAGTTTATGCTCCTTTTCGGTAGATTAATTCAAAGTGGTTGGATCTAAAGCAGTTAAGCAGTTACCTGACTAAAATATCTAAAGTCTTCTCTACCAGAATTCCGGTTTAGAAGGGGTTTACTGTTCACACTTACCGCAGCATTAACGCATGTTCCTTCTATGAACGGATAGCATGGATTGTATGAGTAGGCATAATTGTCTGGCGCAAACTGGTCTTGTATTCTGCAAAAATAAAATTTAAAAATTACGGAGGTGCCCCTCCATTAACCATTTCCTATATATAAACGTTTCTACACGCATTTGCAAACAGAGTTGACCCTGCTGTGAGCCTTTTGGTTAGTGTCTGCTCTGTTTGCTTATGGTATTATGTAGATTTGATTCTATAGTGCTTGTATAAGCTAAATATTCCTGTAAAACTTAACATTACACAAATCAATTTGATAAATATTCATGAAATGATTAATTTACGCGTAAATATTCATTACATGTACTTGTTTAACCCTTTCCCTCATATAAACACCTTTTCACGCATTTGCAAACAGCGAAGACTCAGATCAAACGGCGCCTGTTTACATTCCAACTGCTCTGCTGTGTTTGATTTTGACATGATAAAGACTGGGTCCATGCTTATAAAACTTTTAGTTGAGTCTGAGTTCGTTTTCAAGTTTTTGATTGGTCAGATTTGAGCCTCTGGCTCAAATCTGACCAATCAAAAGCTTGAGAACTCAAATCTGACCAATCAAAAGCTTGAGAACGAAACTCAGACTCAACTAAAAGCTTTATAAGCATGGACCCAGATTCTACAGTTTTTGTCAAACCTAAAAATTCCCTTGCAAAGTTTACTTTATACAAATTCGGCTAATAAATATTCATGACGCTATTATTTCTTACATGGATATTGAAGAGGGAAAGGGATAAGTAATTGTGTTGCATACTGCAATTGTATATTTTCTCTCTCTTTTACATCTACTGTAGAACCTCTCTAAACCGGACGTTCGATTTAATATAAACATCGGTCTTTGAGACAGGTGGCAGCTTAATGCAGGGTGAAAGTCATACAGAAAGCTCCTAGAGGAGATTTCTGCATGACGCTCACCTTGAATGAAACAGTCACCTGCCTAAAAGTATCTAAATTCTTCTCAACTTGAATTCCAATTTAGCGAGGTTTAACTGTACAGGTGGTTGCTTAATGCTTTCTCCCGCATTAAGCTACCACCTGCATCTAGCACCAAGCATAATACCTCTTTTGGTCGCATTAGCGGGGTTGTACTGTACATGTATTTTAAAATGGAACCAGAGTATCATAGGCTTTGGATTGTTTGGAGGTGCCGAGTTACTCGGCATCTCATTGGCATCTAAACTGTTTGTAAAGGTTATCACGGATTCGCAGCTATCTTGCAGCAAATAGTTGTAAAGTAAAGTAAACCCTTTACCTGTTCTATGTTATTCCAAATTTCAATACCTGTTGAATATTCATGGAAAAAAAACTTGTAGTGAAATATTGAACGTGGAGCAATGTAACCATTTGAGAAACTAAAGAAACAGTTTTTTTTTCTCA
This sequence comes from Azorinus chamasolen, assembly GCA_963576725.1. Taxonomy (NCBI): domain Eukaryota; kingdom Metazoa; phylum Mollusca; class Bivalvia; order Cardiida; family Solecurtidae; genus Azorinus; species Azorinus chamasolen. The sequence continues at coordinate 27,591,032 of OY755248.1, forward strand.
AATACATCAGCTAACAGAGCAGATCCTGATCGGACGTCTGATCTGGGTCTACTCTGTTTACAAATGCGTTAAAATGCATTGATGATGAAAAGGGTTAATCCTTTACTTAATGAATATTCATGATAGCTAGATAGAGTTTATTCAAGATAGGACATTTTCCCAACATACCACATACAGACGACATACATAGAGGATCTTACATGAGTGTTCTTGATTATTGGATTTAATAAATCCAATAATCATGAACACGAATGCAAGATCCTATTTATAACATAACACACACAAATGTTATTTGCAGCCAATATTTCAGCAGTAACGTGGATTGTTATAAATTCTCCTTACATATAGAAATGATGAATGAAAGGTGTTATTAGGTTCGCTAGGTAACTCGGACAAAGTAAGTCCAAATTTTCCAACTTTGTTTTTACTTACTGTCATATCAACCAGGATCTAATTCAGACCTCTCTGGTATTCAATTTAACTGTGATAGTTTATGATACAAAAACATACAGAAACACGTCAAAATAAATTTTGAGTTACAGTTTTGACATACATAGTTACAAACACGTCACATTATGACGTCATTGTACACAACATGTGTCTGTGTAAAGCGTGCCATTTACATGAAGACCCACATACAGTCGCCAACACGTCCGACACTCACTGTCAATGGGATTCGAAATGCGCCTTCGTTTTGGTATATTAAGCCCTTCATTAGTGTTGTATGTATACACATGGACATGGACATTTCCACCGAGAAAAAATCTCGATTCAAGTTCAGTGAAAATGTTTGAAATGGACAAAAGATTCAGTACGAACTGCTGCATAAAATGTGTTGGAACAGGAGGAAGATTTTCGCGATCAGCTGAGTTAGTGAGTATAGCATATTTGAAATATGTTTGTGCTGTGCTGGATTCAGATGACTATAGTTGTTGATTGATGAGATATTTGTATGAGTAGAAATCTACATAAACAAAAGGGCATGCGGTGAAGAAAATGCAAAGTTGAGGAGGCATTTTAAATGTAGAATGGATTGTATTGGTCAGAGTAGCTGGTAGGTCTTTTTTGGCATACATTTTGTATATGATTCCTGACAACGATTACAATTTGTATTATTTTATCGAAATTAAGGCGCAAGTGCCAACAATCCTTTGCCATCTATCGTGACTCAATCGTGGACAGGTAGGTCGACCACCGTCCGCCAGTTTGTTTGTTTTGACAGCGCGTATGAATCGCTCGAATGTCATTCGGTCGTTCGAATGTTATTCACTAGTGAATATATGCCCATGATTATCAAAAAATAAATGATAGTGTTACGTCACGCTGAAGCCACGAGTTATGTTATAAATGTAGTTACATGTAACATATTAAATCTAATCAATCAGTGGCCAGTGGTGTTCTTGAATACAAGCATAAATCGACAAGGGAGATAACATCATGAACAAAGTATATTTACACTGATAGTTCATATGAGTTATTCCCTTTATACCTCTCACAATATCGTGAACGCTGTATGAGTTATATTCTGTATATTGTACTGATAGGTGGCGGTAATATTTAGTATAATGTTTACATTTGTAAATAGTTTTAAGAGCAAAAGACACCGTATCAATTAAACAAGTAAATACTGTTTTATCTCAAGTCCTTAAAAATTAAATAAACCTAATTTCCGAAGAGTAGTTTCATTTTCAGATTTTAACAGTTCAATACATGTTACCATAATATGTTGGACGATTCCAGTAATATTGATTGATGTAAAATCGAACCATAAATTAATACGAAGAACATTCAAGCAGAAAGTGATATCCATCCTCTACATAATTGCAAGACGTTATTTCGTTCATGGTACAGGATTTTCTCTGGCGTATACCACCACCTGCTTCATTTTCTAACCGATGTGCGGTAACACGAAATGGAGTGAACAATTTCAAGTTTGATGCACTTCAGATATCACTGAAATGAAGAATTACAAAACAGAAAACACCTAATATGTTTTTGCCCAAATTGGGTTTTTCGAATCACTATTCCACAACTGTAAATATTTTTCTTCAAGTCATTGTATTGAAACATTGAGAGAAATACATGTTCATGCCTAGCACCTAGATTTAACCAGATATTATAAAACCAAAATTCTCTAGTATATTTTTTATTGATCTAGACCACGAATGTTTTCTCAGAATAACGTTCTAAATCATTTAACATCAACATTTAACATAAATTCTATTAGTCTTTTATTAGAGGATGTCTACGAAGCTCGCCATATGCAAAACCTTTCTGCGTTTGACACCTGACACCCAATACCAGTATTTGTTTACAAAGTGGTAACTGTAGCCGTTACTTCTTGTCTGACTCATTAATACCCCAAACTTCATTACCATAAAAATAATTGATCCAATGTGTGTATAAAACAAATCCAATTCATAACTGACGTATTTGGAAAATTTATCTCATATTACAGTTAAGTTTAAAAACAGCATTCGATGCTTGCCCATACAAAGCTTCATACATTCCATTAATTCCATTAAAAGGCTCCAACCTCCCATTTTGAAAATAATCCCAAGAGTTTAAGATTGCTAACCCGAAATCTCTTCTTGTCACGGTATTCTTCCAGTAAGTTCAAACCATACTGCAATCCATTCCATGACTATATCATCAGCATGAAATAATATAATAGTTAGAATGGTTTAACGTACCAATATCAATATCTTCAACCCCTTTGTTATAAAAACTTTTCAGTATCATTTAAATACATGGGAAAAGAAATGGAGATAGACCAAATCCGTGTCTAGTGTCAAAGCTACTAATGAAACTATCACTCTGTTGTTGACGGATTGACCTTTCAAGGGGTTTTAACATTTTCATATAGTGACATTACTATATTCAATATAATATTATTTCCATATACACCTAACTTACATTTTGAATAGGCTTGTACCAAATATCATCTCTGACAATGGAATCAAAAGCTTTCGTATAAATATGAATTATGCTAACATATTTTTTTTAATTCAATAAATGGTTTATTAAATCATGGAGTATAAAACAGTGTCTATCTCATACTTTCCTGGAAACCAGTCTGTGTTTCAATATGAACATTAAATTTTTCGGTCTACTATGTCAGACTAGTATTCAAAACTTTATCCTAGTGTACTTAAAAGTGTAACTGCTCTGTAATGTCCTTTCTCGTTTACATCTCCTTTTTATGTAGTGGTACAATAAAAACCATCTGACCATCTATTGGGAAAATAACCAATAATAAACATACAGTTAAACAATTTGAAAAAGGAAACATGCTTTGCCCTTTGTATAAACATTTAATTTAATACTAAATCTGGACCAGCTTACTTAACCTATTTAGCACCCGACAAGCTTTTAACCCTTCGCTTGCTATACACGTCAATATACATACCTGTAAATAGTGAAGACCAAGATGAGACAGCTCCTGCAGGCTAAAAGGTATAACACCTCCATGAAGCTTCAATGGGTATAAAACCTCCCTGAAGCTGTCGCCCTAAAGGTATAAAACTTCACCGAAGCCGCCACTCAAAAGGTAAAAAAAACCTTTTGAGGGTGTCGCCCTTACGGTATAACACATCACTGAAGCTATCGCTCAAATGTATAAAACCTCCCTGAAGCTGCAACTTAAAGGTATAAAACCCACATGAAGTTGTCCCGTAAAGATATAAACATCACTGAAGCTGCCTCCCATAAGGAATTAAACTTCCCTGAAGATGCTGCCCAAAAGGTATAAAACCTCCTAGAAGCTGCAAGTCAAACGGAATAAAACCTCCCCGTTAGGAAGCTGCCACTCAGAAGGCATAAAGCACTCCCGAAGTTGATGAAACCTCCCTGAAGCTGCCGCATCTATTTATCGGTCTTTAACCCTTTTCATTATGCATACAATAAGTCAATAACCCCCTCTAAAAACGACCACTTTACTAATGAACGTAACTATCTTTAAAAAGGTGGCGCTATCAAGTAAACAGGGATAGTTAACTCATTCTCTCCTAGACTATTTTTTAGACCTAACCTTTTTTTAATTAATCTACCGAAAAGAAGCATTGGCTATAGGAAAAGAGAATTTTAGAATTGCGTAGTTTTGAAAACATTGTGATAAAGAGGGGCAATATGCGTCAGTGGGAGAGAATGCAGTGCGCAGTAATCCTTCGACTGGTAAATGCCATCTGACTGTCATTTACTAGCAGTGTCGATCCAGTGTTTGACACTAGACACCAAAGTAAAACTGATCAGAGTTTGAAATCATTGTTTGTTCAGCAGGATAAGTTTAACCCTTTCCTTCTTATAAACATGGTTGCACGCACTTTCAAACAGAGAATACTAATACAGTAAAACCTCTATAAACCGGAATTCTAGTACAGAAGAATTTAGATACTTTTATGCCGGTGGCTGCTTAATGCAGGGTGAAAGTCATTCAGAAAGCTCCTAGAGGAGCTTTCTGAATAACTTTCACCCTGCATTAAGCTGCCACCTGTCTCCAATACAAATATTTATACTAAATTTTACGTCCGGTTTAGAGGGGTTTTACTGTATCAGACGGTCGGCTCCTATTGGCGCCTGCTGATCAGGGATTGCTCTGTTTGCTATTAGAATGATATATCGAGTTCTTTACTTTCTAAAATGGCTACAATTTTCCACCTTTCATATTTCATTATAGCTATATTGTTCTTGAATATTCAGTATTGACAATCGGAATAAAAACAGAACAGGGAAAGGGTTCAACAGCATTCGGTTTTTAATACAAATATTTATCCACTCAGTGGTCGCTTTAACCCTTTCCCTTCATATGCCTTTTCATGCGTGTTCAACAGAAAGGATCCAGATCAGACGGCTCTGGTAGGAGTCATCTGATCAGGGTCTGTTCTCTTTGCTAATGAAGTTATGCTAGATATGACTCTACAGTGTTTACAATCACCAAACATGTATGTGCTTATATGTAATATTGATATTCAGCTAATAAATATTAACCCTTCGCTTGCTGTTCATGTCAATATACCTACCTGTAAATAGTGTAGACCCAGATGAGGCAGCTCCTACAGGAGTTGTCTCATCAGGGTCTGTACTATTTACAAATTGATTGTGCAACCAGAGCTCTCCACAGCAGTGATTGCACAGAGAAATACTTGTACACAGTGAAGATATATGTAATTATACAACAGGGCATGGGTAAAGAAGACGAAATATATTTTAAAATTCAGCAAGAGAAGGGATAGTGAATATTAATTATGTTATAACAGTAAAATATCGATTATTCGAACACTAAACTACATACATGTGTGTACGTATTTTATCGATCTTTAGAATTTAAGACAGGTGGCAGCTTAATGCATGGTGAAAGGCATGCCGAAAGCTCCTCTGGGAGCTTTCTGCATGGCTTTCACCATGCATTAGTAGCCATCTGCCTAACAGGGTTTAAATTCTTCTATGCAGAAAATTCGAATAATCGATACTTTACTGTTTTTCAACAGGGAAAATGTAACTGCATACTTACAGTGCTGAACCGTCTTGTTTCCCAAGCGGGGAAATGTCCACTGTACCGCTGCCATCGTCAAACGTACACTTACATTGGTCGACAGTGACACACTCTTTCGCTAGGAGAACATTACACAATCCCGCGATCACGACAAATACATTAAAAATGAGTTTGATTTCACAAAAATATTCCATTTCTAAGAACAACCTACCTACATTAGCAGTGTCACCAGGAGTCCAGGACATATACATAAGTCACTCTACACACAATATAGATAAGATAAGCTTTTACTTGACATCTGAGCGGCAGTATGTCAGTCTAGACTTGTACTAAACCCAAATGTGCATCGTTCTAGGGCGCGGCGAACGTCGATAGTGCATGTTATCTTTATCCCGCTGTGAAATATAATAATAATATACTCAATAATAACACAATAGATAAATATTTGCTCAAATCGGAAGAAGTCAACATGCCGACTACTTCCGATTCGAAACGATGAATTGGGTGTCAAACAGTTTGGATCCTGATGAGACGTCGGTTTACTCGGCGTCTCATCTGGATCCAAGCTGTTTGAAATAGCAAGGTACTAGTAGGTAGCGAATAGCGGATAAAAGTTAATAAACTGGGAATAATACAGGTGCTTCTGTTTCAGCTCTGTATAACGCATTTCGTTATCAGATACCTAAGTGTTGGACATGAATTGACGTTAACCCTCTATTCCATTGATAAGTTCTTTAACCCTTTCCCTGTTCTATGTTTGTTTCAGATTTCAGTACCTACTGAATATTAATGGACAAAATAGTTATAATGAAATATGGAAGGTTGGATATTGTAGCCATTTTAGAAACTAAAGAACCAGATCTATCAAACTCTATTAGCAAACAGAGCAGACCCAGATCAGACGGCTCCTATAGGAGCCGTCTGGTCTGGGTCTACTCTGTTTGCAGATGCGTGAAAACACGTTTATATGAGGGAAAGGGTTAACGCATATGAAATTAGAGTAGACCCTGGTCAGGAGATATATATCATATAGACCTGGTCTGGATATAGATATGATATAGACCTGGTCAGGATATAGATATGATATAGACCTGGTCAGGATATAGCTATGATATAGACCTTGTCAGGATATAGATATGATATAGACCTGGTTCTACAGTTTATTCTATGATAAACATCCGCTTGTTCATAATGCAGGTATAATAAGTCTGCTCTTTAGTATTCATAAATTCATTAGTTTTAATGAATATGTATAAGGTTTTAACGGTTTAATTAGTGGTCTCAAAGGTGGCTAAAGCTGCCTCAGTAATTCCCATTGGAGAATTAAGAGAAGTAAACTTTTTCAGTTTTATACATATGTGAACAGCAGGTCATATAAATACAATAGAACGCCTCTAATGCGACAACTTAAAAACCCGTATTGTTCTTAATAAGCAGGTGGTTGCTTAATGCCGGACGAAAGTTATGCAGAAAGCTCTGTAGGAGCACATTTTTCTGAGCACACTTGTCTCACGAGGTGTGACCGATGTGCTCGTAAACATTCATATTTGTGATAAATTGGAAATGAGACAGATGTGTTCGACACACTTAAGGAAGGACACTCGAAGCACATTTGTCTTACATTCTATCATATCCTACTAAAGTTCTACTTAAAAAACTACTTAGTACATTGTAATTGTCCGAAAAAGCGGATATAGAAATGAGCTGCCTGTCTGTCTCTATGTCCGTCTGTCTGTCCACATTTTTAACCTGCTTGCGTTATTAATTGTGAGTCGTTTCTTTCCGATGCTTAAGGTTTATAAACGATCTAAAAGAAATATTTCAAGCAACAGCAAGGTAGTGTCAAGTAGCAAACAATGTATTTTATTATGTAACAATATTTTATGCTTTTAATGGTGCGGTATATGTTTGGTTTTTTTACGGACCTGTAAAAAGTAAGTTTTACAGGTCCGTAAAACACAAGTTTACCTCAACGTAGATCTTCGTCAATAACTGATTTTTAAGTTTCTCGCTTTAAATTTCGAAACAAAAGAAAAATGTTCCAAATTTCGATTCAAAACTATGACCTGTGGATATACGATTTGTTTTGTTGGGTTTAACGTCGTACTGACATATCAATATGTCATATGGCGACTTTTCCAGCTTTCCAAGGTACCCGTTCGAACATCCGCAAGTCAGTCGGATGAATTCCTCACATGAAACAGTTTGAGGCCCCATAATGAGGGTCGAACCTACAGCGTTTAGGGGCAAGTGGTCAGCGGCCTTAACCACTCGACCCTATATAGTCTAAGGAAGAAAATGAGTAGACCTTCCCTTAACTATTTTGTTTCTACCAGAAATATATATATACATATATATTAAGAAAATACAATATCGCCATTTTCCGAGAATTGCTGCTTTCAGATATTTCGAAAGAAAACCTACACCGTGTGTGAGTTCCCAAAAGAACCCGGGTAGTGCCATAATTATGGAGAATCAGACAAGACGCGATATTCCGACGAGACATGGAGCGAGGCACAATATTGTAAAACGAGATCTCGAAATGTCGCAGTATCCCATACCACGAGATTTCGCAGTAGAATATCGTGCCTCACATCTTGTTTTGCCGGAATCTCGATGTTCGTGTTCACGGTAAAATACCCTTCATCACCTCGTGTCTGCACTTCTCGAATGATTTTCTTGTCAAGGTACGAGATGCGGAGCAAGACGCAAGATTCTGGCGACATGCGAGGCGAGTCACGATTTTGTATCGTATAGTTGCAGTGAAAATTACTTTAACAATATTTGAGCAGCACCGAATTGCGTACTGAAGAATCGATTCTCGTGTCACGTGGTTTTGAACATCTACTGCGACACACGAGAATCGGGCAATATTTGAACGATACAATATCGTGTCTTTTTTCGCATCTCATCGGAATCTCACAGTTCGCTTCGCATCTCGTGCTTCGACAAATATCTAGCGAGGCACGATATTTTATCATGAGGAACAAAGCAAGACGTGATATTTTACCGCGAAATTTCATGGTATGGGATCCCATGGTATGAGATAATGCGAGAGTAACGAGATCTCGTGGCACAAAATCATGTCTCACATCGCGTCTCGTCGTAATATCGGGTTTCGCCCAATTCTCGTGTGTCGCCCTAAGGATGCGAGGAACGATATTCCATATGGCACTAACTGGATTCCGTATGTTTCGGTGTACACCTTAAAATTCATCCAATCAAATTTCTTGAATAAGAGATAGTGGAATTAATAGTTCCACTGCAGTTTTTAGGTTCAAGATTTTATATTAAAAAGCATTGGCAGATCTATTGGTAATTACACTTGACATGAGGTAAAGCGGTGAACCTCGATCCTAAGATTCTTTCTGCCGTGGAAAAAATATGTGACAAATGTGCTTGTATTACATAAAAATAACGTGAGACAAATGTGCTTTCTTGTCCCTTAAAAACGTGATCGGAGCACATCTGTCCCACATTTATGTTTTTGGTGAGACATTTGAGGTCGCATTTGTCTTACAAATCCGACCGCATCGGCCTTACGTAAGACAAATGTGTTCCGAGACAAATGTGCTCCTACAAAGCTCCTATAGCAGTTTTGAAAACAAATTGTCGAAACCAACTGCATGATTTGTGAAAATTACAGTTTTTAAAAACCTTATCAATCGAAGGCGGTTTTTTCCCGATAAGGAGATGGTTGAGGCACACTTCTGCAATGGAGATATGGATGCGGAACTTATATTCCAACAAGGACATGGTTGCAGCACACTTCCCCGATAAAGACATTGTGACAGTCCACTTCCCCGATAAAGCCATGGTTATAACATTCTTCCCCGATAAGGACATGCTTACGGGATACTTCTCTGATAAAGACATGGTTACGACACACTTCTCAGATAAGGGTATGGTTACAGCACACTTCCCCGATAAGGGCAAGGTTACGACGCTCTTCCTCGATAAGGACATGGTTACGACACTCTTTCCCGATAAGGGCATGGTTACATCACACTTGCCCGATACGGGCTAACCGGATTATATACTTGTATATCTGAATTTAAAAGCTATTTACCATGTATTAACCTTTTACTTCATTAATATTTATGTAAGAAATAACGATATCCTGAATATCAATTAGATTAGTTATGTTAGCACATGGATACAGGTTATTAGATTAGTTATATTAGCACATGGATACAGGTTATTAGATTAGTTATGTTAGCACATGGATACAGGTTATTAGATTAGTTATATTAGCACATGGATACAGGTTATTAGATTAGTTATATTAGCACATGGATACAGGTTATTAGATTAGTTATATTAGCACATGGATACAGATTATTGGTTTAGTTATATTAGCATATTAGCACATGGATACAGGTTATTAAATCAGTTATATTAGCACATGGATACAGGTTATTAGATTAGTTATATTAGCACATGGATACCGATTATTAAATCAGTTATATTAGCACATGGATACAGGTTATTAGATCAGTTATATTAGCACATGGATACAGGTTATTAGATTAGTTATATTAGCACATGGATACCGATTATTAAATCAGTTATATTAGCACATGGATACAAGTTATTATATCAGTTATATTAGCACATGGATTCAGGTTATTAGATCAGTTATATTAGCACATGGATACAGGTTATTAGATCAGTTATATTAGCATATGGATACAGGTTATTAGCTTAGTTATATTAGCACATGGATACAGGTTATTAGATTAGTTATATTGGCACATGGATACAGATTATTAGTTTAGTTATATTAGCATATTAGCACATGGATACATGTTATTAAATCAGTTATATTAGCACATGGATACAGGTTATTAGATTAGTTATATTAGCACATGGATACAGATTATTAAATCAGTTATATTAGCACATGGATACAGGTTATTAGATCAGTTATATTAGCACATGGATACAGGTTATTATATCAGTTATATTAGCACATGGATACAGGTTATTAGATCAGTTATATTAGCACATGGATACAGGTTAGTATATCAGTTATATTAGCACACGGATACAGGTCATTAGATTAGTTATATTAGCACATGGATACAGGTTATTAGATAAGTTATATTAGCACATGAATACAGGTTATTAGATTAGTTATATTAGCACATGGATACAGGTAATTTTAGTCATGACAGAAACCGTAAAATCATATCTACGTACATCTTTGGCAAACAGAGCAGACCCTTGGTCTACTCTGTTTGTATTTAGGCGTAGAAGGCGTGTAAAGGGTTAACCCATTACCTCATAGGCTATTTTAGATCCAACCTCTTTGAATAAATCTACTAAAAAGGAGCATTAACTAGAGAAAAGGAAAATTTTAGAATTTTGTAGTTCAAAACCATTGTGATAAATAGAGCATTTGCTCCTATAGGAGCAAATGCTCTATCTATCACAATGGTTTCAACAGGTGACTTATACAGAGGGGTAGAAAGGCGTATCTATGGAGGAAACGTTTAAGCAGTCACCTGCATAAAATGTCTCCTGTAGTAACCGTTCGGTTTAGACTGGTGTTCCTGTTGAAGTGTATACTTCATAAAAAATACAGAATTGCTTACATGTTGTATTTGTTCTATGGTGGCATATTTCTGACACTACTTACAACTTACCTTTCGTGAAAAGTTTCCAGTTAATAACTTCCATAATTATCTAATAAATTGAAATCGAAGTCTGATAATTATCTTATCGTGTCAAAATGATGCGTTAGTACCATATACTGCCACCACATGATATAAATAACCAGACTTTTTTCTCGGAAACTTTCTTTTTATCTATCTAAAAATAGATATCATGTTCTACGTCATTGCACATTAATTGGCCACCACCGTAGTCATCCGTATAAGAATGTTTTAGATAATTGGTAACATGAAACTGGTAGTTTAAGGCAGTATCATGACTAAATTTATGATAGGATATCTATTTTGGTTATCGTGAACACTTTCCAGGTTTCACTTTTCAGATAATTATCTTAAAAGTAACGCAAATGTGTTCGTGAAAACTAATTAAATATCAATGTGACATATTGACAGGAAACGTTCATGATATTTAACCTTTCGGCGCCAAATTTCTAATTGTCGTCTGCAATCCAAGTTTGTTAAATCATTCAGTAAAATAAGTAAATGAGTTAAATAAATGCAAATTTCAAAGCAATAACGCACATATATAGAAATAGAGATTGAGACAAATAGTAAAGTCCCTGATCAGACGCCGCCTTGAAAAGGCGGCGTCTGATCTGGGATTGCACTATTTGTCGTGGTGCATTTATGAGACTGCGGCGGTGAAAGGGTTAACCCATTCCCGCATATTGACGCCTTTTGACGCCTCTGTAAAAGTCACTTTATGAAACCATTATGATAAATACATGTATATCATTTGGTTCTTAGGAGCAAATTCTCTATTTATCACAACGGTTTCAAACCTACGCAATTCTAAAATGTCTCTTTTTTCTAGTAAATGCTCCTTTTCGGTAGATTTATTCAAATTCTTTTGTGTATAAAAATAGCATATGAAGTGGTCAAGTGGTGTCAACGAAATGGCCACGATACGCTCGTAGATATTTATTTGCTCGAGCGAAATAACTTAACTTGTAAAAGGGAGACAATTCATATTCTATTAAACTGGTATAGGGAGACAAGTTATCACTGGGGGCTAACTACGTATTATTATCAAATGTTTTGCTACGACAATTTATATGGGTATTTTAATAGATTTATTTTCCTACGAAGCCAGTGTATCAATTGGGAAATGTTTTCCTACGATAACAAAGTTGCTTTCGTAGGAAAACAAATCTATTAAAATACTTATATAAATTGTCGTAGCAAAACATTTTGATAATAATACGTAGTTGGCCCCCAGTGAGTTATATTCTGTTGAAGGACTATTCCACAATTGTGTTAGAAAATGCATATGTTTTTTTGTTTGCTCGAGCGAAATAGCTGGTATATGGGAAACAATTCATAATTAATTAAACCATCATGATAAAACATATATCGACGGATGATAACCCGCTACAAACTTTCAAGTTTTCAAATTTATATCATAAGTCAAGGTCCATGTGGGCATGTGACATTTCCACGAGCCGAGAGTGGGAATACAGAAGTTGTCCCCATTATACCTGTTAAAGCATCCGAGCAAAACAATATTCTTTTACATTTACTGAAAAAGGTGATAAATGATCCACTTCGTGTTTCTAGGCACAGCAAAGTATATCTGGGTCTAATGTTGGATTTGTTAAGTGATTCAGCGACTTCTTACAGAAAATATAGAGTGACATTTGATTCTGACAAAATGTAATTTCAGTGCTTGTCATAACATAAACCTCGTTAAATGCAGTAACGCTATCATAAACCGGAATGTTGAGAGCTTTCTACATGACCCTCAACCTGTATCAAGCCATTCCTCCATAGGCTATCTTTAGATCCATCCTCTTTGAATGATACTACCAAAAAGGAGCATTCACTACAGAAAAGGAACATTTTAGAATTGTGTAGTTCTGAAACCATTGTGATAAATAGAGCATTTGCTTCGTAGGAGCAAATGCTCTTTTTATCACAATGGTTTCAAGAAGTGACTACATTTGTATTACAGAGGCTTAGAATGCGTATTTATGGAGGAATGGGTTAGCAACCACCTGTTTTGCAGAGCAATACTATTATTAACGTCCGATTTAGAAGGGTTTTTAGCAACTCAGACATAATGTCCAAACTTCTTGGTATGGAAATAGTAGGTCCGATGGTTCTGTCATTGTTACCCTAAGCAGTCTGCATTCTCTACCAGTTTGTACAGCTAAATAAATTATTTCGTGGCCATTTTTGGCGACTGTACATTAGAATTAAATAGCAAATAGTGAAATCTGTTCAAAATGATCCTCCATACGCCGTTTGAAGGTCGAGTCATTCGATTTCTAATCTGGAGAATATCTCAAATTCTCAGCTTAACCCATTACCTCATAAGCTATTTTAGATACAACCTCATTGAATAAATCTACCGAAAAGGAGCATTAACTAGAGAAAAGGAACATATTAGAATTTTGTAGTTTGAAACCATTGTGATAAATAGAGCATTTTCTCCTATAAGTCGTCAATATGAGGGAATGGGTTAATGCAGGACGAAAGTAAGTCTGTAGTTTTAATTGTGGAAGGACCGAACATTAACCTTTTCGGCGCCAAATGTCTAATTGTCGTCTGCAATCCAATTTTGTTAAATCGTTCGGTATAATAAGGAAATAATATAAATAAATGCAAAGTTCAAAGGAATAAAGCACAGATATAGAAATAAATTTTGAGACAAAAAGTGAAGTCCCCGATCAGACGCCGCCTTGAAATGGCGGCGTCTGATCTGGGACTGCACTATTTGTCGTGGTGCATTTTGCGACATTGGCGGTTAAATCGAGTTGTCCGAAATTCAAGTTTTCCGAGTTCGAGATATCGAAGTTCAACTGTATTTAGCTTAACTTCTTGTATATAATTTCTTTGTGCAACTTCTCTCTCAAAGTTTGTTAAATTCTGCGATTTGAAAATAGCTCAGTTTCTTATCAGGATCCAATCTGAATAGCTCCGTGTCTCATCAGGATCCAATCTGTTTGACACCCAGCTAATGGTTTCCTAAAGGCTTTGATCAAATCGAAAGTAGTCCAAATTGCACCAGATCCAAATTGGAGCAGATTTCATTTTTTTCATTGCGATGTAAGAATTACCCATAAAATTATTGTTGGCGACCTGTATGTTCTACTTAACCCTTACACTCCTGAAGTTTTAAATCGAATATTCCCATATTTAAACAGCTCAATCTTACAGTTAATATTTAGGGATTGTTTTCTGAAGAAAAGTGTAACATGACAAACAGTGCAGAGTGCAGACCCTGTTGAGAGGACTCCTCTAGGACCCCCTCATCTGGAGCTACACTGTTTGAAAGGGAGTTAGAGACCCGTTTCCCGCATTGAAAGGTTTAAACATCTGATAACAAAGGGCGTTATTCAGAACTGGAACAATATATTGTTTCCACTTTGTGTCATTCCTAAACGAACAGTAATAGGCCACAAGTACGAGTTCTGTAGAGTTGAGCCATTCTAGTGTTACGGTTAGTTAATGATTTGTGTAACCCTTTCCTCATATAAACGTATTTTCACGTACTGTATTTGCAAACAGAGTAGACCCAGACCAGACGTCTGATCAAGGTCTACTCTGTTTGCTAAAATAGTTTGATAGGCCTATTTCCTTGCTTTCTAAAATGTTTCTTTTCCATATTTCATCATAACTTTTTTGCTAATGAATATTCAGTAGGTACTGAAATCTGGCCGAGATACAGAACAGGGAAAGGTTTAACAAACGGTCTAAACCGGGACCAGCTACTGCTGACACGCGATAGCTGATCTGAATCTAATCTATTTGCAGGCACCGAATTTACAGGGGATTTCTTTCACCCAGCTCATCTAGGTTTTTTTTTTATTTCTGATTTAGATATGGAATCCTTGTGTAATGAAAGAAAACGTTTTGGTGTATTTATCGTGATCGCGGGATTGTGTAATGTTCTTCTAGCGAAAGAGTGCGTCATGATCAGCCAATGTAATTGTACGTTTGACGATGGCAGCGGTACAGTGGATCTTTCCCCGCTTGGGAACCAGTACAATTTTCCATTGTAAGTGTATATACAGTAAACCCCTCTAAACCGGAATTCTAATAGAGAAGAGATTAGGATATTTTAGGCAGGTGGCTGTTTAGTGTAGGGTGACTGTTGCCTTGAGGAGCTTTCTACGTGACACCATAGGCGTCCGGCTCATGAAATATGTCTAAAATAAGTTGAAATGTCCCTAAATTGACGCTTTATAACATTTGGAGTCGAAAAAATAAAGTTTGGGCGTTTTGAGACAAAGCTGAAATTTCGTATATTCTGTATTAGAGAAAGTTTCTTTAATATAGAATATACGAGTTTTCAGCTTTTTCTCAAAACGCCCCAAACTTTATTTTTTCGACTTTTTCTCTAATATATAGAATTATACAGTAAAACCTCTTTATAACGGCCACTAAATTACATCAAGTATTGTGTGTTAAAGGCAGGTGGATGCTTAAAGCAAGGTGAAAGTAAAACAGAACGCTCCTATAGGAGCGTTCTGTTTTACTTTCGTCTTGCTTTAAGCAGCCACCTGCCCTAAATACCAACTAAATAACACAATTTTGAGGCCGTTATAGAGAGGTTTTACTGTAGCATTGTAAGGGTTAGTCCATTATCGTTGGACGATAGAGTCCATTCAGTACGAAATGTTGCGGTTATCGGGAGGATGATGAATGACAAAGTGAACAGTACGTACCCTGATCAGAGGGATCCTCCAGGAGCCCCTGATCTTGGTCTACACTGTGTGCCAATGCCAGACGCCATGGCTTTGACAATATATACCATAAATGGACATAATGGTTTTCATTATGTGGATTATGATTAGTCACCTTGGCTTTAATGAAGATCACATTTTTATGCTATGATTATGACAATGTAGACCATGAACAAACGTCCTGGTATTGACAATGGAGACCATGCGTAGACATCAGGGCTAAAGACAATCTAGAACATGATCAGATGTTATGGCTATGGCAATGTAGATCATGCTTAGACGGCATGGCTTTGACATTGACTAGATGTTATGGTTTGACAATGTGGACCAATGTAGACCATGGTTATTGTTAGACGGGTATGACTTGGATAATGTACACTATGTTTAGACATACTGACTATAGCTTTGACAGTGCGGACCAATTTAGACCATGATAAAGCGGCATAGCTTTTACAGTGCAGACCAATGTAGACCATGATTAGCTGTGATGGGGTTGACAATGTAATCCGATGTAGACTATGATTAGACAGCATATCTTTGACAATGTAGACCACTGTACACCATGATTAAACGTCATGGCTTTGACAAGGGGGACATTGATTCGACGTCATATAAGACCGTGATGAAACGTCATAGCTTTGACAATGAAGATCAATGTAGGTCAATAATTTGATGCCGTGGTAGAGAGAGATAAGGTGTCATATATTTTGCAATATAGACCGATGTAGACCATTATGAAACGCTTCTATAGGAGCCGTCTGATCTAGGTCTACTCTGTTTTCAAAGGAGTGAATATGTGTGTATATGAGGAAAAGGGCTAAAGCGAAGTGATAGCCTAATGTAATGCATTTGGTTCTCTGCATTACTTTGACCTGTGTTATGCAGTCACTTGCTTTTAACCCTTCCCCTGTTCAGCATTCGTATAAGAGAAAGTGACGTCAAGAATATGTGTTAGCTTAATTTATTTTTGTTTAATGGCACATACACAAAGGACGTTTTACCTTCGCATAAACTCTACAATCACATCTATATAATTCCAAAGGAAAACAGAGCAGACTCTGATCAGACGGCTCCTACAGGAGCCGTCTGGTCTGAGTCTACTCTGTTTGCAAATGAGTGAAACTGCGCGTATATGAGGGCAATGTTAGGACCCCCTGTATCTACTCATGAAGGAGTCACTATGTAGATGCTTTGCAATACATGTTTCAAGAGCAACGTATAAATACGCGAACTCAAGTACTACTAAAATCGTCATTTCTCCACCAAACCTTATGGTGTGATCACTCCATACAATCGTCTCTTCTAAACAAATGTATACCATGGTTAAACGTCATGGCTTTGACACGGTAGACAATGATTAGACGTCATACCAGACCGTGATAAAACGTCATGGCTTTGACACGGTAGACAATGATTAGACGTCATACCAGACCGTGATTAAACGTCATGGCTTTGACACGGTAGACAATGATTAGACGTCATACCAGACCGTGATTAAACGCCATGGCTTTGACAATGAATATCAATGTAGATCAATGATTTGACGTCATTTCGAGACGATTCTAAAGAATGGTCAAAACATAGGGTTAAGTGAAAATATATGAATGAATGAAAGACTTTATTTAACGAGGGTAGCTCAATTAGTCATAATGACTAATCTACCTTGAGGCCCTCAAAACAAGCATTTCATACAAAATACAAAACAGTAAAACAGATCTATATACACTAGAAATCAATGTTCAGATATTCAGTAATGTTGCGTCTGGATAATTAATAAATGTTGTCTGCTTCAATTTGTAGATTTATTCATTAAATATTAAATAGAAGTTATTCTTGAAAAATGTTTTAATACACGTATCTGAACCTTTGTTTTGCCGTGTAGCAGTTCATTTGTGAACATATTTCAGAGTGTATCACACGTATGCATCAGACGGTTACAAATACTCATACAACCCTTGTTATCCCTTCACAGAAGGAATAGATGGATCATGTGCCGACTGTGCGGTAAGTATGTTCAGTTACATGTAGATACATTTTCTCCGTTGAATACTCATGTAAGTGTAAAAGAAACCGTAGAATGAGATCTATGTTATTTCATAAGCAAACCTAAGAGACCCTGATCAGCCGGCCTATATTTAACGTAAACCCTAACCCATGCCACATCATTGTTGTGTATTAGCTGATTTTTGAAATGGTAAATTGACACTGAAATGGCAGGCACTATAGAATAAAAAACCTGATCAGACGAATCCTACATAAGTTGTATGAGCATGGTCTACTCTGTTTACAAAGGCGTCAAAAGGGCTCCTCTATCAGGTAAACGGTTAATCTATTTGTATCTAGTGTACCTTAACACATTATCCTCTAGGGACACATTTTCGCGCCTCTGTAAAATTTACATTTTGAAACCATTGTGATAAATAGAGCATTTGCCAATTAACCAGCATCTCATCGATCAGAATATAAACTATTTGACACACAAATGTTTTGTGAGCGGAAATGGAAGAAAGCATGTACTTGTAGCAGACGATAAATTGTTCAGTGTTAACCCTTTCCCTCGTGAATATTATGTTCCGATGTATCACGTCATAATGTTTGCACTATAAAACCTCTTTTACTGTACTATCACATAAACAAAGGAAGTTTTAGCTATCAATGAAACCGTAGAATGTGTTTCCATAAGCAAACATAAGACTTGGACCAGGCGATTCATACAGGATCTTTTTGATCATGGTTTACTATGTTTGCAAAAGAGTCAATACAAGGGAACGTCTACGGAGTAAAGGACTAAATCATTATCGATTTTATCCCATTACCTCATAGGCTATTTTTAGATAAACCTCTTTGAATAAATTTACCGAAAAGAAGTATTAACTAGAGGAAAGGAAACTTTTAGAATTTTGTAGTTTGAAACCATTGTGATAAATAGAGCATTTGCTCCTATAGGAGCAAATGCTCTATTTATCACAATGTTTTCACAAAGTGACTTTTACAGTCGTCAAAAGTCGTCAATATTAGGGAATGGGTTAACCGTTTCTTCCATGACTATGCATGTAAGAAATGGTGACGTCATGGATATTTAGTAGATTATTTGTTAAAATAACACATGGACACATATGGTTTTTGCCATGACATAAAGTGTAGAATCATATCTATATTATTTAACAAGCAAACAGAGCAGACATACCCTGATCAGACGACTCATGTAGGAGCCGTCTGATCTGGGTCTACTCTATTTGCAAATGCATAGAAAGGCGTATATATGGAGTAAATGGTTAAAGACCGACAATTCGACTGTATTTGAGAGGTCACTGTAGCAAGGTTTTACTGTACAGTAAAACACACTATCCATCTAACTGTAACATTAGAATATAATGGTATTTAAGGCAGTTGGTAGTCTGGTGAAAGGCATGCAGAACATTTCATAAAGGCGTTTTCTTCTTGACGTTTATCCTGCATTAAACAATCACTTGACTGAAGATATCTAAATTCTTCTTCACCAAACGTCCGATTTAGAGAGGTGTTACTGTCGATTCAGGCATGCCAATATGACACAGCAAATGGTGCGCACTATGATATCGGGGGCGCTTATTCAGCCAACTTCTCGTTCGATGGCCAAAACGTGAGCGTTACCTACAGCCACACTAGTAGCGGCGACGGTGTAACACGGTAAAGTTTTATTTAGAGATTTAATTAAGGCAATGGAACCTGTTATTAACAAGAAACTTATCAAGAATTCTGTTTGTTTAGCTAAATTTTAGAAACATGTTCCTGATTTTTTGTCTAAATATAGAACATGTATTTAGATGATTTCCTGTAGGAAATATTGACATCATGCATATTTATTACCTGAAATATTATAATGGCATATGAACACATGAAATATTGCTAGTGGTAGACACTGCAGAATTAGTTCTATAATAGTTTCTTAAGCAAACCGAACATACCCAGATCAGACGTTTCCTACAGGAGTGGTCTGATCTGGGTCTTGCCTGTTTGCAAAGGCGTGTGAATAAGCGTTTGTATGAAGGAAAGGGTTAAAACGACGAGTTTCGCAGACTGTATCGAGAACAGGTTTGCGAATATTATTACTAACATGTTCACGTATGTATTCGTTTACAAAATCACTAAAGTATTTTGCCATGTTGTGGCAATAATGAGTAGTGACTGGTCTTTATATGATAAGTAATCACGACACGAGGTTTGTTTGAAACACGAGCGAATAAGTCGAATGTTGATGGAAGACCCTCAAAATTCATTTTATAGAATACCATAAATGAAGATTGCAGTCATGCAAAACATATTTACCCATTACCTCATATGCTGTTTTTAGATACAACCTCTCTGAATAAATCTACCAAAAAGGGGCATTAACTAGAGAAAAGGAACATTTTCGATTTTTGTAGTTTCTAACCGTTGTGATAAATAGAGCATTTGCTCCTATTGTAGCAAATGCTCTTTTTATCACAATGGTTTCACAAAGTGACTTTTACAGAGTCGTCAAAAGTCTACAATATGAGGGAATGGGTTAAACAATAAGAATAATTATCATCTATCAGTAATTTTTCATTACACTAAAACCCCGATAGTTCGAACACTAACCCCGATAGTTCGAATACTTACCCCAATAGTTCGAACACTTACCGCGATAGTTCGAACACTTACATCGATAATTCGAACACTGACCCCGATAGTTCGAACACTAACCCTGATAATTCGAACACTTACCCTGATAGTTCGAACACTTACCCCGATAGTTCGAACACTTACGTCAATAGTTCGAATACTAACCCAGTTAATTCGAATACTAAATCTAGTATCGTTATCGGTCTTTCAGATAAGTGGTAGCTTAATGTAGCTTTTTGCATTACTTACATCCTGCATTAAGCAGTGTTGCCTGTCTAAAAAGTACCAACTTTTCATTACTAAACTTTTTAAGTATGGCGTTTTACTGTACTTTGATAATTTCAGGACGACCGAGGTTGTGCTCGTTTGTGATCCAAGTGTAGAGACATCAAATGTCAATGTTTCTGGGGAAGTCAGCTTCAGAAAATATGTAAGTTATCATTCAGGATATGGCTATTTATGGGGATGGGTATGGTGTTCGTCCAGGGGTCATCGGCCCATTACCTGTTCAGCATTCATGCCATGATAAACATTTATTAGCTGAATTTTTATAATGTCATATGTATATACAGGATAGTTTTGGTATCAGCAGAAACTGTTTTGGTATAAGTAGAAACTTCAGACTCAGATCATAACCAAACAGAGCAGGCCCTGATCATCAGACGGCTCCTACAAGACTCTTCTGATATTGGTGTACTTTGTTTTCAAAAGCGTGAAAAAGGCGTTTATATCAAGGAAAGAGTAGAATCAATCAATCAATCAGTCAATCTGTATGTCTGCCTGTCTGCCTAACAGTGTTTGGTCATGTATAACACCCATATATTCTTAAATCTGATATTCAAACTGTCATTTTTGAAAGGTTATGCTGATGATTAACCAGTGTCGGTCAGTCAGTCGGTCAGTCCACTCTAACAATTCCTGTTTATATGACTACTAGAAAAGAGCCCGCGCTGGCGCGGGTAGGCTGTTTCGTACATTCTGGTGAATTGCAAAGTACAGTCACTACAATGCTTTTCCAATATCGTTATTAATTATAGTGTAACCTTAAGTTTTATGTTAAAAATGTTTGGTTTACAGGATAAAATATCGGCGGAAAAGCATAGTTTATGTAAGGGTAAACACTTTATCCTATAGACTTCTTTACACCATAGTAGATAATGTTATAATAGCACCGAAAAAGACCCGCTCAAGTGCTGCTTATACCAAGATGTAGCGGTATCTGAATTTAAATATATTGTATATAGCACAAATATAACATTCAACTCAAAAGGGCCTCGGTGGTAAAGTAGTTGGAGTCCCTAATTGACAATTACTGTGCTTCTCATAGCACTGGGTTTGCTCCATGACTTAGTCTGATCTATCAAGTAAGGATGTCTTGCAGCTTGTAAGTAAACTGAATACTACTAACGTCATGTAACACCAAATAAATGTTTACTACAAAAATATTAAGAGCACTAATTTAAGTGCCATTTAAGAAACAGTTTATTAATTTAGGTGTTATGATTTCTCAAAATACTACTTGGTAAAGAGTAACAGCTAAATCCGATGTGTTTGGTTTGTGCTGAGATAAATGATTGTAATCAATACCTAAAAAAATATTCATTTAAAATCTGGAGCAGGTGGGCCTAACGATAAAGATAGTAACTGTGTTTATTTAATTTAAAAAAATGTCCTTACTGGTGCACAGAGAACGTCGTCGTTTCAGCTAATTTAGTTCCTTATAAATGTAATTGATATTATGATACTGTGAAAATGAATGAATTGAAAAACAATTTTGTATGCAAGTTTCAACAAAAAAGCCTTTAATCACCAAGAATTTCTCTTTCAGAACGATACACCCATATACCACATTTTCCAGATTATGATAAATGCTTCAAATAGCAGTCGACAGTCATGCATTTTCATCAGTGACTCTGTAAAGTATATAATATGCGAACTCGTCGAAGTCCGTCTAAAAAGTAAAATCCGTCTAAATGAAGCAACGGACAGTATTGTATGCATGTTCAAAAATTGTACTGTGCCAGTCTCAGTCTCACTGTCTGTGAAAACAAACAACATTATGACCAATTAGGTGCTGGGATGATTTGGCGAGGAGCGTTACAGCAAATTCTGCTCTCCGTCTGTCATTCTCGTTAGTACACTTTTGTTAGGAAAACAACAGAATCGATTGCATTAAAAACAGTTAAAACAATTACGGTAACATATGCATATGGGGTGTGCAAACAAATAGTAAAATGCCAGTCCGCGAGAAATGCACACGTATTTAGGCCTTGGGCCGATTGGCCGAGGACGCCTCAGCTGTTTTACTCGTCGTCTGTCAATTTATGTCCTACTCGTTTGTAAACAAAACAATATATTATCCTCCCAATTTGACCTGAGACTCGATTAAATTTCGGCGTGTTTATCGGGATTGTTCGTAATACACTGTGACAAAACATGGCAAACCAAAAGCCGGTAATAATCATGTTCCACGAGGATTGTACAGTAAACCCCCTCTAATGTGACCACTTAATGAATAAACATGACTGTCTTTATAAGCAGATGGTTGCTTAATGCAGGACAAAAGTTATGCAGTAAGCTCATACAGGAGCTTTCTGCATAACATTCGTCCTGTATTAAGCTGCCACCTGCCTTTGCCACTGTGAATTATGTCCCTTTTTGCTGGTCGCATTAGAGGGTGTTTACTGTATTCTTATAGCGCATTCTTATACCTTCGGAAATGTATTCGACGATTACTGACGATAATACACGGAATATGCATGAGTCTCAGGTCAAATTGGTAGGATAATAACTATAGTCACGGGTTCGCCGAGTCCATTTTTAAGGGAGATCAGCATTTCGGATATCCACGTGCCATTTATAAAAGAAAATGTCCAGTTATAGGTATAAAGAATAAGCGCATTTGTTATCGGAAATATAGCGTAGTGGATAAGTCGTAGGACCATAAAAAGTATATGATCGGCGAACATTTTATTAGGCGCAGGTTCGAGTCTCGCATCAACCTAAAATATTTTTTTTGCTAAAAATATTAAAGAAAGTCTCCTTAAGAGCATTAGTTTTGTTGTGCATTAAGAAGCCGCCTGTACAAGACATTTGCTAAAACTTATATTGATATTCATATTTTAGCATCGATTTATTATTGAAAATATGACTAATATAGGACTCGAATTCCCTAACATTGACGAACATGTGCATAAATGGCCATTACAATTATACAATATGACATAAAATAATACTCTACTATTCATTCAAAATCAAAAAAAAAGTTTACGGTCGAACCGGGATTCTAACCCCATGCTCAATAAAAAACTACTCTCGCAATGTCTTCTGCGTACCTAGACTTTACCCATTGTGCTAAACTGCTGACAACAGTTCCGCCTTCATTTTTATCTTATACATGTATACTAAACTCGTCTGTTTAAAAAATGGTCCGAGAACATACGGAATGCTGATCTCCCTAAAAATGGACTCGGCTGACCTTTGACACGTCAGACCTAGTTGTTTGACTTATATAACGCTGGTATTGTCCTGTTGTATTGACCTGTCAAATTGTGAATATTCCTACGTCACTGAAAGGATATATTTAGCTTGGGTAAACCTTTGTTTCAAACGTTTTTCACGAGATTCACAATAAATGTACAAGTACTCGAATGAGCCAAGTAGGAAAGCTTTTATTAGGGGAAACAATCGATATCAACCCAAGCTATATATGGCGTGTTCACCAAGCGGATAATTATTTTAATTTTGACAGGTTAATAAAATAATAACTGTTGAAAAAGCAACCTTTTTGCATTGTATACATTACCTACGTTATTGGTTATTAGTATTTCTGCGCAAGCAGCCTGTTTCTCCATATGCGTTCCTAATCTTCTTTTTTAATTTTTATTCTTTTTCAATTATATGTTAATATTTTGTTATTAATTAATACATGTTATTAATATTTATTGTTGTTTTGTACGGACAGTATTTTTTTAAAAGAAAATTGGTCACTGGTTAGAATCGAACTCAAGACCCCGCACATGCAAGTCCAGATACATATCCACTGCAACAAGACAACTATGTTGAAAACACTGCAGCTTGCTAAGGCTTTTAAAAATAAAGAATCGCTGTAGTCGCTTCGTTTTGTTTACATTACAGTCGGTCATGTTTTGTTTCAAGATAAGTTTGGCTATCCGTATTATAAACAATCAAAAACCGTCTAGTGTTTTGTCGACAAATAATAAAGGAGAAACAAAACAAATAAATAATACGTTTGTGTCCGTATCGGAATATTCGCCAATTGTCACTCACATTGGAAGGTCATTGTCACTCATTTCCCGTCTATTTTTAGATGTACTATTTCTGTAAGCAGGGGAAGTTCTCTGTCTGTATCCAAACTGCTGATATTAATGCTTTTTCGGTGTCAAATAACACAGCTTCAATGTGTAAGCTACCCGCATATAACATTACCCAATATGTACGTTGTGTCGTATTTACGGCAAATCCGACACAAAATCGAGCTCGTTGTTTTAGTAGTATAGATGAGAACAAAATATCGTTTTGTTTTCATCGGTTTTATGTGGCTAAATTTCAGTTTATGTGGCTATTTCGAACAAAAGAATAGCCACATCCACTCAATCCGTAATAACGTCCATCCGTCCGTCCGTCTGACTATTTTGTCGTATAGATGAAAAACGCCAAAGGTATTTATCCAAAATACATGAACCATTTTAGTCTATTTAAATTAAAGTGGCTTTGTGTGTGGTTAAAAATAGTGACCTGTAAAGCAAATTGTTTCTCTTGTCATGAAATAAATAAAGTTGATTATATATGAACTTTGTACCGTGTATACATTCAAAAGAATTTGTTTAACCAAAAGAAAAATCAAATGATGTGAAATTAAGTGCATGGGCCACACGATACGATTAATTATACCAGAAATATGGCTCGGGCTACAATAAATGATTATTAATACCGGGGCTATGACATGGGTCACAAGATACAATGCATAATACCAGGGCTATGACTTTGGGCATAAGATACGAATAATAATACATGTACCAAGGATATGACTTGGATCATAAGATTCAATAAATAATACCAGGATAAATAAAAACAAGGCTATGGAATGAGTAATAAAACATGACCAATAATACAAGAGCTATAACTCAGATCATATGATACTATCAATAAACGAAAGCTTAAATCATAAAACGCGATAAATAGTACCAGCGCTTTGGCTCGGGAACTTCACAACAGCAGCTGTTTAGTGCTCGTGTGGCGGCCGTTTCATTTCAGTGTTGTTGTTTTTTTCTGATCCTTCGGGATCACCATTTTCAGTGGTTAAGTGTGAAAATTGAATACCGCTTAAGCCAGTGCTAGGGGCATGAGTAGTGTTGCATTTTCATTTACTACCCAATGTACTATGAACATATTCAATAAAACCGAGTCTGCAATTTTCTCTTTTCGCATTATTGTTTTGCTTTCGAAGGGTCTCCCGCTTTCAGAATTTATAAGACACGATTAATAATATCGGGACATAGTACATCGGTAATCAGATGAGATCGATAATATCAGGGATAAACGCTTGGCACACTACATGCTTGGTGGTCGACCCCTTTACAGTTGGTCATTATGCTTTCCTCTTTGCTTGTGCGACGACGGAAAAGACTTAATACTCTATAAAGATTTCCTCTTAAACCCGTTTACGGAGGGAAGAAATTAGATATTTGTATTTTGCCAGTTCTGTCGTACCCCACATGACTTCTCCACAGTGACTCTGACCTGAATAGTCATCGAGTACATGTCTACGATGTCAAGTTTATTCTTTTTCAAACAAAACAGTTGTACATATTTAGTATCTACTAGTATTTTATATCTTCTTGCGATTTATTGTTTATAAAATGTCAATGTAGAAATGTTTCATATATTTGTCCCGTACTTTTAAATTATGACGTCATTTATATGATGACGTCGCTTGTTTACCTCTAGCGTTTATTTAAGAAATAATACATTCATACCAGTGTTTTATCGTGCAATCGAACACTGGTAGGAGTTGAGATGCGTAGTAATTATAAGCATCTCAACGACTACCCGTGTTCGATTGCACGATAAAACATTGCTATAAATTTATTATCTCGATTCTAACACTTCTATTTAACTATAATTTGCACCGTCACAACGGCACTACGTTTCTTGTCGTAAGAATTTTCGAAGCCATATTACGTCACGTTAAGCCGTTACAGCGCGTGCGGTGTTTTATTGAGAATTCAAACATAGATACGTCCCTTCTTTGTTTATGTAGCTGTGTGCGCGAGGTTAGAATTTAAAATAATTTCATTTTGGCAGACATCGTTATTCATGTTGTGAAGTTGTCTGGAGGGGGGATTTTATTTACATTTTGACTTTGGTGAAAGTGGGATAAGGGAGAGGTTGGGTACCCGTAAACCAGGTTTAAGCCCCCAGTAGCTGATTTTGGTTACTGACCGTGCCAAGGCGGTACTCCTGCTCTCAGCCTATGGTCAACTTTGTTGTTTAATATGCTTAATGTTTAATTGTTTTCGTCTTGATATGCGTCCTGTTATGTTTTGTCTTGTGGTTATACCGTTTCTTGTTTGGTGGTGTTTGGTGAGGTGTCATTTCGTATGTGGCTCTCCCTGTTTGACTATTTTTCCATATATCATAAGATACAATAAACAATAAAAGGACTATGACTCGGGTCCAAAGATGCTATCAGTAATACATACCAGATTATGACTTAAGTTACTGTCAATAAAATCAGGCTATGGTTTGGGTAAAAGATACGATCAGTAATACCCGGCTGTGGCTTGAGTCATACAATACGAGCAGTACTAGCAGGCTGTGGCTTTAGTTATAAGTTACAATCAATAATATCAGGCTATGGCTAGGGTCATAAGTTACAATCAGTACTACCAGAGCTAAACGCCTCGTTATAAAATATAATACAAAGCTTTGGCTTGAAATATAAGACAGTCAAAACTACCAGGGCTAAGGGCTTGAACCATAATATTCAATCAATAATTTAATACCAGTGTTAATCGCTCTAGGGTCATCAAATACAATCAATATAAACAGAGATCTGCATGAAGCCATAAGATACGATCAATGATACCAGAGCTAATCACTAATGCAAGGGTTTTGATTGGGTCGTAGGATATAGTTAATCTGTTGCCATATAGCATTATATAAATTAATGGCAGCCACATCCATTCCTCGCATTATACTTTTTGTTCATATATGACATCAACACATTTATATCGTAATCAACAATTTTTGCAGCAATTTATTTTGACGTCAAAGTACGCATGTCCAATACAACCGGAACCTGCAAGGAAAACCTGCGAAAAAATTGACGAATGCAAGTGTCGGTTTAGCGATGGAAGTGGGACGGTTGATCTGAGCACGATTGGGAGACAGGGCGGTACACCTCTGTATGTACATACATGGACAACAACATAGATTTCTTTACCACTATCCTGTTGTAAAAATCGATCTCTGTTCAAACTCTGAGATGCTGCGGCTGCTACGTGCCTCTGTTTTATTTAGACTTTCCGATTGTCAAATAGCTTAGATCACGATCAAATAACCGGTTACTCGGCTTATTGCTTATTGAACGTCTATGCTGTTCATCGTAATGAATGTGCATTTTAGAAGTACTAACATCATGAACGATTTCGGTAGTAAGTTCTGTGCAGCTTTTTGCGCAGAATACTCTCTACAAAGGAAACAAGCGTACCGGTATTCTGGATAACGCAATTTTCGGACAACTGATTTCGGCCAGCATTTATAAACATTTAATCATGTCTCAATGTAATCGGCTGATGTCCGTCGTTTGTCGGCGTGCGTCGTCCGTTGTCGCTAGTCAACAATTTGAACCTTTAAAAATCTTCTCTTCTGAATCTACAGGTTTCTCAGCTTTCAAATTTGGTACATAACATCATCCATAGGTCCTCTACAAAGGATATACAAATTATGCCCCTGGGGTCAAAATTGGCCCCACCCAGGGGTGCCTTGTTTTCTATAGAAACACATAGTAAATCTTTGAAAATCTTTGAAAATCTTCTCCTCTGAAACTGGAAGGTTCTCAGCTTTCATATAGCATCATGTTGAGGTCGTCTAAAAAAGTTACATAAATTATGCCCCTGGGGTTAAAATTAGGCCCGTTCCAGGGGTGGCCAGTTTTCAATAGAAACATATAGCGAAAACTTTGAAAATCTTCTCTGAAAATGGAAGGTTCTCAGCTTTAACATTTGGCATATAGTATCATTTTCAGGTCCTCTACACAAGTTATATAAATTATGCCCAAGGGGATCAAAATCGGCCCGCCCCAGGGGTGACCAATTTCTATAGAAACATTTGAAAATTTCCTCCTCTAATTGTCCGGTGAGCGATATCAGGGTCATCATGGTCATCTTGTTTTAGATATTGTCACTGTTTCAGCTGTTTTTGGTAGGGGTTACCTAATGCTTATTCCCATCGAATTATTCTGAAATCAGACCATTGATATTGGAGAAGAGGAGATTTTGCGATGTTTTCTATATCTATAAGTAAAACAGGTCTGCCCCCGAGCAGCCATGTTGTTTTAGATGGTTTTGATTATTTTGGTAGATAGTCACCTAATGATTACTCCCATCAAATTATTTTTAAAGCTGACCATCGGTTTTGATTTGGAGAAGAGATTTATAGATTTGACTTTTGGTTGCCATGGCAAGCCGAGTTCTACATGGATCCAACCCATTTTAGCTATTTTGGTAGGGAGTTACCTAATGATTACTCTCACTAAATTATTCTGAAATCAGACCATTAGTTTTGGAGAAAAGATTTGAAGATTTTGCTATGTTATCTATGTATACATATGTATGAGGAAAATAGGCCCCGCACCATAGCGGCCATGTTGTTTTAGATATTGTCACGGTTTTAGCTATTTCAGTAAACAGTCACCTAATGATTATTTCCATAGAATTTTTTTTAAATCTGACCATTGGTTTTAGAGAAGAAGAAATTTAAAGATTTGTCTTTTGGTTGCCATGGCAACCAGATTTCTACATGGAGCCGAACCATTTTAGCTATTTTGACAGAGGATCACCCAATGACCATCCTTGGAAAGTTTCATTACATTTGACCTTATAATGTTAGAGGAGATGTCGTTTAAATTAAAAAGTTGACGACAGACGATGCCGGACGACGGACACAGGGTGATCCAAATAGCTCATTTTGGCACTTAGTGCCAGGTGAGCAAAAAACGAAGTCTGTAACCCACATATTTCTTTTTTGTTTCATGTTAAGGATACTATAATGCACAAAATGTGAAATTTTGACAAAAATTCTTGGATAAGTTTCTTAGAAATTTAAGAAAATATCACTGATGTCATAATTTTTGTACTGTCACATATGTAAAAGACAGTAAACACCCTTATGTTGATTTCATGCTAATTACTCAAAATTAAAGTCTGTAACCCCCTTTTTTCGATTTTTATTTGAATTCAGCATACTTTGGGCAACAACATATAAAAAATTTAAAAAAAATCTTGGAAGGAAACAAATTGTAGAAATCGTCCTTAATTAACTGAACTTTGACATTTGAACACAGGAAATATTGACCAAAGCAGACACTGCAGAATCATATTATTCCATAAGCAAACAGAGTATACCTTGATCAGACTGCTCCCATATGAGTCGTATGGTCTGGGTATTGTATGTTTTCAAATGCGTTAGTACATGTATTTCATTAGTGAACACATTTTCAGAGTACAGAACATGTCTTCCTACGACGATTACCTCTATTCATATAACCCATGCTATCCCTTCACAGAAGGAAACTGTGTCAACAGCGCGGTAAGTGTGTTCTGTTCTGTGTTCTTTACTCATTCGGAACCTCTCTGCTATATTCACCAAAATAGACATTTTCCCGATATCACCATTTTACCCGTTGAATACTAATGAAAGTGTTATTCGGTATTCACTATCACAAAGAAACCGTATATTTAGATCTACTTTATTACATAAGCAAACAGAGCAGACCCTGATAAGACGGCATATCTTTAGCATTAACCCTAACCCATACAGAATAGTAACACCATGATTGTCTATTTGCTGATTTTTTAAAATTGATATACAGTAAAACACCTCTATAACGGCCACTAATTTACATCAATTATTTTGTGTTAAAGGCAGGTGGGTGCTTAAAGCAAGATGAAAGTAAAACAGAACACTCCTATATGAGCGTTCTGTTTTACTTTCACCTTGCTTTAACCCTTTCCCTCATATAAACGTGTTTTCACGCATTTGCAAACATGGTAGACCCAGATCAGACGGCTCCTAGAAGAGCCGTCTGATCAGGGTCTACTCCGTTTGCTAATAGAATTTGAAAGATCTGTGGCTTCACTTTCTAAAATGGCTATAATGTACATCCTTCCATATTTCATTATAACCATGAATATCCAGTAGGTATTGAAATTTGGACTAAAGATAGAACAGGGAAAGGGTTAAGCACCCACCTGCCCTAAATACCATCTAATTAACACAATTTAGCGGCCGTTATAGAGAGGTTTTACTGTATTGGCATAGAATCGGCAGACACAGAGCTACACAAGCAAGCAGAGCAAATCCTGATCGGACGGCCCCTACATAAATCGTTTGATCATGGTCTACTCTGCTTACACAGGCATCAAAGGGCTCCTCTATCAGATATAGGGTGTAACCAATTTGTACCCAGTGTATCGTAATAGGGGTATATGAAAATAATGTTCATCTATATTGGAAGGAATCTGTATTAGCACTCTGGTCAGGGTTTGCACTGTTTGCTTCTCACACAGAATAATTGAATGAAATCTACCTTTAAGTATTAACCTTTAGCCTGTTGCGGGCGGGTAAGTTATTACCTTTGCAAACAGTTTGGATCCAGATGAGACGCTGAGTAAGTCGGTGTCTCATCAGGATCCAAACTGTTTGACACCCTGATTGCATTTTTGTAGACACGTTAATTATAGCTTGAATTTTGAAAATGTAGTAGGTGAAAAATTCTGCAAAAATAATTTGCTCAGCAGGTTAAAGGTTATGGGAGTTAGATTCGATCAACATCATTATTTTGTCATGTCCACTTAGATATGACGTAATGAATTATGCAAAGAGCATCTCATCAGAATCCAAACTGTTTGACACACACATACTGTGTTGTGAAAGGAAATGGAAGAAAAAATGTACTTTTAGAAATGTAGCAGACGACAATGTTAGCAAATAAACCATTCAGTGTTAACCCTTTCCCGCGTGAATATTTATATACCAATGTATCCCGTCATAAATATTCACTAACCGTCGCATAAATAAGTCTTGGATATGAAAGAACCCGTAGAATGAGTTCTATAAAATCCCATGATCATATAGCAGACCTTGATAAGACGGCTCCTGTCAGAGCTTTCCGATCTCGTTCTACTCAGTCTGCAAAATGGTAACAGGGAATATCTAGATGGAGTAAAGGACTAAATCATAAGCGATCTTAACCTATTCCCTCATATTGACGCATTTTGACGCCTCTGCAAAGGTCACCTGTTGAAACCATTGTGATAAATAGAGCATTTGCTCCTATAGGAGCAAATGCTCTGTTTATTACAATGGTTTCAAACTACATAATTCTAAAATTGTCCTTTTCTCTAGTTAATGCTCATTTTCGGTAGATTTATTCAAAGTGGTTGGATCTAAAAATAGCCTATGAGGTAATGGATTCAAAACAGTTGCCAGCTTAATGTTTGATGAAAGGCATGCAGGAAGTTTCATATAGGAGTTTTCTTCATGACGTTTATCCTGCATTAAATAATCACCTGTCTAAAAGTATCTAAATTCTTCTTTTCCAATACTTCGGTTAAGAGAGGTTTTACTGTCTATCGATCTCAGGCATGCCAATATGATCCAGGACATGGCTTGTACTATGGTCTTGGGGACGCTTCTTCAGCCGACTTCTCGTTCGATGGCCAAAACGTGAATGTTACCTACAGTCACACTAGCGACGCCAATAAAACACGGTAAAGTTTCATTTACCTTTTCAACGCTGAATATTCATAGCGAAATAACCCATCAATGGTTAGCTATAAAGTCAACTTAGTATGGAAGGCTTAGTATTGACGCAAGGTATTCGTGCAAAATACATGTAACAAATAGAAGGTTCTGTAGCAAAAATACGAAATATACAAAACATATAAAACAATAAGAATAATCATCATCTAACAGTAATTTCATTACACCCAAACCCCGATAGTACGAACATTTACCACGATATTTCGAACACTAACCTCGATAGCTCGAACATCTTCCACGATATTTCGAACACTAACCCTGATAGTTCGAACACTAAAACAATTATCATTATCGGTCTTTCATACAGGTTGTCACAGGGGGCCATTTCGTGGGTCTAGATGGTCTAAAAAGTCGAAAAAAAAATTGATTGGGTCGATTTAGTGTTATATTACATGTATATACAAGGGGTCTAACTACCCATTCGCAAATTTCACGACCGATTCTAAACAACGCCCGGTTTTGGGCTACCAAGATGAAATAACCACTAATGTTTGGTACGAACGTGAAGCTAGGACCTTGTACTTTTCAAATAATATAACTTTTGATACATTTCGACAAAGCCGTAGCCAGTGCCGACGTGAAATTCCTACAAAATACGCTGAATTTTCTTACTCGGACGACAAGTCGCAACATCGATTGTAGCCCCCCCCCCCCCCTTGTTAAACGGCCATAATCGCGATGCATCGGGACAAAACGATTGTGTAATCAATACATATGACAAAAAGCTATCGTTTACCTCTCAAGCTCTCTGCAGACACTGATGCAGAACCGAATTTTCGTGCAATTAGCAGTTTTAAATCTCTGTCAGGCTACTACGAGTCACGTGACCCGCTTCCTTCACAATAACAACATCCGCGTGTCTGTTATCTTGCTTGCCTATAGACGATTCCCGATTTTTTTACCTGATTATCTCCCCTGACTACTCTCCGCCATTACTGGACTGAACATATTAGTCAGATTTACCTCATCTCTGAAGGATTCAAAACTATTTTAACTGCATGCGATAAAAATGCCTACCCAAATTGAACAAAAGTGTGTCCCTGTTTTATGCCGGTCAAGGTACATTACATGCCGGCGATAGAAAAACGAAGAGCCTGGTTAAAAGCCTTGAATCAAAGACCTGTGATAACACAGATAAGAAACTTAGACAAATCTCACCAAGTCTCACGGCAAATTTACCAAATCACGCAAAGTCACGTTTGCAAATATCTCTAGTTGTAAGAAAGGCTCAGAAAATATAAGCATATCATTGTGTAGAACAATTATTCAGCTACAATATGGTACCTTAATCGTTAAATCGGTCCACAAACAAAACAGTTTTGTGCAAAGACCCAACCCACCTGTCTGAATTGCAATCTACTTATTTTGGTGAAAATTACCTTAGTTTGCAATTAAAAATCAAGATTTCTAAAGATTTGCATACTTTCTTCAAAACAATATGATATATTTTAATTGGAAAATGATTATAAATACTATTAATACAATTTTTATCACAGGTAAAACTTTTGTTTTTCAGTAGTTTATAAAATATAAGAGTTTGCCACGTGCTGAAATAAGGTATGATTTTGGCGTGTACAAAATCAAACAAAGTCACGTTTGCAAATATCTCGGATGGTAAGAAAAACTCGGGAAATATAAGCATATCATTGTGTAGTGCAATTATAAAGCTACAATATGATACCTGGATTGTTAAAACCTGTTCACAAACAAAAAAGTTTTATGCAAAGACCAAAACCACCTATCAGAATAAAGTTCTCCTAGTGTTATACAGTAGTTTCTTATCTATGTGTTATAGGTATTTGTTTGAATTGAAAAGACTTCAGTCCATCTTCACGAACTGTCGTAATTTATTTAGCGTTAGCGAGAACGCAGGGCACCATACCTCGGTCAATCGGGTGCCTTGTTACTGGCTAAGTAGAAACTAGGTCAAGTTGTTGCGACTTGTCGTCCGAGTAAGAAATATCAGAATATTTTGTAGGAATTTCACGTCGGCACTGGCTACGGCTTAGTTGGAATGTATCAAAAGTTATATTATTTGAAAAGTACAAGGTCCCAGCTTCATGTTCGTACCAAACATTAGTGGTTATTTTATCTTGGTAGCCCAAAACCGGGCGTTATTTAGAATCGGTCGTGAAATTTGCGAATGGGTAGTTAGACCCCTTGTATATAATATAACACTAAATCGACCCAATCATTTTGTTTTGACTTTTTAGACCATCTAGACCCGCGAAATGGTCCCCTGTGCAGGTTGTAGTTTAATGCAGGTTGAAGGTCATACTGAAAACCACTCAAGGAACTTTCTGTGTGACTTTCACCCTGCATTAAGCAGCCACCTGCCTAAAAGACATAAATTCTTCATTACTAAAATTTCGAAGAATCGAGTTTTTCTTGAACTTTGATAATTTCAGGACGACCAGTGTTGTGCTCGTTTGTGACCTCAGTGTAGAGACACCAAATGTCACATTTTACGGAGAAGTCAGTTTGAGATATTATGTAAGTTATCATCCTGGATTTTCTTCAATACATTTGGGGAGTGGGGATGGGTGTTAGACTGTGTTCGTCCGGTGGTCATTAACCCTATTTCTGTTCAATATTTAAATAAAAATATTGCCATCATGAATATTTATTAGCTGATTTTTTTTATAATTTGATATGTACTCAGGATAGTTTAGTATCAATAGAAACTGTAGAGTCAGATCTATTATAATTCAATAAGTAAATAATAACAGATCGGGCCCTGGTCAGACGACTCCTACAGGAGCCATCTGATCTGGGTCTACGTTGTTTTCAAAGGCGTAAAAAGGCGTTCATACGAAGGAAAGAGTTAAATCAACCAGTTCGTCTGTGTGTTTGTCTAACACTTTTGGTCAGTATAACGCCCATAGTATTTGACTATGATATTCATACGATCAGTAATAGCAGGTCATTGTTTGGGTCATACAATATGATCAGTAATAGCAGGTCATGGTTTGGGTCATACAATATGACCTGTAATAGCAGACCATATATTACAATCAACAGTGTCAGGTTATGGCTTTAGTCATAAAGTACGACCAAGAGTGTTAATTTTGGTAATAAGATATAAAAGTAGATCATCTACTACCATAAACTATTATATAATCTTTGCAGCACATAGAGTCAGTCCTCGTATGATACTTTTTCATATATAATTATTAACATCAACACATGTGTATACTAATCAACATTTTTGCAGCAATTTGTATTGACCTCAAAGTACGCATGCCCAAATCAACCGGAACCTGCAAAGAAAACCTGCGAAAAAATTGACGAATGCAAATGTAAGTTCAGCGATGGAAGTGGGACGGTTGATCTGAGTACGATTGGG
Organism: Azorinus chamasolen; assembly: GCA_963576725.1. NCBI lineage: Eukaryota > Metazoa > Mollusca > Bivalvia > Cardiida > Solecurtidae > Azorinus > Azorinus chamasolen. The sequence continues at coordinate 27,626,927 of OY755248.1, forward strand.
AGACAGGACGGTGCACCTCTGTACGTACAGACACGGAGAACAAAATAGATTTCTTAACCCTTTCTTCCATGAATACGCCTTTTTACGCAACTATAATAACAACCTCTTGAAACCATTGTGATAAATAGAGCATTTGCTCCAATAGGAGCAAATGCTCTATTTATCACAATGGTTTCAAACTACAAAATTCTAAAATGTTCTTTTTCTCTAATTAATGCTCCTTTTGGGTAGATTCATTCAAAGAGGTTGGGTCTAAAAATAGCATATGGAGGAAAGGGTTAACCAATATCCAGTTGTAAAACTCGATCTCTGTTCAAACTCTGATATGCAGCCACTGTTACTTACCTCTGTTTGTTCAGACTTGCCGGCTGTCAAACAGCTTAGACACAAACAAAAAAAACAGGTATCTACAGCTTGGTAAGGCACAATGAACTTCTATATTGTGCATCTTTACGAATGTCCATTTTAAGAAATAATGGCACCATGAATATTAATTAACTGTTTTTTTTTTTTTTTTTTTTTTTTTTTTTAAAGACACATTTGAACACAGAAAAAAATTGCACATTGCAGATACATGTACTGCAGAATCAGGTATATGTTATCCCATAAGCAAACAGAGCATACCCTGATCAAACTGCCCCCCCCCCCCCCACACTGTCTGGTCTGGGTCTTCCGTGTTTGCTAAAGCATAATACGCGTCTGTGAGGAGTAGATACCACTGAAATGCTTATAACTGCATTATTAAACCTCTAGCATGATGTCGGGAGAAAAGTCACCCACTCGATCAGTTTTCACATTTTAAACGTTAGCCCCCATATCCCGTGTCTCTGTTAACTACATGTATATACTTCATGAATGTTCATTTAAAATATATTCATATCATGAATACCAATTACATGAGCACATGTAATTTTGTGTAGTATGGTAAAAGCTGTAAATTTAGATCTATATTATTTCAGAATCAAACAGAGCAGACCCTGGTCAGACGGCTCCTATAGGAGCCGTCTAATCTGGGTCTCCTCTGTTTGCAAAGGCGTTTATATGATGTAAAGGATGTAAACAACAATGAGAGTGTCTAAATAATTTAGCCCTGACGAGTTACTAGACGTCTAATCTGGATCCACAATGTGTTTGCAAAGTATAAACGTTAATATTGCATTTCTGTTTTGGAATTATTCTAGCTTTTTTTTTTATAAACAATGTCCAGCATTTCATTTCAGATACCTTTAATTTCTGACGATGCCTTAATTTCTGATGCCTTTAATTTCCGAGAGTGCCTTTAATTTTTGACAATGCCTGATATTGCCTTTTATTTCTGGTGCCTTTGATTTCTGACGGTGTGTTTAATTGCTGTTGCCTTTAATTTCTGACGATGCCTTTAACGATACCTATAATCTGTGACGTTAGATTCAAAGACGTTGCTGCTCCTGATGGGAACCTGTATTCCTACAATCCCTGCTACCCTTTCACCGAGGACAGATGTGACGACATAGCTGTAAGTGTATCGTGTTTTAATCATGCAAATTAGCCCGTCTGCTAAGAATATTGTCTGCTTCATATAAGTCCCTACAATGAACGCATATTTTCAACAATATCATAAAACTTGGTAGTTGTTCTGTTCAATCATTAGTATGAAGTTGTAAAGTTGGAACTTATCGAAAAATGCCCCTGTGATACAAAATAAACCGTTTTCTTCAATACTTTTAACTTTGGTTTTTCAACAAAATGTTATCAGCCTTGGTCGAACAGTTATTTAGTTAATGAAACTAAAACACGAGCCGAATAAATACTTATACATTGCCGAATAACATATCAAACACATAAACGTTTAGTCTTCTTCGGTGTTTATTTGACAGGTTTTCTTGTGATATACTTCTTTTTAGTATATTTATAAACAAATGATGTATGTAATTGTTAGGCATTTTTAAAACACGTTGCAAGTAGAGACTACCACTTTAGAGTGGTATATTCTTAAAATGTTATACAAAAATGTAATCAAGAGTGTCACACATTTTTGTTCCTGATGATATTCCAAGCCATTCAAGACTCTCTGCAAATATAATCACAAATTCGTCCATGACAGCGAAATAGACCCTCGCACACGTCATAGTCTAAAAGAATGTGTTCATATTGTCCAGCCAACAATTTTGATGAGATGCCGAATGACGTTTTAAAGATATGTTCATAGTGTATTACAGTTTGGATCTTGAAGAGAATTCGGCGCTACTTGGTGTCTCATGTAGATGTTAACTGTTTGCAAATGTCAACGATTCGCCGGTTAACCCTGATGTTGACTCTTTAAGACTTGACCTGCTTTCGCAAATAGTTTCTATCAAAATGAGACACCGTGCAACTCAACACATGATTAAAATGTAACCTTTTGCTTCTCGGCCAGTATGGTTTTTAAAAACAAAACTCCAGTAGACTTGAGACACATCTGTGATAATCTTAGCAAACAGTTTGATTCGTCCGATGAGTAGATAGTGGAAGGTCGTAGGTGTCCAACAATGGTTTCACCAATGCTGCAAAATCGTAGGTTATTACTGACTATTCGATGAGGACATTTCACCAATCGGAGCTCTTCGCCTCTTATCCGAGTCTGTCGGGGTGATCCAACATGTTACGTGCATCTCAACGCCTATTTTGCTCTATGCTCATTTAAATTGTGACAGTTTGTGAAGAACTGTTCATTGTATCATAAGCTCGGGAACGTAAAGAGCAATGGGGTTTCCACATCTGTATTCCCGTTACTCTTGCATCACACCTATTAATTTGCGATTATTAGTTAATTCCAGTTGTGTCAGTTCGTGGACGAACTAATCCATATATTACATTCTATATTATGTATAGGTTAGAGCATTTTTTTTATTTCATTCTACGGAATACAGAACTCAAATGAACTATACAGTATTCTATAGTATGAAACAAACATGCTGTGAGCTATTTAGCACAATGCTCTACCGTCGCCGTCGATTTTCCCGCCTAACGTATTGTAGAGTTTCAAAGCAAAACCATACTGATTGGTTGAAGCGATCAGGTAAATGAAACGAACAAGGTTTGTCAGCTTTGCCTCATTCATCATTGAAACATAGCGGTGGAAATAGTAAATTTCGACGTATTGTTCGAAGGCGCTGAGGAAATCTTCAATACAGACGATTTGGACGATCATAATATTCCAACTCAAACGCTCTTCTTCAAGCGCGAGGAAACTTCCACCTCACGTTTTCCAAAACCGGTATCAGATACGGAATTAACAAGGTGCATAAGTGATCGTGTGCCGCGCAAAGTATAAAGGGGTCATTTCACCGAGAAATCTTCCCGGAAGACTGAGCTGCGATCTCAGAGCGTGGCTTGATCGCCGCAGGTCGCACGTAGTCGACAGTTGACCGAGGGTTGGTCGTGCCTTGGTCTCCCGTGGTCGCACATGGTCGAGGATTGGTCTCCCGGAAAAACAGATCGTAGCTCGGTTTTTTGACATGTCAAAAAACCGAGCCTCGACCTAAAAGTCGCACGGAGAGCGTCGAAAGAGCGAACAAGATCGAGGAAAGAACGCATTGGTCGCGGGACGATCGAAACTAGAGCGGGGATGAGCTAGGCTCAGTCTTCTCGAGCGAGAATTGGTCGCGCGAATGGTCGTGCTGCTCGACCCCTGCTCGATCCCCGCTCGATCCGTGCGATCTATCTTCGCTCTTTTGCGATTAAGCCTCGCTCCGCGAGACCTGTCCCAGACCTTCCCTAGACCCGTACGTTCCATATTATTTCCATTGGCGGCCTCTGTGCACTTAAGCTTCAACCAAATAAGATCGACCCTCGCTTAACTTGCGGTTCTATAGATCTTCTATAGTTAGTATCCATCTTTGCAATTCTAGGCCCCACCCTGGCCAAAAGTACGTCAAACATCTCCGGGGCATACGGAGATAGGTCCGGTAGGTAGCTTCATCTCCCAGCCTCAGTTCTGTCATGAGGGAGGTGTACTGACCATAATGTTCCCTCTGGTGTTCACGAGGCTCCTTTTCAGCATGGTTAGCATGGCCAGGGAGTCTTGCTGCAATTTCAGGGTATGGTGCTGTAATACATGTACAAATGTACACTAGCATGATGCAGAGCGATTGGGTCCATGTTATCCCTTCGGAGACTGGTCAAAAACTGATGGTCGGCCAACGATCGCCGGGTATTGTTTAACGATCGCAGTGAGTCGCGCACAAATCCGTGCAACCAAAACCAATGTGCGCGTAGCTCGGGCGAGACTCTGTCGAGAAAAGATCGAGAATTGGTCGTCTGAGCGAAGCTAGAACGTTCGAGATCGCATCTAAATCGTATTGATCGAGGGTACATTGCAACTCGTACGTAGCTAGATCGGTCGGGAACGAGTCTTGGTCGGTCGAGGTCGCGCGCTTGCGAAGATAGATCGCCGAGTGATCGAGGCAATGTCGCAGATTGGTCGAACAGAACGAACCTTGGTCGTGTCAAGATCGTTTCAGATCGAGTGGATAGACGTAGGTAGAGCGTATACAGAGCGTGTGTAGAGCGTATAGGACGTATATAGAGCGTACACATCGAAGGTCAAACGAGCTAACATCGAACATAGAGCGTGCACAGAAAATAATGGGGCAGGTCGCACGATTTTTGCCCGCGACCATGGGAAAACCGAGCTGCGATTAAGGTCGCGCGTGGTCGCGTGCGACTTTTCCAGGTCGTACTCGGTGAAATGGCCCCATCACAGGCAAGTTCGTGGAGCATGCGAATTTATAGAGTGGGCCGAGTACGGGAACATTCATTGGAGACACTTTTATCTGGAAAATGTGTGTAAATTGTGTTTAGTAATTCGTTTAGAAGAGTGCTACTGTATTTGCACTGTTTCATAGTGAATTTCGACGTATTGTTCAGTTGATTAAAAACTTTGCATTGTTTAATCTTACAAAATGAATAATGTTAAGGATAAACTTCTCTAAAGCAGCAGATCCTTTCGAGCTAATTATCTTTTAATATAGTCGTTTCAAAAAGAGTTTTACTATTAAAACAAATAAAATTGTATATTTAGTAATTCGTTTAGAAGGGTGCTACTGTATTTGCACTGTTTTCATAGTATGCCCTTTCTTTTATATTCACTGATAAGTTGAAGTTGCCATTCACAGCTGTCATTTATCGATGAAATAGACAGACATTTACGAAATATAGTATTGAAGCCAACGCCTGAAATATCGCAACCTTATTGGTTATTATAGCACATGCTCTACAGTGCTGTGCTGTGCTATTAACCAATAACGTTGCGAGATTTCAGGGCGTTGGCTTCAATACTATGTTGCGTAAACTCTGTCTGTTTCATCGACAAATGACAGCTGTGAATGGCAACTGTCAATTTATCGGTGAAAAAAAATAAAACAAGAGCGCCGCAAGACGGGGCAATATACGCCCGAAGGCTGTTCTATAAAATTATGTTGAAAAATAAAGGAGGAGTTAGTTGCACAAGAAATTGCTACCCGAAACTATCAAAGGGCAATAACTCCAGAATGAAAAATGATATGAGAGTTATCTCACTGATATGCACAACTACACATCAGTATCTATCATTCCTGAAAGTTTGAAGAAATTATGTTGAAAAATAAAGGAGGAGTTAGTTGCACAAGAAATTGCTACCCGAAACTATCAAAGGGCAATAACTCCAGAATGAAAAATGATATGAGAGTTATCTCACTGATATGCACAACTACACATCAGTATCTATCATTCCTGAAAGTTTGAAGAAATTATGTTGAAAAATAAAGGAGGAGTTAGTTGCACAAGAAATTGCTACTCGAAACTATCAAAGGGCAATAACTCCAGAATGAAAAATGATATGAGAGTTATCTCACTGATATGCACAACTACACATCAGTATCTATCATTCCTGAAAGTTTGAAGAAATTATGTTGAAAAATAAAGGAGGAGTTAGTTGCACAAGAAAATGCTACCCGAAACTATCAAAGGGCAATAACTCCAGAATGAAAAATGATATGAGAGTTATCTCACTGATATGCACAACTACACATCAGTATCTATCATTCCTGAAAGTTTGAAGAAATTATGTTGAAAAATAAAGGAGGAGTTAGTTGCACAAGAAATTGCTACCCGAAACTATCAAAGGGCAATAACTCCAGAATGAAAAATGATATGAGAGTTATCTCACTGATATGCACAACTACACATCAGTATCTATCATTCCTGAAAGTTTGAAGAAATTATGTTGAAAAATAAAGGAGGAGTTAGTTGCACAAGAAATTGCTACCCGAAACTATCAAAGGACAATAACTCCAGAATGAAAAATGATATGAGAGTTATCTCACTGATATGCACAACTACACATCAGTATCTATCATTCCTGAAAGTTTGAAGAAATTATGTTGAAAAATAAAGGAGGAGTTAGTTGCACAAGAAAATGCTACCCGAAACTATCAAAGGGCAATAACTCCAGAATGAAAAATGATATGAGAGTTATCTCACTGATATGCACAACTACACATCAGTATCTATCATTCCTGAAAGTTTGAAGAAATTATGTTGAAAAATAAAGGAGGAGTTAGTTGCACAAGAAATTGCTACCCGAAACTATCAAAGGGCAATAACTCCAGAATGAAAAATGATATGAGAGTTATCTCACTGATATGCACAACTACACATCAGTATCTATCATTCCTGAAAGTTTGAAGAAATTATGTTGAAAAATAAAGGAGGAGTTAGTTGCACAAGAAATTGCTAACGGACGGACGGACGAACAGACGGACAGACGGACAGACGGACGGACGGACGGACGGACGACATGCGCCATACCATAATACGTCCCTTCGGGCGTATAATAAAAAGGGCGGACTATGAAAACAGTGCAAATACAGTGGCACCTTTCCAAACGAATTTACTAAATACAATATTATTTGTTTGAATAGTAAAATTCTTTTTGAAACAATTATGCTAAAAAGATAATTTGCTCGAAAGGATCTGCTGCTTTAGAGCAGTTTATCCCCAATAGCATAATTTATTTTTAAGATTAAACAATACAAAACAGAACAATACGTCGAAATTCACTATAAAAGAGTACAAATACAGTTGCTCCCTTCTAAACGAATTACTATTAATACAATTTACACGTATTTCCAGATAAAACTGTCTCCAACTAAATGTTCCGGTACTAGGCCCGCTCTCGATAAAATCGCATGATCCACGACTTTGCTTGTGTTTTGTGCGGCATACGATCACTTATGCGCTTTGTTAATTCCGCATCTTATACCGGTTTTGAAAAACGTGAGGTGGAAGTTTCCTTGTGCTTGATAAAGATCGTCAACATCGTCTGTATTGAAGATTTCCTCAGCGCCTTCAAATAATACGTCGATATTCACTGTTTTGGCCTCCACGTTTCAACGAAGAATGAGACTCGCAACAAACATTGTTCGTTTGATTTATCGAAACATCAGTTCATTTACCTGATCGTATCGCGTCAACCAATCAGTATGGTTTGCTTTGGAACTTTGCAATATTTGGCGGGACCATTGACGGCGACGGTAGAGCATTGTGTCTCAGAGCATGTTTATTTCATACTACTGAATATAGTCCTCTCGGCGCGTCCCGCGTCTTGAGTACTATATTCCGTAGTATGAACTAACAATGCTCTAACCTATACATAGCACAGCGACGACGTAGAACATGTGTTAAAATAGTGTTAACCTCTAGAGCATGTGCTGAAATAGTGTTAACCTCTATTCGCAGTACTCTCCCAAGTTCCAACACACCGCCTAAATTGCCAACTATTCATTTCAGTTGTGTCAGTTCGAGGCGAACAATTCCTTGTATTACAAGCTTGGAGACGTGAGCAGCAATAAGTTCTATTATGACGGTCTCAACCTCTATTCCCGGTACACTTCCGTCACACAAAGCATCACACGGTAAAATAAATTACATTTGTACTTGTTTTCTGCCAAACCTTGGTGTTTAAATTTGTAATGGATACTTCAGTTTCATTTTAAATTGCCATAATTGGACCGCATATTGCCATACTTGGACCGCATATTGCCATACTTAAACTGCATATTGCCTGCCATACTTGCGCCAGGTATTGCCATACTCGGACCGCATATTGCGATTGTCTGTTTTGGTCTGTATCTTTCGTAGCCATATCAAACATGTCAACACATGAAACTCAAAATGGACCTTGCTTACCCCGAAAAATCTACATACATGTAAATTAAATTTGAAACTCCCCCTCCCCCTTCTGTGGTTTTCTGTCATCAGTTTTAAATCATACAACTAAACAAGGTCACGAACAGTGTTTATAGAAATGGCACTTTAGAAATATGTACTTTTCAAATAACAACATAACGTAAAAGATCCTAAATCGGTCACTTTGTTTTAGAGCCCGAGTGCCTAACTTGCGTTGTTTTTCTGAATACAAAGCTATTTGAAACTAGACGTCATTTTCGTAACGCTGTCGATAAAATGCGCCTGAAGAGACAACGAAGTAATACACACATTACATACATGTACGATGTGACATTGTAATGTGCGAACCTGTATACAGTAAAAGAAAACACTCCCATTTAAATCGACCACAAAAAGGTTTAATTCTCAGTCTTACAGGCAGATCAATGGCCAATGCAGGACGAGCCAATTACAGCGCAACCTAGATATTTCGAACTCGGATATTTCGAACTCGATATAACTCGAGTAAAAGTTCGGTCTTTCCAAAATTTATAATACAGAATTGGTCTTAACCCTTCGCTTGCTGAATTTTAAAATACATTTCTCCTTCTTTACCCATGCCCTGTTGTATATTTACATATATATTCACTGTGTACAAGTATTTCGCTGTGAAATTACTGCCGTGGAGTGCACTGGTTGCACAATGAACTTGTAAATAGTGCAGACCCTGATGAGACAGCTCCTACAGGAGCTGTCTCATCTGGGTCTTCACTATTTACAGGTAGGTATATTGACGTGATTAGCAAGCGAAGGGTTAAATGTATCACTACACATGCGACAACTTAATGAAGGTCGAAAGTAATGCAAAAAACTCCTACAGGAGCTTTCAGCATTACTTTAGACCTGCATTAAGCCGTGAACTTGGGAAATTGTCCTGATTAGAATTCGGATGACTTGAACGTCTGTTATCTCGAAGTACATTGTAATTTGTATAGCCCCTTAAAATTCGAGATATCGAAGCTCAACTGTATTTCTAATGTGGTCGATTTAGAGGGATTTACTGTATTTTTATGGTCACTTAGAGAGATGCCACTGTAATTTCAGCACGTCACTAGTAAGGTTCGTGTGCGATCCTTCCGCAACCCAACCTACAATAACAACCTTGGGGGAGGTGTACACGGCTGAATATGTGAGTAGTTTTCTATTGTGGGTTTTATGTGCGATCCTACCGCTTGTCAGCCGGCAATGATAGCTTTTGGGGAGAGGTATGATGTTGAATTATTATATATGAGTAGGAATCGACTGTTAGGGGTGTCCGGTCCTACAGTTAGCAACATCGACAATTGGAGCGTTTAGAGAGTATATGATCGCGTCGCTAGCCAACTTACATTAACCCATGTGCGCCCACGGTCCAAATATATGAGGCGTAGGCAAACAGTGCAGACTCTGATTAGACGCCGCATGATGCGGCATCTGATCAGTCTACACTGTTTGCTGATAGGAATTTCAATATAAAACAAAACGAAATTGAAAATTTAGGCCAGGCATCCCTTAGATAAAAAATGGACTTATCCAATATATAAACATGGAATAATCCACCGGAAGCAAATGGGTTAAGACTCTAGGGTATGCGTATGGTGCTGAATATGTGAGTAGTGTACTACTGTAAGGGTTTGTATGCCATCCTATCGTTAACCAACATACAATGAGACTTTGGGGAAGTGTATGGAACTGAATATGTGATTAAGGGTCTACTGTTTGGTTTGTGTACGTCCCTACTGTTAACCAAACCGATATTATTATTTTTTTTTTTTTAGGGGGGTGGGGGTGGGGGGTATGGTCCTGTCGCTAGCCAGTTGACAATGAGAGCTTTTGGGAAAGTGTATGAGACTGAATATATATATAGTTTTCAACTGCAAGTTTGTGTGCGACACCTACAGTGAGAGTTTGGGAAGGTGTATTAAGTTAAATGTGTGAGTAGTTTGTGTGCGACACATACAGTGAGAGTTTGGAAAGGTGTATGAAGTTAAATATGTGAGTAGTTTGTGTGCGACACATACAGTGAGAGTTTGGGAAGGTGTATGAAGTTAATATGTGAGTAGTTTTCTACTGTTTGGTCTGTGTACGATCCTTAGGTGGGGTGGGGGTGAGTAGTTCTCGATTGTTAGGTTTGTGTTCGAATTTGCCGCTAGACAGCAGACAGTGAGAGCTTTGCTATGTGTATGAAGCTATGTATATGAGTAGCTTTTCTACTGTTATCCTACCATTACCCAAACTATAATGGTAGTCTTGAGTGAAGTGTTTCAGACTCAATATGTAAGTAATTATCTACTGGGTCATTTAACCCTTTCCTCCATAAATACGCCTTTCTACGCCTCTGTAATAAATAGTCAATTCTTGAAACCATTGTGATAAATAGAGCATTATGCTCTATTTATCACAATGGTTTCAATACTACACATTTATAACATTTTTCTTTTCTCTAGCAAATCATCCTTTTTGGTAGATTTATACAAAGAGACTGTGTCTAAAAATAGCCTATGAGGGAATGGGTTAAAATGGCACAAGAGTACAGTAGAACCTGTCTTAAGCGGCCATCAAGTCTATTTTGTTGGTCTGTAAGGCATGTGGTAGCTTAATGCAGGTCAGAAGTAATGCAGAAAGTGCCTATAGTAATACAGAAAGCGCTTCATGCATTACTTTGCCTTGTATTAAGCAGCCACCTGCTTTCAAACCTCCTATTTTCAATAAATGAATAACCACCTAGGACAGGTTTTACTGTACACAAGAATGCTCAAGTTAACGGTGTAGCTATATTTGTTTAGACCTTATCTGTTACGTACTGACCTCATAGTGTCTTTAACCCTTCGCTTGCTATTCACGTCAATATACCTATCTGTAAATAGTGAAGACCCAGATGAGACAGCTCCTGCAGGAGCTGTCTCATCAGGGTCTGCACTATTTACAAGTTGATTGTGCAGCCAGTGCACTCCACAGCAGTGATTGCACAGCGAAATACGTGTACACAGTGAATATATATGTAATTATACAACAGGGCATGGGTAAAGAAGGAGAAATGTATTTTAAAATTCAGCAAGCGAAGGGTTAAGTGTTCTGTTAAAAGACCAGAAAAACAGCATCGATTTATATATAGACCGTAAAGTAGGTCTGTGATATTGTCCTACTTTATTGCACTATTGGTGCCTAAAACAGTCAATTTATGTGTGTAACCTTGTTTGAGACTGACAACTCCTTAAAACCAGTCACATTTTAACCCTTAGCTGTCTGAGAAAAGTTTCGCCATCTGAAAACTTAGTCAGTTTTCTTATTTAAAACATAAACTATCTTGTTTTTATGCAAGCATGCAATCCGGGTGTGACACACATTTGGATCTGATGAGATGCCGAGTTACTCGTTGCCTCTTCTGGATCTGAACTATATGCAAAGGGCTGCGTTCGTCAGAGCTCCAGATAAGATGTGTAAATTAAAACATTTTCAAGGATAACTCCTTTATTTCTCCACCAAACCCTATACTGTGATGACTCTTTAGACTCGTTTCTTCAATCTGATCAATCAAAAGCTTGAGAACGAAACTCAGACTCAACTAAAAGCTTTATAAGCATGGACCCTGATGAGATGCCGAATTACTCGTTGCCTCTTCTGGATCAAAACTATCTGCAAAGGGTTGTTCAAGGATAACTCCTTTATTTCTCCACCAAACCCTATACTGTGATGACTCTTTAGACTCGTTTCTTCAAGACGTTTCTAAGGAGTAATCACAGTATAGTGTTTGGTGGAGAAATGACGAATTTAGTATTTGGGTACGCACCCTTATCTGTAGATCTGGCTCGTAGTATTGTAAAGTTAAACCTTTACTCCATTAATATGCATGTAAGAAATAATTATATTATGATTATTAATTAAGATTAAATTATACCTACATTATACCATAAGCAAACAGAGCAGACCCTGATCAGAAGGCTCCAATTGGAGCCGTCTTATCTGTGTCTATTCTGTTTGCAAATGCATGAAAAAGGCGTTTATATGAAGGAAATGTTTAAGAGAAAAGCTACTAAAATATGAGGCTATATAGGTTTCTGCAGTGAAACTCTGACCTGTGAATAATGTATATGAACACGTGACCTTTCGGTACATACTCTGAAATAGGTTATATACATGATGCGTGTCAATTTGTGCTTCTGTGGGTTGCTGTGGACTGCCGGAGTCATATCCTGCCTGACTTATCTATGTTTTTAAATAGCTGTACAATAAGAAGATAGTTTGACCTTAAATCACCCGCCTTAAATGGCGTAATGTTATTGATAGACAAAATAGCTTAATCCTTTCCCTGTTCAGTATTCATGTAAGAGAGAATTACATCATGAATATTTACATTTGTATCAGCTGACTCTTTACAATGTAAATTTCCAAGGAAATATTTATTTTGAAGTAAACTGGAGAATCAGATCTATGTCGTGTCAAAAGCAAACAGAGTAGACCCTGAGATATATATATATATATATATATATATATATATATATATATATATATATATATATATATATGAGCCGATTGATCTGGGTCTACTCTGTTTGCAAATGCGTGAACACGCGTTTATATGAAGGAAAATGTTTAAATACCGATACTACAAATGACCTAGCTATGTATATCATCACCGCACTTGCTCTGTTAACACCGTGTCCCTAGATACGCCTTTTATCTCCTTCGCAAAACAGGTTGGACCTAGGTCAGGTGACTCATTCTACACCATCTTCTATAGTCAAAACTTCCCTCGTTAATGTGAAAATACTAAAATTCAGTTATTGAATATTAACCCTTTCCTCCATAAATACGCATATCTACGCCTCTGTAAAAGTAACTTTCTGAAACCATTTTGATAAAAAGACCATTTGCTCCTTAGGAGCAAATGCTCTGTTTATCACAATGGTTTCAAAACTACACAATTCTGAAATTTTCCTTTTCTCTAGTTATTCATCGTTTTCAGTAGATTTATTCAAAGAGGTTGGGTCTAATATTAGCCTATGCGGGAATGGGTTAAGAAGTGGTAAATTGTTACCTAAATACCCAGGAGGGGCAGACTAAATGATTTACACTGGGCATCTAAAAGAACCAGAAAAACTCAGTCGATAATAAGAGTAGGGCATCGCGCCCGGGTTTCTCTGTATCCTCCCCCCTTTCTCTGGGGCGTCCAGTTAGCCCACAGTGAGCAGAAACGGACGTTAATTATCACAAACAAACAAAACTCAATCAAAGAGATTGATGGACCGCCAGATAACGTAACTCTTCTATGTAGTTACTGATAAGTAGCCCTTCATTGTCCAAAATGTTTGGAAACCGTTAGTAACATGTACTCACACACGTACGCATGATTACGACACTTAATAAAATGATTTCTCACGCATTTATTGTTTCGTTGTAGATATTTACTGTGACATCAAGCGCCGCCTGTCCCAAAAAGCCACGTGTTTGTACCAAGGTAGACAACTGCCGGTGTACCATGAGCGATGGTTCAGGGACGGTTGACATTTCCAGGCTGGGTGCACAATTTGGAGGATCTCTGTAAGTGAAAGAACAAATAAACGAACAGAGAGAAAAGTGCCAGATTATACGTTTGATAGACTCTCCTATCACTCGGCATACTTTTAGAAAATGTGTGAATGCTTTTAAATGGTTGAAGTGATGCCGGAGAAACGCCGGGTGACAGGACCAAACAGCGCCTCGTCAGGACCGAAAGTGTTTGGCGAAAGAAAACTGAGAATTAAACTACTTTTAGACTGATAAAATATGGCATTTATAATTATTTGTCGATGACAAGTAGCTCATTTAATTAACGACAATAAATTACCCAAAATAAGTGACATTTACCGACATGTTCAAAGCGTACAAATCAGAGGTCCAGATAAGATAGATTTAAACATGTTCAAGATAACTCCTTTATTTCTCCACCAAATCTCCTTTACTGCGACAACTTATTAGAATCGTCTCGAAGAGACGTCCTAAAGAGTGGCCACAGTATAGGGTATGGTGGATAAATGACTATTTTACTATTTGGTTACGCACCTTTATCTGTAGCTGTGCTAATGGTTTGTTTATTTTCAGAGTACAGTAAACCCCCTCTAATGCGACCACAAAAACAAGTCTGGCTCTTAAAGCCAGGTAGTAGTTGGATGCAGGATGAACGTTTTGCAGAAAACTTCAGCTTTCTACATTAATTTAATCATGCATTATGCAACCGCCCCTTTTAAAGACATCTATTTTTATTCCTAAAGTGGTCGCCTTTGAAGGATTTAACCCATTACATCATATGTTATTTTAGATACAACCTCTTTGAATAAATCTACCGAAAAGGAGCATTAACTAGAGAAAGGGACATTTTTAGAATTTTGTTGTTTGAAACCATTGTGATAAATAGAGCATTTGCTCCTATAGGAGTAAATGCGCTATTTATCACAATGGTTTCACAAAGTGACTTTAACAGAGTCGCTAGAAGCCGTCAATATGTGGGAAAGAGTTAACTGCATAGGAACAAGGAATCTGAGGGAGTATTTTCGTTAGCCTTTGGAGAACAATTCTAGTTTCGTTTTGGAAAATTGAAATAGCAGTTTTGCAACTGCTTAAACTGGTCAATAATGTGCTGCAGTAGGTAACACTTAACAATGTGCTGCAGTAACACTTAACTCTCAATACAGTTGTACCTCGGTATCTCGAACCTCTGGATAAGTCGAAGTAAGGTTCGATCCTTCCAAAATTTACAATACGGAATTGTTCTTAAATTTATTACAACGCATATCTATAAACACAGGTGACAGCTTAATGCAGGTCGAAAGTAATGCTGAAAGCTCATACAGGGGCCTTCAGAATTACTTTCGGCTTGCATTAAGCAGTGAACTTGAGAAAATGTCCGGATTAGAAATGGAATGACTGGAACTTCTGTAATTTTGAAGTACTTTGTATGGCCCCTTGAAGTTCGAAATATTGAAGTTCAACTGTATGGGTCCATGCAACAAAGAGAAATTGACATACCAAATAGTTCACATCAAAAGACCAACGGTGAACAGAGGTCGAATTATAAATATAGCACTCAACATTTATAACGTTGTATTTACCCTTTTTATATATACAGCAAAATCTCGATTATTCGAATTTTCTGTATAGAACAATTTAGACCCTATTAGGCAGGTGGCTGCTTAATGCATGGTGAAAGTCATGCAGAAAGCTCCTAGATGAGCTTTCTGCATGGCTTTCACCATGCATTAAGCTGCCACCTGTCTTAAAGATCGATAATAATACGTATTTTAGTGTTCGAATAATCGAAGTTTTACTGTATAGCACTCAACATTTATAGCGTTGTATTTACCCTTTATATATATTTTTTAGAATAGAAGATATCCCTGGTCCAGACAAGAAGTACGAGTTTTCCTTTAATCCGTGTTATCCGTTCATTGAGGGACCCTGTGTTAATGTATCGGTAAGTTGGAGTAAAACGACTTCGAAATAGGTATGTGACACAGTAGAACATATCCTAAGCGGCCACTCATGTATTGAACATAATTATGAGTGTTAAAAGCAGGTGGTTGCTTAACCCATTCCCTCATATTGACGCCTTTTGACGACTCTGTAAAAGTCACTTTGTGAAACCATTGTGATAAATAGAGCAATTGTTACCATCTGCCTTGCAGACTCAAAATCAGACCTATTTTGAAGGCCGCTAAAACATGTTCTACTGTATTCTTGAAGACATAATAAATAAGTTTTCAAATTCATGAAGTGTGATGTGTTTTTAATAATCAAATAATTATTTCTGATTCGTATCTTCACCAATTTATTCTGAGTGACCCTAATAATGAACATGGGCATACAGTGTAGACCCATACCAGTGGACTTCTTCAGGGACTCTCTGATCAAACTATTCTCTATTATACGTACTGTTATCTCATGACCATTTGGAAAGAAATAATGACTGTATTATTAGAATTATTTTAATGAACACTAATTAGCTGATTTTCTTATATAAATTTCATGAAAACAGTTTGTTATGAACACGAATGTAAGATTCTTTTTACCACATAGCCCTTAAAAATTCCATAGAACGTGAAACAGACTACATTAACATGTATATCTGACGACTGTTTCGGCCATCGTTTACAGCGTAGTATATACAAGCGGATTCAAACTGCTCATTTACATGAAAATGCACTAGTGCATTTCCGCGATTTACGGCACTCTGTTTCGGCACTCCCACACGGCAGCTTATGTGATAAAAAGGCATTATGAATAAGAGAACATTTACCATGGTAGAAACTATAGAATAATGTCTATATCATTTCAGAAGCAAAAAAGCATACCCTGATCAGACGACTCATTCAATGCCCGTCTGATCTGGGTCAACACTGTTTGCAAATGGGTGAAAATGCGTTTCTTTGAAGGTAAAGGTTGAATAATTGCACACAAAAATAAAACAGTCCTGCAGAAACATCGATCTAAAAGCATTTCAAATTTATTATACACATGTTGATGAGTTCACTGAGACATGCTGGTTTAGCAACAATGGATTAACAACAGTATATATGATTTTTCTGTAATGACCTAATGAAGATTTATGGAACAATAGCTTTTTAACCCATTACCTCATAGACTATTTTTTAGATACAACCTCATTGAATAAATCTACCGAAAAGGAGCATTTAACTTGAGAAAAGGATTTGTTTTTAGAATTTTGTAGTTTGAAACCATTGTGGCAAATAGAGCATTTGCTCCTATAGGAGCAAATGCTCTATTTATCACAATGGTTTCACAAAGTGACTTTTCCAGAGTCGTCAAAAGTCGTCAATATGAGTGAAAGGGCTTAAAAGTAAATGTCTTAGAGGAATATGCATTGGATGGTCCTTAGCAAGATGCTTTCAAATATAGTTCATGAACAGAAAAACTCCCCTGAAACGACCACTATATCTAGTAGATTCTATATACAATGGCTGGTATCTTAACCCTTTCCCTGTTCTACGTTTATTTCAAATTTCAATACCTTCTGAATATTCATGGAAAAAATAGTTATACCGAAATATGGAAGGTAGAACATTGGAGCCATTTTAGAAAGTAAAGAAACAGATCTTTCAAATTTCATTAGCAAACAGACTAAAGCCTGATCAGAGGGTTCCTATAGGAGCCGTCTGATCTGGGTCTACTCTGTTTGCAAATGCGTGAAAACACGTTTATATGAAAGAAAATGTTAACGCCTTTGAACATTTAATATTCAACGTGGACTGGTCCATCATTATTTACCTACAGTGGGCATTTGGTATCCATCAATGGTTTGAATTACAATCAGAGCAGACCCTGGCTATAGGGTTCCTAAATAATTCAACTGATTCGGGTCTGCGCTGTTTGCAAGTAGCAATGCAATTATTTCCCGCTCTAAAAAGGTTAAGATATTTTAATTTGTTGTTGTCGTCGTTGTTGACAATTGTCTGTGACTTGATTTTTTTCTGTTTTGTTAAATGACTTACATCGTTTAAATGACGTCGTCACGTTAGTTTTACTACACTAGTGTTGTATTAAACTAATTCTCTAAATGTGATTCTTATTCTAAATAATACATTTATTTTATGAGAAAATGGTTTATTTTAGGCCTGTCTGCTGGATCCACAGAACAATAAGTATTACGATATCGGTGAGCCGGATGTGACCTTTTCAGACGACGGAGAAAACGTGGTTGGAATATACACGGCCAATGACAACGTCAGGTATTAAGTTAACACTCGAGCATTCCGAAAGGAGCTAATGTTTAGTACGAAAGAACGGTGGTGACATTTCATTATACACACTTAAAACTTCGCTTGCTATTCACGTCAATATACCTACCTGTAAAAAGTGAAGACCCAGATGAGACAGCTCTTGCAGAAGTTGATTGTGCAACCAGTGCACTCCACAGCAGTGATTGCACAGCGCAATACTTGTACACAGTGAAGATATATGTAATTATACCACAGGGCATGGGTAAAGAAGGAGAAACGTATTTTAAAATTCAGCAAGAGAAGGGTTAAAAACTTCCGAATATTACAATACCATATGAACAAACTATGAACAAACTATATTATACATGAAAACATGTATAGTATAGTGTAGCATGTATGTGAAGACAATTCAATAGTCTATCGAATGAATACATGAATATGAGAATATGATTAAACATGCCTAAGTGAGGCATGCAGCTGACATTATGAAGTATAAGTAAGTATGCTATGAAAAGCACAGTGATGTTAAATACTTACAGTAAATCTTGTATTAAGCGAACACTAAAAGAAAAGAGACCAATGGTTTGTTGTTAACTCTTTGTACGCTAAGTAATGTTTCGTCTGCAACATTTGTCGTCTGCTTCAATTTTTGAAATAAACTTTCTCTCATTTCTTTGCAAAAATACGATCAAGATGACAAACAGTTTGGATCCAGATGAGACGCCGCATTATGCGGCGTCTCATCTGGATCCTAACTGTTTGCATGGGTAATCACATTTTCGCCGCTTGCGTGCAAAGGGTTAAACCAGGCTCAATCCAGCGTAGAAAGAAATCCACGCAGAGGGCTACTATTGGGGCTTTCCGCATTAATCCCATAATTCCTTATAAGACTTATCTACCCCGAGAAAACCAAGTTACCTCAACTAGTGATCACTCAATACAAATATCAACTGCATATCCAAATGTACAAAATAGAGCAAATATGACGAAATACGAAATGCCATCTGCATAGAAAAACTTCAAATGTAACAGAAGTGCAGCATACATAAACAGTGAAAACTACACAACAATAAGTATGTTGTAAGATTACGGCTCAATTAGAATATAGTACATATGAAATGCCATTAAATAACCAGCGTAATGCATGCCATCACAATATTACAATCAGCAATAGGCATGACACAATGGACAGCAATGCATAGACACTATACACCCCTCACGCGCCTCGTACGCACGCACATACACACGCACCAGCACGCACCAGCACACCCACCAATACAACACACTCAACACCCCCCTACACACACGAGATGTACTATCATTAGTACATGTATTTTCCCTTTCAGTAAAACCCTCTCACGAAACGAAATGGAGAAGTCGTACAAGCGTAAATGCATGAAATATACATACAGCAAACATTAGGTCTATATGCACACTCTAAGACAGAGCCCTTCTAGCGTAACGAAACCTAGAGAACATTCTAAGAGTGTCTCAAAAGGAGGTAACACTACTTCACTCCAGACAAACTCCAGTTTGAAAAAAATGTTACTTATGTTCAAGGTGATGATGAGTAATGATGATAATTGTGATGTGAATGATGATGGTGGTGGTGGTGGTGATGGTGGTGGTGATGATGATGATGATGATGATGATGATGATGATGATGATGATGATGATGATGATGATGTTGTTGTTGCTAATAACAGTACTTACACTTTGGTCAAATGAGCAATTACAGTTACTGTAAAGATGTTAAAATCTGAGTGAAGTGCTGAATGTGCATATTTGAACACAATGCTTAACAGATCATCATAACACCGACCTGTCACAAGCGGCTCATCAACAACTTCAAACTTCACACTTCACACTTCAAACTTCAAATTTCAGACTTAAGATTTCAGACTTCAGACTTCAAATTTCAGACTTCAAACTTTAGACTTCAAACTTCAAACTTCAAACATCACAACTTCCCTATCACAAAGTTTGACGTCATCGGTTAATGGATGCGCGCGGATAGCACGTGACCGACAAACTTTTTAACAGCGTAACAAAGGACTAATTAATGTGTAGACCCTGATCAGAAGGCTCCTTTATGAGAGCTCTGATCAAGGTCTTCACTATTTGCATAGCACAAGTGCACTCATCATAGGTACTTTGTTTGTAAATGATGTGTATACTCGTTGCTAGAGTAATACACAATTTTTCATTTATTTAACATATGCAGAAAACCAAACATAAAAATTGGTGATTTTTGTGTGTGTTGAGTCTTCAATTACTTTCAAATATAATGTATTTAGATGCCAAGCATTGAAAAAGAATGAAAAACATCGCCTCCAGAGAAGACGCGGGAAAATCTCAAGACGTCATTCTTGTTTATATAGTAACTGTGAACCGTAAGGTTTGAAGTATGAAGTCTGAAATTTGAAGCCTGAAGACTGAAGTGTGAAGTTTGAAGTGTGAAGTTTGAAGTTTGAAGTGTGACTCTGCATGAGTCAAAACAGCATGTGTACATTTGCAATTATAAAAAAAACTCAGCTAATAAATATTCATGATGTCATTATTCCTGACATTAAACATGTAAATGGTTTAAAACAGGTGGTTGCTTGATACAGAACAAATTCTATATATGGATTCTACGTTTCCTGCATTAACTCCTACTGACGCCTTTTTGCGCCTCGGTAAAACTTATTTTTTAACCCATAGTGTTAATTTATCGCAATGGTTTCAAAACTACACACTTCTAACATTCTCCTTTTCTATAGTTAATGCTCCTTTTCGGTAGATTAATTCAAATGGGTTGGGTCTTTAAATAGTTTAGGAGGGAATGAGTTAAGCCACCACCTGCCTTGGATGTCAAATACAGGAGTCTCAGCAAAAAATATAGGTTACTCTATCTCATCATCAATACTCCACGCAAATGTAGATCTCGGTCAGATTGAATGTCACTAAGGAGGCCATTGGTCTTGATCTAGCAGTTAGCAAAGCGGAATATACACGCTCCTTAACCCTTTATCTGATGGATAAGATAATGACCTTAAGATATTCTTTAACCTTTAGCCTGCTGAGCAACTTATTTTTACAGAATTTTTAACCTACTACATTTTCAAAATTCAAGCTATAATCAATGTGTCTACTAAAATGGTGTCAAACAGTTTGGATCCTGATGAGACGCCGAGTTACTCGGCGTCTCATCTGGATCCAAACTGTTTGCATAGGTATGCACTCATCCGCCCATAGCAGGCTAAAGGCTAAAAGTAAAAATCATTATGCATTAACTAAATTTATATTTATAAATGAACAATGGGATGTTTGGCCATGTCAGAAACTGCAGAATCATATCTATATTATTAAAAACAGAAGAACCTGTCTTAACCCTTTCCCTGTTCTATGTATATTCCAAATTTCAATACCTACTGAATATTCATTAGCAAAATAGTTACAAAGAAATATGGAAGGTGGAACATTGTAGACATTTTAGAAGGCAAAGAAACAAATCTATCAAATTCTAATAGCAAACAGAGCAGACTGTTTACTACTCTGTTTGCAAATGCGTGAAAACACGTTTATATGAGGGAAAGGGTTAAGCGGTCACTCATTTATTGAACCGTGGAGTCTTAAAAGCAGATAGTTGCTTAATGCAGGGCAAGAGTAATACAGAAAACACCTATGGGACCTGCATTAAGTTACCACTGATTTATATACCAATAATTTGACCTCTTTTGGATGGCCGCACAAGACAGGGTTTACCGTATAAGCAAACAGTGAAGAGTCTGGTCAGACACCTTCTGTAGTTGCCCCATTCTGCTTTGTTTGCAAAGGCATTAGCAGGCCTATCTATGAGGTATAGGGTCAGTTGGGATCAGTCGCTTTACCTGAGTTAACCCATTACCTCATAGGCTATTTTTAGATCAAACCATTTTGAATAAATCTACCAAAAAGGAGCATTAACAAGAGAAAAGGAAAATTTTAGGTTTTTTTAGTTTGAAACCATTGTGATAAATAGAGCATTTGCTCCTATAGGAGCAAATGCTCTATTTATCACAATGGTTTCAACAGGTGACTTTTTCAGAGGCGTCAAAAGGCGTCAATATGAGGGAATGGGTTAACATGACTGGTTTGTTTTGTAGGGCATCACATGTGACGTACGTGTGTAACAGCACAGCGCAGACTTTGACAGAGGTCCTTGGAGAAATAAGTCCTTCTGTTTACGTGAGTATCAACGAAGTTATACCATTTGTGCCCAGTGCCCTTCAGTAGGGAAATACATTTATATGCAAATAATGTAGGGCTAACCCCGAGACAGTCCTCTTTCATGACGTAACATCGGCAAACGAACTCTTGCAGAAACACTCGCCAACTCTTTCACTGCCAATGTCCCCTATGTGAATACCTATGCAAACAGTTTGGATTCAGATGAGACGCCGAGTAACTCGGCGTCTCATCAGAATCCAAACTGTTTGTAACTGTGACTGTTTTTGAAACAACGATGAAGAAAAATAAAAATAAATGAAAATTGTAGCAGACGAAAAAGTTTGCAGACGACAGTTTGGCAGCGAAAGAGTTAAAATGAATTTAATTTCATTCAAAAAACACAATTCGACGAGTTTACACAGAAATACAGGGTATTGTTGTAAAACATTGTATTTGCAAACAGGATAGAGTAAGTTTGCTATGTTTTCTTATGAAATAATATAGATCTGATTCTACGGTTTTGCCACGGCTAATCATTTCCGTGGTCATATGCCACCACAAACATTCATCGCTTGAAATATTTTAACCCTTTCCTCCATAGGCTATTTTTAGACACAATCTCTTTGAATGAATCTCCCAAAAGGAGCATTTACTAGAGAAAAGTAAAAATTTAGAATTTTGTAGTTTGAAATCATTGTGATAAATAGAGCATTTGCTCCTATAGGAGCAAATTCTCTATTTATCACAATGGTTTCAAGAATCGAAATAGAAAGGCGTATTCATGGAGGAAAGGGTTCTATATCTATTCCAAATTTTAATACTTACTAAATATGCATGGACAAAATAGTTAAAACCAAATATTGAAGGTGGGATATTGTCGCCATTTTTAAAAGTAAAGAAACAGATTGATCAAATTCCACTAGCAAGCAGAGAAGACCCTGGAAGAGCTCTCTGATTAGGGTCCGACCAGTTTGTCATTCAAAGTCCCCTATCAAATTTCAGCCTTACATACTGAGTGGACTCTGTGGTCAATGTTTTACCTCATAGTTGTGCCTTTTAACCCCTTCCCTGTTCTATGTTTATTTCAAATTTCAGTACCTACTGAACATTCATGGACACAATAGTTATAATGAAATATGCAAGGTGGACAATTGTAGCCATTTTAGACAATTTTTTTAACAAATCATTCATATAGGGGCTTTCTGCATAATATTCGCCCTGCATTAAGCTACCACTTGCCTCTGTGACCTAGAATCAGACCTCTGTTTTGTGGTCGCATTAGAGAGGGTTTACTGTACTACGGTATTGTGTTATACAATAAGCCCAAAGTATATAATAGTTCGGATTTTTTAAGAGAGATGGTTGTTTAATGCGGAACGGAAATTAAGCCAAACAAATCTCAACGATCTCTCTGCATACTAAGCAAGCACCTGCTTACACAAACATCCTGGTTTATTTCTTAAGTAGTCGCTTGATAGAGGTTTTACTGTTTTGGTAACACATGTTACTCATGCATGTATACAGTTACCCTAGGTTAGTCAATACTAGAAGTATACATTGTACAGCGCAACCTCGATATATCGACGGGATAACTCGAACTTAAAGCTCGATCCTTCCAAACTTTAAAATATAGAATTGCTCTAAAATATATTACTACACATATCTAGAAACACATGTAACAACTTAATACATGTCTAAAGTAATGCTGAAAGCTCCTACAGATAGCTCCCTCGTTAAAATGTAAACTTGAGAAATGATTCAGGTTAGATATCGGATAACTCGAACTTCTGTTATCTCGAACTAATTTGTGTATGGTCCCTTAAAGCTCGAGATATCGAAGTTCAGTTGTATATATGCATGTCTACAGTCATCCTGGGTCACTCAATACTGGAAGTATGCGTTACCCATACATGTCTATAGTCATCCTGGGTCAGTCAATACTAGAAATATACATTATATATGCATGTCTGTAGTCATCCTGCGTCAGTCAATACTGGAAGTATACGTTACCAATATATGTCTATAGTGATCCTGGGTCAGTCAATACTAGAAATATACATTATATATACATGTATGTAGTCATCCTGGGTCAGTCAATACTGGACGTATACATTATATATGTATGTCTATAGTCATCCTGGGTCAGTCAATACTGGAAGTATATATTATATATGCATGTCTACAGTCATCCTGGGTCAGTCAATACTGGAAGTATACGTTTCCCATACATATCTATAGTCATCCTGGGTCAGTCAATACTAGAAATATACATTATATGTGCATGTATATAGTCATCCTGGGTCAGTCAATACTGGAAATATACATTATATATGCATGTATATAGTCATCCTGGGTCAGTCAATACTGGAAATATACATTATATATGCATGCCTATAGTCATCCTGGCTCACTCAAAACATATACGTTACCCATACATGTCTATAGTCATCCTGGGTCAGTCAATACTAGAAATATACATTATATATGCATGTATATAGTCATCCTGGGTCAGTCAGTACTGGAAATATACATTATATATGCATGTCTATAATCATCCTGGATCAGTTAATACTAGAAATATACATTCTATATGCATGAATGCAGTCATCCTGGGTCAGTCAATACTAGAAGTTTATGCTGCCCATACATGTCTACAATTAACCTTGGTCAGTCAATACTAGAAGTATACATTCTATTATATGCATGTCTATATTTATCTTGGGTCAGTCAATACTGGAAGTATACGTTGCCCATACATATCCACTGTTATACTGGGTCAGTCAATACTAGAAAAGTACGTTACTCGTACATGTCTACAGATATCCTGGGTCAGCCAATACTAAAAGTGTACTTTAATTTGATTTGGATCCTTAATACCAAATAATTGTCTTAAAGGCTAAATGCAACCCCAGCTCCACAAGCTGCATAATTCAGGGGCGGGTTTTTTTTCTTGTGGATGAGATAAAAAACTCTTTTTGAGGACAGTTTGCACATGGGAAATATTGAACCAGACTGCAAACAGTGCAAACCTGTTTAACGTTCTATTTAATACCGGTTGATCTGGGTCTTCAGTGGCCGAGTGCACTTTCTCAATGGAAGTGAAGAAAATTACACAATTGTCTTTGTTTATTTACAGGGCTTCAAACTCACCTCCCCAGACGTGTGTCCACAGCGAGATGACAACTGATCGTAATGCTTTATAAGCTAGATCCTACCGAAAGCAGTGGATCTTTTTTGTCGAAATCAATGGACCTATAAATATTTTATTCGTCTGTGAAAATAAACTTTATAACAGAAAATCTTTGTTTGCTCAAATTTTCGACCACTTCATTTTTGAAGATACAAGGCATGTTGATTATATCTGCAAAACATGCAAACGGGGTGTCAAAACATTGGATACTGATGACAGACCAAGTGACGTATCTGGATCCAGACTGGTTACAAAGTTGATAAAGATTTTTTCCCCAGCATAATTAACCCTTTCTACCCGGAACACGCATTAACTATCAGCGTATAACAGCTCCTAGGGGAGCCTTCTGCTCAGGGTATGCACTGTTTGTTATTCAAAATCATGCAGCAAGTTTACGCCCAGTAGATTCTATAGTTGAACACTGGTGACTGTCCCACCCTGAAAATCTGGGGTGAAAGGATTAATATTAATCTGTGCTGTGCAGATATTATGATGTAATTTTATTTATCACATAATTTGCCTTGTGGGGGTGCCGAAACAGAGTGCCGTAAATCGCGAAAATGCACTTGTGCATTTTGTATGCTAATGTGCACTTCGAATCCGGCTGTATTACGCTGTAAACAATGGTCGAAACAACCGTCAGATATAGTCTATTTCACTTTCTATGGCACTTTTTAAGGGGTATGTAATAAAAAGAATCTTACATTCCTGTGTTCATTACAAACTGTTTTCATGAAATTATGTAGCTCGTGTCATAATATTATAGTAAACTCGTTTCATAAAAACAATTTGTAATGAACACTCATGTAAGAACCTTCATTCACCATACACTCTGCAGTGTATTTCTAAAGCAGCCACATTTTTTATTAACACGGGACTGTAAAAGCAGGTGGTTGCTTAATGCACGACAAAGTGATACAAACAGCTCCTATGTGAGCTTTCCGTATCACTTTTGTCGTGCATTAAGTTACCCACCTGTTTTTCAGAATTACAGACATTTTTGTGCTGTCGTATAAGCGAGATATTGTTGCCATCATGAATATTTATTAGCTGAATCTGTGTAATGGTTTATGAACACAGTCAGGAAGTTTTGGCCATGGCAGAAAAAAGTAGAATCAGATTTTCATAATTCCACCACAAGCAAACAAAGCAAACCCTGATTAGACGGCTCCAGCAGGATCTGTGTCTACTCCGTGTGTAAATGCTCAGTAAGGCGTTGTATGGGAGAAAAAGTTATATGACTGTGACAAAGAAATCTCCTTTATCCTACTGTGAAAAAATAGTGTATGCTCAAATTTGCAACCGGTGCAATTTTGACTACTTCCGATTCGATAAAGTTGTCGAGAAAATATTGATCATGTGTAAACAATTATCATTAACTCTACTGTGAAACAATAATGTTTACTCAAATTTAGATTTGGTGCAATTTCACCTCAATTTGTTGAGAAAGTATTGATCGAACAGTTTGGATACTGACGAGGCGCCGAGTTACTCGGCATCTGATCTACAGTCAGGTGCAAAAGGTATTGGTGAAATGGCAGCCATAATGGAATGTTTAATCAATTGTGGAGTTTATCTCCCTTCGTTTATGTTGTTAAAGTTACATCATAAAAATGAAATTGAGACAGATAACTCTCTCATGACCCTTAGCTCGGAATGACATCACAAATGACGTCATAACTGTCATCTGAAGGTCATCTGTACATAAACAAATAATGGGAGGAAAAGGCTGTGAAATGTCAAGTGAAGTTAAAAATCTAGCTGTAAATTTATAGATGAGTGGAATAAAATTTAGTGAAATAAGCAGGGCATTGGGACTAACTTACAGTACAATGACAAATATTGTGAAAAAGTTTTTAGCAACGGGATCAGTGGAAAATAGACCAAGAAGTGGAATACCAGAAATTGTGATAGATTGGAAGTACCAGGTGATGATATGGGGTTGCATTTGTTGGCATGGTGTAGGGACACTGGCAAAAGTAATTGGAAACATAAATTGTGAAAAGTATAGGGACATCCTAGAAGACAACTTGTGACCATTGTTAGACATTTTCCAGGAAGCAATTATATTTTTCAAGATGAAAATGCCCCAGTGCACAGGTCTAGGGTGCTGCAATTATACAGTGCTGCAAATAACCTGAAATCTCTTTCTTGGCCTGCACAGTCACCTGATATTTAATGTTATTGAAAATGTGTGATTGTACATCAAACGAAAATTTGAAAATATGCACCATGTAATCAACAGCCATGACGATTTATTCACTGACATTCAGAGGATTTGGATGGATATTCAAACTGCCTATATACAAAACCTTTATTTACCAATTCCAAGAAGAATAATGAGTGTTATTAGACTGAAAGGACATCTAGCGCAGTCTTAAGGTCAGAAAAAGTTGAAAAGTTCTTTGTTGTTTTCATTTTCCTTTCTGTTATTAGCATAAACTATGACCTTAGTGTTCACAAGAAATATCAAAATGGCCGCCATTTCACCAATACATTTTTGCACCTGACTGTAGATCAACGTTGTTTGCAATGCTTTTCATGTCGCGGTTAACAGGAATAAGTGTTAAGGCTAGTATGTCTTAGTGCTATTGTCGGTGTATGAAAAAGGGGTTTTTATGCTTTGAACACTGAGTAACTTTGCCTGTAAAATGTACGACCTCTCTATAACGGTCACTAAATTGTGTTAATTAATTGGCATTTTAGGCAGGTGACTGCTTAAAGCAAGGAGAAAGTAAAACAGATCGCTCCTATAGGAGCGTTCTGTTTTACTTTCGCCTTGCTTTAAGCAGCCACCTGCGTTTAATACAAATATTTGATGTAATTAAGTGGTCGTTATAGTGAGGTTTTACTGTATTCGATTTTCTTCCATATCTGATCAAAGTCCATGTCTTGGTCCCTTCAGAATTTGGTAACTGTTTTTATTGCAAACATTCTCAAATTCACGATTAGGTAACCATTGATTGTAAACGGTATCTAAAAATCACCACCATGACGCTGACTTAAGAATAACAGTGATTTTTACTCAGTTCCTTGGTTATATATAAATTCGTGACTGACAATACTGTATATTTCAACCACAGCTATAGTCCTATCAAATTGTTTTTGTAATGTTTATATATACGTGGGATGTGAGCTCATGTTGAACTCTGATGACCCCTCAAAACTCTTGTACGACATGTATAGAACGTCGTATGATTGTAGGCTCCTAGTAGAGCCCTCTGATCAGGGCCTGCACCATTTGCCATTAAAAATCCTCAAAATTCTGTTTCACCCATTCGTACTTATGGACTCTTACTATAAGCAATAATGGAATATTCCACTCTGAAAATTCATCTTTGAAAGAGCTAACACAATTACTCCTAACTATCCTAATGTTAGGATAGTACAACCCTTTTCTCCATCAATATTCATGTAAGAAATAATGACATCATAACATCATGAGAACTACTTGTTATTTTATACTGGCATATGAATATAAGCAGGATCCACCCTGTTTGCTTATTATGGAATACGTTATATCTGACTATACAGTATCTATCATGGCCAACAGTTCCTATGTAAAAGTTTATGTAATTAATATTCGTTATTTCTTACATGAATATTCACGAAGTAAATGGATAAATGGATTATAAGCCTGTGTTCAGTTATTGTTATACTTCGAACTTAGTTTGGTTACTGCTGTACAGTAATTGTGCTTTTGAGAGCACCTGGGTAGTGGTTTTATAGTACTCATGGTTTGGGGACATCTTGATTGCGGCTGTATAGTACTCATGCTGTTGAGAGCATCTTGGTAACTCATGCTGTTGAGAGCATCTTTGATGAGAGCAACTTGGTTACTCATGCTGTTGAGAGCATCTTTGTTGAGAACATCTTGGTTACTCATGCTGTTGAGAGCATCTTGGTTATTCATGCTGTTGAGAGCATCTTGGTTACTCATGTTGAGAGCATCTTGGTTACTCATGCTGTTGAGAGCATCTTAGTTACTCATGCTGTTGAGAGCATCTTGGTTACT
Source organism: Azorinus chamasolen (assembly GCA_963576725.1). NCBI lineage: Eukaryota > Metazoa > Mollusca > Bivalvia > Cardiida > Solecurtidae > Azorinus > Azorinus chamasolen. The sequence continues at coordinate 27,656,241 of OY755248.1, forward strand.
CATGCTGTTGAGAGCATGTTGAGAGCATCTTGGTTACTCATGCTGTTGAGAGCATCTTGGTTACTCATGTTGAGAGCATCTTTGTTACTCATGCTGTTGAGAGCATCTTGGTTACTCATGCTGTTGAGAACATCTTCGTGACGGCTGCATAGTAACCATACTGTTGAAAACATCTTTGTCGCATGCCAAATGCAACTCATATAGGAGTTTTTAACGTTATGTACTTTTGACTTGTATAAACCCATTCCCTCATATTGACGCCTTTTGGCGCCTCCGCAAAAGTCTCCTGTTGAAACCATTGTGATAAATAGAGCATTTGCTCCTATATGAGCAAATTCTCTATTTATCACAATGGTTTCAAACTACAAAATTCTAAAATTTTCCTTTTCGCTAGTTAATGCTCCTTTTCGGTAGATTTATTCAAAGTGGTTGGATCTAAAGATATCCTATGAGGTAATTGGTGAAGCTTCCGCATGTTTTATAAAGAGTCTTACTTCTTTTGAGTGGTCGTATTAGCGAGACTTTACTGTATTTGGGTACTTTGTATTTTATACTTGCAACTGTATGCAAAACATGTTTTAATGCATCTTTGGTTGCAATCGTGTACTAAGCATATATTTGTAATGGTTTGGTTTTGGTTGCAGTTGTACACTTAGTGCTGTTTCGATTTATATTAGGACAGGATTTTCAGGGATTAATGTACGGTGCTGAACATTGGTTGTTGACACAATACAGTTCACCTTTCGTAAATAAGATTGTTAAAAAGGAGTTATGAATAAAAACGTTTTATTTTCAAAATGCAAAATTCTGACCTATGACCACTGAGTTTGTGTAAGCTGTTTGGTTGTAGTTGTTTACTAAACATTCTTTGAATGCATTTGTTTATTACTACCCTTGATCATTTTTATTTGGAAATAACAAAATACACAGTCAGAAGTTTAAACAACAAAGCTTTATTATATTAACATGCTCTTATTATACATACATGTATGAACAGTAAAGACGAAGTGAGATAGAAACATTTATAAAATATACATGCATACGATGTCATTGTTGAAACATTATAGTATAACAGTATGAAAATAGATATTAACATGGACGGAAATAACGTAAGCAGAAGCTAGGCCAGTCGGAGAATTTCGGTAAGTCGGTTTACTAAGTGTTATACAGAAGATGGCCAGTCAAAGATTTCCGAAGGTACGTCGCTTTAATATCACGATGTCCAGCTAATTACAGGTGGAGGAAGACACAAGAGTTTCTTCTGCGCACGGACTAAATTAATTGCAATGTTCCGTGCACAGAAGAACATCCGGGTAGAACCACCGAAGGTCTATGGTCGGAGATTTTCGGATGTAGTGCCTTAAGAAAATGATTATTTGCTCAATATGGAATCCTTCCACATTCACATTTCTGTTTATTACTATTGTTTTGAATTCAACAGACAACAGTGTCGAACAGTTCTAATCATACTACAGCAGAACCCCTCTAATGCGACCACTTAATGAATAAACATAGCTGTCTTTATAAGCAGGTGGTTGCTTAATGCAGGACAAAAGTAATGCAGAAAGCTCCTCTAGGAGCTTTCTGCATTACTTTTGTCCTGCATTGAGCTACCACCTGCATTTAGCACCCATAATTATACCTGTTTTAGGTGGTCGCATTAGTGGGGTTTTACTGTATATAGAACATGAAATTATTTATCAAACGTTTTGAAAATAAAATAGAAAGAAGTTATCACTATGTTTAAAACATTTGAATAATGATTGGATATCATGTCAAACTAGTAATGACAGAAGGTTAATAATACACTGGTATGCATGCATTACAAGCTCACAATACATTACATTTACATACACATATATGCATGTATAGTGAAACATCGATCATCCGAACATCAAATAAGTATTGTTATCGGTCTATTAAAGTCATGTAGAAAGCTCTAGGAGCTTTCTGTATGGTGAAAATTATGCAGAAAGCTACTCTTGGAGCTTTCTGCACGACTTCCACCCTGCAGAAAGCAGCCACCTGCCTAAAAAAGATCACTGATCTAAAATTCAAAATTTTAAAAGTTTTGATTAAAGAGGTAATACGTAGACTCGTAAGTCCCCTGGCACATGTAACTAGCTAAACCTCTCTAAAGGGACCACCCGAAATAGGGTTCTAATCACGTAGTAGCTTAATGCAGGACAAAATATGTCCAATAAGCTCCCATTGGAGCTTTCTGAATTCCTTTTGACCTACATTAAGCTATTCCCTCCTTGATTGTTTTAGGCCCAACCTCTTTGAATAAATCTACCGATAAGAAACATTTACTCGAGAAAAGGAAAATTTTGAAATTGTGTAGTTTTAAAACCATCGTGATAAATAGAGCATTTGCTGCTCTTGTGGAGCAAATGCTCTGTTTATCAAAATGGTTTCAAAACATGACTTTTACAGAGGCGTCAAAAGGCGTCAGTAGGACGGAATGGGTACTTTAAGATGTTCATATAGTTTTACTGATCGATCGCTTGAGAGAGGTCCTACTGTACATATAACTATCTCCATTGCCATCAAGTAAATCAAAATTTGAGTTATTGACATTTGCCCCGCTGTAAAAAAAAATAATGTCATCTCAATATAGGATCTCCTAATTCCGAATCGATCAAACATTTTGAGAAACAAGTGACCGAGTGTCAAACCGTTTAGAACCTGATGAGACGCTGAGTTACTCAGCCTCTCATCTGGATCCAAGCTGTTTGCAAACGTGAGTTAGGTCACGAATAGCGGGATAATTGTTGACCTATGATATGATTATAGATATTAACTATTTCGCTACCAAATACTGTCGTCTGCAAACTTTGTCGTCTGCTACAATTTTCTTTTTTCTTTTTCTTTTTCTACATGTTTGTTTCATAAAATAGTCACATTATTAAACAGTTTTCTCGGCGTCTCATCTGGATCCAAACTGTTTGCATAGGTAAGTACAGATGCGACATTAGCAGCGATAGCGTTAAAGAGTTGGTTGAGTAACCATGACTTCACAAAGCAAACTCCTATCATCTTATTCTGATAGTAAAGTCCAAATCTTCCAAGTTCTGAATAAAATGTATTTGCTAGAAAATGCTTAAAATGTTCAGTAATTGTTAGAATTGTTTATATCACCCTGAACCAGCAGGCAGATATATATAAGGCAGATATAAAGCGACCACTGCGTGAATAAACATATATAAAAGCAGGTGGTTGTTTAACTCTTTGCTCCATAAATGCGCCCTTTTATGTAGAATCATATATATATATATCATATCAAAAGCAAATAGAGCAGACCCTGATAAGACGGCTCCTATAGGAGCCGTCTGATCTGGGTATTCTCTGTTTGCAGATGCATGTAAAGGCATTTATATGATGGAAAGGGTTAAGGTGTCACCTGCTTGTTATGTCGTTACAGTGAGGGTTTACTGTAGTTAAATAGTTTGACTTTATAGAATATTCATGCAATAATTCGTCCATAAAGGGTAAATCAACCAGGGCTACTGATTAAGGTGCGTACCTAAATACTAAAATCGCCATTTTTTCTCCGAACCCTATACTGTGACCACTCTTTAGAATAGTCTCTTCGAGACGATTCTAAAGAGTGGTCACAGTATATGGTTTAGCGGAGAAATAAAGGAGTTATATTTGTAAATGTTTTAATTTACGCATCTTAATTGGAGCTCTGTTAACAGATGCTTATTTTTGCAAATGAATAAAAATGTGGGTATTTTATAAACAGTTCAGATGTGTGGTAAAGTGGTTGGGTAGATTAAGCTTATCAAAACAAAATGGATTTAGAATATACAATATACATATCTAGGTTTTTTGGCAATATATTTACAAATAGAACGAAGTACAATAACAAGAATTAGCATAAATATACCCGTTAAATTTAGAATAAGGCAATAGAAACGAGAAATTATTAACCCTTATCATATTGTTAAAAGGATTATCCCCTCAAACTCTCTCCTGGACCAGTTTTACTCTACTTCCAATGTGCTAACCCTTTCGGCGCCAAATTTCTAATTGTCGTCTGCAACCCAGTTTTTTTTAAAGCATTTCAGTGAATTAAGTAAATGGTATAAATAAATCTAAATTTCAAAGGAATAAACCACATATATAGAACTAGAGACTGAGACAAAAAGTGAAGTCCCTGATCAGACGCCGCCTTTTCAAGGCTGGGACTGCACTATTTATCGTGGTGCATTTATGCGACTTTGGCGGTAAAAGGGTTAATGCGTTTGCGAAACTACTGAACAAGTGTCACGTTTACAGCATATGTCGAGTTATTTGGAGTCTCATGCAGAGACCAAGCTGTTTCCAAATACCAGTAATAACACGAACAGCATGACAATAACTGGTAAGTAAATACGGGTTTAGAATACAGTAGAACCTGTCTGAAGCGGCCTTTAAAGGGGTGTTTGCCCCGTATTAAGCAACCATCTGCTTTTAAACTATGTTCAATAAATGAATGACCGCTTTAGACAGGTTCTACAGTACCACGTATTTTCAGCTGAAAGTTTCAATTGTTGCAGTGAAAAGATACAAAAATAAACAATAAAAACATGTAATCCGGAACTTTAATAAAGAAGATTTCATGTATTTTTTGGGAGGAGGCTGCTTAATGCAGGGTGAAAATTATGCAGAAAGCTCCAAAGGGAGCTTTCTGCATAATTTTCACCCTGCATTTAGCTGTCACTTGTCTTAAATACCGGCATTGATATAAGCCCAGTTTAGAGGAGTTTTACCTCATTTATCGTTTATATCGTTACAATTCAAAATGCATATCTACACATTTCTACCATTGATGGTTTTCACAGTAATAGATCTGACAACTGCACAATTTAGCATTCAAAGACTTACATCAGTAGAATCGCTAAAATGTAAAAAAAAAAAGTAAATCACTCGCAGAGATATCTACATACCAGTAAGTCTTGTATATAAATCTAAGCATAAAAATATCTTTAAAATTAGATTAACCCTTTCAACGTGGGAAACGTGCAAGCAGAGTAGACCCAGATCAGAAGACAGATGGTTCTTTATATATGATCAGGTCTTCACTGTTTTTATTCAAATTCCTCTTTTAAAATTTAGCATTGTCACCGATTGCACTCTATAGTTAAACACTTGTTACACTTTGAATATGCACCATTTGAGAGGTTAATACCATGCTCATAGGTTATGAATACATGTACTTTACCTTAACGATATATTAAAAACACATTCCACACAGTCATATACTCCTGTTACCAATGATGAAATACAGTAGAACCTGTCTTAAGTGGCCATTCATTTATCTAGCATAAATTATGCGTTTTATAAAGCAGGTGGTTGCTTAATGCAGGGCAAAGGTAATGCATAAAGCTTCTACATGAGCTTTCTGCATTACTTTTGACCTGCATTAAGCTACCACCTGGCTTACAAAACCATAATTATACATCTTTTTTGATGGCATGTAAAAACAGGTTCTATTGTAGGCTGATTGCCCTCCTTATCACTTATATGCTCCTGACATATGAATACACTTTACAACGTTTATAAAAACAGTATTTCACGATTCACAAAATGGAAACAAAGTTAATTTACAGTTCTTTGAACTTTTCTCATGTCTAGACGACCATGTCCTTCAATCCGATGGCCCGACAAACAACAAAGGCAAACACAATGGCGATGATCTGGAAGTAAAAATTGTATATATACGGAAATTATTTAGACAGACGGCTGCTTAACCCATTACCTCATATGCTATTTTTAGATCCTGTCTCTTTGAATATATCTACTGAAAAGGAAACATTAACTAGAGAAAAGGAACTTTTAAGAATTGTGTATGGAGCATATGCTCTATTTATCACAATGGTTTCAAAATGTGACTTTTACAGAGGTGCCAAAATGCGTCACTAGGAATGTGTCTTTACTCCATAAAGGCGCCTTTTTAAGCGTTTGCAAACAGAATAAATTCAGATCAAACGGCTGCAGTAGGCGCCGTCTGATCAGGGTTTGCTCTTTTTGCTTATGTAATATCACATATATGATTGTACTATTTCGACCATGGCACTCATTTGCTGTATTAATTTGTCATTTTAAAGGACTAATCTTATTTATATTTATGATGTCATCATAACTGGACTATCCAGGAAATACAGGATAATCAAAGAGTGATGTGTATCTCGAGCTCTGTATTATCGCGGGCTCGCTATTATTGTGGTACAGTAAAACCTCTCTATACCGGATTTCTAGTAGAGAAGAATCTAGATACTTTTAGGCAGGTGGCTGCTTAATGCATGGTGAAAGTCATGCAGAAAGCTCCTAGAGGAGCTTTCTGCGTGACTTTCCCCCTGCATTAAGCTACCACCTGTCTCCCAGACCGATATTTATACCAAATTTACCGTCCGGTTTAGAGAGGTTTTACTGTATTTGTTTATTCCGTTATTTCCTATAGAAAACGCGATTTTTGCGAACTTCCGGTTGAAAACCGTAAACAATACAGCATACGCTTGACAATACAACAGTCAGCATTAAAATGCTAAAATTTAATGTAAGTATCATTATTAATAGTTTTTACGTAATGTCCGGAAGATTTGTCAAACCTTACCCAATTCTAAGCTCTACCAATTGTTTGCCATAGCGAATTCGCTTTTGACATTTCACTGGCAATTCGTCTGCACATTGTGTGACCACATTCATTAAATAAAGTTGACCTTATACCTAGAAAGAGGCTGTGCCAGAGTAATTTTTCTACGGAAGAAAAATAAGGGCCATTAAATACATACTGACATCTCTATTCATTGTTTACTTGCCATCGATGTAAGCAATTTTGAAGGTGAAAAATAAATTTAAAGTAGAAATTGTGTTTTGTGTTATGAAATAGAACAAAATAAAAGAATATAAAAATAATTTGATCTATATAAAAATAAAATTAATAGTGTTTTGAGTGGAATGGCCCATTTCCATATTTCCTGACAACGCTTTTAGTAGAAATCAGCTGTTTCACAAATTTATTACAATGTTTTGGTTAAATTTAACTGTTTAAATGGACAGCAAGTTCAAATTACATGCCTTGAATGTCCGGAACACCCCCACAAAGAAGGTAAGCAAATGTTCGTTACTGTTTTGGCCCTTTCATACTTCCGTATTGATATACCGCGATAGTATAGAGTTGTCACCCCTGACAATCTGAAAGTAGGTCGGCCACTATTTTGAGCGTCGGTAAACGGAACGGATATTCAGATGTAAATAACCAGCTGCTTAAAAGATTAAGGATTAGTAGAGTGTTTCACATTTATACTAAAAATTATCATTGGTACCAAGTTCATTTCTGAAATTAGCGACATGCAACAACTACCGCGATAATATAGTGTATCAGGCTACTTACCTCTATAACAATCAGGATGACACCAACAACGATAGCTCCTGTCTGGTACTGGGCGAGCCAGTCCTTGAACGATTGGTAGCATCCCTGAACACAAATAACATAGAAACTGTTGAAGTCTATGCTATACATATGTATGCATGTAGTTTAATGGCTTACTCCGTTAGCTGCCAAAACGCATTGTATGTAATATTTTTAAACAGTGACGTATGAGTAGTCTTACCAGGTCCTGTTCTGTTTGCTTATAAAATATTATAAATCTAATCATACAATTTCATATCATTATAACAATTTAGCTAATTAACTCTTCGCTTGCTATTCACGTCAATATACGTACCTGTAAATAGTGAAGACCCAGATGAGACAGCTCCTGCAGGAGCTGTCTCATCAGGGTCTGCACTATTTAGAAGTTGATTGTGCAACCAGTGCATTGCACAGCGAAATACTTGTACATAGTGAAGATATATGTAATTATACAACAGGGTTTCGGTAAAGAAGGAGAAATGTATTTTAAAATTCAGCAAGCGAAGGGTTAATTTTTAGGATGTCATCATTCATGAATACCCAGAGTCCACTCAGTATGGAATGCTTAAACCTGATAGAGGAATTGGAATGACAAAAAGTGTAGATTCAGATCAGAGTATTCCTCAAGGAGCCCTCTGATCTGGGTCTACACTGTTTGCAAATGACAGTTCATGCATGTCCCGCATTTAAAATGTTAAATGCGATATGTCTATAAATAACGCTGAAATGGAACAAAATTATAGTTTTGTTTAATGCAAAGAATAGAATTGGAAATAACCTACGAATTGCCAAAATTAGACAGTGTCGATATAAATAATCCCGCGTTTTAGACTAAATTCTTGTGTGTATTAGTTCCTGGTCATTTGTGTTTCAATTGGTCCCCCGGCTATTCTGACTTGTTACATATCATATGAATTACAAATGTATTGTGTTTTAAGATACACATTTTCATACAATAGTCAAAACATTTTAATATGAAAAAAAAAAGACATAAAAAGGACAAAACACACATAAAATACAAAAAAACCCAAAAAACTAAAAAGAGTTATTTATAGAAATATTATCTTGAATGCTGTGGGCGGTGTGAGTGATACCTATGGAAACAGTTTTGACATTTTGAAAATGTAGTTGGTGAATATTTTGATCAGCAAGCTTAAGATGAGCTTGAATATGTACGTATATCACGTGGCCATAGAAGTGTGATGAATAAATCGTGACCAAAAATGACTGACAGAAAGATTGCCGGATAGACAAACGGACAGCAGACAGAGAAGTGATCAATAAGAGTCACCCTGTTACTACGATCCATGGAAGGTTTTGCTTACTTCCGATTTATTCAAGATGTTGAGAAACCTAGTGTCAAACAGCCTGAATCCCGATAAGGCGCCGAGTAACTCGGTGTCACTTCTGGATCCAAGCAGTTTGTAAATCCAGCAAAGTGACCTTTGGTAGAGAAAGGCTAATAAGGGCCTACCTTCGTGTAGTGCGCGGTGAGTGACCGCTGACAGGCGGTGTCGCCGGTATAAGATTTGTAGTTGTCCTCTGTAGCAGCAGTACAGCAACTCGGGGGAACCTTGTCCAGTGTGCTCGACCTGCCTGCCCACCATGCAGAGCCAGAGAACTCATCCGTGTTTGAGCTACTCGAGATAGCGTCAACACCACAGCACTCAAACTGAGGAGAACAATGTAATGACATTTACCCTTTAACCCATTCCTTCATATTCACGCATTTAACCCATTCCTTCATATTGACGCCTTTTAACCCATTTCTCATATTGACGCCTTTCAACCTATTCCTTCATATTGACGTATTTTGACATATTCCCTCATATTGACACTTTTTGACATATTCCCTCATATTGACGCATTTTGACGCCTCTGTAAACGTCATATTTTTGGAACCATTGTAATAAATAGAGCTTTTGCTCAATAGGAGCAAATGCTCTATTAATCACAGTGGTTTCAAAACTATACAATTCTAAAATTTACCTTTTCTCTAGTAAATGGTCATTTTCGCTAGATTTATTCAAAGAGGTTGTGTCTGAAATATAACCTATGAGGGAATGCGTTTAGAGTGGATACAGATCAGACAGCTCCTGCAGGATTACGACCTGCTCTGTTTGCTTATAGAATTATATAGATCTGGGTCCATGCTTATAAACTTTTTAGTTGAGTCTGAGTTTGTTCTCAAGCCAAAGGCTCAAATCTGGGTTCATGCTTATAAAACTTTTAGTTGAGTCTGAGTTCGTTCTGATGTTTTTGATTGGTCAGATTTGAGCCTTTGGCTCAAATCTGACCAATCAAAAGCTTGAGAACTCAAATTTGACCAATCAAAAGCTTGAGAACGAACTCAGACTCAACTAAAAAGCTTTACAATGATGGACCCAAACAAATCAAAAAATTGAGAACGAACTCAGACTCAACTAAAAAGTTTTATAAGCATGGATACTGATTCTACAGATTATACTGTGGCCAAACATGTCTTGTGTTCATTTAGCAATTATAAAACATATTCATGTCGGCATTATTTCTTACATGAATATTCATTAAGTAAGAAGGTTAACTGTTTGCGAATGATGGGTCGTGATTTGCAGAAAAAGAGTTAGACCCCTAGCTTACTATGGCTGAATCCATAATTACCATCGCAAACAGTTGGGATCCAGATGAGACAACGAGAAAATCGTCATATAACCAGGATCAGCATTGTTTGTTTAACACTTTATATACGTCTTTGAAAATGAGTTGGAAAATCTGCTTCAAAAAATCTTAACTCAATGACATTTATTTTAAATGAAAAATGTGCTTCCGGTCAAGAATTTGTTCGAGCTGAAATAAGAAATATGTTGATTAACACATTCCTCTTTGTCATGGGTGTTAAATAAAAGTACACGTAAAAGTAAATTCGAATAATCGATAATCCGAATGCTCAAATAAGTATCAGTACCTGTACCGGTCTTAAAGACAGATAACAACTTAATACATGGTGTAAGTCATACAGAAAACTCCTCTAGGAACGTTCTGTATGACCTCCACCCTGCATTAAGCTATCACCGGTCTTATAATTTGTCATTTTTTCTTTACCAAGAGATTATCATTGTTTTACTTGCATTTTTCTTAGGATTGCCAAAACAGTTTTTCCATATGGTTTAATGGTTTGCCGTCATCTCGTGCGAGGATTATTATCGAACACACAAATGTAATAGATTCTCGTGAGGGACAAGTTGTGGATTCGCTCCTCTACCTGATATTACCAAACGAACGGATACATATGTTTGTGAAGCTGTCAGTTGCCAATTGAAATTTCGCCTGGAAATCCGTATTGGTATGTACAGAACTCGACTTGGTAGCCGATTGTCAGTTGCCCATTACCAATTCGCGAGTATTATATAGTTCATATGATAGCCATGTTGTGAAGTTGGCTTATAGTTACCAGTTCCCTATTCCACTGGCAAATGTCAGCTGACAACTGTCATCTTAAGTCGAAACTTACCCCTAGAAAGATTAGATCCCAGCCGATAGATACTTCTTTCGTAGACGCCACACCTTCATAGTCATTTAATAAAGTAGTCAGTTTCTCTTGGACTTCATTCTCAACCTGCAACAGAGATTAACCCATAAACTCCAGTGATCCAATACATGAGGCATGGGCAAGCAGTGTATACCAACATCAGTGGGTTACCGTCTTGATATATAGGAGTTAACCCTTCGCTTGCTGTTCACGTCAATATACCTACCTGTAAATAGTGAAGACCCAGATGAGACAGCTCCTGCAGGAGCTGTCTCATCAGGATCTGCACTATTTACAAATTGATTGTGCAACCAGTGCACTCCACAGCAGTGATTGCACAGCGAAATACTTGTACACAGTGAAGATATATGTAATTATACAACAGGGCATGGGTATAGAAAGAGAAATGTATTTTAAAATTCAGCAAGAGAAGGGTTAAGCCAATATGTTTTGCCCATTGTGCAGTTATGAAAAGTTCAGTCACTTAATATTCGTTATGGTATTAATTTTACACGAATATTTATTAGAAAAATGTGAAAGGGGGTATTTCATGTGATCTAGATTTGGCGACCAATGGCGACTCTGTGAATATTACCTATACAAACGGTTTGGATACACATGTGACGTATTCCATGTGTCTCGATAGCATCCACACTGTTTGTTACTGTGATTATGTTTCGTAAAAGAAATTAAAAATAATATTAGAATAGTGTGGCAGACGACAATATTTGCAGACGACAATAAAGAGTTAATATAAAATATTGATTTTGATACCTCGATGGTGCAGTTTGTTTGTCACAGATATTAATATTTAACATTTTGAAACAAATAAATACGACATACAAAACTGACACTTTCAATACTTGACAATAACTTTGTTTTGGCGGAACGAATGTACTGGTATTTGTTAACAGTGTAGACCCAGCTCAGAGAGCTCTAAGAGGAGCTCTCTGGTCAGGGTCTGACCTGTTTGTCATTCAATATCCTCTAGAATATTTAAGCCGTACATACTGAATTGACTCTATGGATAGCACGCATTCTACCTCATATTTATGCCTTTCAGCACAATAGCAACAAAATAGACCTAGATCAGTTGGCTCCAGTGGGAGCTGTCTGACCATGATCTGCTTTGTTTGCAAATGATAAAATAGCGATCTGTTTTTGTCATGGAAAGCTATTATAAACATAATATTCACAGTCATTTTCCTTCGATGAATATTCATCGAGTTAAGGAGTAAACATTGATAGGACATTCTATTTTTACTATAGCAGAACCTGTTTTAAGCGACCATAAAAAAGGTCTAATTATGGGTCTGTAAGGCAAGCGGTAGCTTAATGCAGGTAGAAAGTAATGCAGAAAGCTCCTATGGGAGCTTTCTGCATTATCTTTGCCCTTCATTAAGCAACCACCTGCTTTTTAATTGCTACGTTCATTAAATGGCCGATTAGGGCATGTTCTACTGTAGTCTGTATTGAAAGGGATAGTTACCTTGTCCTTCATAGTAAACCATAGTCCAACAGCTACACATTGAACAACGAATACGAGCAAGACAACAATGGCGTACTGAAAGAGAAACAAACATGGCGCTAGTAAGGGCAACAGATAAATGTGCGTACTCAGATACTAAAAGCGTCATTTCTCCACAAAACCCTATGAAGCGACCACTCTTTAGAACAACCCTTTGAGACGATTCCAAAGAGTGATCAAAACATAGGGTTTGATGGAGAAATATAAAAGTTATTCTTGAAAATGTTTTAATTTACACACCTTATCTGGACCTTTGGCACTGGTAATAAGTATGGTAAGGAAGCCAATACGGGACACCCACGCTTCCCTTCATGCAATACTGTATATATTTCATATGTAGTTAACAACAGTTCGTGTTTGTAAATACAGTAAAACCTCTCTATAACGGCCACTAAATAACATCAAGTATTTTGTGTTAAAGGCAGGTGGATGCTTAAAGCAAGGTGAAAGTAAAACAGAACGCTCCTATAGGAGCGTTCTGTTTTACTTTCACCTTGCTTTAAGCATCCACCTGCCCAAAATACCAAATATTTAACACAATTTAGTGGCCGTTATAGAGAGGTTTTACTGTACCCGCTAGTCTTGATTTGTATCAAATATATAACATAATTATACGGGGGTCCCTAATGACTTTCCATATACATGTATACATTTTCTTTTGATGGTGAAACTAATTCCATTCATCCACAGGTCTTTGGGACGTGCTGATTTACTATGCTGTATACAATGCATGGTGGTGGTGATGATAAATTTCTACTTTACATGACACCTTAACCCATGCCATCATATTGATATCTTTTGACGTCTCTGTAAAAGTCACTTTCTCAAAACGTTGTGATAATTAGAGCATTTGCTCCTATGGAGTTAACCCTTTACTCCGTAGATACGCCTTTCTACGCCTTGCAAACAGAGTATACCCATATAGTAACCGTCTGATCAGGGTTTATTCTGTTTGCTTACGAAATAAAAAGATATGCTTCTACAGCTTTAACCTGCATGTACTTATATTCGTGGTATCATTATTTCTTGCATGAATATTCATGGCGCAAACGGTTAAACAGGCTCGGCTTTAACGGGCCCCAAGTGACTCGTCATCTCATCTGAATCCAACCTGTTTGTAGTTGATAGCAAGTTCGCGATCGGCAGAATAAGTGATATAAAGTGTTATTTTGTGTAGTGACTAATAAGTTCGTACAATACCATCTTTAGCAATGCATTGTTATTGTCGTATTCTATGCCTTAACCCTTTCCCTCATACAAGCGTGTTTTCACGCATTTGCAAACAGAGAAGACCCAGATCAGACGGCTCCTAGAGGAGCCGTCTGATCAGGGTCTGCTCTGTTTGCTGATGGAATTTGATAGATATGTTTCTTTACTTTCTAAAATGGCTACAACATTCCATGTTTCATTATAACTCCTTTTCCATGAATATTCAGTAGGTATTGAAATTTGGACTAAATATAGAACAGGGAAAGGGTTAAGCATCATTAACATCTTTGCATTGTTGTTTCACTATCACTAACATATTTATTGTAACTCTTCGTGTGTCGTCATTATTATTAGCGATGCCATTGTCATTTTCTTAACAACTATTAATATTTCTTCTTGTTTGTATAAACCACTATATTCCATGTATACGTCTTTTAAATTCATTCAGGCCAATCCGCCCTGTTACAGTGAAACTTCTTTTAAATGGGGACTTGTCACTAGATGTCCAAAGTAACTCCACCATTTTCCAAGCAGTTCAAATGTTTATCTTGGAATCAAGGCGGTTCGTTTAAGCCCCACGCGGCTCCTCGTGGGAGGGTATCCAAGTATTGCCCGCGTCTTCTGGTGCCATTTTACTCATATCCGTATAATGACTGTCTCCTTTTTGACCGTTTTCTCTTTTTTGTATTTGCATTAGTATATTTACTTTGAATAGTCTTAGATATTTCTGAATGAGAATTATAGGTGTAATCATTTTCTTGTTGAGATATGCTCAAGCTGCTGAAAATGCATACGTTCTACGAATGTACGTAAATATATGGGCATTCGTTTTCTTGATTTACTCGACAACAAACTGAACTTATGTTACTCATAGCAATTGTCCACCATTGCATTGCTATTATATGTAGGGAGAGGGTCTTTATAAGCATGTTGCTTTCGACCCAATCCTTTCTGTACCTATGGATGATACACATGATTAAGAAATCATATGAAATAAAATATGTTTAAACTAATGTCGCTGCATTGTTGTTTCACTATCACTGATATATGTATTGGTGCTGTTGCCAGTATTGGTGACATTGCAGTTGTCATTGTATATGTCACACTATTCATTAATGTCACTGTCCTGCTATTTCACTATCACTGATAGATTTATTGTAACGCTAGGTGTTGCTGCCATTGCTGGTGGCGATGCTATTGGCATTGTCTTAACAACTATTAATGCTGCTGCCTTGTCGTTTCACTGTCTTTGATAAATTCATTGTAACTGTCGTTGATTTTGTCATTATTGGTGCCAATTGCTTTGTCTATGCCATAGGTTCATAACCATTACTATTGTTGTTGCCTTGTTGTTTAACTACCACTGATGTATTTATGGTAATGTTGTCATAATTGGTCGTATTGCCAATGCCTTTGTTTAAGCCGAAGCTATAATCAATTTGCGAGCATTCTTGTTTCACTATCACTAATATATTTATTGCAACAGTTGCTGTTGTTACCATAATTTGTGAAACTCTCTTGAATGAGCTAAACGTTAACACCCCCGCAAAAAGGGAACAGTATCAATCCTTAAATCGCTATCAGCGAACTGACTCGCATTTGCAACAGTTTGGATCCAGATGAGACGCCGAGTAACTGGGCGTCTCATCAGGTGGATCTCAGCTGTATAACATTCGATCACTTTTTAGCATATCCATTATCTATAAACAGCGAGAAAAGGGTAAAGTCCATTCTAAAAATAACTTGAAGTATATCTCTTATCTTATGCGTAGAAGGATAAAAACATTTAAACTATAGGGTTTTTTAAAAACAAAAATCGCATATAATATTATTAATCGCGAATAAACTTTATAAACTACAGTAAAACTCCTTTAGGCCGGAATTTATGTATTTTAGACAGGTGACAGCTTAATGCAGGTAGAAAGTCATGCAAAAAGCTCCTGTTGGAGTTTTCTGCATGACCTTCATCCTGTATTAAGCTGTCACCTGTCTTATAGGCCGATATTGATACTATTTTGGACATCCGGTTTAACCCATTGCCGCATAGGCTATTTTTAGGCCCAACCTCTTAAAATAAATCTACCGAAAATGAGTTTTAACTAGAGAAAACGATTTTTTTTTAGAATTTTGTAGTTCGAAACCATTGTGATAAATAGAGCATTTGCTCCTATAGGAGTAAATGTTCTATTTATCACAATGGTATCACAAAGTTATCACAATGGTTTCACAAAGTGATTTTTACAGAGTTGTCAAAAGTCGTCAATATGAGGGAATGAGTTAAAGGGTTTTTACTGTACATCTACTATCCCGGTAAATAGTATAGTTAGAGTATGTACTATTAGTTCTCTCCTTCGACGCCAGCTCACAAACAAAACATGATATATACGTTTACAACCTGACGAAATGCCCGATTGTAAACAATTGCCTGCTACAAAGTATTATTACGTGTAGTTGTATTTGATATTACGTATCATTACGTGTAGTTGTATTTGCCAAACAGGATCGTTAGCCTGCTGAGCAAAATATGTTTGTAGAAAATGTCATCGATTTCAGTTTTCTCAGGTGATTTATCTTGCATTTTCTTTAACAACACGGTCAGAGTACCAAACAGTTTAGACCCGGATGAGACGCCTTTACTCGGCGTCTCATCTGGATCCAAACTGTTTGCAAGGTAATCACTCATCCGCCCGCAACAGGCTAAAGTTTAATGATGATAAGAAACGAACGCACTTTGTACATTAGCTCTCTAACGTTATCATTCATTCTACTGTGAAATACAGACGAATGCAGTTCATTGCCATGTAACAGGGATTCTAGAAATTGATTTCAGTGTGACAAGAAGTCAGCGAACGGTACATATTATTACTGCTGCATATAGATATATTCCTATCATAAACTCCATTATTATACTGCAAAGTAAAATCATCACTTCTGATTGGTTAACTAGCCGTGTACATGAGTCCATGTACCCTGTGAGCTGACAGGGTACATAGAAATCCCCCATGGCAGGCCCCACATATTATGGTCAGAAACCAAAAGACCGACTTCTCGACTCGGCTAAACAATGGCAAAATTCATAATCGACAACTATTGATACGTAAAGAAAACAATGCAGGACTGAATTAAAAAAACACCATTGTTTGAAATGACCAATAAAACAGGTTTTAGAGGAGTTATTATATCGTCCAGCCATTTATAATATCACGAACGCCGATGAAATACTATACACACCACTTCGGATACCTTCGGGTAGAAATAAAGGTATTGGGGTGCTTTTAGGGGAATTAGCGTGTTTAGTGATTCAACATGCCAAAATGGATTTATATAAATTATCCGAACCGTAAAACTTTGCAGTATAATAAATTCGTTATACAGTTCTTTCCCAGGGTACATGACGATTTATTCCCGGCTGGTAAAATCATGTAACCCTCGCCTAACGGCTCGGACAACATGATTTTCCTCAGCCGGGAATAAATCGTCATGTACCCTGGGAAATAACTGTATAACTAATATACAGTTGAATTTCGATATCTCGAACTTAAAGGGACCATGCAAATTAGTTAACAGATAACAGAAGTTCGAGTTATTTGATTTCTGATCTGGACAATTTCTTACGTTCACATCTTAATGGAGGTCTAAGGTAATGCTGAAAGCTCCTGTAGGAGCTTTCAGCATTATTTTCGACCTGCATTACGCTGTCACATGTGTATCTAGATATGCATAGTGTTACATTTAAGAACAGTTCTGGAAGGACCGAACTTTTAGTTCGAGTTATCCCGAAGTTCGAGTTATCCGAGTTCGAGATGTCGAAGTTCAACTGTATGTCAGTCCTTTACTCCATGAATAGTCATGTAAGACATGACACCATAACAAAATCTAATACTGACATGAATTTCTTTGATGACATTTTTATAACGAACAAATAAATGGCAGCAATACGTCTATATTTTATTCCATTATAAGTAAACAGGGCATACCCTGACCAGACGGCTCCTATAGGAGTCGTCTGATCTGGGTCTACTCTGTTTGCACGTGCGTAAAAATATCAGGTAAATACTTAATATTCATAATGGAAGGAGGCTTGCATGAATATTCATCGGGAGTCTTCTGATCTGGGGCTACACTGTTGGTAACTCCGTTAACCCTTTCGCTGCCCAAACTCTGTCGTCTGCTAATTTTGTCGTCTGCTACACATTTTCATTCTTTTGATTTTCTTCATTTTTGTTTCAAAAACATATAGTAACAGTAACAAACAGTGTGGATCCTGATGAGACGCCGAGTTACTCGGCGTCTCATCTGGATCCAAACTGTTTGCATTGGTAATCACAGGTCCGGCATCGGCAGCGAAAGGGTTAAACGGTGTATTTGTGACACAACAGTACAGTAGAACCTGTCCCAAGCGGCCATTCATTTATTGAACATAGGAGTCTTAAAAAGCAGGTGGTTGCTTAATGCAGGGAAAAAGTAATGCAGCAAACTACATAGGAGTTTCTGCGTTACCTCTGGTCTGCATTAAGCTACCACTTGCCTTACAGCCCCATAATTAGATCTCTTTTTTATGGCCGCTTAACCCTTTCCCTGTTCTATGTTTAGTCCAAATTTTAATACCCACTGAATATTCACGAACAAAACAGTTATAATCAAGTATGGAAGGTGGGACATTGCATCCATTTTTAGAAAGTAAAGAAATAGATCTATCAAATTCCATAGGAAAACAGAGCAGACCCTGATCAGACGGCTCCTAGTCTGATCTGGGTCTACTCTGTTTGCAATTGCGTGAAAACACGTTTCTATGAGGGGAAGGGTTAAGACATATTATGCTGTAAATCGGTAAACCTAATTATTCTGTTACAGATTTGTCACCTGTCCAAATTGATGTCTGCTTTATTTCTAATCCTCGTATAAATCACTATACGTTTTTCAAAAATATATTGTTAGAATACCAATAAACTTGGATCCTGATCGAACATCATGATACACAGCGTCTGTTCCAGTCTCAATGTGTTTACAAACACCAACAGAGATGTACATCAAATGTGAATTGGTCTATTAAAATTGCTTATTTCTCCGCCAAACTCTATCTTGTTGTAACTCATTAACCATTTCACTTATAATGACGCATTTTGACACCATTCCTTCATACTGACGCATTTTGACGCCGCTGTATATATAAGTCAGCTTTTAAAACCATTGCGATAAATAGAGCATTTGCTCCTATGGAGCAAATGCTCTATTTATCACAACAGTTTGAAAACTACACAATTCAATTGTTTCCTTTTCTCTCGTAAATGATCCTTTTCAGTAGATTTATTCAAAGACGTTTCTTCTATAAATAGCCTATGGGGTTATGGGTTAAATCGCCGCAGAGAAGTGATAGGGCTTTATAGAGAAATATAACATGCTAGATTTTTCTAAATACAATTCTTTATTTACAGTTTGACCAATCATGTAGCAATCAAGCAAGGCTGGGCAACGTCATTATTTAGTCATCAGAATCCTTTATTTATCATGTTTATGACTGTCGTAAATATTTGATCAATCAGATAATCTCTACACAATGTAAGCCCAACCAGGATGCCTGAGCACTTCAGTCGCAATTGTAAACAGAAGAAACTCTCTATAGCTAATACTATATCTATCATATTGGGAGTCTTAAAAGCAAGTGACTACTTCACCACTTCCATGTTCTAGATTTATTCCAGATTTCAACTCGTACTGAATGTTCAAAGAAATATGGAAGGTAGAACGCTGTAATCATTTTAAAAATTAAAGAAACAGGTCTGGCAAATTCCAGTAGCAAATAGAGCAGAACCTGATCAGACGGCTCCTATGGGAGCCGTCTGATATTGGTCTACTCTGTTTGCAAATGCGTGAAAATACGTTTATATGAAGGAATTAAATGGAAAATGTAAAACAAAAGTAATACCGAAAACTCCTAAGGCGACTTTTGTCTTACATCGTGTTAACCCTTTACTCCATAAATACACCTTTCTACGCCTTTGTAAACAGAGTAGATCCAGATCAGACGAACTCCTATAGGAGCCGACTGATTAGGGTCTGCTCTGTTTGCTTATGAAATAAAACAAACATGGTTCAACAGATTTTGCCATTGACACATTTTACTGTGTCCATAAGCCAGTATTAAAAATAATCTAATTAATATTCACAATGTCATTGTGTCTTGCATAAATCTAAACAGGTAAAGGGCCAAGCGACCACTTGTCTTAGAACTTCTTTCAGTGGTTATAGACATGTTTTTCTGTACAATTGTTTGACTATTATCGTCAACTTAACCATTACATCATGCTGTTGCAGGTTTTGTAGTTTCTTTTTCCGATTTTTATGAGAAGCTACTAACCGAATTAGAAACCGTTTGGATCCTGATGAGACGCCGAGTTACACGGCGTCTCATCTGGGTCCAAACTATTTGCAAATGCCAGTCAGATCATATTTAGAAGAGTGTGGGTTAAGTCGACTTTCTATCAATAACGTTAACATTTCTGACTCCACTTAGTCGGAAAATTATTGCTAACAGATGATCGTATCACGCAAACAGAAACGCCGCATACTTTGATAGAAGATAAACAATTTGACCATTTCCTCCATAAATACGCCTTTCTACGCCTCTGTATAAATCACCTATTGAAACCATTGTTATAAGTAGAGCATTTGCTCCTATTGAAGCAAATGCTCTATTTATCACAACGGTTTCAAACTACAAAATTCTAAAATTTTCCTTTTCTCTATTTAATGCTCCTTTTCGGTAGATTTATTCAAAGTGGTTGGATCTAAAAATGGCCTAAGAGGGACAGGGTTAAATTATACGTGAGATATATGGGATTGAACGCAGTTGCAAACAGGGTAGACCCACAACAGAGGCTAATGTAGGAGCCGCTTGATCTGGATATGCTCTATTTACTGCTGGAGTAATTCAGATCTGATTCTATCGTTTCTACCTTGGATAAAAATTAACCCTTCTCTTGCTGAATTTTAAAATGCATTCCTCCTTCTTTGCCCGAGCCCTGTTGTATAATTACATATATCGTCACAGTGTACAAGTATTTCGCTGTGCAATCACTGCTGTGTAGTGCACTGGTTGCACAATCAACTTGTAAATAGTGCAGACCCTGATGAGACAGCTCCTGCAGGAGCTGTCTCATCTGGGTCTTCACTATTTACAGGTAGGTATATTGAGTATTGACGTGAATAGCAAGCGAATGGTTAATGTGTCTACATGCCATTTTAATTACATGTATAAATTTTCATAAAACCATTAGTTCTTATATTAAATATTCAAGAATTAAATGATTAATGTCGAGGAAGTGACTGCAATGAATGTACTCTCTTTTGGCTTAACCACTTATAATATATGTACCGTGTTTGTCCTCCGGAGAATACATTGTTACTATACAAGCCTATAGATCTGAATACAGTAAAAATACTAAAACAACCACCAAAAATAGGTCAAAAGCAGACAGTAGCTTAACGCAGGACGAAAGTTATGCATAACGCTCCCTTGCTTTCTGTATTACTTTCACCCTGCATTAAGCTTCCATCTATGTTTACTCATGAAGCGGTCGCTTTAGAGAAAATTACTTTACATTACAGTAAAACCTCTCTATAACGGCCACTAAATTGTGTTAATTAGTTGGTATGTAATTAGGGCAGGAGGCTGCTTAAAGCAAGGTGAAAGTAAAACAGAACGCTCCTATAGGAGCGTTCTGTTTTTCTTTCACCTTGCTTTAAGCAGTCACATGATTTTAACGCAAAATACTTGATGTGATTTAGTGGCCGTTATAGAGAGGTTTTACTGTAATCGGAAACGAGAAACAAATATCATAACAATTACCTACCGTGACAAGCAAGCACCTGTTTTTGCAACATGCTCCGAAGGCCCCCAGCGCCGCGACGAGCATAATGAACACACCGAGACAGATGATGAGAATGGACAAGCTGTTGGCCACATTGCCCAGACTCAGGGTTCCGTTGAAGCTCACATTGTTCAGCAGGGAGATGACTTCGTCTTTGTCCAAGGTGTCATTATTGACTCGCATGATGATACCGATGATCAACATACCCAAGCCCAGTAGCTAAGGGAAGACATATTGTATATATATATAAAAAATATTCGTTATGTTACCTCTTGGCAGATTTATCTTGCATTTTATAACCCTTACACCATATATACGCCATTTTGCAAACATAGTAGACCCGGATCAGACGGCCCCAAAAGGAAAGGTCTGATCAGGGTCTTCTCTGTTTGTTATGGGAAATATTAATTAATTCTGTAGTTTCTGCCATGGCCAAAAATTCCTTTGTTCATATACCATTTTTCAAAAATCCATGTGATTAATGT
The DNA here is from genome assembly GCA_963576725.1 of Azorinus chamasolen. Taxonomy (NCBI): domain Eukaryota; kingdom Metazoa; phylum Mollusca; class Bivalvia; order Cardiida; family Solecurtidae; genus Azorinus; species Azorinus chamasolen. The sequence continues at coordinate 27,678,244 of OY755248.1, forward strand.
CCACATGTCATTATATCTTACATGAATGTTCATGCAGTAATGGGTTAATGAACTAAAGGGTTAGCCCTTTACTCCATGGATATTAATGAAATAAATAATGAAGTCATGAATATTAACTAGAACCATTTATAAAATAACTTTAACTCATGGAACTTTTGACAAAACAGAATCTATAGAATCGGATCTATATCATGCCATAATCAAACAGAACAGACCCTGGTCAGGCGGCTCCCAAAGGAATAGTATGATCTGGGTCAGCTCTGTTTGCAAAAGCGTAGAAATGTGCATTTATGTCGTAAAGACTTTTGAATATGTCTTTATATTAACCATGTAAAACAATAAAAGGCATTAGGAGCGGCGTGCTAAGATTTGTATGGTTTTTTTTTATATAGATTCTGTATTATTATGTTTATTCTTAAACCTGCATACAATCTAATACATTTATAAATATATGTATACATGTATGCAGTAAAATCTCGATTATTCGAACACTAAAACACGTATTATTATCGACCTTTAAGACAGGTGGCAGCTTAATGCATGGTGAAAGTCATGCAGAAAGCTCCTAGAGGAGCTTTCTGCATGACTTTCACCATGCATTAAACAGCCACCTGCTTAAAAGTATCTAAATTCTTTTATACAGAAAATTCGAATAATCGAGGTTTTACTATATTTCGTTGTTTATGTTACAGTATACATTAAACCTTTACATGATAGAAACATCTTTTGACACAAATGCAAATAGAAGAACCCTAGATCAGACGGCTCCGGTAGAAGCAATCTGAATGGGCATGTTCTGGTTGCATGTTCGGATGGACTAATCTGCATCTGATTACATGTATATAGTTTCTAGGATCTGATTCTAAAATATTCATTGGCTATTATAAAAGATATGTTATTGGTGAGTTCTCGGCAATATTTACCAAGGAATAAATAAAAAGTAACTTAATTTATAGATAACAGTCTAATTGCCGCATAATGACAACAAAACCGGGGTCTTACCAAGAATAAGGTATTGATTGAGATGAGGAAAAACATTCCACATTTTCCGCCTAGTCCGAACCCCATCTTGTATTGTTTGCGTTGTTACTCCCCTGGGACTGAATAATTTAGCACACCTTGTATCCCTCCAAACAGCACGAGTACAATCCCTGTAATGAAAATATCAAATCACTTCAGAATACAAGAACCCTAAATACTCCAAGTGTTCGGGCACAAAAAGTTAGACAAATAGTGCAGATCCAGATGAAACGACTCCTGAAGGAGAGTCAGACATTTAATCAGGGTCTACACTATTTGACCACGTCAGTATGATTAAAATTTATTAAACTGGTGCATATAATTGATTTGTTAAGCTTAATGAAGTGGAGAAGAATAGTTGGTTGTATATACTTAGTGTAGCTAGGGTATGCAATATTTATGATATAGGTTGACAACAACACTTAAAACAGGATACCTTAAACCTTACAACGCTGACTTTTCTAATGGAATATTCCAAAATTCAAACAGGTCAAGCTTATGGTGAATATTTAGGGATTCTTCTAAAGAAAAGTTTAACATGACAAGCAATGCAGACCCTGATGAGAGGGCTCCTGTAGGAGCCCTCTCATCTGGGTCTACATTGTTTGCAAATGATATAAGTGACTCGCGCCCCGCACATTCAGGGTCACCCACTAGTTACACGGCATGCCTGTATCAGTCATTGCCTACGTAGATGGTTTGGATCCAGATAAGACGTCGAGTAAATATACACCTCAACGGGATCCAAACTGTTTGACCCTCTAGCTGATATTTATGTTCGAAAATAAAATGTGGAAGAGAAAATTGCCTTGAACACTGGTGTAGATGAAATAATTGGTTAAGCATAAGGGTAAGTAGTATGTTGGTCGATTGAGAAGTGCGTGGTATTCGTTCTTAAACAGCGTTGTATAATTATAAAGTGGTTCAAATCTCATACAGGGATGTTTTTCTTGGGTTTAGTTTTTATTTCATTTCTTAATTTATTTTTTTCTGGGGAGGGTATATAAATTTGCTTTAATTTTAAAGGTGTGTGTGTGCGCGCGTGTTTGTGCGAGCGCGTGTGTACCTTTTTCCCTGGATCTATTTTCCCCCCTAGATCTAATATTTATTATTACTTTGCTTGATGTTAATTTCAGTTTTCATATATGTTATTGTAGTTTGTTCAATGGTCAGTAGATCTAGTTTAATATATAGAGATATTTTATAGATAATTTATTTGCAGTAGGCTAACATCTCTTTAATATAAAGTCAGACAATCCGATTACACATCAAGAGCAAATATATTTATTAATTACCTCCCTTTATGTAGATATTAAATAAGTAAGCCCCTGTTTGCGTAAACTTTTACAGACTATATCAGGTTCTAATTCAAAACAGTCCTAAAATATTAATTCGCTACCAACTAAAATTTCTAAAAAATGTTTCATTTTTTCCCTAACCTTATTTGAAATAAATAGGCTAGATCTACTCCAAGTATTCGGACACAAGTTACAGTAGGCAAATAGCTATAAGTGCAGACCTAGTTCACCTGTGTACTCTAAATGGTGATATCGAGCTACTTTCGGTTTTAACGATATCCCGGCAGACGGCACCTGACACAAAATTAGCATGCTGTCTTACGGGTCATTAATGAGACTAAGTGTTGCAGACCCAGATCAAACGGCTCCGGAAGGAGCCTTTTATCAGTCTACACTATTTGTTTAATATGTCAGTATGATTAAAAATTATTGAACTGGAGCCTTATTGATTTGTTAAGCTTTACAATGAAGTGGAGAAGAAGAGTTGGTGGTAGATCTATAATAGATCATAAATGTAGCTAGGGTAGATCTACATGTATGCCTTATATTTATGATAGATCTATATATGTTGACAACGACACTTAAAACAGGACGCCCTAACATTTACAGCGCTGACTTTTCTAATGTACTATTCCAACAGGCCAATCTTATGGTAAATATTCAGGGATTCTTTTAAAGAAAAGTGTAACATGACAAACAGTGCAGACCCTGATGCGAGGGCTCCTCCTCTAGGAGCCATCTGATCTTGGTCTACACTGTTTGCAAAGGACATTAGTGACTCGTGTCCTGCACAGTATCGGTTAACCGCTAACACGGTAGATCTATGTCTGAATCAGTCATTGCCTACGCAAATGGACCCAGATGAGCGCGCGCGTGAGTGCTTTTTTCTCCTAGATCTATTTTTTTCCTAGATCTAATATTTATCATTACTTTGCTTGGTGTTTATTTCGGTTTTCATATATTATGCTATTGTAGTCTGTTCAATCACGAAGTAAATACATGTATTTACTTCGTGGTTCAATGGTCAATAGATAAACATAGATATTTTATAGATATGTTACAGTATCAACTCGAGAGCTAATATATTCATTAATTACCTCCCTTTATTGATCTTAAATAAGAAGTCCCTGTTTGCGTAAACTTTTACGGACTATATCAAGTTCTTATTCAAAACAGCCCTAAAATATCAATGCACTACCAACTAAAATTTCTAAAAATGTTTATTTTTTTCCTAACCTTATTTGAAATGAGTTTTTAAATGTACTTATTCTCTCAAATAATTTCCGCAATTATCAAAATATATTATCTAAACGACTCGCGTACAAATTAACTCTTTACGTAGAAACGGTTTGAATACCCATTTAGTGGGTAAAACAATAAATAAATCTGGATTTAACTGAGTAAAAGAAAACGGTATCAATATTTGTCACTGTTCGTGAAAATAGATTTATAATAAAGTCCAAACCCTTATCAAAGGATTGACCAAGAACTTCTTCACCTGGGTCTACATTGTTGGCAGAGATGTTATGTAGATTCTACTCGGTTTCCAAACTTTCCACACAGTAGGTCCTAAGGGTTAAACTTAAAGATACGTACAGTAAAACCCCTCTAACGCGACCACCAAAAAGGGGCATAATTCACAGTGGCAAAGGCAGGTGGTAGCTTAATGCAGGACGAAAGTTAAAGCAGTTTTCTGCATAACTTTCGTCCTGCAGTAAGCATCCACCTGCTAATGAAGACAGCCATGTTTGTTCATTAAGTGGTCGCATTAGAGGGATTTTACCGTATATATAAGCCTAAAGCAGAATGACACTACAAGTGGCCATTCATTTTTTGAACGTAACTTACTTAGTCTTAAAACTCAAGTACGTGTACTTTGCTTAATGCAGGACACAAGTACTTTCGACCTGCATAAAGCCACCACCTGCCTGACAAACCCATGCTTAACCCTTTCCCTCATATTGACGACTTTTTATGACTCTGTAAAGGTCACTTTGTGAAACCATTGTGATAAATAGAGCATTTGCTCCTATAGGGGCAAATGCTCTATTTATCACAATGGTTTCAAACTACAAAATTCTAAAATTGTCCTTTTCTCTAGTTAATGCTCCTATTTGGTAGATTTATTCAAATAGGTTGTATCTAAAAATAGCCTATTTAATTTTTCCTAGATCTAATATTTGTTATTACTTTGTTTAATTTCGGTTTTCATGTATGCTAAATTGTAGTTTGTTCAATGGTTAGTATAGTTAAATATAGATATTTTATAGATATTTTGCAGATCTTAAAGTAACAACTAATATCAACTCGAGAGCAAAATATATCTATTTATTACCTCCCTTTATATAGATCTTAAATAAGTAGGCCCCTGTTTGCGTAAACTTTTACGGACTTTATCAAGTTCTTATTCAAAACAGCCCTAAAATATCAATGCGCTACCAACTAAAATTTCTATAAATGTTTCATTTTTTTCCCTAACCTTACTTGAAATGAATCTTAAAATGTACTTATTCTCTCAAATGCATTATGTTCATTACCAAATATCAAATTATAAACGATTCACGTACAAGTTAACTCTTTACGTAGAAACGATTTGAATACCCATTTAGTGGGTAAAACTTTAAACAATAAATAATTATGAATCTAACCGAGTTAAGAAAAAACATTGTCATAGTTCGTGAAAATGGATTTCATAACGAAATCCCAACCCTTATCAAAGGATTTACCAAGAACTTCTTCACCTGGGTCTACATTGTTGGCAAAGGTGTTATGTACTCGGTTTCCAAACTTTCCACACAGTAAGGGTTAAAACTTGCAGATGCGTACAGTAAACCCCCTCTAACGCTACCACAAAAAGGGGCATAATTCACAGTGGCAAAGGCAGGTGGTAGCTTAATGCAGGACGCAGAAAACACCAATAGAAACTTTCTGTATAACTTTAGAAAGGTGCATGGTTAGGCCTACTGAACCTGTCTCAAGCGACCATCAAAACGAGGTTTAATCATGGGTCTGTCAGGCAGGTGGTGGCTTTATGCGGGTCGAATGTACTTTTGTCCTGCATTAAGCAACTAGATCTACCTGAGTTTTAAGACTTCTACGTTCAATAAATGAATGACCACTTGTAATGTCAATCTACTTTAGGCTTATATACAGTAAAACCCCTGTAATGCGACCACTTAATGAACAAACATGGATGTCTTCATACGCAGGCGGATGCTTAATGCACCTGCTTTAAAATCTGCCAATGCTTGTTAATTCAGGGGTCACTAACCCTTACAGTGAGGGACACGAGTCACTAATGTCAGACTGATACTGGCCAACATCAACAATTTGATTATTATGTCAGGTGTTTATAGGTCCGCAGAAAGCCGTGATTAGATCCAAAAAGAAAATGATATACTTTCTTTTCACGTCTAATCAAAACTGGATCTTTGACACCTTAACTTTGAAAGTGTCAGGTATTTTGGCTGATACTATGCCCGGCGGTATAGCATTCCATTCCCTGATGGTGCGTGGGAAGAAAGATCCTTTGCGGTAGTTCGATGACGTGGATGTAATATGATAGGATCTGCTGTGCATGTATCTTGTTTGTCTTTTTGGTGGTGCAAGTCTATTGTTCCTGTATACAATGTATACATCAGGATGTCTACATTGCTTGCCACCAATAGTATGTTGTTACTGTTAAAATAAAAAAGACACTGCTCAGACGCCATATCGAAAATCGTCGAGACGTTTCGATTGGAAAACGAAGGTTAACGTGTATCCCCGACTGTGACGTTCCGGATATGACGTCATTAATTTAATGACGTTGTTACCAAGATAACGCAATACGGCATTACCTATTTCAAAGCGAAATATAACAGCTGTGTTATTGAAAGTTTAATCATGTCGAAAATAGGTGATGGTGACCATATCCCAGTGAAGAAGGAAGCGAATACAAACTGGGCAGTGACAGAAATCTCTGACCAAATACAAAACCTCCAGAGGGAAATCGTTGGGATAGAGAGGAAAATAATTAGTTTGTGCGGGCTTAATGGAGAAGACAGACTCCATGTCACAGAACTGTACAACAAGGTAACAGATTTTCAGGATGTAAAACAAAGTAACACAAAGCTTCAGCTCAAAGTAGAGACGGCCAATTTTAAGAATGCTGCTGAATGGTATTTACAGGATACAGAAGAAAGAGTGAAGTTTGAGGCTGAAAATGACTCTGACTGGGATGAATTTGTTGAAAACCGGGTAAAGACAATTGCCTGTGAGAAAATGTCAGCTTTGGACACAAGGGTGGACGAAATGGAAGATGCAACAGACCTGTATACTACCGTGAACATAGACGCTGTTGATACAGATAAGGGAAAGAAATATGATGTAGAAGATACTACCTGGGACGAGTTTGTCAAAGAAAGAGCAGCCCTGCATAATAGCAAAATAAAGAAATTCAAAGGCAAAGGCGGGATCAGAAACATTGTGAGGAGACTATTTGGAAGAAAATAGGACACTATTTTTTGTAACAGTATATTATATGTTTTTGTGAAACCAAAATATTCAAAATACCTAAAATATAACGTTAACTTAATATTCTATTTATGGGTTTGTTTTTTATTCACATGTCTATCTTGTCTATAGGAGCAAATGCTCTATTTATCACAATGGTTTACAAATTACACAATTCTAAAATTTTCTTTTTCTATAGTTAATGCTCCTTTTCGGTAGATTAATTCAAAAGAGGTTGGGTCTAAAAATAGTCTAGGAGGGAATGAGTTAATTAACGAATGGGGAAACTTCTCTAAACCCTTTGCTTCATGAGTATCTATGTAAACTATAATGAGACCCTTTTTATTAATTATTTGAATGTTATACTGGTACATGAACTCAGGCGTTTTTGCAATAAAAGCAACTGTAGAATGAGGTCTATATCATTTTATAAGCAAAAAGAGCAGACTCGATCAGACGGTTTCTACAGGAGCCGTCTGATCTGGATATACTTTCTTTGCAAAACACGAACACTACATTTAGATAGAATATGAAATTGATATTTTCAAATATGTTACAATTTATACCATGAATTTCACAATGTGTAACAATGATTATTTGTATAGATATTTTCATAATATTTTACAATTTTACCGACACGCGCTATATCAACACGTTATCGGAAATAGTTTCTAGTTGTTCTGTTTATCACATGGTCTCTAGAGGCGAGATTTTGTCAATATTCTTTTGTTGATTTTGTTTCCATAGCAACATCATTAGCCAATTTATCATGAGGTCAAATGGTCACAAATCCGGAATATAAGGCCAACGATGTCTCCTTGATCTTATCCACACACTGAAAAATATTGGCGGCTTCAACGTTTTTCCCTTTACCTGATAGAGACACCTTTTGACGTCTTTGCAAATAGAGTAGACCCATACCAGACGATTCCTGCAGGAGCCTTCTGACCAGCATCTTCTCTGTTTGCTTATGGAATTATATAGAAATAATTCTTGAGTTATGTCGAAGTAAAAAGCTGTTCATGTACCATTTTAAAACACGCAGCTAATAAATATTCATGATGTCATTGTTTCTTACATAAATATTCATGAGGTAAAAGGATAAACATTTAACGTCAATGAATCCAGTCCAGTTGCAATGTCACAGACATCGTATCAGCGTCTGATAAATGTCTGCACGGTTGGGCAGGGTAGCAGAGTTACAGATAAGGGAACGTACCCAAATACTAAACTCCTCATTTCTCCACCAAACCCTATACTGTGACCACTCTTTAGAATCGCCTCTTTGAGACGATTCTAAAGAGTGGTCACAGTACAGGGTTTGGTGGAGAAATAAAGAGACTCTTCTTAAAAATGTTTCAATTTACGCATTTTATCTGGACCTCTGGTTTAGATAGTAAAATACTGCAGATGACGACGCGTTTCTAACTACAGAAGAATCCCTCTATTATGACATCATACCGGAAGAATAACTGTGACAGAGTGCTACCGTGTGAATATCAGTTGACTAAGATTCTTACACTGTTCAACACATTGCTTTCATAGATAGCATAGACTCAGATATTGTCTCTATCAGGAGCCGTCTGATCTTGGTCTACTCTGTTTCCAAAGGTTAAAATACGAAGGTAATGCAGAGAGCTCCTAAATATCGCCCTGCCTTTAAATAAGACATCTTTTTAGTAGTCGTTATTGAAAGGTTTTACTTTATTTAGATCCTTGTAGGCATGATTCTAGACACTTTACAAAGTCTAAAAAGGTTCGTGTGCTGTGATCATTCGCTTTTGGAAGTGATTTTGATGAGCAGTAATGTCGCCCAGTCGTCTTATTCAATACATACAACTTTAATGTGTTTTGCAATATTTTTCTTCTTTTACCATTTAGGTCCCAGATCGACTTCAGCTATACAGTAAAACCTCTCTAATGTGGTCACCATCGAGAGGCATAAATCTGGGTGTTAACCCATTCCCACTTAGGCTATTTTTAGACCTAACCTCTTTGATTAAATCTACCAAAAAGGAGCATTAACTAAAGAAAAGGAAATTTTCAAAATTGTGTAGTGTTGAAACCATTGTGATAAATAGAGCATTTGCTCCTGTGGAGCAAATGCTCTATTTATCACAATGGTTTCACAAAGTGATTTTTACAGAAGCGTCAAAAGGCGTCAATATGCGGGAATGGGTTAAGAGAGATGATAGCTTAATGTAGGACAGCATTAAGCAGCTATCTGATTTTAAAATCACCCATGTGTCTTTCTTAGCTGGTCGTATTACAGAGGTCCTACTGTACTTGAATCTGATTACAAGTGGTTTTGAAACCAAATAAAAGGGCAAATAACTTAGCCTCTAGTCCGGATCAACACTGTTTGTTATACGACAGAATTATGCTGTTTCGCTTATCGTCTTGATTTGCAAATTGCGAACATCAATTATTGAATTTTCTCCGTGTATGACTGTGTTGTGTTATAACACCTGTATTTATCTGGTTTCTATAGCAACATGTTAGGTAGTGATTTTCCCGAGATGTCACGTTTACTGTGATAATATCAATATTACATGTAATGTAGGTACATAGAAGTAAATGGATTTTTTTCTTGAATATTTGTAAGCGGTCAAGGAACAGTTTTAAGACTGTGGTCGCTCTTTTAGTTTATCACAGCTTTTCAAGAGCTAACCCGTTACCCGAAAGAAACCCTTTTAACGCCATTGTTACAGAATAGACCCTGATCAGATGGCCCCTGTTGGAGTTGTCTGATCAGGATATGCTCAGTTTGTTTATAGACTTACTATAAAACCTCTCTATAACGGCCACTAAATTGTGTTAATTAGTTGGTATACATGTATTAGGGCAGGTGGTTGCTTAAAGCAAGGTGAAAGTAAAACAGAACGCTCCTATAGGATATGCTCAGTTTGTTTATGGACTTACTTTAAAACCTCTCTATAACGGCCACTAAATTGTGTTAATTAGTTGGTATACATGTATTAGGGCAGGTGGTTTGCTTAAAGCAAGGTGAAAGTAAAACAGAACGCTATATAGGATATGCTCAGTTTGTTTATGGACTTACTATAAAACCTCTCTATAACGGCCACTAAATTGTGTTTATTAGTTGGTAAACATGTATATAGATGATCTGATTCTACAGTTTCTATCACAGCGACAATTCCCTGTGTTGGTATACCATTATAAAAATCAGATAATTGATAATTAAAGAGTCATTTTCCCCCTACATTGTTCATGAAGTAAGGGGTTAGATAGCTTGGAACCCAAACCAGTGTACACGATCCCCGCACCTTTATCCACACCTCCATGCTAGCCCAAGGTGCCAAAAAAGATCAAGATTGCCAAACAAACGGCCATATAAATAAGCACTTCATCCTTACACAGTATTACACAGGTGACAATCACGTGCCTATACCGAGAAACTTCTCTACAAAGGTCACCCAAAGGAAATCTAAGACAGATTTAGCTTAACCCTTTGCGTAATGAAATTGTGACAGTATACATATTAATTAGCTGAATGTATAATGTTCCCCATATCGACAAGCCCGTCTAAATTTAATGAATAATATAAACCCTATTCTAACAGCTACAACCAATTTGTTTCTCTACGGCAATGGCACTATGTCATTTGATACAAATGTATTGATAATTTCAGCTGCACAGAAGTACATTGTTCACACAATAAAGGTTTAAGTCTTAACATATATATGCAACATATAGCGTGTCGATCTATTCAGACTGCTCAATAAATATAATGAAAGTACTTGATTTGCAACTCTCATCCATCCTTTCTCCCGACAGTCCCTCCCCCTTTCCATCTGTTCTTCTACTTCTGATTTCCAAACACGTTATGCTTTTGTATACAGTAAACCCTTTCTATAACGGCCACTAAATTGTGTTAATTAGTTGGTACATTAGGATAGGTCGCTGCTTAAAGCAAGTTGAAAGTAAAACAGAACGCTCCTATAGGAGCGTTCTGTTTTACTTTCACATTGCTTTAAGCAACCACCTGCCTTTAACACAAAATACTTGGTGTAATTTAGTGGCCGTTATAGAGAGGTTTTACTATAATTATACGACACTGTATGCATATGTTGAGATCATTCTGTATTTTGTTAACAACTGCATCAATGGAGTGTACCATATCAGGTGAGGAGAAGAACTCAATAAGCTTTTAGCTTTCTTTCTAATCCTATAGTGATGCTCTGTGGTTATTATGAATAATGTATACTTTTTATGCCCCCAAAGGCGGGCATATAGTAATCGAATTGTCCGTCCTTCCGTCTGTCCGTCTGTCCGTCCGTCCGTCTGTCCGTCAGTCCGTCTGTCCGTCTGTCCGTCTGTCCGTCCGTCCGTCTGTCCTTCCGTCCCAAATTCGTGTCCGGTCTGTAACTTCTTCTTCTATCAATGGATTTCAATATAACTTGCCACAAATGTTCACCAGACAGAGACGATGTGTCGCGTTCAACTCCCAGGTCCATGGGTCAAAGGTCAAGGTCACAGGGTACAATTACTTTGTCACAAATTTCGTGTCCGGTCTGTAACTTCTTTATCTATCAATGGATTTCAATATAACTTGCCACAAATGTTCACCACACAAAGACGATGTGTCGCGTTCAACTCCCAGGTCCATGGGTCAAAGGTCAAGGTCACAGGGTACAATTACTTTGTCACAAATTTCGTGTCCGGTCTGTAACTTCTTTATCGATCAATGGATTTCAATAGAACTTGGCACAAATGTTCACCACACAAAGACGATGTGTCGCGTTCAACCTTCAGGTCCATAGGTCAAAGGTCAAGGTCACAGGGTACAATTACTTTGTAACATATTTCGTGTCCGGCCTGTAACTTCTTTATCTATCAATAGATTTCAATATAACTTGACACAAATGTTCACCACACAAAGACGATGTGTCGCTTTCAACTCCCAGGTCCATAGGTCAAAGGTCACTGGGTACAATTACTTTGTCACAAATTTCGTGTCCGGTCTGCAACTTCTTTACATATCAATGGATTTCAATATGATTTGGCACAAATGTTCACCAGACAAAGATGATGTGTCGCTTTCAACTCCCTGGTCCATGGGTCAAAGGTCAAGGTCACAGGGTACAATTACTTTGTCACAAATTTCGTGTCCGGTCTGTAACATCTTTATCTATCAATGGATTTCAATATAACTTGGCACAGAATTTCACCAGACAAAGACGATGTGTCGCATTCAGCTCCCTGGTCCATATGTCAAAGGTCAAGGTCACAGGGTACAATTACTTGTTTATCTGTGAATGGATTTCAAAGGAACCTGGCACAAATGTTCACCACACAAAGACGATGTGTCAACTCCCTGGTCCATGGGTCAAAGGTCAAGGCCACAGGGTACAATTTTTGGGGGCATTTGTCACGTGATTGTGACATCTCTTGTTTCAAATAAAAAATATGTTTAAACTGTAATGTATAATGGCACCATGAAGAAGAGATTATTTTACTATTGCTTAAACTGTAAGAATAGATCTATGTTATTTTATAAGCAAATAGAGTAACTTCTGATCAGACGGCTCCTACCAGAGCAGTCTGATCTGGATCTACACTATTTTCAAAGGTGCTAGAAGACGTCTCAATGAAGTAACTGGTTAATGTCGGATGAAATCCCATAGGAAGTTTCTCTGCATCAATTCGTTCTGCATCAACTCTACCGCTGCCAACTTTTGTCGTCTGCTACAATGTTCAGTTTTCATCTTTTATTTATTTTTGTTTTATTAACCCTTTCGCTGCCAATGCCGGATCTGTGATTACCTATGCAAACAGTTTGGATCCAGATGAGACGCCGAGTAACTCGGCGTCTCATCAGGATCCAAACTGTTTGTTACTGTTACTATAATTTGGAACAAAAATAAAGAAAATCAAAAGAATGAAAAATTGTAGCAGACGACAAAGTTAGCAGACGACAGAGTTTGGCAGGGAAAGGGTTAAATAGTAACAGTAACAAACAGTTTAGATCCTGATGAGACGCCGAGTTACTCGGCATCTCATCTGGATCCAAACTGTTTGCATAGGTAATCACAGATGCGACATTGGCAGTGAAAACATTAAACAGTCGCTTTCTTTTAATAAGGTCTATGCATATATTTTCCATTGATCTTTATAGTGAATGCTAAGCGCACACTGGTTGACATTTGCAAATGGCTTTGATTCAGATGAGATGCCAAGTAAATCGGAGTCACATAAGAATTTGTTTGAAATATGTCAATAATTTCGCAAAAGTTTGAGCTTCAGAAGTTTAACCATTTACTCCATGAATATTCATGTAATGAATTATTATCATTATCATTTTTTATGAAAGTAGGTGTAGAAAGGAAGTTTCGGCTATGACAGAAACTGGAGAATCAAATCTAGATTAACCATTATCCTCATGTAAACGTATTTTCACGCATTTGCAAACAGAGTAGACCCAGATCAGACGGCTCCTAGAGGAGCCGTCTGATCAGGGTCTACTCTGTTTGCTTTATAGAATTTCAAAGATCTGTTTCTTTAACTTTTTAAAATGGCTACAATGTTCCACCTTCCATATTCCATTATAACTATTTTGTCCATGAATATTCAGTAGGTATTAAAATTTTGAATGGACACAGAACAGGGACAGGGTTAAATCATAAGCAAACAGAGAATATCTTGATTAGACGGCTCCTATAGGATCCGTCTGATCTGGGTCTTCTCTGTTCGCAAAGACATAGAAATGCGTATTTATGAAGTAAAGAGTTACAAAAAACTTGCTCCAGATCAAACATTTAGCAGACATGTATTTCTTAATCATAGTGGAGGTTAATGGATCATTATACACGTGTTCTAACGAAGATTATATTTTACATCTAAACAACGGTAAACTTTGGCAGTCATGATATAAACAAATCTGTTTAACCCTCTTGGCGAGGGAAACAAGTCACTAATTCCTTTACAAACAGTGTAGACCCAGATGAGAGGGCTCCTCTAGGAGCCCTCTCATCAGGGCCTGCACTGTTTGTCATATTACACTTTTCTTTTAAAACATCCCTAAATATTCACGGTAAGCTTGACCTCTGTGCATTTTAGATAAGTCCATTTGAAAATACAGGGTTGAAAGGGTGAATCTCCTCTGAATGCTAAATGGTTCATCATGCCTTAACCCTTATTATGAGCTAAAGCAATATCAGCTCAGACTCTGATCTAATGCTCATTTTTTCTTATTTCCTTTTAGTTAAATGTTTTGAGAAACTCATGACCGAGTGCCAAACAGCTTGAATCCTAATGATCTCTTCTGGATCCAAGCCTTGCACAGGCCAGTCAGGTTGCTGTTATACAGACCTACACAGCATGTAAAGGTTTATTTACCATTGTCTATCTTCTTCCTAATATCAGCAAGCTAGAGCGTATTTAAACATTTTGCCTGCTACGCGTGACTTAACTGGCATTTGCAAACAGCTTGGATCCAGATGAGACGCCGAGTAACTCGGTGTCTCAGCATGATCCAAGCTGTTTGACACTCTGTCAATAGTTTCTTAAACACGTGATGCTATTGATATACTTTATTTCAGTCTCAACTACTTACATAAAGTAAACACAAACATGTATAATTAAATTATCAAACGATGTATACATCCATTCTAGAAAGAATTATAAGAGACTTTACATATCACACATGAATACAGTATTTACTCACACTATACACAGTGTCAATGAATGAGTCGGGAATAAGTGAAAACTGTGAAAGGTCAGATTTTAAGAATACCTCATTTTCATAGCATGACCTTAACCCTTTCCTCCATGAATATTCATGTAAGAAATGATGACGTCATGAATGTAAATTAGATAAATTTGTTATAATAGCATATAGACAAAGGAATGTTTTAGCCACGGCAGAAACTGTAGAATAATACCTATATTATATCATAAGCAAACAGAGCAGACCCTGATTAGACGGCTCCTATAGGAGCCGTCTGATCTGGGTCTACTCTGTTTGTAAATGCCTAAAAAGGTGTAGTTATGGAGTAAAATGTTAATCTTTATCCTGCTATTCGCGACATGACTTTTATTTCCAGACAGATTGGATCCAAATGAGTAAATCGGTGTCTCATCAGAATTCAAACTGTTTGACGCTTCATGTCAGTAACCTCTCGGAAGCTTGAACGAATAGGAAAAAAGAAACAACAACAAATTCAATACCAGCCTTTAACCCATTACCTCATAGGCTATTTTTAGATACAATGTCTTTCAATAAATCTACACAAAAGGAGCATTAACTTGAGGAAAGGAAACTTTTAGAATTTTGTAGTTTGAAACCATTGTGATAAATAGAGCATTTGCTCCTATAGGAGCAAATGCTCTATTTATCACAATGGTTTCACAATTTGACTTTTGCAGAGTCGTCAAAAGCCGTCAAAAGTCGTCAATATGAGGGAAAGGGTTAGGTTAAACAGACACCTATTTTTAGCATTAAACACTTTACTCCATATATGTTTACGCATTTTAATGTATTTTCAGAGTACACCAGACCAGCCAAACGACTCAGGGTTTGCTCTGTTTGCTTATGAAATAATATAGATATAGTAAAACCCCTCTAATGCGACCACTTAATGAACAAATAGGGCTGTTTTCATAAGCAGGTGGTTGCTTAATGCAGGACGAAAGCTATGCAGAAAGCTCCTATGAGCTTTCTGCATAACTTTCGACCTGCATTAAGCAACCACCTGCCTTTGCCACTGTGAATTATGCATCTTTTTGCTGGTCTCATTAGAGGGGGCTTACTGTATAATTCTACAGTTTCTATTATGGCCAATTATTCCTATGTTCATATATATATATCATTAAAAACTCACCTAATTTGTATTCATGGCGTCATTATTTCTTACATGAATATTCACGAAGTAATGGGTAATAAACTACAGATTGACACATCTACCTCCAGTCTAGCTCACCATATCGAATACCAAAACTAGCAACCTTATCAAATGTGCGAAAACTCAATTAGCTGAATACAGAAGAACCTGTCTTAAATGGCCATCAGAAATGGATTTAGTTACTGGTAAGGCATGCGATAGATTAATGCAGGTCATAGGTATAGAAGCTTTTTGCATTACTTTTGCCCTGCATTGAATGACCACCTTATTTTTAATACTCCTATGATTAATAAATGAATGGCCGCATGTTGTATTTTTGTCGGTTCAAACGTCTATATAGGGCTTATGTTGATTGTTATGTATCTTGCCAACGTTAAATACAACTTATCTTATCTATCTTATCTTATTTAAATATTATCCATTTACTTAATGAATATCAATGTAAGAATTAATGACTTTATAGATACCATTTAAGTGAAAAGTCATCACCACCAATAAAGAACGAGAATTTCGGCCATTCCATACAGAATCAGATCTATTACGCTATTAAAATAAACAAAGTAGACTCTGTACATGAATTGCTGATCTTGATTTACTCTGTTTACAGAACTTAAAAAGGCGGCAGTTCATATGTCTTAAGTTTTAGATAATTATGTCTTTCCCCTTGATTTACAACAATTTACATTCAATTTGGCGATAAATGATTTCTTTCATGATTAGACGTCATGTTCAGGAAATAAATGCATTACGAGTACATGCACGTACATATTCCAGACTTAATACAAATTCACCTTGTTGTACGCTTATAAAGCCTTAGTTGTTGTACACCTATACAATCTTAACCCTTTCCCTCATATTGACGACTTTTGACGACTCTGTAAAAGTCACTTTGTGAAACCATTGTGATATCACAATGGTTTCAAACTACAAAATTCTAAAAAATTTCCTTTTCTCTAGTTACAATGTAATGTTCCTTTTCGGTAGATCTATTCAATAAAATTAGGCTATGGGGTAATGGGATAACTTTTAGCCAGCTGCTGGCTGATCCATGATTACCTTTGAAAACGGTTTGGATCCAGATGAGATGCCGAGTAATTCGGCACTCGGCGTCTCGGTTCGATCGATACCGGTTGACACTCCAATTACATTTTGGTAGACAAACTGACTACAACTTGATTGTTGAAAATGTAGTGTTCATTTGGTCACCAGGGTGATTTTTAAAACTTGTCGCGTTTTGTACAAATATACGTACTGTATGTCAAAATAAAAAATATATATTACGACCACGACGAGACTCGAACTCGCAATCTTCTGATTCGAAGTCAGACGCCTTATCCATTAGGCCACGCGGCCGATAGAGAGTGTAGTTGATATATTCAGAATTAACCGATGCGTAAATATGTGAATATTCTATGTTTATTAAAAACAACTTCGATACCTACAGAATATTCATGGACAAAATAGTTATAACGAAATATGGAAGTGGGAACATTGTAGCCATTTTAGAAACTAAAGACACAGATCTTTCAAACTCTATTAGCAACCAGAGCAGATCCTGATCAGATGGGTCTATCTGGGTCTACTTTGCTTGAAAATGTGTGAACATACGTTTATATGAAGGAACGGGTTAACTAGTTAAATAGAAAAAAATGCTTGTTTGGACATTAATGTGCTGAAGTTTAGTAGTGACATTACGAACAAGAGATACTGAAGAATCATGAGCAAACAGAACATGAACCGTCTTATCTGGGTCTACTCTGTTTGCAAAGGCATAGAAAGACGTATTTATGGAGTAAAGGGTTAAATGCTATAAATGATCTTGGCAGGAATTGTACATTAGCTTTATCAAGAAGACAATGTCAAAATGTAGACAAAGAGGACGTGCAGCGACTGAAGTGTTGTTTAACTTCACGCATAACTTAACCTTATACTCAATGCATAGCAGCATTTTAACGTCTTTGCAAACAGGGTAGGCCCAGATCAGACGGCTCCAGTAGGAGGTTAACCCTTTCCTTCATATAAACGCGTTTTCACGCATTTTCAAACAGAGTAGACCCATATCGACGGTTCCTAGAGGAGCCGTCTGGTCAGGGTCTGTTCTGTTAGCTAATGGAATTCGATAGACATGTTTCTTTAATTTCTAAAATAACTACAATATTCAACATTTCATACATCGTTATTACTATTTATCTATATGAATATCCAAAAGGTATTGAAAATTAGAATAAACATAGAACGGGGAAAGGGTTAAACAAGAATTCGAGACTCAATTAATTCACTAACTGAAACGTTACGAGGACCAATGAACAATGGGAAATTTTGGGCGTGGTCTTATAAACAACTATAGCAGGCTTTGGTCAGTCCAGATGTGCAGATAAGGTGCGTACATTAAAACATCTTTTCAAGAATAGTTCCTTTATCCCCCCCCCCCCCCACACACACACCAAACCCTATGTTCGAGACGATGTTAAAGAGTTGTTACAATGTAGGGTTTGAGGGATCGTTTAGTTTCGATCTACCCTGTTTGCAAAGTCGTGAAAATGCCTTTCTATCGGGTAACTCGAAAAGATAAAAACAATATGTGCACACATTAAATAGATCTGCATTGTATAATAAATATATGATGTGACAGATACTTGAACGTGATATGGAACAGATACGGTGGAATGTGATACGATGAGACAGATTGGGATAGGATAGGATAGGATGTGCGGCGACAGGGATGAACTTTAATTCATGTTTTTATATGTCCCTCTTCGCAACGTTTCTCTCCCCCCCCTCTCTCTCTCTCTCTCTCTCTCTCTCTCTCTCTCTCTCTCTCTCTCTCTCTCTCTCGTCTCTTTGTATATGTCTGTCTGTCTGTCTCTCTCTCGCGTCTCTCTGTCTGCCTCTGTATATATACATCTCTATCTCTCTTTGTCTCTCCTTCCCTCTGCCTCTCTCGCGTTTCTCTCTCTCTCTCTCTCTCTCTCTCTCTCTCTCTCTCCCCCTCTCTCTCTCTCTCTAACAGATGCCATTGTCATAAAACTTTTGAATTGATGAAGCCATGTACATGCACGTATTCCAAACTTAATAATGTCCATACGTTGGTGTACACCTATAAAGTCTTTTCAAACTTTTTAAACCAGCTGCTGGCTGATCCATGCTTACATTTGCAAACAGGTTAGATCCAGATGAGACGCCGAGTACCTTCTCGTCAGATTCCAAACTGTTTGACACTCCAATTACATGTTGGTAGACAAACTGATTATAGCTTAAATTTCGAAAATGTAGTCTTTGAAAATATGTAATAAGTTGCTCAGCAGGCTAAATTTTAAAACTTATTGCTTTTTTGTAAATGTACAAATATACATACTGAATGTCAAAACAAAATATACATTACGACCACGACGAGACTCGAACTCGCAATCTTCTGATTCGAAGTCAGACGCCTTATCCATTAGGCTACGCGGCCGATAGAGAGAACAGTCGTACTTGAGTCTAAACCGATACCTCATATTTATATAAACATTTATGAATATGTGAATATTTTTTATATTAACACTTTCCCTGGTCTATGTTTATTAAAAAGACATTCGATACCGTTTGAATATCAATGGACAAAATAGATATAACGAAATATGGAAGTTGGAACATAGTAACCATTTTAGAAAGTAAAGAAACAGATCTTTCAAATTCCATTAGCAAACAGAGCAGACCCTGATCAGATGGCTATTATAGGAGCCGTCCTGTCTGGGTCCACACTGCTTGCAAATGCATCAAAATTTCAAAACACGTTTATAAGAAGGAAAGGGTTAATCAGCTGAAGTTTAATACTGGCATTACAGTAAAACGTCTCTTAACCGGAATTGTAGTACAGGAGAATTTAGATATTTTAGGCAGGTGACTGCTTAATGCAGAGTGAAAGTCATGCAGAAAGCTCCTAGGGGAGCTTTCTGCATGACTTCCACCCTGCATTAAGCTGTCGCCTGTCTGCAAGGCCGATATTTATACTAAATTTAACGTCCGGTTAAGAGAGGTTTCACTGTATTAACAAGAGAATACTTGCTCATGTCAGAAGCAGAAGAATCGTGAACAAACAGAGGAGCATCCGTCTTAACTGGGTCTACTCGGTTTGAACGTACATAAAACATGCGTATCTATGGAGTAACGGGTTAACCCATTCTCTTATACTGACGCCTTTTGACGCAGCTGTAAACGTCATTTTTTAAATGTTTTCAAAACTACACAATTCTTAAAAAGAACTTTTTTATCTAATTATTGCTCCTTTTCCGGTAGATTTATTCAAAAAGGTTGGGTCTAAAAATATTATATGAGACAATGAATCTAATGCTAGCATTTATCTTGACATCAATTGTACATTAGCTTTATCAAGAAGACAATGTCCAAATGTAGAATAAGAGGAAGTGCATCGCCTGAAATGTTGTTTAACTTCGCGCACAGCTTAACCCTATTCTTAATACATAAGCTTTTAACACATTTGCAAACAGAGTAGGCCAAGATCAGACAGCTCCAGTAGTAGCCGTCTGATCTGGGTATACTCTGTTTGCAAAGGCGTAGAAATGAGTATTTATGGAGTAAAGGGTTAACCCTTTAATTCATATAGAGGCGTTTTCACGCATTTGTGAACCGAGTAGACCAAGATCAGAGTCTGCTCTGTTTGCAAATGTGATTTGATAGATACGTTTCTTTACTTTCTAAAATAGCTACAATATTCAATATTCCATATTTCATTATTACTATATACATGTATCTATGAATATCCAGTAGGTATTGCAAATTGGAATAAACATAGAACAGGGAAAGTGTTAAACACGAATTCGAGACTCAATTAATTCACTAACTGAAACTTTACAAGGACCAATGAGCAATGGGAAGTTTTGGGCGTGGTCTTATAAACAAATATAGCAGGCCGTGGTCAGTCCAGGTGTCCAGATAAGATGTGTAAATTAAAACATCTTTTCAAGAATAGTTCCCCTACTAAACCCTATTTTCGAGACGATGTCGAGAGTTGTTACAATATAGTATTTAATGGAGAAATGACGATCGTTTGGTTTGGTTCTACTCTACAAAGTCGCGAAAATGCGTTTCTATTAGGGCAAAGGGGTACTTCAAAAAGATAAAAACAATGTACACAAATAAATAGCAGTGCGTTGTATAATACATGTACAATTTTATGATGTGACGGAGACTGGGACGTGATGCGATGTCATGGGTTAGAGTAAGTCGGGGCATACAGGGTGGAATGTGGTAGAATAGGGACATATTGGGATAGGACAGGGTGTGCGGGGACATGAAGGGACGGGATGAAATTGAATGGGCATTGTATACGTGTAGTTTTATACGAATACTCTCTGTTTGTCTGTCTGTCTGTTTGTCACTCGCTAAAGGACCAAATTCGGTTATTTTTTATATATATTGCCATTCGGAGTATCATTATTTCATAGAAATGTCAACATCAATTAGATTTTCAAATGTCTTGCCAATGGATAAAAATTGAAGAACTAAACATTGACGACTATCATGTAGTAAATCAGACGAATATTTCATAATCGCTCTTTATGGAATGTTTCATTTCAAAATGGTTCAGCATAAGCCTTTCCCTGTTCTATTTTTAATCCAATTTTCAATACCTACTGAATATGAAATAGTTATAATAAAATATGAAAGAGTGTAACATTGTAGCCATTTTAGCAACTAAAGAAGCAGATCTATCAACTGCTATTAATAAACAGAGCAGACCCTGATCAGACGGCTCCTAAAGGAGCCGTCTGATCTGGATCTACTCTGTGTGCAAATGCGTGAAAATGCGTTTGTATGAGGGAAAGGGATAACAAGGTCTCATTTATATGCATCTCAATATCAGTTCGTTACCGCTACCTGTACATAAAACAGGTGATAACCTCTGGATGGACATGATAACCGAAGGAATCGATATAGTTGCATATGTCTAAGTCTGTCTTAGACGGTTTGTCCAGGGATAATAATCAATAATAGAAATGTTTGCGGACAATTAACCTTTTACTGAATGAATTTGCATGTAATTTGCATGTAAACAAATGACATCATGAATATTATTTAGATTATTTTTAGGAAAAAGTTTGACCATGCCAAAATCTATAGAACAGGATCTAGATTGTATGTGATGCTATAATCAAATAGAGTAGAACTAGTCAGGCGGCTCCTACAGGAGCCGTGTGATCTAGGTATTCTCTGTTTGAAAAGGCATTAAGCTGCGTATCTTTGGAGTACAGGGTTAATCTATAATTATGAAAGAATTGTGACTAATCTTTATCTAAAGCTAGTCTATCAGAGTGTGACCCGCCTGTTGGGATAAGTGATATGTTCATCAGGTGCATCCCCCGTTAGACTGTATACTAGGATGTGAAAATGACAACGATCGTTATATTCTGACCTGGGCTAGAACAATCATGAGGTGTAATCTTGTCTAGGTAAGGTCTGATACAATGAAACTTAATTTGATTAATTGCTATAATAGCACATAGAATTTTTGCCATGACGGAAACTGTAGAATCATATCTGTATTGTATCCTAAGCACACAGAGTCCTATAGGAGCCCTCCGATCTGGGTCTACTCTATTTGCAAAGACATCAGGGTCTGCTCTGTTTGCCAATGGAATTTGAAATATCTGGTTCTTTACTTTCTAAATGGTTCTCTTTTATCTGGTGGATATTTATGATACATGTTTATAATGATGTCATGGATGTCATGGATATTTATGATATATAATGATGTCATGGGTATTTATGATATATAATGATGTCATGGGTATGTATACCATTCAATAAGAAAACAGAGCAGACCCAGATCAGGCAACACATAGTGTTTCAACAGTGGTCTCCCTCTGGTAAAAGGTTAAACTATTCCTCTTTATTCTTTCTCTATCACCAATATCAATAAAGCATCAAACACCCTGGATCATGTTTAATCATCTAGATTGGAGATTTTTAACAAAAGTAATTCCAACGTTGTCCCGTGCCTTATACATTAAGAAGTTCATTAATAATCAACGAGTCACATAGGTAAATAGAATCATTAACAATTCACAAGCTGAATGTAAGCTTGAGTTCATAACATAGATAGCATATATACAAATAGCATAAACGCATGCGAGCGTGTATCAAGAGAGAATTTTAAATATTGTTTAACGAGCATGCACTCTTGCATTCAATCAGTGGAAACAAAATACATACTGATATAGGTAACTTAACCTTTATCTCGCTAATGGTGACCAGATATGTAAACAGCTCAGATTCAAATGAGATACAGAGTCTCTCGTGTTTGACACTCGGCTGCTAGTTTCAAATCGAAACTTCACAAACTTCAATCACATTCAAAACATTGACTGGCCGCGTGGCCTAATGGATAAGGCGTCTGACTTCGAATCAGAAGATTGCGAGTTCGAGTCTCGTCGTGGTCATTGTAATATATTTTGTAGTTTATTTTATCCATTTAACAGACAGCGTACAGCATTGCCAAATTGTGCATAAAGCTATCAAAATGTCTTAATGCTTTACTCCACGAATATTTACGCCAAGTAATAATAGCATCATGAATATGAATTATATTAATTGTTATAATATGACAAGAACACATTCTGGCCATGGCAAAAACTGTAGACTGGTATCTATATTAGATCATAAGCAAACGGAGCAGACCCTGATCAGACGGCTCCTATAGGAGCCGTCTGATCTGGGTCTACTCTGTTTGCATATGCATAGAAAGGCATAAGTATAGAGTAAAGGGTTAAAGACCTACATAACCTTTAACTCAATGAATATTCATGTAAGAAATAATAAGGCTAATTGTTATGATAGAACATGGGCACGTGAATGTCTGGCGTGAATGTAGATAAAATCACATCCCTATTACATCAGAAGCAACCAGAGCAGACCCTGATCAGATAGCCCCCACAGGAAAATAAGGTCACGCGAAGCTTTCTGTATCATTGCCGTCATGCACTGAGCATTGTGCAGACAACACACAATGTACTGCTTAGACTGCCAAGCGTCAAATAAGAAAGAGTGAAAACTATTCTCAGAAACTGTCCTAAGCGGCCATTTATTTATTGAATATAGGAGTCTTATAAAAGCAGTATGTTGCTTAATACAGGGCAAAAGTAATGCAGAAAGCTCCTATATGAGCTTTCTGCATTACTTTTGACCTGCGTTAAGCTACTACACGCCTTACAACCCCCTAATTAGACCTATTTTGATGGTCGCTTAAGACGGGTTCTACTGTAAACTAGTCCACGAACATTTAATCACTTGGCACAGGTTTAATATCTGCAATATGATAAATTTGCTGCAGCTGGTTTTAAATTATTTACGAGACTGTGACGTGAGCTGGTATTGATGAATCACGTGGTTGTTATTATGATATGGCTAGCAAATGTCATTGACTTTCTGATTTGCTTATACTCGATAACTCATGATTTCTGAATTGCTGACTCCGTAACTCTAAAGATACACGTTTTGAGACATTTGCAGGTAGAGAAGACCAAGATCAGATGGCCCAGTCCTCATCTTGGTATCCTTTGGCTGCTTATGGAATTATATAAATCTGATTCCATTGTATATGCCGGTATTGATATAATTAATAGCCATCATATCATTACCCATTTGCTCCCAGTGGATTCTTCAATGTTTATTCATTGGATTAGTCAATTTTTTTTATCTAAGGGTGCCTGGCCTAAGTTTTCAATTTCGTTTTGTTTTATATTAAAATGCCTATCAACAAACAGTGTAGACTCTGATCAGACGCCGCATAATGCGGCGTCTGATCAGAGTCTACACTGTTTGCCTACGTCCCATATATGGGATCGTGGGAGCAAATGGGTTAATTCCTTGTACGAATATTCGTTATGTCTATTCCAGATTTCACTGCCTACTGAATATTCATGGAAAACATAGTTATAATGTAATATGGAAGGTGGGATATTGTAGTTATTTTATAAAGTAAAGAAACATATCTTTTAAATTTCATTAGCAAACAGAGCAGACCCTGATCAGACGGCTCCGATACTTGTTATCTGATCATGGTCTACTCTGTTTGTAAATGCGTGAATACACGTTTATATGAAGGAAAGGGTGAAAGGGTTAATCGTCTGGCCCCGGTTCCACGAACGAGCTTACGTTTAACCCTTTCCCTGTTTAATATTCATGAAAGAAATAATGACGTCATGAATATTTATTGGCTCGATATTTATAATGTTAACTTTTCAATGAAATAGTTTGCTTTGACAAAAACTGTAGAAGCATGTCTATATCATGTCAAAAGCAAACAGAGAAAAGGCGTTTATATGAGGGAACGGGTTAAGCTTAGTAAAGCATTCAACTTGTTTTGCATGTACAAATTCGTAAATTTTCAACAACCGTTAATATAGATAATGTTTGGATCCATATCACCTATGTCTTATGTTGAAATACGGTAATTGACACACTTCGCAGAAAAGAAATGTACTTGAGCAAACCAATTTTTCATTATTGCATGTACTGATTTAAAATAAGTATCATTAAACAAACCCACACTAAACTATTACTATAGCAACACAAAGACTGATATTTGAAGCTAATAACACTAACGCTTTCCTTGTTCTAGGTTTATTCCAAATTTCAATACCTATTGAATATTCATGGACAAAATAGGTATAATGAAATATGGAAGGTGTGGCATTGTAGTCATTTTAGAAAGTAAATAAACAGATCTTTCAAACTCCATTAGCAAACAGAGCAGACCCTGATCAGCAGGCTCCAATAGGAGCCGTCTGATCTGGATCTGCTCTGTTTGCAATTGCGTGAAAACACGTTTATATAAAACAAAAGGTTAAATACTATCTCTTTACTCCATAAATACACCTTTCTACACTTTGGCAAATAGATAAGACGGCTCCTGTGCTTATGAGTTAATATAGATAATTCTGCAATGTCCACAACTCCACGTGTTCATGTGCTATTATACAAAATAATCTAATTAATATTCATGATGTCGTTATTTCTTACATGAATATTCATGGAATAAAGGACTAACACAGTAGTTACATGTAAACAACCCAGGAGGAAGTGTTTGGGTTTTCAAAAATAGAACGACCATGCTATATGTACCTCCGTTTTACGCCCGCAAATCTTCAAATTCGATACTGTTATCACTTATTTACACATTTCAAGCCAGTGTTTGTTTTTGTAGTTTATATTTTAACTTCCCCCATATCTGTTTATTTTTTGTTTATAATTGTAACTCTCATACTATCTCTGTCCCTCTATGGTATTGTCTTTGCATTGTAAGCGTACATGCGTCTCTCTCTTTCTCCCTCCCTCTCTCTCCTACTCCCTTCTTTCTCTCATTCTCTTTCTTTCTCCGTCTCTCTGTCTCTCTACCTCTCTCTTGACCCATTACCTCATTGGCTATTTTAAGATCCAACCTCTTTGAATAAACCTACAGAAAAGGAGCATTAACTAGAGAAAAGGAAATTTTTTAGAATTTTGTAGTTTAAAACCATTGTGATAAATAGAGCATTTGCTCATATAGGAGCAAATGCTCTATTTATCACAATGGTTTCAATAAGTGACTTTTACGGAGTCGTCTGAAGTCGTCAATACATGTATAAGGGGATAGATTAAGCCTGTGTTACAATACTTAGTCAATCGTTTCTCAAAAACGTAGTCAAATTTGTGCAGACAATTGTTTTACATCCTTGTAAAATTTGGCAACTCTCCCGCAATACAACCCCATGTAATAATACTGACGCGCAGTGACATTTCCATACAATTTAACTCTTTCCACGTTGTGGATATATTAAACAGCTCAATTTTGGATATAGTGCAATTTTGACTATATCCGATTCGATCAAGCTTTTGATAAACTATTGGACGAGTGTCAAACAGCTTAGATTCTGATGAGACGCCGAGTTACTCGGCGTCTCATCTGAATCCAAGCTGTTTGCAAGTCAGGCCGCGGTTAGCAGGATAAGAGATAACGCCGGGTATAACTCGTGTAATATTCCTTGTCATTACCTGTCGTCATTACCCTGATATTGCATAATATGCAAAGTCACGTGGCGCAATTAATATTGATTGTTTTGATGTTTACATCATGTATTATGGCGACGGCAGTCAAAATTCGCTGTTAATATTAATTCCTTCACTGTCAATGTTGCACCTGTTATTACCTATGCAAACAGTTTGGATCCAGATGAGATGCCGATTAACTCAGCGTCTCATCAAGATTCAAACTGTTTGTTACAGTGACTGTTTTTCTTGAAACAAAAATGAAGAAAAATAAAACATGGACAATTGTAGCAGACGACAAAGTTTTCCGAGGACAGACTTTGGCAGCGAAAGAGTTAAAGCATAAAGCGTCACGTAACTCTTTGAATGTGAGAAACGAGCGTAATACAATTCATTGAAATAACAGTTATACAGAAAGCTCCCACAAACATTAAGCAACCACGTGCCTTTGAGACAGAGACTTAGATATATTGTTATGTTGACTTTATTATTTTGGTACATTTTGTTTATTTTAGTATTTTGGTACATGCATGTATACATTTACGTTTATTTCTAGAAAGGCAGTGTAAAGACAGACCTAAAATATTGACTGCAAACCAGTCTGACCTGGGTCTACATTGTTTGCTAAAAGGCATAAACGATTTATACCAGCAAACTTCTGTTACTTTTGTCCTGTATTAAGCAACCATCTGGTTCTAATTTATAATAAGCAATCGGTTGCTTAAAACAGGTATTGATGTGTATGTTGTAATTGTATTGCTTTCACTCAATTGATTCTACATGTATATATGATCCACTTGTATATATGTAAATCTCACTTGAAAACAGTGTGAAAACTGTTTACATTTTAATGACTCAATGATTAGCAGGATAGGAGTGTACTGGCATTTGTACACAGTGTTACCCAAAGAAGATTCCTCTGATTCAGGGTCCATGCTTATAAAACTTTTAGTTCAGTCTGAGAACGTTCTCAAGCATTTGATTGGTCAGATTTGAGCCTTTGGCTCAAATCTGACCAATCAAAAGCTTGAGAACTCAAATCTGACCAATCAAAAGCTTGAGAACGAAACTCAGACTCAACTAAAAGCTTTATAAGCATGGACCCAGGTCTTCCATGTTTGTCATTCAACATCCTTAAGCATTTTATACCGAATGGACTTTAAGCGTAAACACTGATGTTTTAGACGTTAAAACATTGAAGTTTTATCGCTACGTCGTTGAAGTTCGGAACTTGCTTCCAATAACAAAACACATTGTACATGTACATATTCGCGCTAATATTTGCCTCATACAGTAAAATCTGTCCTAAACAACCACTTATTGGCAAGTCTAATAAGCACTCCATTGCTTTATACAGGACAAAACTAATTCAGAAAGCTCCTTTTTCGGACATTCTGCATTAATATTGTGATGTTTGTGAGCTGTCTGCAAGAATTTAACCCTGCATTAAGCTGCCACCGTCTTACAGAATGACATTAATACTAATTGGAGCGTTCAGTTTAGAGGCGTTGTACTGTATTTCGTAAGACAAACAGTGCTTGTTATTTCTCCATCAATCAAATGCGTTGTTTTCTATAGTGTAAAACCCTACTGCACATAACATACACGAAAATAATACCTGATGAATTACAAAATCGTGACTGTATACTGTAGAGAACCTATCCTAAACGTCCCTTCACTTATTGAACACATGAGTCTTACAAACCAGTTTATTGTTGGGTGCAGGATAGGAGCTTTCTGCATCACTTTCGACCTTCATTAAGCTACCAACTGCCATAACTAGACGTCTCTTGGTGGCCGCTTAACCCTCGCTTGCTGAATTTTAAAATACGTTTCTCCTTCTTAACCCATGCCCTGTTGTATAATTACATATATCTTCACTGTGTACAAGTATTGCGCTGTGCAATCACTGCTGTGGAGTGCATTGGTTGCACAATCAACTTGTAAATAGTGTAGACCCTGATGAGACAGCTCCTGCAGGAGCTGTCTCATCTGGGTCTTCACTATTTACAGGTAGGTATATTGCAATGCTGTATAATTAATACTTATACCGGTATTGGTCCTTATCCTGCTCTACTTCTGTAGAAACGTGCTCCCTCAAAGTTTGAACTGGATCATTTCACTTTCCTCCCTTCGTTAAACAAGTTTTGATGAACTATTGGCCAATTATCAAACAGCTTGGATCCTGATTAGACACCGAACCGTCTCGTCTGTTTTCAAATGCAATTCAAGCCGCGAATAGCTGACATAGGGTGAATCTGATATTAAATGCACCATTAGCAATATATCGGTGTACAGTATGAAATATAAACAAAGGGATAACGACGGTTTAAATTTCACTAAAGTATAGTGTTCCTTTGAACCCCCTCCCTTAACCCCCCACCCACCCTATGGATATGGGTAAAATGGCAAATTCATGAATATTCATTAACTTTCTCATATAAAGTTTCAAGGGAATGTTTTGCTTTGCCAAAAACTGGATGTTCGAATCCATATAATTCCATAAGCAAACAGATCAGAACCAGATCAAAGCCTGATCAGAGAGCTCCTGTGGTATCTGTCTTATATAGGTCTACTCTGTTTGCAATGGCGTAAAACGCTTTCATCAGAGAAAGGGTTAACTTATCGTGCTGACAAAATAATATTTTAGCTAACCTCCGATTCGCTGAAGCTTTTGAAAAACTGTTGACAAATAATTTGGAGCCTAGTTAGACTGTCATTTATTGACTCGGCGTCTCATCTGAATCCACTCTACAGTTGAAATTCGATATCTCGAACTCGGATAACTCGAACTTGGTGATAACTTCAAGTTAAAGTTCGGTCCTTCCAAAAAATACAATGCAGCATTAATTGTTCTAAAATGTATTGCTACGTATATCTAGAAACTCGTGTGACAGCTCGAAGCATTTCAGCATTACTTTCGACTTGCATTAAGATGTGAACTTGAGAAATTGTTCAGATTAAAACTCGGTTGACTCAAACCTCTGTTATCTCAAAGCAACTTTCGAGATGATGAAGTTCAACTGTATTTGAAAATACGAATCAGATTGTGGTTTGCAGTGTAAAAGGTAAAACTACAGTTAAACCTCTCTATAACGGCCACTAAATACATCAAGTATTTTGTGTTAAAGCCAGGTGGCTGCTTAAAGCAAGGTGAAAGTAAAACAGAACGTTCCTATAGGAGCGTTCTGTTTTTCTTTCACCTTGCTTTAAGCAGCCACCTGTCCTAAATACCAACTAATTAACATAATTTAGTGGCCGTTATAGGGAGGTTTTACTGTATCATTCCATCGGATTTGTGCATATGCAACACAAAGCCTCTTAGTGCTTCATCTGATGAATATTCATGCAAGAAATGATAACAGTCGTCATTAATATTAGTTGAATGAATCTTTAAT
The DNA here is from genome assembly GCA_963576725.1 of Azorinus chamasolen. Classification (NCBI taxonomy): domain Eukaryota; kingdom Metazoa; phylum Mollusca; class Bivalvia; order Cardiida; family Solecurtidae; genus Azorinus; species Azorinus chamasolen. Next base: position 27,708,346 of record OY755248.1, read on the forward strand.
ATCACTTTACTCCATAATAACGCCTTTCTACGCCTTGCAAAGAGAGTAGACCCGAATCAGACAGCTCCCATAGGAGCCGTCTGATCAGGGCCTGCTCTGTTTGCTGATAAAAATATAAAGATCTGATTCTACACAGTTTCTACCATGGCCAAATGTTTTTGTGTCCATGAGCTATTATAAAAAATATAATCTAGTAATTAATATTCATGATGTCATTATTTCGCACATAAATGTTCATGGAGTAAACGGTTAAGGCATATGACCTTATACTACTGCTCTGAAGGGCTTCAAAAAGCGCAAAAACAAACCTTAAACTAATTCTCTGAAATATTTTAAAAAGTGCAACCTCCTTAAACTATTACTCTGAAGGGATTCAAAAGGCACACTACGTACTTTGAACTATTAATCTGAAAGACTTCAAAAGGCGCAACACGAACCTTTAACTTACCACTCTGGTGGGCTTCAGAATGCGCAATACGTACCATAAACTATAAATCTGAAAGACTTGAAAAGGTGCAATACGAACTTTTATCTATTGCTCTAAAGGGCTTCAAAACACGCAATGCGCACCTTAAACTAATACTCTGAAGTGCTTCAAAAGGTGCAATACGCGCATTTAACCGTTACTTTGAAATACACCAAACGACACAATACGCACCTTATACTATTATTCTGAATGGCTTCAAAATGCGCATTATGTGCCTTTAACTATTACTCTGAAATACTTAAAAGGTGCAATGCGCACCTATTACTATTGCTCTGAAGGGCTTCAAAAGGCGCAGTACTCGTACCTTGTACGTTAACTCTGAAGGGCTTGAAAAGGTACAACACCTTAAAATATTTCTCCGAATGGTTTCCAAAGGCGCATTACGCACCTTATGATATTACATTAACTCTGAAGGGCTTAAAAAGGCGCAATACGCACATATACCTATTACTCTGAAGGGTTTCAAAAGGTGCAGTACGCACCTTATACATTAACTCTGAAGGGCTTCAAAAGGCGCAATACGCACCTTGTACTATTATTATGAAGGGTTTCAAAAGGCGCAATACGCACATTATACTATTACCCTGAAGAGTCTCAAAAGGCGCAATACGCACCTTATACTATCACTCTGAAGGGTTTCAAAAGGCGCAATACGCACCTTATGATATTACTCTGAAGGGCTTAAAAGGCGTAAATGTTATGAAAAGCTTCTTTCAGACACAGGGTGTACAATGCCGTCCTCTGTAGTCTGTAAAATGTTCCTTAGTTCAATCATCAGTACTCTATTATAACGAGATTTAATAGATGCTTCTTAAAATAAATGTGACTCCTAAATGTTTGCAATACTCATTTAACCCTTTCCTGCATATAAATGTTTTTCACACCTTTGCAAACAAAGAAGACCTAGATTAGACGGCTCCGGTGTGATCAGGGTCTGCTCTGTTTGCATAACAAATTATATTGATCTGATCCTACAATGTTTGTCCAATCCAAAACAAATCCATTTCTTACAATGTTACCTTATAAATAATAATTTTATGAAATTTCAATAAATTATAAAAAAACATGCATTACAAATGCATTGGGAATGGGTTATTAAACCTTATCTGCAAACCAAACCAGCCTTATCTAACGAGGCATGCTAGAATATATTATCGTTCAGTAAATGCATGTCTAATCTATCGTTAACCCATTCCCTCATATTGACGCCCTTTGACACCTTTCTGACACTTTCTGAAACCATTATAGTAAATAGAGCATTTGCTCCTTAGGAGCAATGCTCTATTTATCACAATGGTTTCAATAATACACAATTCTAAAAGTGTCCTTTTCCCCAGTAAATGCTCCTTTTCGGTAGATTAATTCAAAGAGGTTGGGTCTAAAATAGCCTATGAGGAAATGAGTTAACAAGCTAAGTCTTGGTAATTAAGAAAGATTGTAGTTTAATGTATAACAAAGTTAATGCAGAAAGCTGCCAAAAGAAGCTTCCCGCAACCGCCTTTTCCCTACAACCACCTGCGTTTTAAGAATCCCATGCTTATTCAGTAAGTAAGCGCTTACATATATCTTAGTGTTGTTTTATATTGTTCTGTGTGAAAGGAGACCCCCCCTCAGGTAGATTACCGATACATACACATCCTCTATGTTTACTACAATACAGCGTGCATAAAACCTACAGCAGTCAGCGATGGAAAACCGGAAAAATATTACCTGTAAAGTCTTCCTTTCCAATGATGCTACTTATATTGTATCCACTCCTTTGCCCCACCCTATTTGTATATTATCAATGCACTGTTTACAAGTAAACCTTACTTCACTATCTACTGTTCATGAATAAATGAAAGCGCAGCCTTAAATCATCCTGCAGTCCATCAGGTATTTCAAAATGGCGTGAACTCGTGCCAAGGTGAGATAAGCACAAAATCAATTCTGTTCTCCTGCGCGGCAGAAAGCGATACCAACCTATCTCGCGCGTTGTATGATACAGGCGTGTACTGTCAGTCCGTGGTCATGGCAATACGTATTTCCATTTCTAGTACCGCCCTCATGATTCACAATACTCGTGACATACCCAAATAAAAACACCATGCATATTTGTAAATACCCAAATGCAGTAAAATCTCGATTATTCGAACACTAAAATACGTATTATTATCCAGCTTTAAGACAGGGGGCAGCTTAATGCATGTTGAAAGTCATGCAGAAATCTCCTATAGGAGCTTTCTGCATGGCTTTCACCATACATTAAGCAGCCACCTGCCTAAAAGGGTCTAAATTCTTCTATACAGAAAATCGAATAATCGAGATTTTACTGTACAGTAAAACACATATACACCGGAAGCTAAAATTGGTATAAGTGTCGGTCTTTCAAACAAGGGGCAGGTTGAATGTTATACAGAAAGCTTTCAAAGCAGCTAGTCCTACATTAATTAACTCATTACCTCCTACTAGGCTATTATTAGACCTAACCTCTTTGACTTAATCTACCGAAAAGGAGCATTAACAATAGAAAAGGCGAATTTTAAAATTTCGTAGTTTTGAAACCATTTTGCTAAATAGAGCATTTGCTCATATGGATCAAATGCTGTATTTATCACAATGGTTTCAACATGTGACTGTTACAGGGGCGCCAAAATACGTCACTAGTAGGGAATGTGTTAAGTAGGCACCTGTCTAAAATGATATAAAGTGTTATTATTCCGAATTATTGATGTAGATGCAAAAATAAGGCAATCTCAAACAATATTTAACCAGTACCTTGATAAAGTGTTAGACATATGTGTCTAATGTTGTCATGACAATACATTCCCATACGTGAATTGAATTAATTGATATTTTATTCAGTAAATTATAAGTTAATTTAAGATAATGGTTAATTAAGTAAATTCAAGTCAATGGTTAAGATACTATATCCAATGGCTTAGTGAGAACTATCAAATATATTTGAACTTCGATATCTCGAACTTCAATTAACCATACAAATTAATTCGAGATAGCAGTGACTCGAGTCATTGGATTTCTGATCTCAACATTATCTCAAGTTCACAGCTTAATGCAGGTCTAAAGTAATGCTGAAAGCTGCTGTATGAGTTTTAAGTATTACTTTCGGCCTGTATTAAGATGTCACGTGTGTTTCTATACTAGAACAATTATGTATTGTAAATTTTGGAAGGATCGAACTTTTACATCGAGTTATCGCGAAGTTCGGTTATCCGAAGTCGAGATATCGAAGTTCAACACTGTACATTTATACATGTTATCTAGCTACATGCTTTTGGTAATGTATTTGTGATAACCTCGGCAAACCGTTTTGATCCTGACGAGACGTTGATTTACAGTTTTGATCCAGATTAGACACCAAGTAACACATCACATTACCTGGGTCCAAACTGTTTGCATATGTCAATACATAGTGATCAAATAATGAATTGAAATGTAGTACGTTACAACCGTAAGTCCTTGATATATAAATAATAGCATCTTATATGACAGGGTGTATTATAAATAGCACACAAGTCGTGATCATGATGTATAATAAAATGTTTACAAGTTGGTGACGTACTTTGTAACACAAGTCACTTATGACTTTCACTTAACTCTTTCGGTACCGATATCGCATCTTTGATTACCTATACAAACAGTTTGGATCCAGATGATCATCAGAATCCAAACTGTTCGATACTATGACTGTTTCTTGAAAAAAAGTTGAAGAAAATTAAACATGGAAAGTTGTAGCAGACGACAAAGTTTGCAGACGACACAGATTTAACCATTTGACTAACAGAGAAGTTATACGACACAACCGAAAACAGGGTAGATCCAGATCATAGAGCTCCTGTGAAATAATATAGATATGATTCTACACTTTCTTTCACAGATAATGCCACTATGAAAATTCAGCTAATACATGAAGACACTGTTTCTTACATGAATATTCATCAGATAAAGAGTTTAAGTATCACTTGATCGCTCTCAAGCATCTGATTGGTCAGATTCTGAGCTTGCTCAGAATCTGACCAATCAGATGCTTGAGAATGATTCATCAGATAAAGAGTTTAAACTATCACTTGTAATGACACAGGCTGAACCCTTTCCCTGTTCTCGGTTTATTCCAAATTTCAATACCTACTGAATATTCCTTGATAAAATAGTTATAATGAAGTATGGAATGTGGAATATTGTAGCCATTTTAAAAAGTAAAGAAACAGACCTATCAAATTCTACTAGCGAACAGAGTAGACCCTTATCAGACGGCCCCTATAGGAGCCGTCTGATCTGGGTCTACTCTGTTTGCGCATGCGTGAATACACGTTTATATGAAGGAAAGGGCAACGCCTAATTTTGATCGTTTGCTGATTTCTTTTATAATGCGTGAAAACACGTTTATATAAGGGAAAGTGTTAACAATACTTAATTCTGTATCTTTGAATACATCCCTGTGTTGTTGAGGAAGAACGCTTACAACTGCAGTAAAAACTGGATTATTCGAACACTAAAACAAGTATAAGTATTGGTCTTTAAGATAAGAGGCAGTTTAACCCATTCCCTCATATTGACGACTTTTGACGACTCTGTAAAAGTCGCTTTGAGAAACCATTGTGATAAATAGAGCATTTGCTCCTATAGGAGCAAATGCTCTATTTATCACAATGGTTTCAAACTAAACAATTCTAAAAGTTTCATTTTCTCTAGTTAATCCTCTTTTTGGAGGTTATATCTAAAATTAGCCTATGAGGTAATGGGTTAATGCAGGATGAAAGGCATGCAGAAAGTTTCTATATGAGCTATCTGCATGACTTCCATCCTGCATTATATTTAATACACTGTATATATTTCCCTATGCATTTATTTTTCAACACCGTCCATGTCTAACCAAACAGATATACAGTATATATAGCGACCGCGTGATTTATTACACAGGAGACTATAAAAGAAAACTAACAATCCCAATACTACATGTCAAAGCTTTTATTCACAATTGAACTTCGATAACTCGAATTCGGATAACTTGAACATTGTAGTCATTTTAGGAAGTATTGAACATTGTAGTCATTTTAGGAAGTATAGAACATTGTAGTCATTTTAGGAACTATTGAACATTGTAGTCATTTTAGGAAGTATAGAACCTTGTAGTCATTTTAGGAACTATTGAACATTGTAGTCATTTTAGGAAGTATAGAACATTGTAGTCATTTTAGGAACTATTGAACCAGAACTATCAAATCCTATAAGCAAGCAAACAGAGCAGACCCTAATCATGCAGCTCATATTGAGCAAATGCTCTATTTATCACAATGGTTTCAAAAACAACTTTTACAGAGGCGTCAAAAGGCGTCAGTAGGAAGGAATGGTTGAAGTGACCTTATAGTGATTGGGCACAGACCTCTTAAAAGGGATGGTTGCTTGATCCTGGGCAAACGTAACGTAGAAACTACTATAGGAACCTTCTGCATTGCTTTTGACCTGTATTAAGCTACATCTTCCCTACATACCCACAATTAGACCTCTTTTTTGGTCGCTTAAGACATGTTCTACTATATAGTATAATAACCTGTTCGATATGGACACTATATGCATTTTGAGCAGGATAAAAATGTTGTTGTTGTCACATTATCACTCTCTGAAATGACAAATGCACTAACCCTCACTATTACAACCACCAGAAAGATGTCCGAGTTTGGGTCATGGCGGTTGGTAGCTTAATGCAGGACGAAAGTCATACACCAAGCGTCAGGGTAACGACAAATTATGGGTCATATTATGCTATGCTTTGTTTTCTTTGTCAAATAAAATATTACATAACAATATAGTTAAACGCCTCATGATTCGAAATTGATTTATTTCAAAACAGGTGGTTGTTTATTACAGAACAAAAGAAATCCAGACTGCCCCTGTAGGAGCTTCCTGTGTAACTTTGACCCTGCAATAACCTACCACCCGGCTTTAAGTCCTGGTATTAACCCTTTCTCTGTTCTCTGTTTATTCCATGTTTCAATACCTACTGAATATTCATGTACAAAATAGTTATAATGAAATATAGAAAGGTTGAACATTGTAGCCATTTTTAGAAACTAAAGATTGTTTCAAGTTATACTGGTAAACAGAACAGACCCTGATCAGACGGCTCCATTAGGAGCTGTCTGATCTTGGTCTACTCTGTTTGCACATGCGTGAATACACTTTTATAGGAAGGAAAGGGTTAAGCCTAATTTTGATTGTTCCTCTATTTTTATCTTTTGCACGGTAATTAACCCTTTATCTGTTCGATATTCACGAACGAAAATATGACATAATAAATATTTGCTGATTTCTTTTATAATGTGTCATTATCAAGGGAAGTTTTTGCTTTTACAAAAACTGTGGAATGAGAGCTATATCATGTCAAAAGCAAAGGGAGCAGACACTGATGGGTCAACTCTATTTGCAAATGCGTGAAAATGTGTTTACATGAGGGAAATATAGGTAATCTCCCCAGTAATCAGTAGTTAGTTATCTTGGGTATTTAATACCTTACTGCTGTTGGTCTCTTAACCCATTCTCTCCTACTGATGCATTTTTGCGCTTCTGTAAAACTTATTCTTTGAAACCATTGTGATAAATAGAGCATTTGCTCTATAGAAGCAAATGCTCTATCACAATGGTTTTAACACTACGCAATTAATAAATTCTTCTTTTCTATAGTTAATGCTCCTTTTTGGTAGATTGATTCAAAGAGGGTTGGTCTAAAAATAGCCTAGGAGGGAATGAGTTGATATCCCAATGTTAACGTTTTACATCATGGATATCTATTAACTTTTCGTAGTTTATTTTTAGATCCAACCTCTTCAAATAAATCTACCGAAAAGGAGAATTTACCAGAGAAAAGGAAAAATGTGACAACTGTGTAGTATTAATAAGAAACCAACAGTAGTAAAGTATTAAATGCACAAGATAAATCCTATAGAGCAAATGTTCTTTTATCAAAATGGTTTCATGGGGGGTTTTGGCCATGGAAGAAACTATTGAAGCATAGCGCATATTAATCCATAAGCAAACGTTACAGAAACCAACCAGACAGCCACTAAAACAACCGTCTGATCTGGGTCTGCTCTACTGATTAAAGAAAGTCAACACATGTTGGATATTTTTTGCCCTTGATGTCAGTTTGGCGAAACGGTGTAATATATGGGGAGCTCTACTATATATCTACTCTATAGCAAATTCGCGTATTGACATGACAGATGACTTATGATACTGGTATCAGAGCAACAAATAAATGTGCGTACTGTTGGAGAAAACTAACTGCAATATTTCTGTATTTACGGGGAAACTGTTACTATGATTGAATACACAAGTCATTTTCTTCTTCACAACATTTAATTCTTAATTTCTACACAATACTAAAGTTTACTTCAGTATATTCCTTCCGTTCAACGGCCAACTTCTTTGCGTTCATATATGATAAGTTCCAAAAAGGCCTAAACGTGATCCAACATAAAAGTTCAAAAATAAGCCCAAAAGAAAAGATCCCCTATTCTCAATAACTAAATTTGACTTCCTTTTTCTCTTTTTGTTCTCCTCCTGAACATAGGAACACTGGGTTATATATGGTGGCAAAACAAAGAAAAGCTATATAGGCTAAATTGACTTGCATAGCTACACCTTATCAAACCTAGCTCCAAATATGGGGAGAAGCATGCTAAATTATAATACCTCCACCGATCAGTGGTAGCATCCCTTCTTAGCCGCTTGGACTAAAGTAATTGCAATTTTGGGGGCTACAAGATGACAGGTCTCGGCTAAAGCGATGACAGCAATCTCCCCGTTTAACATTATCAAAATATAACATCTCTCTCCTTTGTTCCATGCACTATCCATATTGCAAACCTATGGTGACCAGAATTAAACTTAACTCTTACAAATTAGGTTAAAGAATTGCCTTAACCCATATGTCAAAAAACATCGCCATTTCTTCCACCATCAAACCCTATGTTGTGACCACTCTTTAGAACCATCTCTTGGAGACAATTCTAAAGAGTGGTCACAACATAGGGTTTGGTGGAGAAAAAAACAAATTATGCCTTAAAATGTTTAATTTACACATCTTATCTGGACCCTCTCTATAAATAACTAACGTATGATACAAGTACAGTAAAACTTCGATTATCCGAACACTAAAATACGTATTATTATCGATCTTTAAGACAGGTGGCAGCTTAATGCATGGTAAAAGTCATGCAGAAAGCTCCTCTAGGAGCTTTCTGCATGACTTTCACCATGCATTAAGCAGCCACCTGCTTAAAAGGGTCTAAATTCTTCTATACCGAAAATTCGAATAATCGAGGTTTTACTGTATTATAAAAAGCTTATTTAACAATGGCCATCTCAAATTACAAAAAAGAGAAATAAAATGAAAAAAACATAGATAAATAATGAATTGATTGTACCATCTTGGATATTCCACCTGTTTTGCATAATCCCTCCGTCATACCCAATTTGATTATTTTTATTTCTCCAACTTTCAACCTTAAGGGACACCACCTCAACACAAACATCATTTTAAGGGGTGTGTGCTTATTTCCCTTTACATGATAATAGATATTTAGTCCCTGCTATAATACAGTTTTATTAGATATCACTGGGGGGAAACGTATCCCGGATATTGCTAATAAATGAGCTGTATTTTGACGCAACGGAGAGAACAGGAGTGCAACGAGGGTAAGTAAATGCGTATTTTCTCTTAATTAGTTCTTTTTCGGCAATTGACAGGTGGTGCTTTAGATTCACCATACTCATATTATACACGCTATATACATGATTTGGAATCAAACAATGCAAACGTTGGGGAAAATCACAAAATGAACGCCGTGCTCGCGAAAGAATGCATAACCCTCTCCCAGATTTTTTTATGTTACTGAAAGATGGAATCAAAATATAACATTCTGAATTGAGCGATCGCTTTGAATATCATTCAACTATGTATACTGAAAATTTCAGTCATATTGGTTCAAGTTTGACCAAAATATGGCCACAAACGAAAAGTCGGTTAGTCACTATTAGTGTACTGGGGATTGATACACGGTGTACTGGGTATTGCATATTGTCAAAATTTGGTGTACTGGGGATTGCACATTGCACTTTAGTTGTTTTTCTGCTTATTCAGCAGCATAATAATTTAAAAAGACCTCTGAAAAGTTTATTCAGGCAATATTCTTCTATTTACATCATAAAGTAGTGTTTAAAGGTCTAGTTTTGACTTGATGGGTGTTAATTGGATGGTTTATTGTGGTTGGGACCCACCATGCTTGATAGTTATTGCATCATATTAACCCATATCCTCCAGTACTTTCGTCTGCTTTGAAATTGCCGTCTGCAAAACAATATTTAGATCTAAATACGATTTGTACATACATCAGATGCTCTATGCTATGCTACCTCTGATCTGGATCCAAACTGTTTGCAAATAACAGACAAGTGGCCACCAGCAGGATAAGTATAAATTGCAACTAACCCTTATCCCGCTGGTCGTGTCTTGACTGTTATTTGCAAACAGTTTTGGATCCAAATCAGATGCTGCATAATGCCGCGTCTGATCTAGATCCAGACTGTTAGATTTAAAATACATTTGTCTCTGAGACCTTTTGAATTAAAATATGCACATATATTACTGCATGATATGGGTTTAGCATCTATCAATTAGAACCCTACTGTGCTAACTGGCTTGCGGTAAAGGGGTAGTTATGAACCCCTATAATAGGTATTTAAGCGTTGTTAAAATATGCCCTATCCATCGATGTAATTCAGCAGGGATCGGATAGCCTGAAAACGTTAGTTGTAATATTCTAGCAATACATATTCTTTATGTAAAGTGTCATATTGAGACAGAAAATGATTTTCAAACTATTTCATATGAAAAAAATGCATTAAAAATTGTTTGTTTATTTGTTTCAGATATTACGTCTCTTTAACAGTTTTTCAGTCATATTGCGACGTCCAGCTAATTACTGGTGGAGGGAGACACCAGATACCCTTTATACACCTTTTCAGATACAAATCAGTAACTGGGTAGAAGTAACTGGTGTCAGAACACCAATTAGCCGCAAATGCCCCATGGTGTAGTCAAAAGTTACAAGTCCACTGAGAATTAGTGTCAAATATTTTGCCTCAAAATAAAGTAGCACTGTTTTCATGGGATTTTCATCATTTTATGTTTATCATGTAGATATACATGGTTGTCAGAGAATAGATACAATGCTTGTCTGTTATTCTAGAAAGGGTTTGTGAAGAACTTGTGTGAACCTAAGTAACATGTCCCTGTTTAGTCAGTGCCTCTGTCAGAAGTGTCAAGAAACTGGAGTGCAAGATATTTTTCTTACATAACACATGACACCCCAGTGTTTGCATTTTTCAGTTATGCATGAACTTATCTTTGGGGACAATACAGACGGGTTCCCGTGTTGGGTATAAAAGTTGACATTTCTTTACCTTGTACTGTAGTTGATGCAGTTTATATGAATCATTCAATGATATAGGGCAGCCTATTTGGTGGGGACCCATTCTAAAAAATGGACAATCAATGTCGCCGTTATAAGTCAACTGATATTTCGCCAATTAAAAGCAATTAACGTCGTGTCATTGTTTTTCTCTATTTTTCATTATATTAGGATTATTTCATAAACATTTTTATGTTATAAAATGTTGTTCTGAATGGCTTTCCAGGCCTTTAAATCTGCATGGGGTGGCGGAATTTGTATGTCGCCATGGACATTTTTAGTTTTCATTGTACCCATAATATAGTGTAGAATGTAATCATTCCCGATTTAAGCCCCTGCATTTATTTATTATTAATGAATGTTTTTCACGAAGACAAAACGGCGCTTAAGCAACCAAACATTAAAATACACTGACATGCTAATGCAATGTCGCCAAACCTGACCTAATCTATGAGGCTAAACTATAACGGTAAATAGAATATCACATACTGCACGATAAGTCTGCAATGCCATATTCATTCACCCTTTAATAATGTATATCATGTGTATGAAAAAAGATTTTTACCAAATTCATCTATGGAAAAAAATCAGAGGCCAAGTTTCTAAATTACACTTCGGGAATTTAGCTTTCTAATCTACGAGTCATCACAAATAAGCATATTCGTTTCCCCATGAAAAACCTTTTTATGTTTGTTTTGCCAATTTTGTGTACTTAATAACCTATTGTTTATCAAAATTTAATGAAAAGTACTTTGAGAAAGCATATAAAATTTTGCTGGCCAATCAAATACAGCGGAAAAGAAAAAATCCTAATCTACGAGGCCTAATTTACGAGACAAATATCTTTCTTGAGCTGCCCCTTCCATCATTCCCGAGTGTCATGCCACTCAATTACATCTTATTCAATACTTAAACCACAGTCACATGTAAATAATTCATGGAAGATGTCAATCTGCTACACAATTCGTCTACACAATTCCCTAAGAAAGCGGTGAGTTATTTGACATTTTGCAGAAATAGCTTACAGGATTGCCTTTTTGAATTTGTATACATATTATTTCATAATTATGATTTGAAGACCGAATTATCGACGTATGAACAACATAACTTTTCGCACTGTTTAAATATTCCACATGAAAGTTCGGACTCGTAGCTTAGATTAAATTGTCCCGTAGATGAGGATGCCAATATCAAAGTTTTTCTACACAAATTTTCAAACGTAAAGTAAGTTTAAATTATGCCATTATAAAACAAATCTATTCAGAAATAATAAATGGTTCAATAAAACAAGATTGGCAATATATTAATGGCAATTATTTGTAGAATTTTTCAGAATTTTTTTTCACTACTATATTTACTTTTATTTTTGTTAAGCCACGAACATGTTTACTTGGTATTTCTTCTACAAAAAGAGCAAACATTCACTTCATTACATTTATTCCTATTGCCCAATCTACATACAAATATAGTCAAGTATGTCTCCTTTCAAATAGGCATTTACAAAGCCACACATACAGTCACCAAAGTGTCCCGTAAAATATAATCTCTTTTGTCCCGTAAATTATAGTAATAGTTTTATTTACATCAACAGGTTTGAATCCCATTAAATAGCTGATTTGTTTTGTTCGTCCATCCCTACTTTCGTCTGTCTGTCAGTATGTCTGTCTAATCATATGTTGTGATAGTGTTTATCCGTCTCGAGGTGTTGTGTGACTCATTACTCAAACACTAATTGAAGCGGACTGTTGAAACGTGCATTATTTGAGCATGTGTACCTTAAGGTTCGGCCCATGAGTTAGCAAAACATTGGTGACAGTGTGATAATTTAGAGCAGCAATAATTTAAATAAGAAAGTACAGCCAACCTTTGATAAATGTATACTTGTCATTGAAAATATATAGCGATGTATCATCAATATGAAAGATATAGATTCAATGACAGCTGGGAGGAACATATATCTGTTTCAAATGACTCAAAATGAGAATTTATTCGCACTTTGAGCTGTTTGAAAAAGATAATATAGACTCGCCAATAAAGAGGTGCGCAAGACAGGCGTCCTGGTACCTACAGGAAATGGGAGAAGAATGTTCACTGTCCCTGAAAAAGTTTTCAACTTCACGTAATAGTCCTTAAACATAATTTTATGATTTACGGGACAATCCAATGACACACTTTTCCCCCAGCAAATGGCTGGTTCTGGGTTATGTGAACGCAAGTAGTAATCAGTTTTGTTATTTTTATTAGTAACTCTTGCAAACAGTTAACAATTGATTGTTCGACTGAATCAAACTATTTTCATTGCATACATTTGTCAGCGGTCAGTGCATAGTTCAGTCAAAAGGGATGTTTTAACTCAGACAGTAAAATTACAGAGTTGAACACGACATACAGAGTTGAATTTGAAATGTTCGGTCTATTTGTATACTCCTAAATGCTCGTTTTGATGAATGCTGCTGTTTATAAAGCAATGTATATTGTAACACCCCAGTGTTTTAATTATTTACAAATAGATCTGTATCTATTTGATTATCTACATTGCGTTTTATGCAATTGTCGTGTTATAAGATCACTGCAGACATGTGTAATTCTATGTAAAATGATCAATTGTTTACATTCAATTCTAGCTTCCGTGTTTACAGTGGCCATTTTGAGTATTGAATTCTGGGTAGTTTACCGTTGCCAGGATCCAGTACACACTGTTCACCTCCTGATCCATATCTCCTGTATTCGAATAGCCGCTCACCCGCCTCATAATTGTAATAGTCCTTTTATATTTAGTAGTGTAACTAAGTCCATTTGAATTCAATGGCGCTCATAAGTTACTACTTCGCCATGACTCATTCGAACGTAAGAGCACAGTTATTGATGACGTATTGTGGCAACCCAATTCTTGATCGATGGTGATCACTCAATTCGAACGTTTTGGGGATCGCCAGTGCTCCATATTTGGGGTGATGGTGATCCATTTGTGGTGATCATGCTCATTCTTTAGTGATCATGACACCATCAGTGGTGATCCTACCCACACTGGGTATATAAACCCTGCGTTCCCTTCATTCGGGAGCGAGCACACATTCAGAATTCTTTAGGCACGAATCTACGCAAAATCTCATTAGAATTCCAAAGTCACCTAGGTAGTCACCACATTATAGAATACAACAGTACCTCTACACGAAATATCCATTCCTGATATCCAGTTTAATTACGCTCGTCTCACTTTTAGGCAGAACTTTTAACTTGTACTATTTTGTGACACGCCATTTCCAGGGTGACTCAGCATCTTTCACGAGTGGCCTCCCTTGACTATAGAGTACAGCCCTAGTTACACAGCATTACCATTAGGCATACGTCTGCAGTGACACCTATGTTTGTATACATGTACAATTAGATCTGTTGATAACTAACTGTTTGGTTATATATTAAACTGTCTGTGACTACAGACATATTAAATCGTTAAAGGTGACTGACGTCGGGTTGTTATTTCCACACGAATAGGCCTACCGAACGTACATGCAGAACCGGCGCTACGCTACCACAGGTGCTCGGCGTTCCGCATGTTCATAGGTACGAGCCGGTCCTCTACACCGAGAAGTCCAGACCCGAGCCCGTTACATTCTTTGGTGCCAAGCGGTGGGATTTGCTTTAATAAAGCAAGTCCAGTGATCCGAATCCATTAGCCAACAGTTAGATAATATATCCGATATATCTAGATCCAACCCAATTGTGAAGTCGCCGTAAAGTTTTACGTAGTCCCTATTCTACATTTTGATTGTCCAGAAAGCCGTGCGGTGTCCATTTAAAAGGGTTTATTAACGGGAAAATGAGTGACCCATTGCAGACAGATGATGAAATAAGCTTTCATCCTAGACATACTGAGAGTCTCGCCAGTGTAGACCCAGAGTTACAGGTCAGCCACGCTGATCCAGATTATAGACAAAATAGCACCACCGATGCGGGAGTTATGAGTTTTCAGGGATCTATGAAAGAAGTTATGTCAAATATGACCGGCGTCTTGGAAACCGTAGTCCAAGAAATTAGGGAAATGAGAAATGATAGGCCCCAGAACTCTGCTATCGGCAATTCTCAAGAAACTTTCCAATTTGGTCCAGCTGACAGACAAACTACGACGTATGGGTATAACACCAGTGCGCAACGGTTTAGACTCAGATACCCCAATCACGAAATGAGTGATAATTTCACCCAAAACCAGATGCCAAATTCAAACAGAGACCACCACTCTTTAGATCCACGTATGAGAGTCCAATTTAACGAACGATCTACGGATCTTGATCAATTTTCGCCAAACGACGTGGGATCCGCGGAGGCTCGTTCATGCACAGATAGCACGCGCAGATCCCGCATTTTAGGTCAGAGTACATCAAATTTCGATGAGAACGAGATGCAGTCCCGTTATAATAGGTACGGAGATGATCTACAGTATAATAGTAATGAAACCAGAAACTACCATCAAGGTCAGAGTCCACCAAATCTTACAAACAATGCTGAACATAGAGGTATTTCATGTATGCCTAACAGTGAAAACCAGCCACAGAGATATGGCCACTTTAACAATGGCCAGGGTGACCAGAGTTACAGCCAATGTAGACCAAGCGTCCAATCTGAGGCACATTATCGAACAGAGAATGTGGATGATCTACAATGCCAACCCCATAGAAGACAGAGTGGTCCTGGTTCCCATGGCAACAACCATGTAGTTAGACCCAATCAGAACCGCTCATTGCATGTCGCACGTGAAACACGTGGATGCAGTGTCAAGATCCCCTCATTCACTGGAAAAGAGGACTGGGTAACCTGGATTGCTAGATTTGAGGCAATAGCTGCTCGCTACAACTGGTCAGAAGAGGACAGAATAGACCAGCTCCTCCCAAGGTTAGAAAGTACAGCGGCAGACTTTGTATTTGCACAGTTATCCCCCTTCACCCTAGGCAATTACAGAGACCTCTTAGCTGAGATGAACAGCAGATTTAGAGTTGTAGAAACTGCCAGATCCTTTGCGGCAAAGTTTAGCAGACGAAACCAGAAGCCAGGCGAGACAGCAGAAGAGTATGCCGCCAATCTAAAACGTCTGTACGACAAAGCACATGGTTATCGGGATAGAAGAACCAGGGACGAGGATCTGGTCAGGCGATTTTTAGATGGCTTACATGACGAGGATGTGCGACTCGAAGTTGAGTTCAACAAAGAACCCCATAACATCGATGAGGCAGTGTTTCACGTCGTGAACCTGATTCAGATAAGAAACGTTAGTAGAAATGAGAAGAGAGGGCGGTACCATGTTCGCCAAGCTCAAGAGGAGGAAAACTCGCAAGACATACAAGAGTGGACATACAAAGTCGAGGAGGCTAAGCCAAATAAAAGTGGGTGGAGTAGAGGTCGCTCTGAGCCTAGAGAGAAAGCCAAGAACGACGACGGAAAGGTCATCGAAGAGCTTAGAAGAAGAATCGAGGAATTGGAGAACCAGAAAAACAAGTTCCCCAGAAAGAGGCAAGATAAGAAAGAAGTTGTGTGTTACCAGTGCCAGAAAAAGGGCCACTACGCGCGAGAATGTCCAGAAAGAGGCCAAAACCGCATTAAGAAAAGAAGGTTCGATGGTAACACAGAGGAAATTGCTCAGCCTTTAAACATCAACGGACCAGCCCTTGCGGCCAAAGGGAGGTCCCATTAAACAAGAAAAGTGAAGACGGCCAAAAGAGTAACCATATCGAGAAAGAACAGGTAGCAGCATCAGCTGAGAAGTCCACACAAGATTCTGGTGATGGTTTATATATTGAAGGTTTGGTAGGGAGCATACCAGTTCACTTCACGGCTGATACAGGTGCATCTAAGACCATAATTTCAACACGGGTGTATCACAAGATGAAAGGTGAGAGGCCAATTCTTAGAGGAACGGCAAACCTGAAAGGTGCGGGAGGTTCTCCAATCCGGGAATTGGGGAAGGCATCCTTTAGATTTGTGCTGGGTCCCTTAGCGTTAGAAGAAGAGGCCATAGTCGCCGAGATAGAAGACGAGGTTCTGTTGGGCTACGATATTTTAGGGAAAAATGATATCGGGCCAGCAGATATTCTTCTGAGTAAGAATGTGATAGTGTTGGGAGGTCATGAGATACCGTGTATCAGGAGGCGACGTAGCCAAACAGCCAGAAAGGTGGTGGTAGCTGACGATACTGTTGTACCTGGTCTTTCGGAAGCAGTCGTAGGGGTATACATAGAAAGGGATGTTGATGACGATGAAGATCCTGCATCCAGCTATGTAGTCGAACCGAGAGACGACTTTTGCATGAGGTACAAGTTGATGATGGCATCGACATTGGTAGACATTAATAAGGAACCCACATGCAAGATTCGTATCATGAACCCCTTCCAAGAAGCTGTAAACTTGCGACAGTCTGCAGAAATAGCAGTGGCAGAGAGAGCTTACAAGGTAGTGACAGTGGTTACGGAGGTCGAAGATGAGGGCGACATGAGCAACATGCAAGCAGTGAGGAGCTTGAATGTAAAGTCGTCAAAAGCAGTTCCTAAAGGCATTGAAGAGCTTGAGGAAAATGGTAGGAACCAACTTCCGGAGCATTTACGAGAGCTGCACGCAAACTCTACGGCTGGTAAGCCAGATTACCAGAAGAGAGTTGTTGCAGGTATGCTGATGAAGTATAAGGACTCTTTTTCCAAGGACGAATGGGACCTAGGCTTGACTAATCTAGCCGAACACCCTATCAACACTGGTGAAGCAGCCCCTGTCAGACAAAGGCCACGTAGGGTGCCATTGGCGTATGCCGATGAAGAAAAGAAGGCGATAGAAGACTTGCTTAAGAAAGGAGTAATACAGAAAAGTACCTCGCCCTGGTCAAGCCCAATTGTCCTTGTGAAGAAGAAGTCGGGCGCCATTAGACCGTGCATAGACTACAGAAGAGTTAATGCCCTTGTCAAACAAGATGGCTTCCCTCTACCCAGGGTCCAAGACTGTCTGGATGCAGTCTCAGGATCTGCATTTTTCAGTAGTCTTGATCTGACTTCTGGATACTTTCAGATCCCTCTGAAAAGGGAAGACATTCCTAAGAGTGCATTTTGTTGCAAATTTGGCCATTTTGAGATGACCCGGATGCCGTTTGGACTAAATAATGCAAGCAGCACCTTTCAGAGAACGATGGAACTGGCATTGCAAGGTCTTCAATGGGAAATCTGCTTGGTGTACATCGACGACATCATCGTTTATGCAGCCACTTTTGAAGAACATATGGCGAGAGTTGACGAAGTCCTAGGCAGAATTAAGCAAGCTGGTCTTAAGCTTAGACCGGATAAATGCCATCTCCTTCAGCCCGAGGTTACCTTTCTTGGTCACGTAGTAGTATAATGTGTCGAAAATTCTCGGATGGCCGAGGCCAGAAAGTCCGAAGCAGGTCAAACAATTTGTGGCGACAGCTTCATACTATCGTCGCTTTGTCAAGAATTTTGCCAAAGTAGCTAGGCCGTTGGTGGAGCTGACCAAAAAGGGAAAGGAGTTTACCTGGTCTGATGAATGTGACACAGCATTTGAACTCTTGAAAGCAGCACTTGTCAGTCCTGAGGTCATGGGCTACCCTCTCAATGAGGGTGGAACCTTCTACCTTGATGTTGATGCGTCGGGTACCGGCATTGGAGGCGTTTTGGCCCAGCTACAAGGTGAAAGGGAGCGCGTAATTTCCTATGCCAGTAGAGCGTTGAGTAAAGCCGAGAGAAACTACTGAATAACGGAGTTAGAGCTCTTGGCAGTTGTCTACTTTATGCAGTATTTTAGACAGTACCTGCTTGGCAGAAAGTGTATTGTTCGCACTGACCATCAAGCACTGATATGGCTCTTCAGTTTGAAGGAACCCAATGGTAAGATAGCCAGGTGGTTGGAAATCTTGGCATCCTACCACTTCACCATTGAGTACAGAAGTGGGCCTAAACAGCCCCACTGTGATGGTCTTTCACGGTGTGAAAATCCACGCGAGTGCTCTTGTGCTGACGTCGATACCAGTGAACCTCTGAAATGTGGACCATGCAACAAGTGTAGACGCAGAGCAGAGATCATGGCCCTGCGATGGAAATGGCAACCTGTCGAACCTGATAAGGTGGACGAGAGTGGTCGAGAGTGGAACAACCTTCAAACACCTAGGGATGAAGCCGACACAGCAGAGGTCGAGACCAAAGATGGTCTGAAGCAGCTGGTAAGCCATAGGTCTGCCATACAGTCAACTCCTGATCAGAAGAGCCAGCAAACGGTCCAGGGTACTGTTGCATTGCAGGCTGTAACAGACGATGAAATGCCTGGAACTTCGACATGCAGTCCCTGTGTTAAGATGACTAGAAGTCGACCTTGGCTAAGCCAGCTCACCGAAGAACAGATGCATAAGCTTCAACTGAAAGACCCAAACATTGGCGTTGTATATGAGGCCAAAGCCAATGGGATCAGACCTGCCACCGAAACCATGCAGTCTTGCAGTGCCGAGTCTAGGCACTACTGGGTTATATGGGAACAGTTGCAAATAGTCGACCAGATCCTGTATCGCCACTTCAGTATGGCAGATGGCACAGGGCAATACATGCAGCTGTTAGTGCCCGTCAACCTCAGAAAGGATGTCATATTCCAAAATCATAACCCAGTAACAGCCGGACACCTCGGAGTCAAAAGAACCAAAGCAGCATTGTCCAGGGCTTATTACTGGTATAACATGAAGATGGACATACGGCTGTATGTTCAGAGCTGCCTAGTGTGTGAAGCAGACAAAAGGCCTCCTAAAAAACCTAGAGCTCCAATGGGCCACATTGCTGCTGGTGTACCCTGGGACGTACTCGCCATTGACTTCGTTGGACCATTCCCGATTACAGATAGGGGCAATCGGTACATTTTGGTTATGACCGACCACTTCACGAAGTACGTTGAAGTAATGGCAGTTCCAAACCAGTCAGTCGAGGAATGCGCGACACGCTTAGTCAATGAGATTATTTCCAGGTGGGGAACACCTTTGTCAATCCACACTGACCAAGGAACAAGCTTCCAGGGACAACTGTTTCAAGAGTTATGCCGTATCCTTGAGATCAGGAAGACTAGAACAAGTGCCCGGAATCCGAGGGGAAACGGCCAAGTGGAGAGATTCAACCGTTCTTTGCTGAAGATGATACGTGCCTACATCGTAGACGAACAAGCTGATTGGGATCTCCACCTAGGTTGCTTAGCAGGGGCATACAGAGCAACTCCGCATGAATCAACGAGCTTGACGCCCAACATGATGATGTTTGGACGGGAAATTCGTATGCCAAGTGATGTTATGTTTGGCCAAGAGGTTGTTGAGAAAACGGGAAACTCCGCAGATTATGCTCTGAATCTCCGATCCAGGATAACGAGGACTCATGAAGTGGCTAGAAAGCATCTTGGTCGGCAGGCATTGCGGAATAAAGAGCTGTATGATTCCAAGTTGTCCTTTCAGGAATACAAGGTTGGAGATGTTGTCTGGTGTCTGCATGAGACTCGAAGAGTAGGGGTGAACCCGAAACTTGAGAGGGCTTTCCAAGGTCCATTCCTGATAGTTGAAAAACAGTCTCCGGTCAACTTCAAAATTCAGCTTAACCCAGATGGTCAAGAGCGGTTAGTTCACCACAACAAGTTGAAGGTGTATCGCTGTGTAGAGTTGCCTCGCTGGATTATTCGGAAACGCGCGAAAATTCTGAAAATCTAATTAAGGCAATTAAAACTGATGATTGTCATAAACTGTGATGTTTAA
The DNA here is from genome assembly GCA_963576725.1 of Azorinus chamasolen. Taxonomy (NCBI): domain Eukaryota; kingdom Metazoa; phylum Mollusca; class Bivalvia; order Cardiida; family Solecurtidae; genus Azorinus; species Azorinus chamasolen. The sequence goes on from OY755248.1 coordinate 27,729,065, forward strand.
GATAGTTGACAGATTACTGTTGTGTTAATGCATTTGTACTTAGAAAAAATTAATATTACCTAATTTATAGATTTAAAATTAGGTGACAACTTTAACATGCCACGTCTTGTACAATTTTGTGGATCAACCACTTGGTATAAATAGTGATGAATTGAAGTAACAATTGTATAGTATAAGACATATGAATTGTTATGGCAGTGAGCCATCATGTATAATTGTGTAACATTAGATAGAAATAGAATGACGTATATTTCTATAAATGGTAGTAACGTGTCACTGCAGACTAATAATCATCCGACTGTCATTTGCCCCCTGTTAGCAATTCCAATGTCCCGTGATCCAGAGCAGATGTCTTCTTTAGCATAGTCCGATGAAATCTGAGTCTACGCTTACTTTTGCAAAGTCCTTATTTATGGCATCAATCACCTGGAGATGGCGTTAGTTTTGCATAGTGATATAGAAATTACATCTCCCGTAATGGTTGTGTTTTCCAGATGCCTGCCCGCTTCCTCACTTACCAGTGTCGCAGTTGTACCAAGCAAGGCCGAATATATAGAATGGTGGCCCATGTACTAAAAGAGCATGTCCCGGTGGATCAGGTCCCATACTCCTGCACCCTGTGTAACTTCAGGTGTCAGGAGGCCAAGACCCTGGAGGAACATCTCACCAGCTATGCCCCTCACCGCAAGGAAGAGGAGAGGACAGGCCTGCCAGATTATAGTAGGATTCTTAGGTATAGTGGCAACCCGGCCAGGGTTGACGACTATTTTTACGTGCTTGGCAGCGACAGCGGTGTGGCAGAAACAGAGAAGGCTCCAGCAAATCCAGTTGACATGATCAACAAGTCTGGGCGTATTTTCCCCAGGTGGATAAGGGACCGTGACGTAAAGGAGCCACCCCAGGTCGTAAGACAAGTTACACCGCCTGCGGTGCCAGAATATGTGCCCACCCCTATCAATGCGCAGCTTTCTATGCCAATACTTAACTTTGATGCCCTGCTGGAGGACTCCCCTTTCATTGTGGACAGTTCTCCTCCATCCCCTTACTTTCAGTCTAGGGCCCCACTTTCAACCCCAAAACTGCCTACTCAGTCTATTGACCTGCAGAGGATGGTGACACCGGTTTCTTTATCACCGTTACCTGCCACACCCAAAAGGACCACTCCAAAACCCAAGTCGGCCACAGTTCAGAGGAACACATCCTTGCCTCACACCAGAGAGGCCACACCTTCTGTTTCAACACCACTACAAGACGAGGTAGCTTATGCGGAGATAATGCCAACTGCCGCTGACCAAACCGATCCCTTGCTGGTAGAGGAGGAGGGTGTAACTCAGAGGAAGAGGAAACACCTGAGAGACGATGACTCTACCAGCAAGAAGTCATGCCCGGATGCCTCTGACATAATCGCAGAAGCAATCACAAAGGGGACAGCCAAAGTCTGCAAGGCCATAGAGGAACAGGGCAAGACATTAAAGGTCATTCAGCAAGCCTTGCAGAGGCAATCGGATGAATCTGCACGACTTGAGAGGCGGACCACTGCCATTCTCAGAGTCCTAGAGGACTACTGCCACTCAGACTCTCAGGGAAAAAGATGCAGCCCGAAAGTTAAGAGTGCTGTAGTTAAGAGGAAGTGAACTCCTATATTTACTGAGTTGAACTAACTTACTGTGCAAAGTGACATTGACTTTTCGCGAGTATTTGGTTGAAAGTGTTAAGATTTTATTGTTAAATAACTGTTAAATTTAGGTCACCTTGCATTGACCATGAACTATACAACTTTAAAGTTAACTTAAATCATACTTTGTTTAACTAAAATAGTTGACAAACATTCAACCACGTGCTTATTAGCAAATTGTGTCTCTTTGAACCGCTTGCCATCTCTAAGCCACATTATGCCATTATATTTTGTGAGTTAGAGATTGCAGTGATGAAGGTTTACTTTAAATTATATAAATACATTTGTTGAATGTTTCACTTTAGGTTAAGACACGAGTGACTGATTGTATCCCCATCATGTCCTTTTATGCATAATTTCAGTAAGCAGATTCTTTGTTCTTCTAAAATTTAACTGATGATATTCTTGAGTACAAGTTTACTACCAAGGAGTGGTTCCCACAGGAACCGCCAAATTGGAAGTAACCTTGGAACCATTTGTCCTGTGGTTATTCACAGACTTTGTCGGTCGGTCACTGGTGTCAAGAAATGTAAAGGCAGCAGGAGCTATGCCTTCCTAAGTGGGGGGTAGTGTAACACCCCAGTGTTTTAATTATTTACAAATAGATCTGTATCTATTTGATTATCTACATTGCGTTTTATGCAATTGTCGTGTTATAGGATCACTGCAGACATGTGTAATTCTATGTAAAATGATCAATTGTTTACATTCAATTCTAGCTTCCGTGTTTACAGTGGCCATTTGAGTATTGAATTCTGGGTAGTTTACCGTTGCCAGGATCCAGTACACACTGTTCACCTCCTGATCCATATCTCCTGTATTCGAATAGCCGCTCACCCGCCTCATAATTGTAATAGTCCTTTTATATTTAGCAGTGTAACTAAGTCCATTTGAATTCAATGGCGCTCATAAGTTACTACTTCGCCATGACTCATTCGAACGTAAGAGCACAGTTATTGATGACGTATTGTGGCAACCCAATTCTTGATCGATGGTGATCACTCAATTCGAACGTTTTGGGGATCGCCAGTGATCCATATTTGGGGTGATGGTGATCCATTTGTGGTGATCATGCTCATTCTTTAGTGATCATGACACCATCAGTGGTGATCCTACCCACACTGGGTATATAAACCCTGCGTTCCCTTCATTCGGGAGCGAGCACACATTCAGAATTCTTTAGGCACGAATCTACGCAAAATCTCATTAGAATTCCAAAGTCACCAAGGTAGTCACCACATTATAGAATACAACAGTACCTCTACACGAAATATCCATTCCTGATATCCAGTTTAATTACGCTCGTCTCACTTTTAGGCAGAACTTTTAACTTGTACTATTTTGTGACACGCCATTTCCAGGGTGACCCAGCATCTTTCACGAGTGGCCTCCCTTGACTATAGAGTACAGCCCTAGTTACACAGCATTACCATTAGGCATACGTCTGCAGTGACACCTATGTTTGTATACATGTACAATTAGATCTGTTGATAACTAACTGTTTGGTTATATATTAAACTGTCTGTGACTACAGACATATTAAATCGTTAAAGGTGACTGACGTCGGGTTGTTATTTCCACACGAATAGGCCTACCGAACGTACATGCAGAACCGGCGCTACGCTACCACAGGTGCTCGGCGTTCCGCATGTTCATAGGTACGAGCCGGTCCTCTACACCGAGAAGTCCAGACCCGAGCCCGTTACAATATCATATCATTTGTCAGTCTAATTTACAGGACACATTCCTATAATTTACGGGACTGTGACTTTCGAAAGAGAAATTTTCTTACAAATTGTCTTAACGATTTTGTGTACTTATGTATGAGTTTATAATACATCGGGAACGTTTCCTGACCCTCAAATTGTTTTTTGTTTTGCACTAATTTTAACTGTGTAAATGTTCAAATACAACATTCATGAAACTATATTTTTATGAAGTTGAGTGTGGTGTTCAACTCCTAATTTTCATACTTTATATCAAAATGTTTCATCAGAAATGGATAACTGTATGCTATATAATCTCAGTTCATACACATCACCCGATTCTTTGAATTATATAACTGTCCGAGCTCTATGTATAACTGTTAAAAATCAGGTTATGGGTACTGTGAACACAAGGAATAAATCTCTATAGCTTATACATTAACCACTCATTTTACATAATTAATTGTTAATAAATATTAGAACTATTTCGGAATAAGGTCAAAGATACATTAAACATTTCAATATTCACAACTTTTCAGACATACGACGTAGTTGAAATTTAACGTTTTCATTCGGTGAATTGACCAATTTATTTGAGAATGGGTCGTTAAAAACACGTGCCCCTAGCTATATCACTTCTTATATCACAGTACTATTTTGACCACTGGGCTAATTGGATTTTACGGCACTGCTACACAAAACCTATTATTAACAGGTACTTATAGATATTGGCTTTTAATAAGTCAGTGATCATCGAGTATTTCAATACAGATGCATATAGATCTATCTAGAATGTGCGATTGACTAGAAACAGTATTTATCACGACAGAAATATATCTGAAATATCTAACAACGTTCAATAAAACGGAAAAAAGAGAACAAATGAAATGCAATACCCAGTACACTATCATGCAATACCCAGTACACTAAAATCTTTGGAGCTACCAATCCCCAGTACACTAACAGTGACTAACCGACTATTCGTTTGTGGCCATATTTGAACCAATATGACTGAAATTTTCAGTATACATAGTTAAATGATATTCAAAGCGATCGCTCAATTCAGAATTTTATATTTTGATTCCATCTTTCAGTAACGTAAAAAAATCTGGGAGATGGTTATGCATTCTTTCGCGAGCACGGCGTTCATTTTGTGGGTTTTCCCATCGTTTGCATTGTTTGATTCCAAATCATGTATATAGCGTGTATAATATGAGTATGATGAATCTAAAGCACCACCTATCAATTGCCAAAAAAGAACTAATTAAGAGAAAATACGCATTTACTTACCCTCGTTGCCATCCTGTTCTCTCCGTTGTGTCAAAATAAAGCTCATTTATTAGCAATATCCGGGATACGTTTCCCCCCAGTGGATATACTATGTGTGTATTTTTAGTTTATTATTATCATTTTAGTTATTTATTATATGGCGTACAGTTTACCAAGTCAAAGTCAGAACGCCACATGGTCTAAACAATCCCATGCCAGGTAAAATTGTATGACTATAAATAAAACAAAACAAATAGTAAACACTCCAGAGCGAAACACCTTTTTCATTTGCGATCTGGATGGCAAAATTAGAATAATTTAAATGTATCTATTAAACAGTCTAAAATACACTGATTGACCAATTTTGGATTAATTGTATTAAAAACAAAATTTAATAGCAAAAAGAGCTTTCTCATGCGATATGTATGTATTATGAGAATAGATATGATGTATATGCACCAATTTCCCAGACAAATAGGCGAATGTAGTTAACGTCCTGTTGAACAATATAATTTAATCCTTTCCCTGTTCTATGTTTACTCCATATTTCAATATCAATGGACAAATAGTTATAACGATCTATCTGTCTGTCTGATCAATCTGTCTATCTATCTATCTACCTATCTACCTATCTATCTATCTATATATCTATCTATCTATCTATCTATCTATCTATCTTTGTATGTCTGTATGTCTGTCTGTCTATCTATCTATCTATCTATCTATCTATCTCGGCGTCTCACCAGGATCCAAACTGTTTGACACCCTGATTGCATTTTTGTTGACAAATTGATTATAGCTTGAATTTTGAAAATGTAGTAGGTGAAAATATCTGTAAAAATAATTTGCTCAGCAGGCTAAAGGTTAATACAGTACCGCTCCCTATATTTTCATTGATATTTATGCGTTGTTTTCCTCAGAAAGACACATTTAGAGTTACATACAACAACTGATTACTTCGCGTCATGAGTCACACTCGCTATATACACTGACCTCGTTAGTTTGTAATCGTATTTGCAATAGTGAACTATTTTGTCTTTGATATTGAGTAAAGTTACCGCACGAATCTAATCTTATTCAATGTATTCGCTGAGCAACAATTTATGAGAGTATTCTTTGCTTTTAAACCATTGATATAGATAACACTTTTTAACACATTGATTTAGATAACACATATTATACACCGGTTTAAGTAAACAGATTCCTTATATTTGCTACCTACTTATTTACAATCACTGAATACACATATGAGAAGGAAGTAAAATAGCTATACTGATGAATTCGTTTTGTGTATGAAGTGTAATATGTAGGTTACACCCAACAAAAGTCGGAAGCTGAACTGATGAAGTAAAAACAGAAAGTAGCTATTTATAGTCTACTTTCAGTCCGAATGACCGCTCAACCGGACTACATTTACCTAAGTGGGGTTTACAACAACAGTGTCAGGCGATTTAGGGATCTAGATGTGATTGAAGGTTGGTATTTTCAGTTACTAATGTACGTCAGTGTCCTTGTATCTTTGCAGTCAGTTTGTTTTTGTAAATAATGATCTTTTTACATACAGGTATGCAAAAGTGACATTATCCGCAACACTGTGTACATGCATTTATTGGTATATATATATGAGATGAATACATGCACATTTAAAAAGAATAAAGCACAGATATAGAAACAGAGATAGATCTGGCACTGCACTACTTGTCCTGGCGCATTTATGCGACATTGGCGGTGAAAGGGTTAAATATTGCTTGCATATCTTATCTGTACGATAAACCGAATATATGTTTTATTTATCAATGCGAATAGTGAATGTTCGTTACCGAATATAGTACCAATTTCCATTATTATTTGTTTTACACATTTATATCAATAAGGCATTGCACAGAACCTATGTTTTAGATATGCCAGAGTAATGTCATTTGAAGTAAAATGGCCACGTCAAAGCCCAGTGCCTTATTCTTGGTGTCCGAATCTAAATAGCATAAACACTATGATTTATTCTCATGGAACCGTCCATAAATGTTTTTCTAAGAAACTGCTAGGAGTAAATATGTGATCGAATACATATCGACCCGATGTCGGATTCAATACCGGACTGGAGCCGGTTTTGTCTGTCTGGTTGTCAACCCCTTTTACAGTTGGCAATCACGTTGACTTCTTTTCATGTACGCCGACAGGAAAAGCTTAGTACTCCGTGAAGAGGCTCTCGTAAATCCGAAATCGGAAGGAACACGTCGGATCTTTGAACTGTCTAGTTTTTGTCGTACCCTTTATTACTTTTCTACAGTTACTCTGTTTGCAGCTCGATCATTGAGTACAGTAGCGATAGGTGGATCTAGTTTGTTTCATTTAAATAAGTTTTCGTTCAAATGCTATTTACTACTGTATGTCATCGTGGTTGTTGTAGATTAGTCTGAGAGGGGAAATTCTTATTTACATTACTTGGCTTTTAGGGTGGGTGGAATAAGTGTGAGGTTAGGCGCCCCTAAACCGGTTAAAACCCAGTGACAATTGTCAGTGATCATTCTAAGGCGGTACTTCCATCTTCCCCATTTTGTTTGTTTGTTTTGGTATTTTTGCGTCGCCTTTTGTATTTTGGTAGACATGTACATTTGCTTTACCTTCTTGTCATGGTGCTGTTCGGGCGGTTGTGTGTTTTGCATTTGGTGTTTCCTGCATGGCTCATACATGTACTTTGGATATCGGCCCAAAGTTTGATTGAATATGGTCTATATTTGCGCCGCCCGTGTTAATCCGCATTTCATTATTCACTCTTATTTTCAGTGCCTTGGTCTACACTGTTAAGCTCGTTCGCTGCCTTAGGCAAATTTGTAGTAACCTTTGCAAACAGAATCGAACCATGCAAAGAGGTTTCTCTGCTCTAGATCTGGCATGAGTATTTTGATTATTCTACTCAGAGCAATTAGGTTTTTTCCTTTACCTTGGAATTTTCGGATATGTCACACCCCTTCATCGGCAAGACTGCACTGGCTTGGATCACGTGACCAGTGAGGGGTCACGTGATAAGAGGAGACCGTCATACACTCGCGGTAGCTCCAGTCCCTCTTCCCTATTTAGCGATGGTCTGCGCTGCTTTATTTCTCCGGCCTCTTTAACTTTCCTTTTCCAAATTTTTTCTTCTGTTAAAATGTTAGTGCTCTCCGGTCTGATCTTATGACCTGTCGAGTTACAGTGTTCATGTATGGCCGATGATGTTCTTGTCATGTGATCTGTTATCCGGGTATCTAATTGTCTAGCTGTTTCGCCCACATAATCATCATGCTGTCTTGTCGAGTGACATCTCCGAAAATTACAAGGTAACGGAAAAAACCTAATTGCTCTGAGTTAAAGAATCAAAATACTCAGAATCGAACCAGATTTGACGCCGTGTAACTCGGCGTCTTGTCAGGATCTAAATTGTTTGGCACTCTGATATAGTTTGGTAAAGGAATTGAAGAAAATTCCACTTTGAAACATGAGGAAAACGAACCTCTCCAGGAGAAGAACTTTTACGGAGGGAGGAAATTAGATATTTGTATTTTGCCAGTCTGTCGTACCCCAAATGACTTCTCCACAGCTGCTCTGACCTGAATAGTCATCGAGTACATGTCTACGATGTCACGTTTATTCTTTTTCAAACAAAACAGTTGCGCATGCTTAATATCCACTAGTAATTGCATCTTCTTGCGATTTATCTTTTATTAAATGTCGGTGTAGAAGTGTTTCAAATAGTTTTCCCGTACTTTTAAATTATGACGTCATTTACATGATGACGTCGCTTGTTTACCTCTAACGTTTATTTTCAAATCATTTTCATTTTGGCAGACATCGTTATGCATGTTGTGGAGTTGTCTGGAGGGGGAATTTTATTTACATTTTGACTTTGGTGAAAGTGGGATAAGGACGAGGTTGGGTACCCGTAAACCAGGTTTAAGTCCCCCAGTAGCCCTTTTTTGGGACTGCTGGCCGTACCAAGGCGGCACTCCTGCTTTCAGCCTACGGTCAATTTTGTTGTTTAATATGCTTAATGTTTAATGTGTTTCGTCTTGATATGCGTCCTGTTATGTTTTGTCTTGTGACTTTACCGTTTCATGTTAGATGGTGTTTGGTGCGGTGTCATTTCGTGTGTGGCTCTCCCTGTTTGACTATTTTTCCATATTTATTTTGTGATTAAAAGGTTAGACATGATAAAGTAAGGTCTGGCAGGGTTTTACATGAGCAAAATAACAGGTTTGCAACAACTTGCTCACCTAATACAACAAACCATATATTTATATTCAGATAAACAGAAAGATATGTTGTGCAAGTGGCAAAGATGGTAGAACTATAAAATCAGACACATTAAACAATCTGAAAATAAACAATGTTCATCTATAGTGCACAACAATAATTCTAAGCGATTTCGGACTCGGTGTTAACTTTGTTACTTGGATACGACAGAAGGAGGAGTTTAAGTTCATAGAGTCGTAATTAATTTAAACATCATCCTTTCGTACTATGATGTTTTCATGTCGTGTTCAGCAGAACGTCACTGACGCATGCATCACATTGACAACACAACGTGCTTGTGAATCTCAGATGTCACCGAACACTACGCAAATATTTATTAATGACTGAATATGCGTGTTCCGGAGGTTCCAAGTAAGAAAATATGTTTACAAGATCAAGATCAAAGCTATGGACAACGCGATGACGTTAGCATGTCAAGTCAATTATTCAAAACCACTTACATTTGATGCCAGTTATATGAATAGATACTGCAAAACCCAAACTGAAAGCGTATTGCTCGCAAATATTACAAGAATCAGAGTAAAAGCGCCATCATTATCTAAGGAATGACAGCATTAAATTAATCAAAACGTTGCAGATGCGTCAGTGTTCTTTGCAATGTGTTGAAAATCAATTCTGATACCGAATAAGTGCCCTTAGGCATGGAATTACGTGTCTATACGGGAAAGGGTTAACACTCTTTCAGTGGCCAATTAAGTTGCAGATTACATGATTACACTTCAGTCGTTTGCCGCTTTGCTTATTACCAAACTGACCACTCACAGTTTATTGGCGTGATTACCTAATCGCTCGCATTAGGCCATCCGACGCGCACTTCTTTATTCATTGAGTAACTGCCTCTGGGAGATACTTTCATTCATATTATGATCACGTGATTTTATTATGGTCACGTGATTTTTTTGTGTGACTGATGTTTGTATATTTGTTCGCCCTTCTTACACATTGATATACTAAACCAAACAATCTTACGAAACATTTTCACGTCAGAAATATTATAACATGATTGTTTCTGGATGTTATGTTATTAAACGCCTTTTGTATATATCGAATGCAGGTCAATAGTTTGCACTAGACTGCTATGCAGAATGGCAGTCGTCATTTAGGCAAATCTATAATGGGTTCGATGGTAGAACACCACCTATGTATTATTTAATTACGCAAAGAATACAAAAAGTAGTATAAGTAGTGATAAAAGCTAAAACACGTTTGTGTATATTTAAAACGATATGGTATAGATTAATGAAATAAAACGGTAAGAAATATCAAATAGTCTCGTATAGTGTTGCATAGCATTGTTACTGTATACACATTTCAAACAAGGAAGTAATTACGAGATGCTAGATATAATTAATACGTGTTTAACACTGATACTGATTGACGCATGCACTGAATGTTGAATATTTGTTTCTACAAAATTTATGTTGTTACTTGAGGCGATCCATTGCTTTTCAAAATGTATGATTAGAGTCACAAACAGTTGAAAATATGACGAGACGCCAAGTTACTTGGAGTCCTTTATGAATCCAAACTGAAGAAAATAGGTTATCATATATTTATACCACTTCAACGAAGTTGTGGGGTGTAATATTAGAATCAGGTTGTCAGTTTGTCTGGCTGTCTATCTGTCAGCCCGTATGCATGTCTGTCTGTAGACACACAATTTGTACCCCATATTCCTCCCAGGTTTATGTATGGATTTTGATGAAATTTTGTACACATATGTCACATATGATATGATTTTGTGTCTCTGCAAATACCATATTGTTTTGTCATTTTTTACGCGACCCCGAGCACTTATATTATAATGGGATCGGGGCCATACCACTGGAACCTATTTCCTCAAAAAGACATTAGTCACATAAGTATTGCACTGAAATGATTAAGCATATAGCTGCTATAGATGAATCATTGATTGTAATTCAATCAGTATGACTCCTGGTGAATCCCTATTTCTTTCAAAACTTTTTGTATGAAAGTTGTAGGGACTGAACCAGAGCTTAGTTTGGACTTTAAAATGTTTTGGTCCCCCATACACCGGGGCACTATGGGCGGGACCAAACCATAGAAAAGCAATATAATCCTTATTTCCTTAAAGTTCATTGCCTTTTTTGTACAGGCTTATGTATCCAAAGGTTTTAGGGACTGAAGCAAAGATCGTAATTTGTTGGTTCACACCTGAGGCACTATGGGCGGGACCCAAACCGTAGAAAAGTGATGTAGATATATGCATATGAAAATTGTAGGGACTGAATAAGAAATTAATTCGACTTTTGTTTTCGACTTCGAATTGTTTGTTCCCCATACAATGGGGTGGGACCAAACCGAAGAAAAGTAATATAAAAGTACAAAAATGTGTCATGCAGGACACACCACATACAGAACAAACAACCTCCTGAACAGCAACACAAGGAAATAGCAAATGTACATAACTATAAAAACATCAAGAGACGCACAAAGACAAAACAAACATACCAAAGGGGGAAGATGGAAGTACCGCCTTGGAACGGTCAGTAACAAATGTCACTGGGGGGAGGGGGTCAAACAGGTTTTTGGGCGCCCAGCCTCACACCTATTTATTCAATCACCACCCTAAAAGACAAACAATGTAAATAAACGTATCCCCTCTCCGTTCGTAGACGTTTACCTTTAATTATCTCAAAATTACATGTAATCACCTGACCAGCCGGAGAATAGCAACATTTTGAGGTGGCGCAATCTCAATTATCAGGAATATTATCATTAATATTAAGGCCGGCCACAAATATATTATAGTTGAACATTGTATTTCTGATGGGTTTGTTATATTTGTAGCAGATGATAGGCGGTTCTGTATTTTTAAAGTATTTAGGAATAGTGTCAATTACACTTTTGTCTCTAAAAATACTTTGGATGTCAATAAAATCAATACCATTATTAATAAAAGGAATTTTGAAGAAGAATCTCTGGTGTTCAGATAATTTGTCAATGTGCGGTCTGAGAACATGTAGAGTAAAACTTTGTATCAAACTAGCCGTTCCTATGAGAGGATCTGATCTAAAATGATTTTATCGGGCTTGCTCGTCAAATATAGATAAGGTAGGTCTAGAAAGCAGACGTTAGACGTAACGTATGTAGATCAAGAATAGTCCTTTCAAACGAGATTTTCGTTTAATATTACATGTACCATTTTTACGAATGCCATGTGATCGAGATTTGCGTTTTCTTATAGAACAAATTGAAAAATATCTATATCAGGATCTTTAGAAATATTTCCAGTCTAGTAAATATTATCATTTAAGCCTAAAGGAAAAGGTGTTTGCAATGTTTTTATCCAATTTAATTCAGATATAAATCTTGCTTTCAATTTAAAGCTACTTGTAGCATCCTTATCATATGATATCTGCTCTACAATTGGTACTAAAGCATCTTTAAAAGAATGGGCAGACTTCCGAAAGTATTGGTATATAAATGTTTTAGTTTACGATTTCGACACTGATATGCGTGTTCCCGAAATCGAGTCTTCAAAGTACGTCCTGTTCGGCGTACGTACTGTATACCACAACTAGGCGCGTTTCAAGTTCAAACGTAAATAACGTTAAAGGGGATGTCCCTACATTTGACATGTTTCAAAAACACCTAAGATATACAAAAGTCATTTGTTTATATGCTGAAAAGTAGTATATTGCAAGAAAAACCATTCAATTACCGTTTATAATGACAAAACATTCCATGCGTTTGATATCGCCGATCCCGTTTTTACTACCCGATGTTTCAGATTTATTCGGGTTGGGTTTTAGTTTCGTAACTGTTCGTCATATTCGCGTTTCTCCGACTCCTTCCGAGAAAAGCTATTACGTAAACAATGGAGGAATCGGGTGATCATCGGCAAAACGCGGAAGATCTAACGGAAAAGGCCGATAATATTGTGTTGTAGAACAAAAATTATAAGTATTGATGAAATCCGTTTATTTGTATCACAGGGGAATTTTTCGATATAAGTTCAAATTGGCAACCTTTATAATAATGATTGAGCACAACAAATACCAAGTTCTATGATATTATTGAAAATATGCGTTCATTGTAGGGACTTCCTCTTTAAATGCTTTCTGTCGGTGTTTTGGTGATGGTGGCGTTTCGTGTGTGGCTTTTCCTGCTTGACTTTACTACTGAGTAAACGTCTGAGTTTATCTTGACATTAAATATTCTGCCATTAACTATTGATTTTATAGTGGAATTACAAGAAATGTTACTAGAACATATTCACTTCTTAGCAAAGCACTTTTGGATAATCGGATACACTCTGTTTCGCTTGTATACGGACCGTTTACAAATAGAAGAAACATTTTGGATAGCAGATTTTAAAGCTGAAAGTACAACTCTTGGTCCATTGAAAAAAACATTAAGCGAAAGATGGTATGTGAAAAGATGATGCCGACTGCAGATTAAGTTGTTTTAAACAAACATAAGGTTGGAGGGAAATTTGAAATATTTTTGGGTACTTGTACAGACGACACAGAGTGCATATTTATAGATTTCAGTTCTATCAGAGGTATTTTAACTTTATTCATATGGGAAAGTGATAGAGGGGCACCTGTATTGTGTTCATCAACATGTCAATACATTAGTGTAGCTACCAAGTGCATCAAATCGTTGGTGAACACAACACCTACCACGAGGTGCATGACATACTTATGATGATGTAAGAGATGGATGAGAGTGGTGTATGTGACTTGCATATCCTGCAAGAGAATGATAACTAAACAACTGTTGACTTCTTGTATAGGCGTGTGCATCTGTAAATTGTAGGGACTTAAGAAAAAAAATGTTTTAGGGACTTAAGCAAATACTGTTTTGGACTCACAATGGGTTGGCCCTAAACTGTAGAAAAGCAATATAATGTCCATTATAGGTCTAGGGGCAAAATCGGAAATTGTAGGGACTGAAGAAGCCGGCATGCGAGGTTATTAGTTAGCACATAGGCCACAGTTGTAGTTGTTACACAAGTGCAAACGTATAGTTACCAGGTTTTGGTGTATACACCGGGAAAGGATCAGAACAGATCACAACAGAGAGAGAGAGAGAGAATATGGAACAAGAGTACCGCATACTGTACATAATACGCCCACCTGCAAACTTTCTCCGATTCAACATGCCTTATAAGTGTTGACATTTTCCAATCTGTGCTTCAGATCTTGATTTCCATATTAAGGTGATACTATTTTTTAAAAAAATGAAGTGAATATCTTATTAAATAAAAAAGTTACAGCTAATCCTCATTTTTGCAGATTTTTGTAAAGTGCAACGGCCATAAATCTCTAAAGACAAACTGAATGAACCTCAAAATAAACTCAGCTTCAAATTTTGTTTCTTAAAACATTTATTTTAAGTTTCATTTATATCATTTTAATAGTTTTCCCAGAAAACAACAGACAAACTAAAAGTTGAGCGACAAACAAAGCAACAAACACACAAAGCTCAAGGATCATAACTTTAGAATAAAATGACAAATCAAAACCCCCGCAATATATGTGAAAATTCACATTCAGGTTTAACTATATAAAATATTTGAAGTAAATATCATTTCAAATGAAAACGTTATGGCTATCATCATATTTGCATAGATATGCATTATTTTTTAAGTGCAATGGCCATAACTCCAAAACAACAAATCAAATGGTCCTCAGAATCGAATCAGCTTCAGGTTTTGATACATTAAACATGTGTATGAAGTTTCAATAATATCTGTCAAACAGTTTTGCCAAAAAACAGCGGACAAACTATATGCATATATTTGCATTATTTTTTAAGTAAAAGGGCCATAACTCCGAAATCACAAATCAAATAAACCTCAAAATCGACTCAGCATCAGATCTTGATGCATTTAACATTTTGGTGAAGTTTAATTAATATCTGTCAAATAGTTTTTTCAGAAAACAGCGGAAAAACTATTTGCATGTATTTGCATTATTTTTTAAGGACGAGGGCCATAACTCTGAAACGAAAAATCAAATGATTCTCAGAATCAATTCAGTTTCAGATCTTGATGCATTAAACATTTGTGTGAGGTTTCATAAATATCTGTCAAATAGTTTTCTCAGAAAACAGCGGACAAACTATTTGCATGTATTTGCATTATTTTTTAAATACAAGGGCCATAACTCCGAAACGACAAATGAAATAAGCCTTAGAATTGACTCAGCCTCAGATCTTGATACATTAAACATTTGAGTGAAGTTTCATTAATATCTGTCAAATTGTTTTCCGTGAAAACAGCGGACAAACTATTTGCATATTTTTTAAGGACAAGGGCCATAACTCTGAAATGAAAAATCAAATGAAGCTCAGAATCAAGTTAGCTTCAGATCTTGATGCATTAAACTTTTGTGTGAAGTTTCATTAATATCTCTCAAACAGTTTTTCCAGAAAACAGCGGACAAACTATTTGCATGTATTTGCATTATTTTTTAAGGAAAAGGGCGATAACTCCGAAACGACAAATCAAATGAACCTCAGAATCGACTCAGCTTCAGATCTGGATGCATTAAACATTTGTGTGAAGTTTCATTAATATCTCTTAGATAGTTTTCCCAGAAAACTGCGGACAAACTATTTGCATATTTTTTAGGACAAGGGCCATAACTCTGAAATGAAAAATCAAACGAACCTCAGAATCAACTCAGCTGCAGATCTTGATGCATTAAACATTTGTGTTAAGTTTCATTAATATCTGCCAAATAGTTTTTCCAGAAAATAGC
Organism: Azorinus chamasolen; assembly: GCA_963576725.1. Lineage (NCBI taxonomy): Eukaryota > Metazoa > Mollusca > Bivalvia > Cardiida > Solecurtidae > Azorinus > Azorinus chamasolen. The sequence goes on from OY755248.1 coordinate 27,744,739, forward strand.
AACAAAATATTGACGGACGAGCGAACGAACGAACGAACGGACGGACGGACAGGGCCACGACAATATACGACCACCTTTATTAGGTGGGCGTATAAAAATAGTCAAACAGGGAGAGCCACATACGAAATGACACCGCACCAAACACCATGAAACATGAAACGGTATAGCTACAAGACAAAACATAACAGGACGCATATGAAGACGAAAAAATTAAACATTAAGCATATTAAACAACGAAGTTGACCATAGGCTGATAGTAGGTGTACCGCCTTGGAACGGTCAGTCGCCAAAACATTTACTTGGGGGCTTAAACCTGGTTAACGGGTTCCCAACCTCGCCCTTATCCCACTTTCACCAAAGTCAAAATGTAAATAAAGTTCCCCTCTCAAGACAACTTCACAACATGAATAACGATGTCTGACAAAATGAAATGATTTTTAAAATAAACGTCAACAAGCGACGTCATCATGGGAAAAATATATGAAACATTTCTACACCGATATTTTATAAAAAAGAAACCGCAAAAAGATATAAATACTAGTAGATACTAAATATGTTTTGTTTGAAAAAGAATAAACTTGACATCGTAGACATGTACTCTTTGACTATTCAGAGGTCAGAGTAACTGTGTAGAAGTCATTTAGGGTACGACAGAATTGGCAAAATACAAATATCTAATTTCCTCCTTCCATAAACGGGTTTAAGAGGAAATCTTCATAGAGTATTAAGTCTTTTACGTCGTTGCACAAGCAGAGGAAAGCATAATGACCAAACTGTAAGGGGGGGGGGGACCACCAAGCATGTAGTGTGTTGCAATTTAGAGAGGTCATATCCTTTTTTAATGAATTGTTTTATACGTTTGACAAAGTATCCAGTTTTCGATCCGAATGTGAAATACCTAACTTTAGAAAAGTACGTAAATTACAATTGTATTTGCTGATGAGTAGAACATTACGGTGGTAAAATTTTGAAAATGTTTTACGAAATTTGTCATATCTGTAGCCGTGTTTTAGTAGTTATAATAATGTTAAAATCATCAACAGAAAAACATGCTCTAGCATAACGAATAAGCAGAGAAATGTGTACACCGTAACATGTAGTACGGGGAACATCCCCATCCAAATGACGATAGTTAACTATTTTAAAATTAAAGTCATCCCTTTTGTCATGAATTCCAGAATAAATTGTTACGTTGTTTATAGATAAATTTAAATCTTAAAAGGCTGCAGATATGTCAGAACTATTTGCTTTATTTATCTTGAGCTCTCTAGGGTAAATTGAGGATATCATAGAATCAAACAAGAGATGTTTGTAAAACATGTATACCCCCAGACCCCCTGACCTTTGATCTAGTGACCTCAACTATAGAGGTCATCAAGTGATCATGACTAATCAACACAGCAACTTTGAAGATCCTAATCCAAACCCTTTAGCAGTTATTGATGGGAAAAAATTCACAAGTTAAGGTCATGGTGACCTTGACCTTTGACCTAGTGACCTCAACAACTATAGGGATCATCTAGTGGTCACGATCAACCACCACAGCAAGTTTGAAGATCCCGAACCAAACCATTGAGCAGTTATTAATCGGAAACCATTTCATCAGTTACGGTCATGGTGACCTTGACCTTTGATCTAGTGACCTCAAAAACGAAAGGAGTCATCTAGTTGTCATGACCAACCCCCACAGCAAGATTGAAGATCCAAAGCCAAACCCTTGAGCAGTTATTGATTGGAAACATTTCACTAGTTAAGGTCATGGTGACCTTGACCTATGACGTATTGACCTCAAAAACAACATGCGTCATCTAGTTGTCATGACCAACCACCACAGCAAGTTTGAAGATCCTAAACCAAACCCTTGAGCAGTTATTGATTGGAGACCATTTCACCAGTTAAGGTCATGGTGACCTTGACCTTAGACCTAGTAATCTTAAAAACAATAGGGACCACCTAGTGGTCATGACCAACCACCACAGTAAGTTTGAAGATCCTAAGCCAAACCCTTGAGCAGTTATTGATCGGAAACCATTTCACCAGTTAAGGTCATGGTGACCTTGACCTTAGACCTAGTGACCTGAAAAACAACAGGGGTCATCTAGTTGTCATGGCCAACCACCTAAGCCAGTATGAAGATGCTAAGCCAAACTCTTGAGCGGTTATTGATCAAAAACCATTTCACCAGTTAAGGTCATGGTAACCTTGACATTTGACCTAGTTACCTCAAATACAATAATGGTCATCTAGTTGTCATGACCAACCACCACAGCAAGTTTGAAGATTCTATGCCAAGTTGTTTATTAGTTATCATTTGGAAACCATCAGTCTACCGACCGACCGACTGACCGACTGACCGACAGACCGAAAGACCAACATATGCAAAGCAATATACCCCCATTTTTTCAAAAGGGGGTATAAATATGGGTTATCAATATTAAATATGTTGTCTAAATAACGTGCTGTATTGTTAACAGCATTGATGACAGCGGCTGGGTCCTAGTAGTGGTTACCGTAGCATCCCCCTAGACTTTTTTTCATGGGTACGAAATTGTTCGTTGGGGTCCTTAGAACACATTTTGAGCATGCCCCCCAAAATAAGTTTGTCCCAGCTATGTTTTATTTAACGGTTTCGATGGTAAACCGAGGTAATTTTCGAAACTACCTTGGTTCAGAAAATGCGCCATAACTTTGTTTTTAGAAGCAATAGAAGGACAAAACAAGTACCAAAGTAAAGCAGAGACATATAGCTTGAATATGATATATGATTTTATTAATATTCATAATGCATTCTTATGAATATTAATGAGGAAGTAAAAATGTGATTTGTTTAGAAAAAAGGAACTTGTTGTTTAGTCTGAGAGGCTTATTAATGCACAGAAATTATTGAATTTAGGTTTAAGTTGTTCGTTGGAGTCCTCAGAACATATTATGAGTATTTCCCCAAATAATTTTGTCCCATCTATGTTTTATTAAACGGCTTCCATGGTAACCCGAGGTAAATTCCGAAACATCCTTGGTTCAGAAAATGCGTAATAACTTTGCTTTTAGAGGTAATAGAATAACAAAACAAGTACCAAAGTAAAGCAGAGACATATAGCTTGAATATGGTATATGATTTAATTAACATTAATAAATGCATTCTTATGAATATTAATGAGGAAGTATATAAATCCGCTTTTTTAGAAAAATGAGTTTTTTGTTTAGTGTTGGAGGCATATTAATGCACAATAAATATTGAATTCAGGTTTAAATTGTTCGGGTGGGTCATCAGAACACTTTTTGAGCATTCTCCCAAAATGATTGTGCCCCAGCTATGTTTTATTAAACGGTTTCTGTGGTAACCCGAGGTAAATTTCGAAACTATCTTGATTTAGAAAATGCTTCATAACTTTGCTTTTAGAGAAAATAGAAGGACAAAACAAGAACCAACGTAAAGTAGAGACATATAGCTTGAATACGATATGTTATTCTATTAATACATATAATGCATTCTTATAATGCATTCTTATGAATATTAATGGGGAAGTAAAAATGTGTTTTTAGTTTGACGAGTTTGTTTTTAGTCTGAGAGGCCTAATAATATACAAATAGTTATTGAATTCAGATTTAAATGTTTTAATATCAACATACAAATAAAGGAAAACATCTTTGGTTCATGTAATATTTCTAAAACATGTATATTTAAGCTAATTTGCATATAACGTGCGTAAATGAATAAGCAATTTAACATAAGCCCTATATTTAGCATTGTTTCGAGTGTACTATCTTTTCTATCATTTATTTTACGTAAAATACCAGAACAACAAACATTGACAAGAGCACAGCGTCATTACTTTGGGTTCTTGAATATTAATGCATATTTATGAATTTAAATGAGATGTAAAATAAACACACTTGAATGAGCTGTTCCTTTTATCTGATATTATTTTAGTTAACCAGGAAAGAGCTTGATACTGACTGAAACAGCGATATTGATGTTCATGTATATAAATATGTAGATAATGAATATTATTTCAAAATCATGAATATTAATGAAAATGTAAACTGTTGTAGGAAAGTAAGTTTTTCTATTATATTGCAATATACATGTATGTGAACAACACATTTCTTGTAAGAAATTACAGCAGATGAATTGAGCCTCATGCATGTTTTGTGAAGAATACTACTGTTATGGGTGTTTTGCAATGCAATAGAAACTATATAGTATCTCGACTGTAATCATCAGCTTATGTCTACCCATATTATCCTTGCGTGACTTCTAACTTACTCGCGATGTCTTATGCATTTGCTTGATTATTTACCACAGCATGCCAGAGCAACGCAAGGCTTCTTGCGAGCATTTCGCGACAGGCTGGACAACTCATTAAGTGTGTCTGGCCTGCTGTGGATGCTCCGCGTCAGCTCCCTGTCCAGTTTCATCCCTCTGGACAGGGAAGACGTGGGAGCTTGCTGCCCGACGGAAGAAGTATTCTTCTCTTTGGTCAGCGACTCCCTCGCAACAGACAAATCACTGTCCTCTAAAGCTCAGAAGAAGCCTGCTTCTTCTTTAAAATCTCTTTCGTCAACAGCCCCTGTGGTGCAGTCGATTCCCCAGTTGTTAGCTGCAGATCGGCACCCAACTGCTGGCCCGGGTGCGGGTTCCCCGTTTACCACTTGAATGGTACCCTTTGTTCTGGTCCCAGGTACTATTGTTGCCAGATTTTCCGGTCCGCTTGTTGTGTGAAGAGTTTTGCCTGGTCCCGCTGAATCTAGGCCCAGTTATCGTCACCGGTCCCCGGTGTCCTGGCGTTAGTGCTTCCGTTTCATGACATCACCAGCAGACCGGTCTACCGAGCCCCCGCCCAAAGATGTCACTGTGTATTCTTTGGCCCTGTGTCCTAAGTTTGCTCTCCAACGGTCCTCCGGTGGCCCGGTCTGGTCCTTTGGACCAGGATACCAAAGTGGACCGGTAAATCTACCAGTCCAAGGCATTCTGTCTCTACACCGCATTACAGTGGTGAAAGTCAACAGGAAGCTGCTCTGGCTAAGTCTAGACGTTCTTGGTCGTCTAGACCCTGCAATTACTCTTCATCTTCTGAGTACACCTCTTACTCCCCAGCCCCCATCCCACACACCCCGTAGGAGGCGTAAAAACCTTTTTATTCTTCTAATGGGAACCGGCACTCGCACCGCACTCATGGCAGATCGAGGTCTTACCATTACTCTTCTATGCGAAGACATCGCTCTGCCTCCTCAGATTCGCCGGCTAGTCGGTCTCGATAGCCGACACTCATTCTGGGAACCAGCAAGCTTCACCTAGATGGAGAATAGCTCTCACGTGAACCCACAGTCCACACCTCTATGTCTGTGGCGGGTCCCACTCTTCCCGGTAGCTGCCATCCATGGCGTTCACTAGGGCGTATTCTGACGGAGAGCAGAGAGACACTTTGTCCATTATGGCTCCTAGGGATGGTCCTATTTTTTAAGGGAAACAGACTTTGTGGAAGCCTCTCACTCAGATTTAGATGAGACTTAGTCCTCTTTTTCTTTAGATGATTCTGAACATCAATATTTTTTATTGAGAATGCGTGTGAGGATTATTTTAGAATCCTCCCACCCTCTGTCTGCCTTAGACCCCCGAATCCTATTCACAGGGGTCCTCTATCCTCTTCCGTGCTAGAGTCAGTCGAAAAAGTGGACCTCCCTAACCTAATTAAGTCTAGGGAGTCTCTTTCTCCTTCCACGGGACTTCTTTACCGTTAGCCTGACCTGGACGAAGATTTTTGTGCCAGCCCGGCAACTGGATGGATCATGTCCGCTAAACTCTTACTCAAGGGTTCCCTGGGTATCTCTTAGGCCTCCGGTTTCAAATGAAAATCGATCGTACAAGACCCCCCTAACTTGATTCCGACAGCCCCAGGGGCGGGCATTATGCCTCTCTCTCTCTCTCTCTCTCTCTCTCTCTCTCATTCACTTCTTTAGCACCGGCAGTTGCATCCAACAGATGGGATTCGCTTCAAACATTGACGTATTATCATTGACGTACGTATTATTATCGATATTTAAGACAGGTGACAGCTTAATGCATGGTGAAAGTCATGCAGAAAGCTCCTAGTGCAGCTTTCTGCATGACTATCACCATGCATTAAGAAGTCACCTGCCTAAAAGGGTCTTAATGCTTCTATAAAGAAAATTCGAATAATCGAGATTTAACCGTATACTCAAAATAATACTAAATGCAATGCTCATAGAAAATTGCTTATTCATATACGTACATTATATGCAAATAAGCTGAAATACGCATGCTTTATAGAAATATTACCTGAAACAAAGATGGTTTATTTTCCTTCACATGAAAACATTCAAACATGAACTCAATAACTCTTGTTTATTAATAGGTATCTCAGACTAAACAATAAACTCCTTTTTTCTAAACAAAAATCGGATTGTTTTACTTCCTCATTAATATTCATAAGAATACATTTATGAAAATTAGTTAAATTACATATCATATTCAAGTTATATGTCTTTGCTTCATTCAGGTTCTTTCTTTTTCTTTCTTTCGCCTCTAAAAAGCAAAGTTATGACGCATTTGTTTAACCATGTATGTTTCGAAATTTACCTCTGGTTACCATGGAAACCGTTAAAAACATAGCTTGGACACAATTATTTTGGGGAATGCTCAAGTAGTGTTCTGCGGACCCCAACGAACAATTTAAACCTGAATTCAATAATTTTTGTGCATTAATAGGCCTCTAAGACTAAACAAAAAACTCATTTTTCTAAAAAAGCGGATTTTTATACTTCCTCATTAATATTCATAAGCAATCATATATGAATATTATTAAAATTATATATCATAATTAAGATATATGTCTCTGTTTTATTTTGGTTTTTGTTTTGTCCTTCTATTGCCTGTAAAAGCAAAGTTATTATGCAATTTTCTGAACCAATGATGTTTCGAAGTTTACCTCCTCGAGTTACCATGGAAACCGTTGAAAAAACATAGATGAGACAAAATTACTTTGGGGGAATGCTCAAAACGTGTTCTGATGAACCAAACAAACAATTTAAACCTGAATTCAATAATTTGTGTGCATTAATAAGCCTATCAGACTAAACAACAAGCTCCTTTTTCTTAAAAAACGCATATTTTTACATTCTCGTGAATATTCATAAGAATGCATTTATGAATATTAATTAAATCATATACCATATTCAAGCTATATGTCTCTGCTTTACTTTGGTACTTGTTTTGTCCTTCTATTACCTCTAAAAGCAAAGTTATTACGCATTTTCTGAACCAATGATGTTTCGGAATTTACCTCGGGTTACCATGGAAACCGTTTAATAAAACAAAGATGGGACAAAATTAATCGGGGAAATACTCATAATGTGTTTTGAGGACTCCAACGAACAACTTAAACCTAAATTCAATAATGTCTGTGCATTAATAAGCCTCTCAGACTAAACAACAAACTCCTTTTTTTTTAAAAAAAATCACATTTTTTACTTCCTCATTAATATTCATAAGAATGCATTTATGAATATTAATAAAATCATATATCATATTCAAGCTATACGTCTCTGCTTTAATTTGGTACTTGTTTTGTCTTTCTATTGCTTCTAAAAACAAAGTTATGGCGCATTTTCTGAACCAAGGTAGTTTCGAAAATGACCTCGGGTTACCATCGAAACCGTTAAATAAAACATAGCTGGGACAAACTTATTTTTGGGGGCATGCTCAAAATGTGTTCTAAGGACCCCAACGAACAATTTCGTACCTATGAAAAAAAGTCTAGGGGGGGGATGCTACGGTAACCACTACTAGGACCCAGCCTAATCCGCCTGTGAATCGGTTTTAAGGTTAAGCATAAAATCCCGTTCATAACAATACAAAAACAAGTCTGCAATTAAAGGAGCACAGTTGGTTCCCATGGGGATACCAATGACCTGGAGATATACAGAATTACCAAAACGAACACATATATTGTCTAACAGAAACTTAATTACGTCACAAAGATCTAAACATAGCCACGAGGTATATTTATTTGTAATGTCATTGGTAAAGAACCCATGTCTAGAATTGCAGGCAATAAATGATACATTTTCTCTAGCAAATGTTTTATTTATAAAGTTGGTAAGTTCGATCTTTATTAGATCGTGTGGTAATGTGGTATAAAGTGTAGAAAAATCATATGTGCTTATACTGTTAGCTTGGTGTTGCCTGATTTTTAATTTAGTTAAAACCTCATTGGAGTTTTTATAGACCAAAAAAGGTGAATTCCAGAATTCTCATAAGCTTTATTACAGTAACGTTTGACATGTTCTTTGACCGCTGTTAGACACGATGTAATTAGTTTGGATAGTGCGGTTGTCATGCATGAGACCGAGTTTACTATGAACTTTGCTTGATTGTTATTTATGTACATGTAACAGTTTTAACATTCAGTTTAGTTGCATATAGATGTAGATTGTGTTGGACTGAATATAATGGACTGGTTTGCAAATAAGAGTGGTAGGGTGAACAAACTGATCATTTATGGTGATATGAAACAGTTGTTATTATTTCTACACGAGGTGGAATGCATATAAAATTGCTTTCGTCCGTCTGTATGTACCTACAAACGTGCGTGTTTACAAACTCATCATACACCGATGAAAGGCTTGATGGGAAGAATGGTTTATAATTTTCACACATGAATAATTGAACTATTTTACTGGAGTTACTGACTTCAAGTTTTTCTGGTTATTTCACAGATAATCACTGGAAGGATGCAAAAGCTTAATCATCTGGTGGTTGCCTTGCTTCTTCTGATTCCTGACGCACGATTACAAGGTAAGTACATAAAGTGATCGATAGAGGATCTAACATAAGTGTTCATTAAAAATGGTTTTATGCAACTAGTTTACTATAATAAAAAGACACGAGCTTAAAGCTCGTGTAATATTCATTAAAGTAAACGAGTTTCATGAAAACAATTTGTAATGAACACGGATGTAATATTCGTTTTATGAGATAACCATTGAAAGCGAAACAGGCCATATCTGACGTCTGTTTCGGGCATTGTTTACAGCGTAGTACAGAATTCCAACTGCTCATTTGCATATAAAACGCACAGGTGCTTTTCCACGATTTCCGCTGCTCTGTTTCGGAACTCTCACACGGCAGACTATGTGATAAACATTCAGGTATTGTGAAATTGTTGGCAATAATTCTGAACGATGCACTGTCACACAACATGCATGTTCGCCACAAACGTCAATTGTGAAGGCATGGTGAGGACCTACATCGTGCTGGTCTATGAAATGGAGTCGGGGGATTCCAAATAAACTTTAAGAGAGAGATTATTCAGGATATACTTTGGACACTTATTCCAGGCTACAACAATTTGCATTGATATTGACAACCGTTCTCTCAACTAGACAGAAAGTCAAAGCTGCGCTACATACATCGTCATATCTTCAACTGTAGGAGATGCAGCTAACAGAGGCCAAACAGTCAATGTCTGACATAATCTCACAAACAACCGGAACAATATATCCCTTTTGAAACTACCTTCAGGTTGAAGTATAGAAAAAGAGCAACAACCATAATAATTTTAAGAATTTTAGAAATTTTGATCTTCTTTGAACATTCAAATTGAATCAAACACTGCTTTACATTAGATTCGAACAAAGCTCTCCAATCGATAACAGCATGTTGATATTTCAGGAACACATTCATCTTCTGCATCTATATCACGCAGAGTTCTACCATGCTGCATACTTGTATTACTCGACTGTCTCTTATATATATAATTCACGTCAATGACATGCCTGCAGTGATTAAAAATAAGTTCCTGCTGTATGTAGTTGGGTAGGGATGTAGAAAATAAATTGGAAGAGGATTTTGTAAGTCAATAGTCGATAGAAAGTACGCTGTCTCTTTATTAAGATTAAAATGAATCCAAATAGTTTGGTTCTCAATATAACACAATGTCAAATATTATGTTAGATATCTCATGTAATGGCTATCTTGTAAACCCTACAATTAAATCTAGGTCAAAATGTTTGATAACATGGCACGCAAAGTGTTTTGCAGATGTCTAATGCTGGAATAAAATGTTTATAACGAAATACAGACTTAAACCACAGCTTTCCACCGGTTTAAACCCCCAGTGGTGTTTTTGCTACTGACCGTGCCAAGGCGGTATTCTCTTTGTCACCCTTCCTTTTGTTTGCCTTGCGTCTTTGTGCTTGTGATTTTGTTCATATGTGGAGTGTTTGTCTCTGGTTCTTGTGTGTCTGTTGGTGTTTTCTGTGTTCATCTCGTGTGTAAGTGTGCGTTTGGGTGTGTGGTTGTGTGTATATATGTGCAATGCTGTCTATCGGTGTTTTGGTGGTGGTTGCATCTTGTATATGGCTTTGCCTGCTTGACTTTACTACTTTTCCATTTCGAAAATTCTGTGGCGTTGGCCAATCAGAGTTGGTTATTCAGTTTTTCGTTTTTCGTGAAGGCTGGATTACTGCCGTCAAAATGAAACTGCGTTTTAAATTGGTTAGACTGCTAATGACAAGTCCCCGAGTAATTTTTGTCACTGACCGTTCCAATGTGGTACTTTCATCTTCCCCCTATTGTATGTTTGTTTTGTCTTTATGTGTCTCTTGATGTTTTTATAGTTATGTACATTTGCTGTTTCCTTGTGTTGCTGTTCGGGCGACTGTTTGTTCTGTATGTGGTGTTTCCTGCATGAATCATTTTTGTACTTCCATGAAATAGACTGGCTTCGCTGACACTCCGCACAGTCTATTTCATGAAAACGTTTTATTTCATCATTCATTCAGTGTCATTATGATTACACCTGTTCTATATTTTATCATGGTCTTCCGAAACTGTTTAAACTACCCGAAACAACACACAAGTTACTCAGATATATTCCTTACCATGATGTAAGGTCACAGTTTCATTCACTTGCATTGTTTCCTGTCGATAAACGTGAAAACTATATTTGAAAATTAATGATCACCTGATAACAAAGAGAAGGCTTTTTACTGAAGGATTCCGTATACTCGTACAAGACTAGGTTAACCCTTAAAGGTACATATGCCAACCAAAATTAAAGCATTTTGGAACTAATCACTTAACAAAAGTCAAACAGGGGGCTTTGTTAAAGCGGTTGATTATATATATTGTCTGTAGAAGAATCAATATATAGATAAGTAATATGTTGATAGAATACATGAACCGTTCGGTATTACAATTACATATGCTTAAATTCCATGATATTTTTTCTCTACCAACAGTGATACTAATATGTATATAATATATATAGAAAATATGTTTTTTAGTATTAACGAATAACATTAATTTACCTATTTTCAGTGGATCTTAAATGTAGATGAATATACAATTACGTTTTAGTGAATTTTTAATCAGTTATAGTGCAAAATAAAAACATTGGTTACAAATGAATACATTTGCCTCCCTATGCAATGCCGCTAGCACAGAGGACCACACCAGAAATAAACGTAAGTTCTTTTTTGTGTTTTACCCTCCGTGTGGTGCGCATGACATAGTTTATTTATCCACAAGTGCGCTCGTATGCATAATGTTTGTATGTGTTGTAGATGTTTTGTTGTTTTAAAATAAAGATGTACTCAGTCATTGCCTAAGTAAAGGTACAGATATGAGTCATGCAGGATACACCACATACGGAACAAACAGTCACCCGAACAGCAACACAAGAAAACACAGCAAATGTACATAACTAGCAAAAACATAAAGAGACGCACAAAGACGAAATATGTATCCTTATATCAAACCAATTTAACAATATATTGGACCAGTATGCAATATATGATACGGATTTATCAATATATTAAACCAAAGTAGATATATATGAATCCATCTGTCCTTATATTGAAGCAAAACTGCATTATATGATACCATCTTGACATTATATAAAACGAAGAATCCGTTATACGAATCCATTTGAACTGTGTTTTTTTCAATTGTCTTTATAGCAAACCGATTTAACAATCTATTGAACCAGTATGCAATATATGATACGCAATTATCAATATTTGAAACCAAAGTAGGTGCATATAAACCCGCCTGTCCGTGTATTGAAGCAAGGTAGCACTGTATGATTTCATTTTGACAACGAATATCACGAATATTCATTTGTATGAAACCAATCAACAAGAACATAACTTACTTAAGCGGTAGAAATACTATACAACCAATTTGAAGATATAATTTTAATCAAAACAGATGTAAATGTTATTGTAGTGTTTCTATGGTTTGGGGATTAGCTCTATCACAAAATATTTCACTTTTCAACTTTTAATCGATGAATCGAGTTTTCCTTATCAATTAAATATTTTAGTTGTTGTTTTCTCTAAAGGTATCTTGCATCCACTGTAAGCACGTACGACTTTTCTACTCTGTACACAACTCTTCCTCATGTTTTAATTAAGGATAAGCTTACTAACTTGATCCAGAAAGTATTTGCCCGAGAAAAAACATCATTCTTGGCATGTAATGCTGAAAAAGCTTTCTTTACTGACGAGCAAATGAAGTATTACACCAATTGGACTTGCTCAGAAGTTTGCGAAGCACTAACCTTTCTTTTGGACAACATATTTGTACGTTATGGGAATGCTATATACCGTCAGGTAATTGGTATTCCCATGGGTACGAATTGTGCACCACTTGTCGCAGATTTGTTTTTGTACTGCTATGAGAGAGATTTCATGTTGAGTTTGAATCCTCAATCACAAGAAGATGTTATAAAAGCCTTCAATGATACTTGTCGATATTTGGATGATATTTTTAACTTAGATAACCCTTTCTTTAATGCTCTGATTCCTACAATTTATCCTAAAGAACTCAAATTGAATAAAGCTAACCCGTCCGACAATTATGCAGCGTTTCTTGACCTAGACCTTAAAATTAATAATGGAATGATTTCTTCTAAAATATATGACAAAAGAGATGATTTTGATTTTAATATTGTAAATTTTCCTCATCTTGACGGGGATGTTCCCCGTGCTCCATCTTACGGGGTTTATATATCTCAACTTATTCGTTTTGCTAGAGCTTGTTCATCTATTGACGATTTTAACAGTCGAAATCTCATTTTAACTGAAAAACTGCTTAAACAAGGATATAGATACCATAAACTAAGAAAAACTTTCTCTAAATTTTACTATCGAAATCTCTCGCTTATTGGCAAGTACAAATGTAATCTCAAGGTACTTTTGCGACACGGTATTTCACATCCTGAATTTTATGGTGATGTGATTTACAAACTTCGTAGAATTATTGGACATACCCATTTTCTCACTTTGTTCATCAAATATATAAAACAATTCATTAAAAAGGGATATGATCCTGTATTATTACAACATACTGCATGTTTGGTTGTGAACCCTTTTACAGTTGGCAATCACGCTGGCCTCTTTGCATGTACGCCGACAAGAAAGGTTTAGTACTCTATGAAGGCGACCTCTTAAATCCAGAAATGGAAGGAGAACGTCGGATATCTGTACTATTTCATTTTTGTCGTACCCTTTATTACTTTTCTACAGTTACTCTGTTTGCAGCTCAATCATTGAGTACACTAGCGATAGGTGGATACAGTATGTTCAATTAAATGTTTTTTTGTTATACATGCACTTTACCACTGTATTTGCTGTCGCGGTTGTTGTAGATTAGTCGGAGAGGGGGTACGTTTATTTACACTGTTTGTCTTTTAGGATGGGGATGGAATAAGGGTGAGGTTGGGCGCCCATAAACCGGTTTAAACCCCCGGTGACTTTGTCACTGACCGTTCCAAGGCGGTACTTCCATCTTCCTCCTATTGAATGTTTGTTTTGTCTTTGTGCGTCTCTTGTTGTTTTTTCTACCCATGTACATTTGCTGTTTCCTTGTGTTGCTGTTCGGGCGAGTGTTTGTTCTGTATGTGGTATTTCCTGCATGACTCATTTTTGTACTTTTGTTAACTTCTGCCATCTCTCCCTTTCTCATACCCTTCCCAGATTCGCAAAGGGGTTGGACTTAGGGTCAGTCCCTGGTGATATGATTGGTCGAAGCACATCAAAAGAGACTGGCCACCAGTGATCCATTACTCAATACTCAAGGGACTGCTGCCCATTACATTACATTTCTTGTCTGCTAACCCCGGTGTTGGCATAAAATTACACACGCTTAACCTTTTGCTTGCTATATGGCGGATGAGGGAATACATATGCAAACAGTTTGGATCCAGATGAGACACCGAGTAAGTCGGCGTCTCATCAGGATCCAAACTGTTTGACATCCTGATTGCTTTGTGGCAGACAAATTGATCATAATTTGAATTTTGAAAATGTAGTTGTTGAACAAGTATGTAAAAATAATTTGCTCAGCAGGCTTAAGGTTAAATAGTCTAGGCGACAAGATAATGACAAATCAGTATCATATAAAGAAGGTTGGTATTATACAATGTCGATTGGTTACGTATATATTTTAAAAATGAAGTCATATCATGCTACTTTGGAGTGATACATGGACAATTAAGTAAAATATGTTGAAATTGTCGATTGATATAATGATGATCCTGTTTCATACATTGCTTCGTGGTCCAGCATATTGTTAAATTTGTGTGATATAAATATTGATAAATGCGTATCATATATTGCATACTGGTTCAATAGATTGTTAAATCGGTTTGCTATAAAGACAATTGGAACAAAACATAGTTCGATTGTATTCGTATAACGGATTCTTCGTTTTATATAATGTCAAAATGGAATCATATAATGCTGTTTTGCTTCAATATAAGGACAGATAGGATCATAACCTCTGTGTGGCGTAATGCACAACTTAGTCTCTAAACGTTTCTACATATTTATTTCTTCGTACCGTGATCTATTTCTAACATACATGACTATGTCTCCAAGTCTCTTACTCCATTCTTTTCTTATCAACTCTATACCGTTATATCCCCAATGCCTTGTAATGTCTAGCCAAAATATGACAGCTGTACTATCTCATGTGTATTCTTGACATAATGATAAATATATACATGTATTCTCTACATGTATCATGCAGTCAATAACCATTTAACCTTTAGCCCGTAACATAAGTGTTATGTTACACACCTCTCTTCTTACAAACAGTACTTTTAATAGAAAAGTACTTGTATGTAACACCATATTGACTTAATCATATAACACATAAATATTCTTTTTATTATTCTAACTTTAGTTTTTCTACACATAGTCTCTGCTATCACTTAATGTTCTTCTGAATGTACTTTTGAAAACAGTTCCCATGTCCTTAGTAGTAATTTTATAAGGTCAACACAATTAACCATTAAAATCTGTTTAGTCTTTCTTCTTGAACTTGCATGTCGTTATTACTCGTTGTATATTTGCGGCTGTTGATGTTCTTTAACACGTTTGGTATTCTGTACTTTGTCTTCTGAATATTGTCCTGGTGTAATATTTTGTAAACTCGATTACGTAATCGCTCATGTGTCTCCTCGACGTTTCTTCCTCTGATCAACTGTGTATTCCGTGATTTATGACCCCTGGTCATTGACATGGATTTTCAAGTTCCCAATCTTTTAGGTAACTCAGGTATTCACACAGTTTATATAGGTATAATGTGTTTCTCCATTGATTTGGCCTCCAGGTCTATTCGTCTGTCACCGTTTTTGGTGTTGTTAGTGGTGACCAAAAGTTTGTCCATGCAATTATTTGTCGTGTTTTTCTACAGTCGATGTTTTTCTATATCTTGACTACGGTTGGTCTATGTTGATTTTTCAGGCGATGTTTTTCGGCTTTGTCATTTCACCGGTAAACTCATAGAGATTTCGATCCGCTGCATGACATAAAACTAGATCAACACAGACTTTGTTATTAAGTTATATACCAAATGTTTTAATACTTAAATTGAAATTATATTTCGTAATCTATATCAAAAGTGTATTTCTCAACATTGAAGTTTGGCAACCATTGTAGTAATTATGTCATTTTAATTATTTTATTATTGCTTTTAATATTTTATTTTTCTGAGGTGAAACTATATAGTTTGCAACTTGAACTCCTTAATCATACATCTTATTTATATATATTTTCTTCACTAAACGATTAATTCTACAGTTTGTAACTTGAACTGCTTAAGCATACATCTTATGAACTCCTTAAGCATACATCTTATTTATATATATTTTCTTCACTTAACTATTTATTATTAAAGGCTTTGTTTGTAATACATTTTTTATATATATAGGTTTTTCAATGTATTACAATTACCCCCCTATGTTAACATTATCTTACTTATTAAGATAATTCTTGTCATCTTAAAGTGAACCGTCGGCGTCCACTACCAATTTTTTCATATAACCCTTTACCATACAATGTTTGTAATAGCAATAACATCAAATATAGTTATTCATTAAAATCTATTTACAACACTTTACTCAAATAGCGCTTTATCTTATTTACACGATCGTGATCAATTTCTCACTCATGACTGACTAAACCGCGACTCATCTGTCGGGTCTATCTTACGTTTATTACGTAACATTGTAAAGAGTACCTTTTTAAAGGTATACGCCTAGTTTATACTCTCTTACAAACAACAATAATACTCTACTCTGTTTTTTCAAACAATAAAGTACAATTTTCTGTACACGTTTCAATCATAAGACATTTTCGATACTCTCTTGTCTTATTTGAAAGTATTTGAGATCTAACTAAGGATCAATACGTTACTGCAGTTAAGTCTACCTGACTTAAACTCTTCCTACTGAACTGAAGTCTACCCTGTTTCCGTTCCTGCTTTTAATTTTCCATATCACTATAATTACATGACAACAAGCTGCCGGATGCATTATTTGTATCGGACCAGTTTTCACTTACTGCCTGACTAGAGCTATTTTCGTAAGCTACGGACATTTCTGTCTTTTGAATAGGATCTAACATATTTGAGTTTTCCTCGGGCCCTGGGGAGCTCGTCTGTTTTAGAGATCCACTTGAAATGTAATTATTTCCAGATTTTCTTAAACGTATGGCTAGAACTTTTAACGGAATATTATCTTCAGAAGCAGAATTTGATCCTACATTTACTCTACTAATCGCAGAATAAAACCGTAACAACAAACCAACACAAAAACCTACAAATCCTGATACCCTTTGATACATATTAAATCTATACAATCCCCAATACCATAGTTTCTTTGTGTTTTCCTTTCTATTTTTCTCCTTTTTTATTTTACGTATTTATTACAGTCCCCTGTATGCACTATGACTTTAAACAGTCGGAATGTTTCCTTTTGTTTTGGTTTGAGAATTGTAGTTTTATTTAGTCGAATTATTTATGCTATACACCTGTCATCTTCCATCGGACTATATTCATCTTTAATGCTAATGCAGTTAATATCAAACTAAATTCGTGGCTAAAAAATCCCTTCCTAGAATACAATTTCTCTTTAGGTTATTGACAATTACAAACGTGTGGTCTAAAATAGCTTGCTTACTTTAATTTTCAAATTATTATTATTTTTTTAACTCACTTTTCAACTATTGCCAACTTAAATCTTGATTACTTTGTAAACGTTTTTGTATGAATTCTGAAACAATCCCTGTACTGGATCTTAAAGCAATTAAGTTTTTCTTTGTTTCTGAAATATTGTTAACTAACACAAATTTGTCTATATTTCTTATCCATGATTCGAATTCTTTAGCTTTTCCATCAAAAGTGAAGTTTACATTTTGTGCTGATACATTTTCTAATTGATTTGCTAAATTTTCCAAAGTCTGAGTCAAACTAATTTCCGCCATTATTACAGATCAAAACAACACCACAAGCCCCAAAGTGAAATGACTTACCCGTACTCCGACATTTTTCCGCGACTGCTCCAGAATCCTTGGTCACGTGGCACCATAAACGCCTGTGTGGCGTAATGCACAACTTAGTCTCTATACGTTTCTACATATTTATTTCTTCGTACCGTGATCTATTTCTAACATACATGACTATGTCTCCAAGTCTCTTACTCCATTCTTTTCTGATCAACTCTATACCGTTATATCCCCAATGCCTTGTAATGTCTAGCCAAAATATGACAGCTGTACTATCTCATGTGTATTCTTGACATAATGATAAATATATACATGTATTCTCTACATGTATAATGCAGTCAATAACCATTTAACCTTTAGCCCGTAACATAAGTGTTATGTTACACTCTGTTGCTAACATTGTGAATGAGTTTAATAAACTAACCATGAAAAAAAATAAGACCCCGAATTTTCCTAAAGTTTGTTGATAACATCTACATTGAATTCTGGATGAGAAAAACCTTGTTGCAGTAACGTCCGTAAATTGCAGTTATTGCAATTATATTTACTAATGAGAAGTAATGTTCGATAATAAAAAAGGCTTTCCGAATATTATAAGACAGTGTGTGCCTACTATATGTGTAAAACATGTTTTAAAATAAAATATGATTGTTTGAACGTTGGTCTCAAAGTATGGTAATACTATGACTCTGTCGTGTGTGAATCACATCTGGTATTTTTAAGAATGCATTAAACATAACGATTTAATATCAAACATGTTAATAAAGCATTCATACGAAAATCACATTTTGTCAAAAATTGATGGTGTGGTTGTTATACGCAACGCTTAATTTTTATGTTCAAATAGATGTCGATGTTTCAACAAAGGATAACTTTACGGCTAAATGCTCATATAACACTGCATGAATAGATACTGGCTTAGGCTGATCTCATCATGACGAATGAGCTAAATGAAAAATTAGTAAAGTCAAGCAGGAAAAGTCACACACAAAACGCCACCATCACCAAAACACCTTCAGAAAGCATGGCAATTTATACTCATACACACATACAGTAGAAAGTCACATACAAGACGCAATCACCACCAACATATCAATAGACAGAATGTCACACACACACACACAACCAAATACACGCAAATACACGAGAAAAACACAGAAAACACCAACAAACACACGAGCACCAGAGACAAACATGAACAAAACACAAGCACAAATACACAAGACAAACAAAAGTAAGGGTGACAAAGAGAGAACCGCCTTGGCACGGTCAGTAGCAAAATCACCACTGGGGGTTAAAACCGGTTTACGGACGTAAGCCAAAGTAAGCTTCTTTTAGTAATCTTTCGTCACATACAAACCATCATCCATGGGCGCTATAGAACATGCTTAAAGTATACGACTTGCAATGAACAATGTACGTTGAATGACATTTAGGATTTTATATGTCCTTTATGTTTTCGAACCAATGCCTGTAATGACCATGTCTCTGACATAGACTTGTCTGAAAATGTTGTTTTACCATAAACGACAATATTACATATAAATAATAAATAGTTGTTTTCCTAGGTTTGCTATCGCCAATTATTTTTCAGATTTCAGTTTTGGTTTTCTTATTTTATTATTGATATCGATATCACAATAAGTTTATATTTCAAAAATCCGAATAGTGAGAGAAAACATATTTTGTATTAATCTTGTCTCGTCAGGTGTATGGAATATGAACAATTTTAAAGTACATGGTATCGATATGATTTTAAATGCCAACACACACTTCCATTAATTGGTGACAAAATCCAAAGTCTACGGTTTAAGTCAAAATATCGATAGTTCGTATTCCATCGTATACGGTCTTCACAATAATCAACGAGCTAGATCTTTTAATTTACCATTCGCATACTATGCGCAAATTATCTGGCGTTTATAAACAGCTTAGATCTAGACAACATGCTTAGTAACGTGGCGTCTTGCAGGGCCAAAGCTCTTTGAAACACAGTCAATGTTTTGTTTTTAAAGTTTTGAACGAATCGGGAGTGAAACACGTAACAGATTTAGGGTTACACAGTTCGATAATGGAGTAGTTATTTAAACAATGTTTTGTTTTATTTAATTATTGCCATTGCATGTACATCTATGAAAATATATTACCTTATCCACTTGTAACAGTCTAATATTTTGATTTGTAATACGTGAATACCTCTATCAATCTATTTCAGTTATATTAACAACGGTGAGCAGTGTAGGCTATCAGGGCACTAACACCACTATAAAATGCCCAATCACAGCACCAATTACACACCCTAACTGGAATGGACCTAACGGCGTCAAATATTATGACTCGGGACTTGGGTTCAATCCGAACCTAGGCGATGTTAATAACAGACTTACATTGGCTGCCGACGCAAGAAGTCTTATATTGATGAGAACAGAACGTGGAGACGCCGGGTTGTATACATGCACAAAAGGATACGAATCGCAAGTTTATGAAGGTCGGAACACTTTGATGATAAGAGGTAAATTGCATTTCCATCTTAATTACATTAGTATTCTTGTATAAAACTATATAAATACGTGTATGAGTCATGAGGACACAACATATACAAACCACACCGGGACCCGAACAGCACCACGGCAAAAAAAATGTGCATGCATATCAAATGAAACAACGAGACGCTCAAATGAAGATGGAAATACCGCATTGGAACGGTCAGTGACAAATGGCGTTTGAAGTTTAAACCGGTTTGGGATATCAAAGGTGACGGAACATCTATAATACTTAAATCCGAGTTCTAGTTCAGAATAAGTCATGACTATTGATTTACTAATCAACTAATAAAACCACGCCTGACATTGGTACTCGGTGTTTATTTAGAAGTCAAGTGCTATGATTGAAAACCTATACGTAGTAGGAACAAATAATGTCTCAGACGCTAAATACATTGAACAAATTGTAGACGAATTCATTGACACAATTAACACAATGCATAACTTGAACCCAAATACAAAAGTAATTGTGTCATCTATTCTTCCCCAAAGAAACGATAAACACACCAACGACAACATTCAACAGACAAATAGGGCACATCAGACAATGTGTGAAGATCAGGGCCATTACTTTCTGAATAATGACGTAAAATTCGAGAAAGCAAGCTGCCTGTATAGAGATACTATCCATCTAAACTCAAAAGGTGGCAAAACACTTGGTACAAAACTCAGACACGCTATTGACACTACTCTTGGTGTTCAACTGACAACCACTAGCAGTGACGATAGTGAGTTTACTAATTTTCACAGAGGTCTCATGGGGACGTGGACACTATCCACACAGGGAAATGTTTTTCATTCAAGTGCAGCCGCACTGGATGAGAAGGGAGAATCCCTGGGTTTACAATCATGCGTGGTAATATATAGGTCGTCTGTAGACATAGACTATGACACGATCTACACGCATGTAAAATCGGATAACGATGATCTAATCAAAGAGACTCGCTGTTTTTGAACAGCATATCTAAGACACCGTGCCTTCACTCTTCTATTGAAATTGTTCATTATTTTGAGTTATGGTTTTACAAGAGAGGGCTAATTATCGTTCATCTTAATGTTCATTTTCTTTATCCAAAATAAAGATAAGATAAAACGTCTGTTAACAAAGCAGAACATCGATATGTTAAAGTCTTTGTGAACTTTTTTTAATGATATCTTTGCAGATTACGAGATATGTATTGATAACATCAAGATGTTTCGGAAAGACAGACTTTCTCATGTAGGAGGCATAGTTATTTATGTTAGAGACAGTTTGCCTCGCTCTCGGAGACAATATTTTGAAAATATTTCTCTTGAATCTGTTTGACTTGAAATCAAACAGCCCAATGCAAAACAATTTTTATTATCTGAAGTCTATAGGCCACCATCGTCCAACGTTCATTGGTTGAATGATTTTAGTGATTCGTTTGATAATGTATTGATAACTGAAAATGAATGTATTTTACTTGGAGATTTCAACTTCGATGTTTTGCACGATCATTCCAATTCTAAGGCTTGGCTGGATCTGACGGAGTCTGCAAATCTTGTTCATTTACTAAAGGATCCAACAAGAGTCACATCCGTTTCTGCTACATTGATAGACCATGCATTTTCTAACAATCCTATAACCATCGTGAATGTTCCCATTCCTAAATATTCGTTGAGTGATCACTATCCGGTTTGTATAACTTGCAAGATATCCTGACAAAGGTTCAGTGCATAACACTATTACTTACAGATCACTGAAAAAAATTGCCAAAAATAAATTTCTTGAGGAGCTTTCAAATCAACAGTGGTCTGTCTTGGATTCATATGACACTGTTGATAATTCCGTTGACATTTTTATTGATATGTTCAAAACAGTTCTGAATAATTATGCTCAACAGGGGAAGAAACGAGTTAAAAGGGTAAACCAACCAGGTTGGATGAAAGACGAAATTATTGATGCTATAGAATTAAGAGACTATTTTCATAAAAGGTCAGACATTATTAAGTATAAAATCTTGAGACAAAAAGTGAAAACTATAATACTTGCAGCCAAACGAAGCTTCTATAAAGAGACTATAAACTCGAATAAGCACATCCCAAATAATTATGGAAAAGCCAGCATAGTTTAACGGGCTTACAATAAAAAATACACACATACTTTATAAATGACTCAAATGGTGATCCAGTAACAAACTCGTCTTCTTCTGCGAACATATTCAACACTCATTTTGCATCTGTATTTAAAACATTTCACATTAATGCGACGAATTCTTTAAATCCGCTATTTGGCGACACTACATTGTCCAGTAGTACAAACAGGGATGAAAGTTTAAGTACTTCTATATATACAATACCGTTGATAACAGTGGAATTCGTCAAGAAATAGTTAAAATCTCTTGACACAAAAAAGGCAACTGGATCTGATGGTCTCAGTGCTCGGTTCCTTAAACTGATAGCTACTATAATAGCACCACCACTTACTAAAATATTTAACCGAAGCATCACAAAATGACATTTTTCAAAGTCACTCGTATTTACATAAAAAGGACCTAGACATGACAAGACAAATTATAGACCTATATCGGTATTACCAATTATCTCACTTATTTTGGAGCGTCATGTAAGTAACACTTTGAAACAATTCATTGAAAAAAATAATCTTTTTTATCGTAGACAATCTGGGTTTAGAACTCACCATTTCTGTCAAACTGCTCTTGTAAAACTAGCGGATAAATGGATTTCAGCGATTGACAACAACGAATTTTATTGGTACTATATATTTAGATCTGTCTAAAGCCTTCGAGTTAGGGTTTCTTCGTATTTGAAGGATGGATATCAATAAACGTACATGTATGTGTCTGGCATGGGTTCTAGGGAATTGCCTGTTCTATCTGGTGTCCCCATGGTTCTGTGTTAGGACCTCTGCTATTTTTATGCCCCCGTTGACGATAGTCAGGGGGCATTATGTTTTGCACATGTCCATCCGTCTGTCTGTTCGTCCGTCTGTCCGTCTGTCACGCTTTTAGTTGCAGTTGGTTGTCACAGTTTTTCAAGTGTTATAAGTCAGTAATTTCTACACTTATACACATGAAACTTCACATACACATCAATTACATTCTGTGCTATCATTTGGCACCCCCTACCATGCTGCCTGCAAGCCCAAGGTCGAGGTCAAATGACTTGGACAGTTTACGTGCAGTTGTTTGTCACATTTACATGCATTTTTTTGTCACAGTTTTTCATTGTCTTATATCTCCCTAACCACTGTAGCTATTGCCATGGAATTGCATATACACATTAAACACCATCCATACTTTTATTGCACACCCATCCCATGCTGCCCGCAAGCCCAAGGTCAAGGTCAAATGACTTGGAAATTTTACGTGCAGGTGGCCGTCACAGTTTTTTCATCGTCTTATATCTCCCTAACTATTGTTGCTATTAGCATTGAATTGCATATACACATTAAATACCATCTATACCTTCATTGCACACCCAACCCATGCTGCCCGCAAGCCCTATGTCAAGGTCAAATGACTTAGGAATTTCTTTGAAATTTTACATGCAGTTGGTTGTCATATTTACATGCAGTTGGTTGTCACACTTTTTCATCATCTTTACCACTGTAGCTATTCACATGGAAATGCATATACACGTTAAATACCATCTATACTTTCATTGCACACCAAACCCATGCTGCCCGAAAGCCCTATGTCAAGGTCAAATTACTTAGGAATTTTACGTGCAGTTGGTTGTCACAGTTTTTTCATAGTCATATATCCCTAATCACTGTAGCTATTTGCATAGAATTACATATACATATTAAATACCATCCACACTTTCATTACGCACCCGACCCATGCTGCCGCAAGCTCAAGGTCAAGGTCAAATGACTTAGGAATTTTACGTGCAGTTGGTTGTCAGTTTTTTCATCGTCTTATATCTCACTTACCGGTATAGCTATTGGCATGGAATTGCATATACCCATTCAACACCATCCATACTTTCATTACGCACCCGGCCAATGCTGCCCGCAATCCCAAGGTCAATGTCAAATGACTAGAGAATTTAAGTGCTGTCGGTTGTCAGTTTTTTAATCGTCTTATATCTCACCAACCGCTAAAGCTATTAGCATGGAATTGCATATACACATTCAACACCATCCATACTTTCATTACGCACCCGGCCCATTCTGCCCGCAAGCCCAAGGTCAGGATCAAATGACTTAGGAAGTTTACGTACAGCTAGGCAAGCATCCACACGGGGGCATCACTGTGTCTTACAGACACAATTTTTTAGTTGATATTTCTTAATGATCTACCGATTGTTACTCAAGCCTCCGTTGCTGGCATATTTGCTAACAATACTACTCTTTCAGTACATAAATCCTCCCTAACAGACGATCTAAAGTGTGTTGAAACTTAGTACGAAATAAATCGTATGTCTATCAATGTTGCAAATACAAAGTCCATGTTCATAACATCAAGGTACAAATTACATATGCTTCAAAATGCAATACATCCCATATAAAGACCATGATAAATTATTAGGCGTAACGTCTGATCGTATCTTATCCTTTGACTGTCATATAAATAACGTCCTTAAAAAGTGTAATTCTTTACTATATCTTCTCTCGGGGATAAAATTGTTTATGGCAATTCCCATGAGAAAATTATTCTATAATTCTTACATTTTACCCCACCTTGACCACTGTTGTGTTATATTGGGTAGTTGCAGTGCATTGCAAGAAGAAAAAGTTTGTCCGTTTTCAGAAAAGGGCTGCAATACTTATACTTGACAAAGATATCGGTAAACTTTCTTCAGAATTAATCACCGAACTAGTCTGGTTGAGATTTCCAGATAGAGTGCCTTTTTAGAAAGCTGTGCTAATGTATAAAATTGGGTTAGCTCCTCCATACTTACATGACCTTTTTACTTTCTCTGCTGATATTAACGAAAGAGAGTTGCGATCTTCTTCTCAACTCCACGTGTACATACCGAAAACCAATACAGAACTTTCAGAAAAACATTTTATTACTCAGGTTCTATAATTTAGAATAAGCTCCTACCATGTCCTACCGTGCAAGTTCTATTGCTGCGTTTAAAAAACTTTTATATAAGATGGTTAAAACAAAGCAATCATGTTTCTAATTAACTTATTGAGTCTTGCTGTCTCTTATCGAACTATTCCCATATTTATGCTAAATGCTCATGGATGTCGTACGGATAGTATTCCCATCATGTTCCGCAACAGCAGGAATTCGAATAGTTGTTGATCAGATTATAAGATAACAGCTTAGTACTGTTGGACTCAAGTCTTAGAATTTATTTTTTACACTTATGGAAGGACAAATAGTAAACTCTGGTCAAACTGCGTCTGCAATATCAATTTGATCTAAGTCTACTACCAGCTAAAGTACTTTGGCGTGAGTATTTAGGTTAAGTACTGTAAACTTATTGTATATACAGTGAGATCCTGAAAGTTCGAACATTTCGATAACTCGAAGTAAGCCCATTGACAGTGTTCACGACAGGTGTTGGCCTTGGGCAGGATGGGGTGAAACGGAGGGCTTCTACGGTAGCTTCCTGATTTGCTTCCGTCCTGCTTTCGTTGTTCAAATTGTCGAGTGTTTACTGTGTTACTTCAAATAATGTTCGTTTGTTTGATTGTTGCTAATTTGTCTTTTGTAAATATATATATGTTATGAGGGCCGCAATGAAGATTGTTTTTTGTACCCCATGCGTTCTCCCTTTAAATAAAATTGGTCAGAAAGGAATATCACATTTTATAAGTAATAAATTATTAAAAGCAAATCACGGTTTCTGACTCGTATCATTTTTATATAAGTGTCCATGTATTTACTCAAACATTTCTTATATAATCGTATAGGTAATGCAAGTACATTGTAACTGTGTTTAAGCATCGGGTGCATGCACGAAATCAGAACCTAGTGTTTTCTTTCTGCAGCATGTAGATTATAATTAGTATCGTTCTTCAGTCTCAGTTCAAAAAGACAGATATTTCGATCAGTTTGCAAAGGAAACAAACTGTACAAATGTTTCTGACCGAAACTACAACAACGTTTTCATTACGTATAAACATCGTTTAAGTAACGTCATTGCGTTAAAATTGTATATAACACACATATTAACTACTAATAAAAGGTCGAATCATTTTTCTCTCTCATCCCTCTCTTTCTATGTATCTGCCTGTCTCTCTCAGTCCATGTCTATCTATCTATCTATTTTTCTTTTTCACTGCCACTCTCTCTTTATCTTCGTCTCTCTGTCTCTGTTTCTGTACCTGTTCCTGTCATTCTTTTTCTGTATCTCTGTCGGTCTCTCTCTCTCTCTCTATATATATATATCTATGTATATACACGAATAAACAGAATGAAGAAATTTAAAACGGAGAATATTGATAGGATGCATATGTTAATGAACCACAACATGCCAAATGATGTATGTCTTGGACATTTTACACAGATTAGCCGCGCTACTTATACAATTATGGTATAGCCCAGATACTACAATCATTTTAAACCTATTATCAGGAAAATTATTATTTATTGGGAAAAGTCGTTAACTTGAAATGTGTGGACTGAATTGGAGATTTGATTATCATCAGCTATACGCTTTTGTATTGAAGCTGCGTAATATATTTTATCACCATCACTGTTTACTAATCCTACAATTTAAAAACAATAATTCAGTGAAAACAGTGATTGACGTAATATATTGATGTCAAATCCTTGACTTACAGAAATAAACATGGACATAAAATATAACTGTAGTATTTCTTTTAATGAAACGTTTACGTTTATTCCACACAAATGAGTTATATTAACAGATGTAAATGCAGTCGAACGTACAACCAGATTAGTAAACGATCAAATTGACTAAATGGTCATATAATACACTACAGGCAGGTTAGGTTGTGAAAGTGAATAAAAAGGTAAATGACCAGAAAAAACTCAAGTTATATTGTATTAAACATTTGCACATATAAGGAGTTTATTATTGTTTTTGATATATGTAGGGAACCCCAAACACATAGCCACTCACAGAGCCACACACACAGACACAGACACAGTCACAAACAATCACAACTACACACGTGCACGAACATACACATGTGGATATATAGGTTCTAGGACATTAGACCATCCGGACAGTAGCCCACCCGCAACCCCCTGATTTCATTAGCCCACCCGTGTTTTCTTGGTGGGCGGACATTAGCCCACCCGTGTTTTTGTGGTGGGCGGACATTAGCCCCCCTGGTAATATATCGAAGGCGGACAATAGCCCACCAAGACAGTAGACTCCTCGACATTTGCACATCTATGTCTGTAAGGTCAAAGGACTACAAAAATATTTCCTTCGACGTTAGATCGGAGCAGCATCTGACACAATATTTTTGTCGGTAATGTTCGAATATGTACGTTGACCTACAAGACCAAGGTCCGAAATGTTACGGACCAGGGATAAAAAACCCAGACGACTGCCGATAACTCAATACAATCCTAGAAGACAAAATATACAACAATAATATATAAATTTGCTGTGATTCTTTCCAGACCTTCATATTAAAGAATGTGTTAAATTTAAAGGTAATTATCAAATCTTTGGTTTTCATGTTAATATTTTAACAACAATCTATGTAATTATCCATAATTTATCAAACTGTGCAATGGAATATATAAACATTATCACTAAGATAAATAGGGGCCAAACATCATTGGTCTGAAAAAGACTTAATTTTTGTATCATAAAGACGCACGGAACCAGTAAGAAAATCAGAATTATTACTAAGGGGTAAATTTCGAGGGGTCTACTGTCCTAATGGGCTAATGTCCGCCTTCGCTATATTACCGGGGGGTGTGTTAATTTCCGCCCATCACAACAGCACGAGTGGGCTAATGTCCACCCACCACGAAACACGGGTGGGCTAATAGCCGGGTGGGCCAATGTCCATTTACCGTACACATACAAACACAAACATACACACACAAACGCACATATACACGCATTTATATATGCGAACATCGGAATGAAGTAAATAAAAGTGCTTTTTGATTGTAAATGCGTCCCATAACAGTTGGAATGGCATAAACTTCATAGTGTGTGTATATATAGCATATTACTTTATTTTCTCAACGTTGAATTGTTTACTCGATTATTGCTGTTATGAATTTTAATACTTTAGTTAAACCCCATACACGAAGTTATGGCGTATTATAAGTTATAACATACTATAAAATATTTGCCTATATATATATTAGTTCGACCTAATGCACCAACCATCACTACAACAGTGGCAGAAGATAGTAACGGCATACGGGCAACAGAGGGAAAAGAAATGACTGTTACATGCACGTCACGAGGCGGATATCCAGCACCAACCGTTGTCTGGTACAAGGGTAGTATTACTGGTGATGAGTTGAAACGGACGAGTGCAGGATTAAAGGAAGATGACGACACGTACACCATCACACTGAGCTACAAGTTGATACCGACAAGACAAGATGACAGACAGCGACTGGTATGTCGATCTTACTATACCACACCAAATGTTGCACAGGATTCACAGGAGGACAGTATCACACTGTACCTTTATCGTAAGTACTGACTGAATCAAAGTGCTCATCGCACATACAAATTATCTGCATTTAACGCATCGATATATGTCGATAGAACATTACAGAAAGTTATTACATGTATACATACATGACAATTCGTACATAGTAATAATAATTCACCGAATTCAGCTTTGTGAAATAATCTACGAGCCATTTCTATTTATGTGACACCAGCTTCTACCCAGTTGATAAAGAAATACACTCACAAACGATGTTGCTTTCCTATCATAACCCTGTTCTATTAAAATTCTAAAGACTTGCTAGACATAATTTGTATTTAGTAGTTTACGCAAACGACTGGTTTTGAGATGGCTCGTCTAACCATTTCAATATTACGTTCTTTGCAAACCTTAAATCGTGCATAAGGACACGGTTTAAGCAATTGCATGATGATATGGGTGTTGGCGTGTGTGGTTGTTTCAAGAAAACCGGAATATCCGGATGAGGTCCACTTATCTATGTACACCATACCATTATGTATATCAACCAGAAGAGCAATTCAAGGTCATCATGACAATATTTAAGTTTGGAATTTCTAGTAGTAAGTTTCGAGTAAGTTACCTCTCATACTAAAGACAGTTAATCAGCTCATATCATATTTAACGGCCATTTAAGACAGATCATTGTACGCATGAAAGGAAATATCTATATATCATTCGCTGCATTTGTTGACTGATACAAACAAGATCAAATATGTCAATTTATAAATGATAAATGTGTGTGGAATGTTAAAATGATTTGCAGCTTGTATATGTCATGGTTTGAACATTATTATTATTATATATTATTCAGATTTGCTTATTAATGAAACAAAATAAGTTATAAACAATTTATCATTTCTATTGCATAGTGAAACCTTTATCACCTATTGTCGATCAAACCGTAAGCACTGTAGCAGGAAGTGACGTCACGGTTAGATGCACCACTTCGGGAAATAGGCCGGCTGCAAACATTACCTGGACGTATAAAGGACAAACATACTCGCCGTCTATCACTATAGAAACAACAGTTAATCAGACATTTAGAGCCGTGTCCGTGTTACAGCGACCCGTTACAGCTGTTGACAATGGCCAGAGTGTATTGTGCACAGTCACACATAATGCCACAGGCACTATACTGACTTCTGCTGCAACATTAAATGTTCATTGTAAGTACAGTATTTCTTTATTTAGACAGAAAAAGGTGTATCGTCAAATAAAATGATTAAATGGGATAAACGTATTTTGATGCTTTCTTTGCAAAATGTATCAAACAATTCATTAAAAAAGGCTATACCCATCTATACTGCAGCGCACTGCATGCTTGAACCCCTTTACAGTTGAGCATTATGTTTCCATCTTTGCTTGAGCAACGACGGGAATGACATTATACTCTAAAATGACATCTTCTAAAATATTGTTTTTTTGTCATTTCTGTCGTACCCCGAATGCCTTCTCTACAATTTCCCTGGTCTCTGATTGGTCATCGAGTACATGTTTTCAATGCTAGTTTTGTTCTCTTTCTTAAAAAACAGCCATACATTTAGTATCCCGTTTATTAATTTATTCCTCTGTTTTTATTAAAGTGTCGGTGTATATATGTTTGGCGTGCTTTTCCCGTCATTTAAATTATGACGTCACTTATTTACTGACCACTTTATTTGAGAAATTCTAATCTTGGCATCTTTACCCATGTTGTGCATTTATCTGGAGGCGGGACTTTACTTTACATTTTGACTTGAGTGAAGGTAAGATAAGTGTTCGGGTGGGTACCGAAACCTGGTTGGATCCCCCAGTACCTACTTTTGGTTACTGACCGTTCAATGCGGTTGCACCGTATGGTCTAATTTGTTATTAGTCCCCAATTGGTTACCGGTTGGGGTACTATAGGTTTGCTCGATTCCGTCCGTCCGTCTGTCAGTCTGTCCATCCGTCGCGCTTCTTGTCCGGGCCATATCTCCTATATGGGTAGGCTAAATTAATTATAACTTCACACATGGAACAGTGATGGTCAGAGGAAGTGTCATATACAAGGGCTATAACTCTAGCATTAATATTTTTTGGAGTCATTCCCCTTTTTCATATTTTCTTGTTTGGACAATAACTTTTTATCTACTTGTTCAATTAATTTGAAACTTCACATTTAGAACAAACATGATCAGAGGAAGTGTCATTTACAAAGGTCATACCTCTAGCATCAATATATTTGGAGTAATTCCCCCTTTTTAATATTTTCATGCTCTGTCGCTCTGTCACAGTTTGTGTCCGGTCCATATCTCCAACAAGGATAGTATAGGCCATATTCATTATAACTTTACACATGGAACAAGCATGATGAGAGAAAGTGTCATGCACAGGCGCTTTAACTCTAGAATCACTTATCTAAGTTATTCCCCTTTTTCATATATGGAACAAGAATGGTGAGAGGAGTGTAATTTACAAGGTCCATAACTCTAGGATCAATACTTTTTGAGTTATTCCCCTTTTTATAGTTGCATGTTCTGTCGGTCTGTCACGCTTAGAGTCCGGGCCAGATCTCCCACAATGGTACGCTAAATTCATTATAACTTCAGATATGTAAACTGACAGTCAATTGCAAACAGTTTGGATCCTGATGAGATGCCAAGTAATTACACGTCTCATCTGGATCAATGATGTTAGATTAATTTCTCAAATGTTTTAACAACTTGAAAGTAAGTGCAGAGTTTATGCATATATTTTATTATATTTATTTTTCAATAGGCAAAACAGAAATTTCTAGATAAATGTTTTAAATGCCATGTACAATGATGAGAAAAAGTGTCATGTAGAATGGCAATGACTAAAGCATCACTTTTTTTAAGTTATTCCTCTTTTTCATATTTTCTTGCCGGAAAATAACACTTTATATACTGGTTCAATTGATTTGAAACTTTACATATGGAACAAGTATGATGAGAGAAAGTGTCATGCCTAAGGGCATTAACTCTAGCATAAATTTATTTGAAGTTATTCCCTCTTTTTCATATGTCTCTCTTATGATTTTACAAATACCATTCAGGCTGGTCATGTATAAACCATGGTCAAGTACACCATGGGTGGGTAGGTCGGGGGAGGGAATTTATTTCAATCCGATGGGGGACTCATGTATTGCATAGCAATGCAACATGAACTTGTTTTATATGGTTAATGATAATGCGTGTGTGCTTTCTGTCACGTTTTGTCTGGTAATTGTGCCATTTCTTGTTTGATGCCGTGTCCTTTCGGTAGTGTCCCTCCTTGTTTGACTGTTTTTCCACTAATAACGGAAACATTGAGTAAATATATGAGCTTTTTTAATGTTTCTAATTATATTTATAAGCATAATATTCCGATATATTGTTTTGATCGAACTCTGTTATCATCTGAAAAATTATATAATTAGGTTGATTGTAACCTGCTTAATATCAGTTTTTATCGACCTACAACCACACTACATCCTTTTATATTTGGTTTCGTGTTGTTTACAAAACAAATGCAAGCAATGAGAATATGCTCAAATGATATTGCAATTGGAATACATTGGATGATATGTCCTGTGCTCTTTTCTGAAACACCCAAACATTCCATGTTCATTGGGCTGCGAAAGCAGCCCGAACTTATACGGCTTTGAATTTTGACCATGCGTTTCTGCGTTCCTGTGTTTCTATAAAAGCCAATCTTTTTTAATAACTATGGGTTACTGTGAGACAAGCTTTTATTTATATACATTCATTTATTTTACTTATCTTGATTCATTAATTTTTCTTAGCGGGAACAAATATTTTTGTCGAGGTTATTTGCTTCTTTTCTGCCAGTGAAAATGCTAGTGTATTAGGTATAAATGATTTAAAAGCACGCCCCGAATTATAGCTGTCAGCGTGGTCGAAGGGTTATAACGGTGGCCTTGGAAATGTGAGGTCATGGGTTCGATCCTCGGCGGAAGCTAAAAAAAAAGTTTCTCTCATTGTTTTTGTTAGCACCTTTAGTTTACGTGCTTTTGGTTTAAAAACAATTTTGTACAAAAACTATTGTAAAAGTATAAGTCCTTTGTTTGAATTTTGTCTTTGGTAAAGTTATTTAGCCGAGACCTTTTACTCGTGGTTTTGTTGACTGTTTTGAATATTTCACCATTGTGCATGAATACCATATATCTGTGACGTAATGTGTATTATTGGTGTCATACACAGGTATTATGCATCATGGCTCAATAAAACATTCCCCCCGTTTCTGCTGTTAATTTATACATTACAGTCATGTTTTCCCAATGCATCTGTTAATTAAAAACTACTAAACAATATTGCTCCCTCTTTTTCTTCTATCCTGCTTAAAGACGTTACGCAGCCATTTTACGCTTGCGTAAAACCTTGCTTGTGTATATCTGAGATAACTACACCGTATGGTACTGCGATATGCCCATATGAGTTAAAACAAATGTTTGTTTGTGTGATCAACGTCCGTTTCTGCCCACTATGGGCTAATTGGAAGCCCTATAGAGATTGGAGAGGATACAGAGAAACCCGGGCGCGATGCCCTACTCTTATTATCGACTGAGTTTCTCTGGTTATTTTAGATGTCCAGTGTAAAGAACTGATACATCGGACCTCGGTAATACCACTGAAAAAATACCACTGCTCATTCTTTACACGATCGTAGTGGCGACTAACAAGTGTTTAATATAGGCTGGAGTTGAACTGCATCGCTGATTCCCAGGCAAATATTAAAGGTGTATGCTGCGCAAATTTCCGCAATTTTTTCGTTTCGAACTGACTTCAGAATTGGAACCTATGTACCTTAACACTTATCTAACGCCAAACAGCACGGTCAGTAATTGCTTGTTTGTGTCGAAATAACTAGAAAATTGGAATGTTACGGAACAGCCTTCGCCATTGGCCGGAATCTGTCGTAAGATTCACATTTTTACAAACCGGAAATAATTATTCGATGTACCTGTATGAGTTAGCTTAATTATTTGTGGTAAGATGGGCATCTTGCCTTATTTTCCTGAATAGAATCTATTATGTAGGCCATAACCTAATTCATATTCAAAGCGTTGTTCCGAAATAGAATCGGAGTCATATAGAACTTGGCCGAAGATGTTCGCTGATCTGTACAAAATCCCCGTTCTTAAAAAGGGGGCTGATTTTTAAGAATTTAGCAGTATTCGGATAGCGATAATATTTAGCTGAACATATATATCCTGTCCGAAAATGGGTTGTAAGCATTATTTTCATTGTATGTATACCTGTACAGCTTCTGGTGTTGATCGGTTAATAAAAAATGCGAATAATACATCTTGAAGTTTCTGGATTCATACTCTATATCTTATGGTGATGAAAACGAGATTTTGCTCCAGGAACGTTCTCCTGTCTCGACAGACAAAAAATGTTGTTTGAACTTTTCATTGTTTTCGAATGGCATGGATTGACGACACCGTTTCCTACAGTCAAAGCGTTTTTGTTTTCTCATTTTATCCAATGTCTGAAGATGTAGATACGTATTATTAGGAATGACAAAAACATCTAAAAACGGTTCTCTTTGCCGTCTCTATCTCAAATGCACATTATACAATGCGTACGTTGACACAGTATTCGATTTCATGATTATGTGTGATTGTTTTCTAATCTTTCTCAATCCGTTCCGATTTAAATCTTCAGTGGTTATATTGCTACCGACCGTTCCAATGCGGTACTCTCTTTGTTACCCTTACGGGTGTCTTGTGTCTTTGTACTTGTGCTGTTGTTCATGTTTGGAATGTTTGTCTCAGGTGTGTGTGCGTTTGTTGCTGTTTTCTGTGTTCATATCGTGTACGTGCGTGTGTGTGCGTGTGTGCGTGTGTGTGCGGGTGTGTGCGTGCGTGCGCGTGCGTGTGTGTGTGACATGCTGTTTATTGATGTTTTTTGTGGTGGTTGCGTCTTGTATGTGGTTTTGCCTGCTTCACTTTTCTACTTTTTCAATTATTAATTACGATTACGAACCATTAAATATTCAAGTTATATTACACAATGAGTTATCATTTGAATTCAGTACTCTCAAAACGTGCCGTCATTTAATGATGCGGTATCCTTATAAATGTTACACATATTATCTGCTTTGATGGTAATTATATGAATTGTACGTATAAAAATAATGTATATAACAATAACATACATTTCCAAATACAAATCTGCATTTGATTGCGATTGATTTCCAGTCCCGGTTGAGTTATCAACTTCGACTATCACTGGGAACAGCAGTATCGTTGCTACCGGATCAAACCAGCTGACTCTGAAGTGTACTACTGGCTCGTCAAATCCGGCGTCCGTAATTACGTGGAAAAATGGAACTGTCTTCATCAGTAACACCAACGGTTATACTAGCAAATCAGGAGTAAATAATGGTATTGTCAGATCCCAAGAGCTAACACTATACCCCACGCGATATGAGGATGGAGATACTATCTACTGCGTAGTGTCAAACGGTGTTTTACAGGTGTCAGATGCAACGTCAGTAGCCCTGAATCTGCTATGTACGTAGTTTAGTTTATTAGCACTCATAATTACATAAAATAAATGAATCGTGGAAAAAGGTGCAATAATTTCTGTATAAATATTAAATTTGCAAGCATGTATAGTGTGTGCTGCGATCAGTTCATTGTTACGCATGCGACCCTTTTTATGTCCCGCCTTTAGGCGACGGGCCATCAGGTTTTACTCCTGCCCGTACGTACGTCCGTCCGTCCCATACGTCCGTCCTGTAAATGTTTCTTCAAATATTTTGTGGCTTGTGTATGCTGGAATTATTTTATATTTTGTCTGAAGCATAATCATAAGAAGTTGTACCATGTCTCCCCTTTTCAGGTTTGTCGTTTATCTACTTCGTGTGGCCGACACTTTGATGTAATTTGGGTGATTGATTAATAGCAAGAATTTTCCTCAAACATTTCTTCGCTTGTGTCTGCAGAAATGATTTGATATTTTGTCTGAGGCATAGTCATAGTGAGTTGCACCGTGCATTTAGGTCCGTCTTTCATCTACTTCCTGTTTGCCAACACTTTGGTTGGATTTTGGTGTTGTTGGTGATTTTTAGCAATCATCTTCCTGTTTATTGTTATATTATTAGTAATTAATAATTTTAGTATATTGTCAAAATATTAGCATATAGTAAATTATTGTGTCGCCTGCGTTTCGCAGAGGCGACATATGGTGATCACTGTCCGTCTTGCGTCGTCGTCGTCATCACCAAATAATAATGCAAACCTTAAGTCTATCAATTTCAGTGCAATTAAGAAAAAAGGCCTTGCGGGGGCATCCGTGTCATATTAACACATTTTGTTTTATTTATTTGAGAATATAAAAAACCAATAATTTTCAAACAGAGGTCACATTAATTGATAGAAATAAATCTGCATGAGGAAACCATGCAACCCGTACGTCAATCAATTTAGAAAAGACCTGGCGGGGCGTCCGGGTCCATGGACACATTTTCTTTTATTTACTACTAGTTGGAATCTTTGATGAAATTCGCCCCTTTCTGGATACATAATTTACTTCTTGTATTGTTATTGCTCATTATTCATAGTTGATAACATAAAGGTATATGGAACATTACGTCCTTTCCCGCTATGTACGAACATTAACACAGATTTATTTAGTACAATCGAGGTATGTCACGCATGCAAATTATTCACTAGTTACTGTAGCAGCCTTCATTCTAGTAGGTGACGGTCAAATGTAATATTGCATCAGTGATTGTAATTGATTTATTTGTTATTTGTGCCCGTCCTACCACGATATATAAACTTT
Source organism: Azorinus chamasolen (assembly GCA_963576725.1). Lineage (NCBI taxonomy): Eukaryota > Metazoa > Mollusca > Bivalvia > Cardiida > Solecurtidae > Azorinus > Azorinus chamasolen. The sequence goes on from OY755248.1 coordinate 27,781,464, forward strand.
CACATTATGAATGAAATTGAAGTTAAATACCTGTTGAGATCTTAATTAAATATGTGTACTCTGGACATCTTCATGGCAATTTAATAAGTAATGGATCACAAATGAATACTTTTGAAATCGTCTTATTGGTGCTGTATTTAAGTCCACCCCATCGTTGTTATATCAACACCGTCAAAACGGTATATAACAGAAGGTTCCATGGCTCCAGTAGTTCTGCCCTGTAGTGTAGACAGTAAACCGAAATCTACGATAACCTGGCACCACAACGGACAAGCTGTTTTATCGGATACCATGCGCAGCTCTTTGTCCTACACCATTAACAATACCAACAGAAACAACTATGGCAGTTACGTGTGTTCGGCAGATAACGGCATTGCTCCAAACGATAGCAAGGTTTACACGGTAGAGGTGTTTTGTAAGTGCTATACCATGGCATATGAATTTTACAAAGTTTTTTTTATTCTTCCATAGCATTGACTGAGCATGAACCATCTCTACACTATGCACAGTTTTATTCATATTGTAATTAACAAGTTTTATATTTATATGAATATACATGTACATGTAATCAGTTACTGAACAGAGAGAAAAAAATGTAATCTAAATAGGCACTCTACTTACAAATTCGCCATAGTTGCGTAACACACTATCTTTAGACTCGGGATATTTTGACGTGAAGCTAATAAATGCTGAAGAACATGGGTAGAAATTCTAGTTCGTATGGAAGAAAGATATTTGTAATACTTAGGGAACCAACAGAAACACGCCCGTCATACAGGGATAAGTCGTAAAAATCAAGTATGTATACCCGAGGAACTCGGGGTACATTTAAGTAAATATTACGCAGTAGACACTCTCTGTTCGCGTTGTTATTCTTTCGGCTAACACATACGTATTATAAACTGTGTTTTGTGCAACTCAATTGATTTATGATTAATCGGCAAATTTTTCAAGCGATTGTTAAGAATTTACAAATATTCAGATATCGTTAATATTTGTCTGAACATATATTTGCTGTTGGAAAATGGGCTGTTAGCATTATGTCTATAGTATGAATATATGTTCATCTTTTTTATGATTGATTTATATGAAAAATCGACAGAATACTTAAGATTACCGTTTTCTTACTACGTTTTTGTAACAAATTAGTTTCAATATAAAGTATATTAATTATCTTTCTTTTTTATATTGACATATTTTACCTCATGTGAATATGTACCAAACTTAAACAAAATGATCGTTTTAGTGGGTAAATAAATGCAATGTGTTGACATTCATTGTAGTAGTAGGGATATCTTATACCCAATTCCTACTATAATATTACAACATTCATGAACTGTGATATGCGCATGTATTTAAGCATTATTCACTGAGACAGATATGTTTTATTCTATCACTTATATAGTTCGACCTCTGGATATCACATTGAACAAACTGTCCAGTGTCATAGCTAATGGCCAGAATAGTATGTTGATATCCTGTACATCTGGCACATCAAACCCAGTTTCCAACATTACGTGGACTACTGGCAACATCGACACTAACACACCTACTTTTAGTGATACCACTGGCGAGTACGGAGGCATGGTACGCACAAGCACGATACACTTTAAACCGACACGTGAACATGACGGATTGATCGTCTCATGTGAAGCCAAGAATAACATGAGTGAATTGCAAACGACGTCTAAGAGCACTGTGATTGATAACATTAAATGTAAGTAGTGTCCCTTTCCGATACGATATTTTAGTTGATGTCAGACAATGTAATCCAAACGTACATGTATCCTACACAATGCTTATCGTCCAATTCAAATATTATTAATGTTAAAAGATTTCAGTACGCAACATAAGGAATCACGTGACTTGGATCAGGGTCAGTATCGAATTTTTGTCCTTGAATTTCTTGCAAGTGAATCAATTTTGAAAGTTTGAACATATATGTAGAAGTACAATACCATAGTACAATAACTTTTAATTTGACCTTTATGGTATTTTTTCCAACGCAGTACAGGTAAAATACAATCCGGAGCGAATAAAAGATTAAGTCTAACATTAGGTCAAGAAACTCTTTTTGAATTCCGAAAGTAAACACATTATCATATTCATCTATTTTTATTATGACATTTTCAAATACAGTTTAACGAATTTTGAACAATTGAAACTTGTTGACATGCCATAAATGTAAATACGTATGGGAAGTTGATAATTTGTATTTGCTAAATCGATACAATGTCACACCTAAGAGTAACTAACACTAGGCCAGTGCATTAGAAATACTATTTAATCCCCAGATACTACGGCAAAAATGATATCATCATAAGAGTCAACAGAAGTTGATAATGACACTATCAACAATATATTATATAATGAAATAAACTGTAGAATCAGATTCATTGCGCAAACAGAGAAGAAATTGATCAGGCACTGGTGCTGGATCTACTCTTTGCAAATGCATAAAAAGGCGTAAAGTGTTAAAGGCTTAAGGTATTTCAATTCAGTTTGCTTGTCCAGTCAACTTCTGTTTAACAGCATTACATTTTTATTGGAAGAGGCTGTCAGCACCCGAGACGATAATCACCTCCATTCAGAATTCATAATAGTTAGTGTTAGTTGTGAGTATCGACCGTAAGATGTCGCTCTGTACATTATTCTTAATGTTGTTATATTTCTGGTGTTAGGGGCGTGAATAGTGTTGCGCTTTATATAACAGCTCATGAACAGAGTCTGCAATATTCTCCTTCCATTAGTACTTTTGCTTTTAGAATGTATGTACTGCACAACAGCACGTGCTAAGTGCTTATGTGGAGACAATAAAATATCTGCCTACCTGATTCTCAGTGTGGTAAAACGTCACCCCATATTTCATTCTCAGTGTTGTTATATGTTCTGGTTATTCGAGGTAACAATTTGAAATTCCTTTAGTTGTGAAAATTGAATATTGCTTAAGCCGGTGTTAGAGGGCGTGTTTAGTAGAATTGCACTTTAACTAACTGCTTCAAACAGATACACTACCTTTTGAAAGTAGGAGATCCTTCGAAAGTAAAAACAGCAATGTGAAAAGAGAACGATTGCAGGCTCGGGTTTATTGAGTCTGTTCATGAATAGTTATTAAAAGTGCAAAATAACTTAAGCGGTATTCAATTGTCATAACTAATAACATTAAAACTAATTATTCCGAATGACAAGAACATATAACAAAACTGGGAATGAAGTACTAGGCGACTTTAAACAGTCGACATACTAGCAATTAGTAAACCTAACAGTTCGTATTTTGCCACATGCTTAATGTTACAACCATTTCCTTCTTGGATGGGATGCATCGATATCGGGATTATAAAAAGCATTACAATGAATCGTCAACATATTTATTGCAATAAAACAGGCGCCGTGCTGCAACTGCCACACTACGTCAAGTAATCATCCTTGCAACGTATTTTGTAAAAGTTATTTCAGCACACACGAGAATAAAGATTTTACTGGCACATTTTTCCTTTTGCAATAGCTAGCTAGTATCAAACACAGTTTAAAAATTCTGATAAGATGAGATCCTTCGAAAGCAAAAACAACAATGCGAAAAGAGAAATTTGCAGACTCGGTTTTATTGAGTTTGTTCATGAGTAGTAATTAAAAGTGCAACACTGCTCATGCCCCTAGCATCGGCTAAGCGGTATTTAATTTTCAAAACTTAAAGCACTGATATTGATGATCCCGAAGGAGAAGAATGAGCACTGAGAATGAAGTACGGGCGAATTTTACTGCCGCCACACAATCACTTAACATCTGCTGTTGTGAAGCAAATCAATCCAGATTAAGATGAGATCCTTCGAAAGCAAAAACAACAATGCGAAAAGAGAAAATTGCATTCATATGTTTCCACTGATTTAGAGTCAAGACACCGAAACACAGTATTGACCCTCTTTACAGTTGGTAGCCACGCTTCCCTCTTTGTTTGCACGATGACAGGCCGAGGGTAGTACTCTATGATGGTATAATCTTAAACCCAGAAACGGGATGAGCTTTCCAGACTGGTGTATTGCATTTTCTCTGTCATGCCCTTAACGACTTTCCTGCAGTTGATCTGACTTCAGCAAAATTATTGAGTACATATTTGACGGACTTTCACAGTTGTTGTCATACTATATTATACATATTGTCCTGTGTTTACCGTCTTCTATGTTGTGGGCAAATCTGGCGGGGGTACCATTATATACATTATGTGTTAGGCTAGAGTGACTTTGAGGTAAGTGTCAGGTTAGGACGTCCGTGAGCCGGTTTAAACTGCCAGTGGCGGTTCTGCAACTGAACTTCACAGGTGGTACTCTCTTTGTCGCCCTTGTTTTTACGTTTGTCACCCTTGCTTTTATGTTTGTTGGGTGTCTTTGTGTTCGTGTTTGTGCTTTTGTTAGTGTTTGATGTTTTCGTCTAGTGTGTTTGTGTACTGCTTATAAGGGCGCTTAAATTCTTCTATAACCCAAAAGGGCACACAACGTATTGGGGAAGCCCCCGCCTTTTGATTTACTTCCGTTGACCTGTCAACGAAACACACATTTAACAATTTACTTTCAGTTTTGTACGGGAGTTAGTTTCACTATTTCGAGCACAATGGCATCTTGTGAGTATGGACTACTTTCTGAGCCCATGACATAGGTATATGTAATGTATAACCGTGTGCAAGAGAGTATGTTCGCAGCTGTAATATTACCAGTCTTAATATCACTGAATCTAGACATATCTGTGTTTCTAACACATATTACGAACGTATAGGTGTTTTTATTGGTATCAATTAATATTTCCCCTCGAACTGCTTTTTATTCTCTGAAGAAAACATGAATTATCGGCCCGACATCAACTGATGAACAAAACACCCATATGCATGTCTGCAACGATCCTATTTATATTGGCCCGACATGGACTTGACATCAGCAAATTTTGTTGACATGCCTACATTGACCCGACATGGGCCCGATGCGTACATGTTTGCTGGAATTTTATTGCTGTTTGTTTGAAAATCAGTTTGCAGCAACGTCCTCTTTTTGCATTCTCAGTTCGTATAAAACATATACATGTAACATTTTGAAATGTGATTCAACTGGGGCTTGAATCCAGGGCATTTTGCTAAAGCCTTAGCTATATAGCTATGTATTGATCATCACTATTCCGTTGGGTCCTATCTTGACATGTAAAGTTTTACAATACTCAGTATGCTTTTTATATACATTGTTATATATGTATAAGAAGTATTCTATTGTCCACAGATTCTCCAATAGTAAGAACAACGTCTGACATAAATGGGACTGAAGGAAATATCGCTATACTGATATGTAATGCCAGCAGCAAACCGTTGTCCAATTTTATGTGGAAGAAAGGCTCAGTGACGTTACACAACGGAACTGGTACAGCCAGTTACAATGGTTTGGACTACATCATCAATCTCATGAACAGAAGTCACGCTGGAATATATACATGTACTGCGGAGAATACTATTCCACCGAATGATGCAAAACACACACGACTCATAGTACAATGTAAGTACGCTGCTTTGTAGCCCAGTAGGGCATTCTTAACGTGTAATATATTGCTAATTCCATTTTGTGTTTTTGCCTGATAGATGATTTGTTTAAAGAGTGATACGTCAAATATGAATAATTAATTTACTTGTAGCAACACTTGTGGTGTTTCCTGCATGACTCATTTTTGTACTTTTATTGGCATTTTAGTGTTATTTAAAAATTTCCTACATAATGCGACCGTGTACTTTCTTTGTGTTAATATCCGAAGACGAAATGCTCCTAACATATTTTGACTTGAACCGTATGTTAATAGCTAAACGCAAAGCAATAACGTTGGAATGGTTGGGATGCGATCAGCTCAAAATTAGAACTTATGTTTAGTTTATGTACAATTTTAGGGTTTAGCACACCGGCGTTTATATATTCTAGGTATTACGTTCTAACTACAGCAGATGACCGAATGATAATATGTGCAATGCTAACTCGTACAAAAAATCAAGCTCAAGAATGTGTTTCACAGGCAAAAATGAGTGACAGAATCGACACCATAACTGATAATTGTTAGCTGTCTTTCTTAATATTTGTAGTAATATATCTGGAAGAAATGTGTTTCTTACATATTTTAAAGGATGCGCGTTTCAGAAAGTTTCATGAAGTATTTCCCAGATAAAGCTAGGCAAAACTATAGAGCACAATCAATGCAGCCTACACATTTGGCGCACAAATATAAATAACCCTTCTTCTTCTCATACAAAACATGCCCGGTGCATAACTATTTTGTCTTTTGACGTAGGGCTTAGATATTTAATATGCGAATATTTCATCAAAAGACAAGGTGTCGCATACCATACTGCACCTCATGTGACTTTGTCGTTTGGCCTAAAACTCAAATTGATGTTTAAAATGTTCATTTCTTGTGTGTTCATGGTTGTGTGTGTCACTTATTTTCTATCGATGTTTTGGTAGTAGTTGTGTCTTGTGTGTACCTGCTAGTTTGTACTAATTGTTCATTTATGTTTTTGTTTGTTTGTGTTGATTAACGTCCGTTTCTGCTCACTATGGGCTAATTGGACAACCCAGAGAGAGGGAGAGGATACAGAGAAAAGTTTCACTGAAGGCTTCTATGACACCTGCTTGAGATTGCGGGGTCATACTGAAAATGAAATCGCTCATAGCCGTATAAACATAATTCTGCGGCAATTATGCACAATCCATAGGAATACTATTAAACGGACGGTATATAGCAATTCAATAACGTACCATTAGGTTATACAGAACGCCTGAGCAACTCCAATTAGTGTAATATTTATACCCCCCCACCTTTTGAAAATATGGGGGTATATTGCTTTGCACATGTCGGTCGGTCGGTCGGTTGGTCGGTCTGTCGATCAGTAAATCGATGGTTCCCGAACGATAACTAAAAAACAACTTGGCATAGAGTCTTCTAACTTGCTGTGGTGGTTGGTCATGACAAGTAGATGACCCTTATTGTTTTTGATGTCACTAGGTCAAATGTCAAGGTCACAATGACCTAAAATGATGAAATAGTTTCCGATCAATAACTGCTCAAGGTTTTGGCTTGGGATCTTCAAACTTGTTGTGGTGGTTGGTCATTACCACTAGATGACCCCTTTTGTTTTGAGGTCAAAGGTCAAGGTCACCATGACCTTAACTGGTTAAATGGTTTCCAATCAATAACTGCTCAAGGATTTAGTTTAGAATCTTCAAACTTGCTGTTGTAGTTGATCATGACCACTGGATGACCCCAATTGTTTTTGAAGTCACAGTGTTAAAGGTCAAGGTCACAATGACCTTAACTGGTAAAATGGTTTCTGATCAATAAATGATCATGGGTTTGGCTTAGAATTTTCGAATTAGCTTAGGTGGTTGGTCATGACAACTAGATGAGCCCTATTGTTTTTTAGGTTACTAGGTCAAAGGTCAAGGTCACCATGACCTTAACTGTTTAAATGGTTTGCGATCAATAACTGCTCAAGGGTTTAGCTTAGGATCTTCAAACTTGCTGTGGTGGTTGGTCATGACAACTAGATGACTCCTATTGTTTTTGAGGTTACTAGGTCAAAGGTCAAGGTCACCATGACCTTACCTGGTGAAATGGTTTGCGATCAATAACTGCTCAAGGCTTTGGCTTAGGATCTTCAAACTTGCTGTGGTGGTTGGCCATGACAACTAGATTACCCCTGTTGTTTTTGAGGTCTAAGGTCAAGGTCACCATGACCTTAACTGGTGAAATGGTTTCCAATCAATAACTGCTCAAGGGTTTGGCTTAGGATCTTCAAACTTGCTGTGGTGGTTGGTCATGACAACTAAATGACCCCTATTGATTTTGAGGTCACTAGGTCAAAGGCAAGGTCATCGTGACCTTAACTGATGAAATAGTTTCCAATTAATAACTGCTCAATGGTTTGGTTCGGTATCTTCAAACATGCTGTGGTAGTTGGCCATGACCACTAAATGACCCCTATAGTTGTTGAGGTCAAATGTCAAGGTCGCCATGGCCTTAACTTGTGAAATGTTTTCAGATCAGTAAATGATCAGTGGTTTGGCTTAGGATCTTTAAAGTTTCTGTGGTGATTAGTCATGACCACTAGATGACCTCTATAGTTGAGGTCACTAGATCAAAGGTCAGGGGGTCTGGGGGCATACATGTTTTACAAACATCTCTTTTTCATTGTTACGTCAGTAAAGAAAAAGACTTGTTGCAGTATTACAAAACAATGATGCTTTTTCTCAGGGAAATATTTTCTGGATTAATTTAATAAGATTATCTTAAATGAAATCATTATGAAAAGTTATGTATAAAGTAGAAACACCGTTTATTCTTACAGTGGATGCCAGAATACTTTTGCTTTTAAGTGAAAGCATTTTGGAGAATTTTTAATAGACCAGAAGGGATTTATTACAGAATTTGCATAAGTTTTTATACGAATATAATGTTATATCTTTTATCTTAGACGTCAAAAATATAGACAATTGTATAGTTGTACACGAGCTAGAACTAGCAATGAAATACGTTTTATATGTTTTATGTAGTTTAGGTAACTGGTTCATTGTCTACAGCTATGAAATGTATAATTCAGATATGTGCTCTAACTTCTAACCTTTTTCATATGTTTTTACATGGTAAGAATCAACGGTCTTCCGACCGTAGCAACAGAAATGTATGATTTGGTATTAATAAGTGCTTGCTTTAAGACATCGATATAATGTAATCGTCAAATAATAATGGACGTTTTCGATGTCTAAAAGTACATCTAGGTCTAGGTTGAAGCTATAAAATGAAATAATGTTTTCCTGGCTTTTTTTTTATATCTGTAGCAGATAATCGTTGGTTCTGTATCTTTAAAGCATTCAGGAATAGGGTCAATGACATAAGTGTCTCTAAATATAATCTGGAGGTCAATAAAATCAATGCCTTCATTAATTAAAGGACTTTTCAAAACGGAATTTTGGTGTTCAGATAGCTTATCAATGTGTGGTCTGAGGACTTGTAGGGTAAAACTTTGTATCAAACTAGCTGTTCCTATGAGATTATATAAATATGATTTTCTCTGCTTTTTCGACAATCTCTTTAATGTATATATTGAAAATGAAGAAAGGCTAGAAAGCACGACATGTTTACCAGTAGTTAGACGTAAAGAATGTAAATCAGGTATAGCCATGTTCGTACGAGATTTTCGTTTAATATTACCATATTTACGATCTCCGTGTCATCGAGATTTGCATTTCCTTGTTAAAATGTTTATATCAGTATGTATTGAAATATTACCACTTTGGTAAATATAATCGTTTAAGCCTAAAGAAAACGGGGTTGTAAATTCTTAATCCAATTTTATTCAGCTATATAACCAGCTTTCGATTTAAAACTACAAGATATGTTCTACAGGTTGGTTAGACTAATACATCTTTAAATGAGTGGCCAGACCTCCTAATATGTTGGTACAAAATATTAAGCTTATTATTTTTGACATTGATATGCGTGCTCCTTAAACTGGTATTCAATGTACTACCTTTTAACCAACACATTGGATACCGGATCTATGGCCGTTTCAAGTTAAAAATGTTGGTAGTAGTGCAATCCACGTCTGAAATGATTTTAACATTAAATGGTCTGCCTTTAACTGTATATTTGGCAGTACAAATACAAGACATATTACTTCAATATAATTATGTATTAATTCCTGCTTGACTTTACTACTGTTTCATTGCCCTGCCCAGAGTATTAGTAACAGATGCGCACATGACTCCTATATATCTTTTAAATGCGACAAAATCATAAGTAGGCTTTGTCGAGTCGAATTTACAAGACACTTAGCGGAAAATAGCACTGGTCTTGCTATGCGTATTGCTTAACGGAATATTTAACTAGAATCGCCGTTCCCCTCTTGATACAAAACGGTTTCTATAGGTTTCAATTGAAAGCTGAAACAACAAGAATTATTTAGTATGTTTAAAACAAAATTGACCACCGAGTTATTGCTGTTTGAAAAGAAAGAAAAAACACGGCTATAAATACAATTTATGCAACATAATTTTACCAGATCCACCTGACGTTGTCGTAGCTGCTACGAACACTTCAGTCCTGAGTCCAACGGCTGTAATAACATGTGAAGCATCCGGTGTTCCGGATCACTATACATATGGAATATGGGCACATGCTTGGTGGAACGGGCAGTTGGTGTTACGCAAGGATCCGTTGCCTGCCACGAGATTGCTGATAATTACAGAGTTAACATACGCCCACTCGGGAGTTTACACATGCGGGGCAAGTAACGGTGTTAAAGGGATATCAACTGGTTCAGGGTCCCTACTTGTGCAGTGTAAGTGTTCTTGTAATATTTAAAATTGTTCTAAGGAAGAATAATACAAATTAAAGAATAGCTCGTCATTATGTCGTCACATAACAGTTCAAATCGAAACAAAAACTAGCACATGCATTACCTACTTTAGATGTTTAAATGAACGAAAAGAATGATTCCACAAAAATATTATTTACATGGTATGAAATAAGTGCATTTCAGGTTTGACATAAGACAACCTTTTTCACTATGAAACGAATGGTATTTCAAACAAATATTTCATTACCAGAGTATCATTATCTCATGGGATTACACCAGTCAAACTTCTGGAAATGAGAAAGTGACTCACTCGTTACAATAAGAAACATAGAAACAGTTTGGATCCAAATGAAATGCCAACTAATTTGGCGTCTGATCAGGATCCAAACCATTTTACACCTATATTTGGCGAGATTGAACGAAAATCCAATCAGGCACGTGAAGCAGTTGCATGCGCCTTAGTACTTAGTTCGTGGCATAACCGGTTACTAACCGAGAGCAGGTCCCTTATTGTGAGAACAGTAGAAATACAAACACACCATCACATCACAGTTAATATGTGAGCACATAACATATTCTACTTTATAGTACTTTCTATCAACAGCCTTTCCAATCCTTATCGGGGCTATTGCAACATCAAAAGAAATTAAGGTTCCCGGAGAACTTAATCACTCAGTAGTGGCTTCCTTTCGATACTATTCCAACGCTGGTATTGGAGCTGTGAAAGTTTATAGCAACAATGCAGTAAGGAAGGAAGTGGGAGAGGTACGCGTAATGAACGTGGATATTAAGCTACCGGTATTTCAAAGTGAAATCACCACTACAGGAAGAGAAGCTACAGTCACACTCACTTTGAAAACAGAAAGTCAGTTCGGCACATATGCCATCATTGTAACCAATGAAATCGGTGGTGTAGAACTCTCCTTAGTGATTGAACCAACAGGTAAACATAAACTGTGTAAATTAACTCAATTCTCAAATATGCCTTTTATTACAATGAAGGCAATCGATATATCTCGAGTAGTTCTTGACATCAACAATAAAAGTACGATTTTTTTCAAATTCCTTTGTGAAATATTGAAAATAATTATATCGCATATGGCATATTAATGCATTATATATAATCAAATAACATGATCTACTTCTTATAATAGATGACGAGAAATACGGCTCTTCTACTTTGCCTAATCATAAATAACTTGAAAGGAGATCACAGGTCAAGACAATATTAGTCCTATTTAAATGCTTTACGTATGACTACTGCAGAAATAACAAACAAGTTGAGTAGGTCATTCATTAATCTTGTCATAGACTGCATTGGTTTGCGATTTCAATTAACATGCTATCAATTGACTCAACGATTGGTATGCTTTCTCCTTAGGTCCACCAGATCCACCATATAGCATTAACGTAACGGTTTTGGATGATCAGTCAGTGATTGTTATTTGGAAGTCAGGGTTTGCCAATGGCTTGAATCAGACGTTCGTTATACAGCTTAGTACCGATAACAGGACCTGGTTTAATATCAGCCAGTTTGGGGGAACGTTCTTCCAACAAACGCATACCAAAACAATACGTGCGCTTACTAGCGGCCAGTTATACTATATGCGAATGGTATCTGTAAACAACAAAGGAGAGAGTAACCCTACAACCGTGTTAAGATTTACGACTGAAGGTAAGCAAGCGGCAACATGTCCGTGCATATACAATGGGTGTGTATTTGCGTATGTGTTGGGTTCAACCAATAACTTGTAAGAAATACGAAGTGGATATCAACTGCATTCCAATATAGTACTGCCATACAGTATTATAGCACGCCGTATGTACATGTTTTTACTTTCCCAGTCACACTGTTCTGATACCGGGGAAACCTTATTTTACGACCAGATCAGGGATCCACTACGTTGTAACCAGGTCTATCTTTAAAATGAAATGTAATTGTTCCAAACGGTCAACACGTCAAACATTGAATTACTGTTACATAGCTGCGTATGAGCTATTTAAGATAACACATGATAGGGTCAGCATCGCTTGTCGTAATCAGGTTTAAATGTGTGGAAAAGATATGGACTACTAATTACAATGATTAAAGTGGCACAAAACTATAGACTATATGTTTAACTGCACACAAGTTTGGCGGACATCATATATCATGAATACACATTATCTTTGCCTCCGATTAAGATCTGTGAACAGAGGCACGTGGTGTATTGGTAACACTGTCAATGCAACATTCTTCGTTAAATGTTGATATATCAAGGTCGCATACACGTGGCCGTACTAATGCATTTGTGCTCTCAAACTATTACTGTAGTGTACATATCTGTTGAATATGGGAAAGACTCGCGTGATAGTCTACGATGGCAAACTATACTTATGTGTTTCAATGTATCAATGGCACACAATTTCAGACTTGAAGGTTAGATTGTCACCATCTTTGACACAAGACATAAAGTATAAATAAGAAGTGCTGTGCGAGGAGGAAAGGAAATGCATGTAATACGTGTGATAATTTTGTTAAATAATGGACACACTGACTTACAGAGGATGTGACTAGTGTTGCACTTTAACAACTGCTCATTAACAGACTCAATAAAACTTTCTCTTTCCACATTGCTACCCCATATTTTCAGAATTTACACATTCGTTAAAACATTATATAAGTATGATGTTACATCATGCTTTTTGTAATCATTGTAAAATATGCCACTTTTGAAAGCAATATATTGTGAAACTTTATGCCAATTATATGTAGTCAGATTGTATTGTGTCCAGTTTATAATTTGGACGATATCTATTATAGCTATACATATATAGGCAAACCTGATTCAGAACTCCAATGAAATGTGTACTCTAGCATGAACATTAAATGTGAAAGAACGACCGGATGACAACGGGAAGCAGATGACGGACAAACAACTCATTCATCGATTAGCAGATGTTGTTCAGAGCACTTAGTGCTCTAGTGAGCTAACCGGGTTTTTTTTATGAAAGTTGAACATTAAATACAATCTCATTTGGGTATCAAAACGTTGAAATGTGTTAATGTCACTGCATTGTAGTTTTGAATGAACTTTTGCTTGGTTTGCATATTGGAAATAGTTTTATTTTTATTATTTTAGACCAGGATCAGATAGAGTCTACTTTTCCTGTCGGTGGGTTCGCGGGAGGTGTAGGTGTCGGAGTGCTCATTTGTTTGGTAGTGGTCGCAGCTATTGTGTTCCTGAAGTGGAGGCGAAAATTCTCAACTTTCATTGGTAATGAAAAAACAAAATCCATTTATCAATATGTTGGCATGTTGTTTGTAGACAAGTTTCACTTTGCATCTCTCTCTCTCTCTCTCTCTCTCTTTCTCTCTCTCTCTCTCTCTTCTCTCTCTCTCATGTCTGTGCTCTCTCTCATATGTGTGTGTATGTGTGTTTGTGTGCGTGCGCGCATGTGTACATGTGTATGCATGCATGTGTGTGTATGAGCGTGCGTGCGTATGTGTGTGCGGTTGTAAGTGTGCCTCACTTATATTCTTTTGGTGTTTTGGTAATGGTTGCGTCTTGTGTGTGGCTTTTCATGTTTGACTCTACTATTTTGTCATTGATTTAATGTCCTACTAATTGATAGATTAAGCTTCAAACCATTTTCGTGACTAAATCCATGTATACGTTCAGTTCCTATTTAATAGCACAATATTTGTATTATTTTAAACGTCCCGCTTCTAGTATATGGATAGCTTATGTGTTGTGGTCCGAGGATTATATGAAGATATTAGTAAAATCTGTAGATCCGTATTAACGAAGTAAGTAATTGTTCTTTCAGGTAAACGAAATGTAAAGAAAAAGTGTGATAAAAGGTTAGTTATGTTATATATGGTTGTTTATCGAATTAATTAAAGGGAAAGTCCCTACATTCGACGCATGTCAAAAACACCTAAAATATATAAAACTCATTTGTTTATATGCTGAAAAGTAGTATGTCGCAAGATAAGCCATCCAGTTATCATTTATAATGACAAAACACCCATGTATTTGATATCGCCGATCCCGATTTTACTCCCCGATGTTTCAGTTTTATTCGGGTTGGGTTTTAGTGTCTGTTCGCCCTATTCGCGTATCTCCGACCACTTCCGAGAAAAACTATTACGTAAACAATTGAGGGATCGGGGGAACATCGACAAAACGCGGAAGAATTTAACGGAAAAGGCCGATAATATTGTGTTGTAGAACAAACATTATAAGTATTGATGAAATCGGTTTATTTGTATCATAGGGGCATTTTTCGATATAAGTTCAAATTGGCACCTTCATAATAATGATTGAGCATAACACATACCAAGTTTTATGATATTATTGAAAAATGCATTCATTGTAGGAACTTCCTTTTTAAGATCTGCTGATATAAGTCGATTAAAATCATATTACATTGATAATGTGTATACTACTTTACACGTTTGGTACGTTAGTTGTTGTAGTATTAAACATGTATTGCTATAAATGATCGCAGACAATTGCAAATGATATTCATATTTTTCAGGGATTCGGGCTCTCATTTTAATGGCACAAATGACAACGGTAAGTACGGTGAGTTCATGCACATTTTAGAAATATCCAAATTCTTAGAGAAAATATGATTTCCATTCGCGAACACATACGGAACTAATCGAAATACCTTGGGAAACTTGCCGGAATACTTCTTAGTATTTAACATTGATACTGAACTAAAACCAATATTATTGTTTTTGTATGAAACATCGACAGCAATTATATTTTAGCATCCAGTTGTTTTTTTTAGCAATTTTAAGAGACCACGATTCCAGTTATTGTTCGTTAAACAAACTACAATTTATTGTATTCTTATATGCGTCATTTATACACACAAAGCATTATATGCTTTTAAAGTGATAGTCCCTACATATTTTCAATAATATCATAAAACTGTATATGGCTTATGTATCATTATTATGAACATAGTGAATTTGAACCTCTTCCGAAAAAATGCCTCCACGATGCAAATTAAACCGTTTTCTTCGATACTGATATTTTTTGTTGTACAGCAACATGTTATGAACATATGTCGGAACAGCTATGAAACTAAAACGCAACCCGGATAAGTACTAATACATTGGCGAATAACATCGAACATTCTATACCAAACACATGAACGTTTGTTCTCTTCTTGGGTCGTTTATTGGATCGGTGTTCTTGCAAAATACTTCTTTTTCAGCTTATAAACAATTGATGTGTAAGTGTTATGCACTTTTAAAAAGCGATCACTATGAAGAAGTTAACAAACCAACTAGGTATCAATCACTAAATATCGTGCGTATATTATACATAAAAAAACAACATTTGTTTATATATTTCGTCTGTCGCTACCAAATATTATGTGTGTCAGGTTTTGATTGCAATTTATCAATATCCTTCGGTTTGATAATTGCTGTGTTAATTCAAGCATGTCTAAGTACACTTGCATGTGCTATGAACCAGTCGAAGGAGTTTGTCTGCAATAATTCGTTGTTCAGCAAATGGTCCAGGCCCCCATGCAAACTCTTTTTATCCGTCTAACGTTACATTGTTCTACAATTGTCTCTGTCATTTACGAAAACCAATGATTTATCCAAGCATCGGGAGTAGATACATGCATTTGTAAATTAGAAAAACAACAACTTTGAAATACAGATACGTCTCAGATATACTTTATATCGACAGGAAATGCAGATACAGCAGGACTTGATACGGATGAACCGAGGTAACAAGTCATTAGTTCGATCATATTTAAATGTGCACACTCAGAACGCATTAAACCATTCCCTCATAGGCTATTTTTAGATCCAACCTCTTTGAATGAATTTGTCGAAAAGGAGCATTACTAAAGAAAAGGAACATTTTAGGATTGTGTAGTTTTGAAACCATTGTGATAAATACTATGGAGCAAATGTTCTATTTATTACAATGGTTTCAAGAAGTGGCTTTTACAAAGGCATAGAGCGGCGTACTTATGGAGGGTTAATATAAATGCTTGCTCTATTTTAAGTGTTTGTGTTGTTAACAAATATTAACAGTTGTGCATGTATTTATGAATATGCGTTGTGATAGCCACTGTTCTGAACATCCTCTGTTTGAATGAGTACATCAGACAAGACAGAGAATGTAGATTTTACCTTTATGAATAAGAACGAACAATTTCAGTCTGGAATATGTTTTCCATTTTCGACCAAAAAGCTGTACACGTTAAATTGTTTGTAAAATAAAAACATCACATGGTATTTAAGAGCTGATAATCATTTTTATCAAATGTATTTTTCCCTTCAGCCAAGGTGGACAACAATATGAAGAATTACAAGCTACACATGACAAGCGTGTGTACGACCAATTGGACCGAACAATTGGACATCATCATACTTATGAGAAGTAATTATAACTTTGTTCAACACATATGATACTGATATATTTCGTAAACATATGATGATGATATATTTCGTAAACTATTTCAGCAAAATGAATAGTTTGTCATTCGATGAGAACAGTAGTACATGTATTTCTCTTTCGTAATATTTAAAGTTTAATAGTAATGTATTATTTATACATCCTTCTATAGCTTTCTTGCAGTGTTTTAATATACTTGAATCTGGTTTTCCTTTAGTTCTGGGCAATCCCCGTACGAATCCTTACAGCAATGCGAGGAAAATGAATCGCGAAACTATGACCAGGTGCAGCATCAAGGTATGTATTTTTTCTGATTGAACGGTCATTCTAAGACTGTAAACAACAGCTGAAGTGGTTTTTTATGCCCCCAAAGCTAGGCTTTGGCGGCATATAGTGATCGCACCGTGCGAGGGTGGGTATGTGTGTATATGTGTGTGTGGGTGGGTGGGTGGGTGTACCTTTTGTCCGGAGTATATTTCACTTGTCACATCAGATACGGATACCAAATTTGGTGTGTGAGTTCATCTTGGAATGGCGGAGTGTCGCGTACCATTTTCATGTCACTGTGACCTTGACCTTTAACCTTGATTTTACAAAAAGCTTGTCCGGAGCATATCTCCTATACCTTACCAGCTACGGATTTATACCTTACCAGCTACGGATTCCAAATTTGGTGTGTGATTTCATCTTGGGATGGCGGAGTGTCGCGTACCGTTTCCAGTTCACTGTGACATTGACCTTGATTTTTGACCTCGATTCTAAAAAAAGCTTATAACTTACCAGCTACAAAAAGGTTGTCCGGAGTACATCTCCTATACCTTATCAGCTAAGGATTCCAATTTTGGTGTTTGAGTTCATCTTGGGATGGAGGAGTGTCGCGTACCATTTGCAGTTTACTGTGATCTTGACCTTGACCTTTGACCGATTTTACAAAAAAGCTTGTCCAGAGCATATCGCCTATACCTTACCAGATACGGATTCCAAATTTGGTGTGTGAGATCACCTTTTGAGATGGCGGAATGTGGCGTACCATTTTCAGGTCACTCTGACCTTGATCTTTGACCTCGGTTTTACAAAAAGCTTGTCCGAAGCATATCTCCTATACCTTACCAGCTACGGATTCAAAATTTGGTGTGTGAGATCATTTTGAGATGGCGGAGTGTCGCGTACCATTTTCAGGTCACTGTGACCTTGACCTTTGACCTCGATTTTACAAAAAGCTTGTCCAGAGCATATCTCCTTATCAGCAACGGATTCCAAATTTGGTGTGTGAGTTCATCTTGGGATGGAGGAGTATCCCGTACCATTTTCAGGTCACCTTGACTTTTACCTTCTACCTCGATTTTACAAAAAGGTTGTCCAGAGAATATCCCCTATACCTTACCAGCTACAGATTCCAAATTTGGTTTGCGAGTTTATCTTGGAATGGTGGAGTGTCGCGTACCCTTTTCTGGTCACTGTGACCTTGACCTTTGACCTCGATTTTACACAAAGCTTGTCCGGAGCATTTCTCCTATACCTTACCAGCTACAGATTCCAAATTTAGTTTGTGAGTTCGCCTTGGGATGGCGGAGAGTCATGTTCCATTTTCAGATCACCGACCTTGACCTTGACCGTTGACCTCAATTTTACAGTCCGGAGCATATCTCCTATACCTTACCAGATACAAAAAGTTTGTCCAGAGCATATCTCCTATATTTTACCAGCTACGGTTTCCAAAGTCGATGTGTGAGTTCATCTTGGGATGGTAGAGTTTTGCGAACCATTTTCAGGTCAATGTGCCCTTGACCTTTGACCTTGATTTTACTAAAAGCTTGTCCGGAGCATATCTCCTATACCTTATCAGTTACAGATTCCAAATTTGTAATTTGTAAGTATTGGACAGGTATGCTTAGGCAAACAGTGTAGACCCAAATCAAACTACAGGGTCTACACTGTTTGCTACTACATTAGCATGAATCAGACATTATAAAGAGCTCTAAATACTATTCGTACATGGGTAGGCCATGCTGTTCAAATACTTGCAGTGTCAGAACTTTCAGATGAATTACAGCATTATAACAATATAGACCCATATCAGACAGCTCCTGTAGGAGCTACTGGGTCTTCATTGCTTGCTTACAACACTACCTAAATCAGATAATATACATGCTTATGCAAAAAATGTAGATCCTTATTAGGTAACTTCTGTTGCAGCTGTCTAAGAGCCAGTGTTACATGAAACTTTGACCATGCGTTTAAAATTGACTGAGGGTATGTTTTAACGTTAAGGATCGACATAGGGGTTTTCTTAAACGTTAAGAATCAACTTAACAGTAACATTTGACCCTGTGTCTTTTTTTAAAACGTTAAGAATTTACCCAGGGTCCTTTTTAACGTTGGGAATGACCTAGGGTCCTTTTTAACTAAGTTTCGACCCTTGGCCCTTTTCTTAGCTATCATAATAGTCAAAGGTTCTGTTTCTAATGTTAGAAACTGACTCATGTGTCATTTTAACAGCATCAAAATTTCATATTACACCTGCATTACATTGTATTGTTTTTCCGCCAAAATGCATTTCGGTGTCAAACACTTTGGGGGCATTTGTCACCCATGACGACTCTCTTGTTTCTGATTGAACGGTCATTCTAAGACTGTAAACAACAGCTGAAGTGTTTTTTTAGAAGTATTGATTTTAATTTTTTTTTTATTAATTATCACGACCTGAGTCGCATTGCAAACAGTTTGGATCCAGATAAACCGTCGAGTGGCTCCAGGTCAAACTGATAAGCCTCGTCAGCTTGAAACTCGATCAATACTTTTTCGATGCATGCCTGAATAGGAAGTAGTCGAGATTTCAAAAGACAGTATTGTTTCACAGCAGGGTAAATGATTTAAACAATTGAGATACTCCACTTTCAAATCATCGAAATGCATATTTTCTGAAACTACAATATACAAATTCAAAGACTATATGAGAAGGTATCACTGGTTGTTTTTCGTTGGCATTGTTTTAAATTAAGGATACTATTTATACCACGTGTTCAGCTATGCATGTATAATTCAATAATATCACAAAACATTACTCTCGTTTTGTCGTTTTAGAAAGACGCCCAGCTGTCTATGAGAATCTGAACGTTACGTCAGCAGTGTAGATCGTCACATGAATGTTATATTTCTTCAACATCATCACATGGATTGACATATAATACAAAATATATTGATTAGTTCTGAAAGAAGGAGATCCTTCGAAAGCAAAGGCAGCAATGCTAAACGAAAAAATTGCAGATTCAGTTTTATTGAGTTTGTTCATGAGCAGTTATGAAAAGTGAAACACTACTGATGCCTCATAGCACCGGCTTAAGCGGTATTCAAAAATGGTATTCAACTTTCAAAACTAATAATATTAAAATCAAAACTAATGATTCCGAAGGTCCGGAAAATATAACAACACTGAGAATGAAGTACGAGGCGAATTTTTTAAGGCCGCCACACAGGCCCTTCACACCTGCTGCTATAAAGTACATACGTGCTGAAAGTAAGAGATCCTTCGAAAGCAAAGTCATCCATGCAAAAAGAGAAGATTGCAAACTCGATTTTATAGTCTTTTCATGAGTAGATAGCTGTGCTTTGAGTCATGGAAACACGGTATGATCGTGCCACCTTATTGCTTTTCGATAATACATGTGCTTAGGATTACCACAAGTTCTTGTAAATTATACTTGTATATTGTATTTAAATTGTTATTCAAATACGTACTACGGTACGTTCAAATTGAATTTTACATGATATAAAATAAGTGAATAAATGAATGAAATGAAATACACAATCATTACAGGTTGAAAAGGCGTACATTGTTGTGCACTTTGAGCAATGTAACAAGTTCGTACTTAGTGGATAGTTGAGTCAATACCCATACTGCTTCATTATGTACAATGTACATATGGACATAACGATATGTGGATATTGCAAATAAAGTCGTCCCCGTTAATGCATTATAAGTACGATTGACTGCACTTGACTATGTTAAATCAAATTTGGTATAAACGTGTCTAGTAAATGTGTCATCCAAATACCAGTCACATTATAAATAGGCGTGTTATCGAATATCAGTAAAAATATAAAACATACCCTTACAGTTGTACAGATCATTAACAGTATCATGTAAACACCTTTCTTGGGTATGATTAGCCAATAAAATCGACGGCGTGTGCACGTGTTGCTTGATAGACCAAACGCCTTATACACATGTTCTACGACTAGGCTAGAAGGGAACAACAAAAGGGAGAAAGAATGAAAAACATAAAGAAAGAGAGAAAAATGCAATGACGCAGACAGAGACGCAGCCAGGCATACAGGGACAGAAGGAGAAACGGACAGACAAACAGACACAGACATATGTACATACACAGACAGAGACATACGGACACAGATAAAGAAAGACGGAGACAGACCGACAGACGGGAAAACAGACACATACTTACAGACAGACCGGGTTACTGACAAAATACATGCAATAGGCAAAGTAAGGAAGAGAGAGGGCGTGTGTGGGGGAGGGGGGGGGGGAGAGTAAGTTGAATAATAATCGGATAAGAAAAACAGAGAGGTTGATACCTTATTTGATTTTGTTTATTGTCTTGTTTTATTTAACCTTTGTAATGCAATGTTTTTCGTATTTCAAGCATTAACCACTTTTTAATATTTGTTGGCAATTCTTTTCATCTAGGAAACCCTTTTAAATCGTCTTTGTAGTACCTGAAAATTAAATTTAATGTTACATTCTTTATCATTGTGTAATTTCATTATTTAACCCTTTCCTCCAAAAATACGCCTTTCTACGCCTCTTTAAGAGTCACCTGTTGAAACCATTGAGGTTAATAGAGCAGTTGCTCCTATAGGAGCAATTGCTCTATTTATCACAATGGTTTCAAATAACAAAATTCTAAAAATAATCATTTTCTCTAGTTAATGATCCTTTTCGGTAGATTTATTCAAAAAGGTTTTTCCTAAAAAATAGCCTAAGAGGGAAAGGGTTAAAACACATGTATATATTGGTTCTCGTCGTATTTACCTCACATTCTTTACTAACACTCAAATAAATATATATACATGTGGTTAATTACACTATTCTATTTAATTACAATATGTAAGCGGGTTGTTAATCTGTATGAAGAGAGAAATAAACTGTATTGTTCCTAGGCAAATGGCGGGCCTTGTACCGATATTCAGCTTATGTTTTGCCCTACGTATGACACATTTTTAATGCGAATTGTTAAAGTGTTCGACACACACACACGCATGCACGTACGCACCACACATACATACACTTTAAGCAGTGTAATGCATTCATTATGCTTTATAAATCATATACATGTCATTTGCCTTTTTTATCTAAGCACTATTACCTTTTCTTTATAAACAAATTTGCTGACAGGATACATTGCATTTCGCTTGCCTCGTTATAACTATTAGTCTATATAATCGATTAAAAGTAACCATAAGTACCCAGTAGAGCGCAGGCATTGTAGCCCACCACAAGTGAAGCTTAGTTCATATGATAATATACGGCATGAGCTTAATACATGTACACTAACCCATTGCCTAATAAATGCGCAGTTCAACTCCTTTGCATTCTGTGTAGATCCGCATCAGACGTCTCCTGTAGGGGGCGTCTGATCAGGGTCTGCCCTGTTTGCTTTTGGTATAATATAGACATAATGTGCCCCGTAAGTAAAGCTTTGTTCTTATAAGAATATGCGACAAGAGGTTTACTACATGTACACTAACCCTTTGCCTAATAAATACGCTTTCCGAAGTATTTGCATATTGAGTAGACCCGGATCAGACGTCTCCTGTAGGGGGCGTCTGACCAGGGACTGCCCTGTTTGCTTTTGGCTTCCCTAATGGCTGAAATGTCCTATGTCCATTCGCCATCATAAAACAGAATTGTTGTGGTAATATAGGTATACATGGTGTTACTATTTCGTACACGAGTATTTATGGAGCAAATGCTTTAGAAACTTGTCTTGTTAGGATAGTTATATTTTTCCCAGCCTAGTGATAAGGCTCCTTTTTCGTTCCGACAAGATTATCACAATTTGGATGAAGTTCCATAAGCTGTTCTCATGAGTCCTGTCAAAGATGCTAGTATTGGTCAAACAAATATAAAGATTGCATAGTCCACCGCAAGTGAACCTTGGTTCTTATGATAATATACAACATGAAGTTAATACATGTACACTAACCCTTTGTCCAATAAATACGCCTTCCAACGCCTTAGCAAACTGGGTAGACCCGGATCAGACGTCTCGTGTGGGGACGCCTGACCAGGGTCTGCACTGATTGCTTTTGATATAATATAGACATGACTCAACAATTTCTGCAATGGTCTCAAGTACTGTGTCTATTTGCTATTAAAACAGTCAGTTGCATACTGAGTAGACCCGGATCACACGTCTCCTGAAAGAGCCGCTCGTCTGGTCAGGGTCTGTCCTGTCTACTTATGGTATAATATGGACATAACTCATGAATTGTTATTTATATATGAATCTGTAATTTCTTGTGTGACTAGACATTCGTATGTCTAAGTGCTAATATCAAAACTGGTATAGTAATATAATTATGTAACACGTTCGTACATGAATATTCATGGCGAAAAAGTATAAGAAACTTGCCATGTTCGGATAGTTATGTTTTGATTCAAATCTAAATGATAAAACTTGTGTTTCGATTTTGAGAAGCTTATCGCAATGTGGATGAAGCTTCTCAAGCTGTTCTCATTAGTTGTATTACAAATGCTTGTATTGGTCAAACCAATATAAATACTGCATTGTATCCGCAAGTGGAGCTTATTTCATACGACATGAGGTTGGTACATGTTCACTAACCCTTTGCCTAGTAAATACGCTTTCCAAAACGTTTGTATACTGGGTAGACCCGGATCAGGCGTCGCCTATAGGAGCCGTCCGGCCGGGGTCTGTCCTGTCTGTTTGATATGTGATATTCCTAATAGTGTTTTACTATCTGAATTGGCTTGTTCGGACTGCAAAGTGTACACGTACGACGTATTAGATACGCTCGCCATTTACCAGGCAATTTGTCTTTGCAGTGTACCTTGATAGATATATTGTTTGTAATGTTTGTATGTGTATTGTTTATATCTCAGATCTGTTGTAGTTTCATAAGCAAACACGGCGGACCCTGACCGGATGGCGTCTTCGGAAGCCGCCTGTTTTGGGACTGCTCTGTTAGCAAAACGTAGGAAAAGGCACACGAATGAGGGAAAAAAATCAATATGAAATTGTCATTTCTATGCAAACAAATGCGCACTGAATGCAACGATAAGTAAAGTGTTGTAAGAAAGATGTACACCCTTCCGTTATAGTCTAAATATCTCTTTTTGTGCAAGTATTCAGTAATTACAAGCAAACCTTGTTCTATCAATATTTATTCTATGTTCCAACTGTTTTTTTATTTTGTTTCTCTTATCTGTTTTAACTGTAGTGGTCATATTGATGGTGTGCCTGGGCGTGATGGCCGGGGTAGTTGTGCTAATGACTTAGAAATACCCATGCTGGAAAATTGTAATGACATTACTTCGGCAGGGTGTGTCGGTATGCTTGCGATAATTCTGTTTCTGTTCTTGCTACTGAAAGTAAGTTGAAGTCCATGCTTAGATCAGTCGCTATCATGCCGTCCTACAACTGTCAATTTGCTTTCCCGATACTGCTACACTGCTTGATATTATCGAGGACAAGTAATTCACAAATTGAAGTATTCTCGGTTACAAAGTATGTTAAATCTACCTCAAATTTATGTGCAAATATCGTTCACCAAAGCAGACGTCAGCATGCAGTAAGTGTGATGCTTTGTAGTAATGCTGCGTATGTTAAACTCTTGATGAGAGTACGTTCTTTACTACACTTTTAATGTGGCTGTCAGTTCTTATATTATTTTCTGGCGACATTCATCCAAACCCAGGCCCCGAAACTAATAATATATCCTTTCAATCAACTAGCTCTAACGACCACAGTGTACTGTCTTTACTTAGGAATGCCCATTATCTCTCACTAGTTCATTACAATGTTCAAAGTTTACTACCGAAATTAGATCTTGTGAATACGGAACTCCATGGTTTTGACGTTGTCGCCTGTACTGAAACCTGGTTGAGTCAATCTGTTTAACCAGCTGATCTGTTGATACCTTCATTCCACCCACTCGAACGTAAAGACCGTAACTACAACAACCACGGCGGTGTCATAATGTATGTTAAAGACGATATTAAGTACTCTCGCCGTATGGATATTGAAGTAATAGGGTTAGAGTGTATTTGGGTAGATCACCTCATAGATCACAAACATGTGCTAATTGGTGTATTTTATAGACCCCCAAACTCCTATACTGATTAGTACTCACTGATAGAAGATTCCTTCCACTTGGCAGTAGATACGGGTATAGTTGATAATATAGTCACTGGAGACTTTAACTACAATATGCTATATCCACCTAGTGCACGTAAAATAGATCACTTTTGTCAACAATTCGGATTCTCTCAAGTCATTAAAGAACCTACTCATTTTACCGAACATTCATCTTCAATTATTGATATTTTACTCGTGAGCAATAGAAATAACTTGTCCTTAAGTGGTGTAGGTGAAGCTTTTCTCCTACAAGACTAACGATTTCATTCCCCTCTATATGGTTTATTCAAATAATCAAAGCCTAAATTTAAGTCATACATCAGGAAAATCTGGAAATATGAACAAGGGGATTATGACAAGTTAAGAGAAAAAACACGACTGACAAACTGGACTGACCTTAAAGACGATGACTTAGATACTTATACTAGAAATGTCACAGATAAACTTTTATAGTAGGGGACATTTTTCGAAATTTTGTTACCTGGTTTACAATGACAGGATACTTTCAGATAACGAAGAGTATGACTTAACAATCAAAATAAGAAGGGTGGCAGTATTGTGGTACACTAATAAAGCACTGAAATTTGAGTTTCCATGGCAACGGCTATGTCGTAGAAATAAAATTAATATCATACACAAATATCTCTTAATATCTTTTTAACTAATGAAGGAATTTTTATATAACCTTATAATTAAATGCCTAATATCAAGGCAATGTTAAAAATATAAGTTTCAATTGATTCTCTATAAGGTCAATGTCATGGTTAGGGGTCAAAGGTCAAATTTGAGCTTTTTTTCTCTGTTTCAAGACCTTTTTCGATCTACATTTTTATATTAACATTGGTATATTTAAGTAAAACTTGGCACAGATATTCATTAAAAAAAGATTTTTTCTTTACCACGAGTGTGTCAAGGTCAATGTCACAAGTAGAGGTCAAACGACACATTTTAGAAGTCAAACATCATTTTTTACTAATTTGTGAATGTTGAAATCCACTTGTTCTACATATGTCATGTATTTCTAATAACTTTGCAAGATGAACATATTAAAACAATATCCTCTACCAAGGACTTTGTTACATACTGCCAATGTCAAGGTCGCAAATAGAGGTCAAATGTCACATTTAAGAGGTCAAAGGTCAAATTTGTACTTTTTGTGCAATTTCAGTACATTTTCCCATGTATGTGATGTATGTTTTGTAATAAATATGCACATGCACCTTACGAAGTCAATATTCTCTACCAAGGAAGTTGGTACATATTGTCAATGTCAAGGTCGCAAGTAGAGGTCAAAAGTCACATTGCAAAAATTTGTACTTTTTGTGCATTTCAGTCAATTTTTTCCACCTATGTGATATATATTGTAATTAATGTGCACAACATACTCCTCTACCAAGGACTTGGTACATAAAATCAAGGCAATTGGAAGGACAAGGGTAAAACTTGAGAACTATTTTCTTAACCTAACATGAATATTTCGTAGATCGAGGAAGAGGCATAAATATAATAGTTATACACAATAGTTTAATGATGTATTATCTTAGATCAATAAATTGTGCCTTATAAACTCTTCTTTCAGCATTTCAGATAATATCATCATAATTAGTTTGCGCCTTGTTAACGTTTGCATGATCACAATTTCCTCAGAAATATCAACTAAGTGGTGTTTTTTTTCAATTTCATTGATAACTATGACAGAGCACATATTTATCACAAAAGTGCTGTAATCATAATTTTAAATATCACAAATGATTTAAAAATCATTATCACCGCCATTCAAAATCACTATCACCGACATTCAAAATCATTTTCAGACAATTAAAATCATCATCACAGACATTCAAAATTGTAACAATAACAGGGTACATGTATCAATATCTTAATAGTGGCATTATTATGCCCCCCCCCCCCATCAAGGAGGAGTCATGTTGTGTTTTTTTCATTGTCTGTTTGTTTGTTGGTTGTTTTGTTCCCAACATGAACGTTGGCGACAATTTTGTAGCTATTGTACGTACATACTTCAAACTTAGCATGCATATGCAACTTTTAACAGTCGAAATCTCATTTTAACTGAGAAACTGCTTAAGCAAGGATATAGATACTAGCATAAACTTTCTCTAAATTTTACTATCGAAATCTCTCGCTTATTGACAAGTACCAATGTAATCTCAAGGCACTTCTGCGACACGGTATTTCACATCCTGAATTTTATGGTGATGTGATTTACAAACTTCGTAAAATTATTGGACATACCCATTTTCTCACTTTGTTCATCAAATATGTTTAAAAAGTCATTAAAAAGGGATATGATCCTGTAGTACTACAACATACTGCATGCTTGGTTGTGAACCCTTTTACAGTTGGCAATCACGCTGGCCTCTTTGCATGTACGCCGACAAGAAAGGTTTAGTACTCTATGAAGGCGACCTCTTAAATCCAGAAATGGAAGGAGAACGTCGGATATCTGTACTATTTCGTTTTTGTCGTACCCTTTATTACTTTTCTACAGTTACTCTGTTTGCAGCTCAATCATTGAGTACACTAGCGATGGGTGGACACAGTTTGTTCACTTAAATGTTTTCGTTATACATGCACTTTACCACTGTATTTGCCGTCGCGGTTGTTGTAGATTAGTCGGAGAGGGGATACGTTTATTTACACTGTTTGTCTTTTAGGGTGGGGATGGAATAAGTGTGAGGTTGGGCGCCCATAAACCGGTTTAACCCCCCAGTGACTTTTGTCACTGACCGTTCCAAGGCGGTACTTCCATCTTCCCCCTATTGCATGTTTGTTTTGTCTTTGTGCGTCTCTTGTTATTTTTATAGTTGTGTACATTTGCTGTTTCCTTGTGTTGCTGTTCGGGCGACTGTTTGTTCTGTATGTGGTGTTTCCTGCATGACTCATTTTTGTACTTTTATAGAGGCAAAAATATTTAGGGGTGACTTATCAAGATAAAGTTCATACATCAAGGTCAAATGTCAAATTACTGGTCAAATTTAGAATGGCGATAAATTTGTCACCATTCAAAATACATCCCTCAAACTTGGCATGCAATCGAAACTTATGGAGGCGAACGTTTTAGTGGTGGCTTTTTAATGTCAATGTCATACATTATGGTCAAGTGTCAAATTACGAGTCAAATGGCATGCATGTGAAACTTATGGAGGCGAACATATTTAGGGGTGACCTATTAAGGTAAAAGTCATACTACAAATTCAAACGTCATATCGGGGACATTGTGTTTCGTTGTTTTTAAACACAGACATTATTTACAGCATGTATACACATTAAATTTGTCACAGAATATGTCAGTAGACTGTATTTTATTTGAAAAAGTACAATAACAATTGTTTTGACAGCATATGGGAACTAAAAGGTTTCCTTGAGAACTAAGCTTGGTTTGTTAAAATGTTCATTTAAAATCATCGCTGTTTTGAAACACCAAGAATGAAATTGATTTCAGACCAAATAAGCAAACCACTGTCAATATGATAGATCTTATAATGTATCAGTAGTAACATTCATTCATTGAGTATCGGAAAGTTGATTGTGGCCAAATACAACTAAGCTATCACTAAAGGTGATTATTACAACTAGAGCTATCACTAAAGGTGATTATTACCCATGCCCACCACCTTGTCACAAGATACACTGACTTCAGTACAAGCGGCAATAGCTCAATAATCCTTTCATCCACTGAAATTGCTTATGAAAAGTAACAAAGGGGAATAAATCCCTCAAAAAAGAATTTAGGGTTATCGCCACTGTTGACTGCACGTCTTCTCACCACCCTCTTTCCATATATAAAGTTTCACATTTGTTTCTACAATACTTGACAAGTTCTGCTCCGGACAAAAACTTGCTTCTAAAAAGTAACTATGGGGAAAAACTCCCTCAAAAATGAATTTAGAGTTACAACCCTTATTGACTGCACATACTCTCATCACCCTCTATCCACATAATTATGAAGTTTCACAGTTGTTCCTATAATACTTTTGGAGTCATGCTCCGGATGGACTGACGGAAGGACGGACGGACACACGCGATTCCAATATATTCTAAAGAAGTGGGGGTATAATTACATAATTATTTTGTCCATGTCAGTTTATTGCATACTTAAGCAGCTCATACCTATTAAAAATCCACTATTTCCATAAGTTTCGTGCGTTCAAATATCACACGAATTCTGACAGCTAACTGAGCATTGAAGAATCGCTTCGTACACGAGCCTCAATTGGTTTTGCATGCGCACAGTGTAAGCTCCTGAAATCCCTTCACGACCAATGGCTTGTCTGTCCACAATGTATGAGGGTGGACTTGCCAACCGAACAGAGCTCAGCTCATGGAAAATCAGTTTGGAAATTCAGACATAAATACCAAATGCTGTCACTGTTTCAGCTACTTTGGTAGAGTCACCAAATGATTATTCCCATCAACTTATTTCGAAATCTGACCATCGGTTTGTAGAAATATATTCTGAAAGTAGGAGATCCTTCGAAAGCATAAGTAGTAATGCGAAAGGAGAAAACTGCAGACTCGGAGTTATTGAGTCTGTTCGTGACTAGTTATTAAAAATGCAACACTACTCACGCCCCCCTGGCACCGGCTTAAGCAGTATTCAAAATTTCAAAACTGATAACATAAAAACTAATGATACCAAGGGACCAGTATGTATATCAACACTGAGAATTTAAATATTGTTTTTGATTGTCATGGCAATCAGATTTCCGTATGGTTTCAAACCTATTTAGCTAGTTTTGGAGATGGTTACCTAATGATTATTCCAATTAAATTATTCTGAAGTCAGACCATTGGTTTTGGTGAAGGGGATATTTAAAATTTTGCTGTTTTCTATACAGACAAACAGGCCCCGCCCCCTAGCGGCCATGTTGTTTTGGATATTGTCATGATGTTAGCTACTTGGGAAGATAGTCACCTAATGATTATTCCGATAAAATTATTTTGAAATCTGACAACCTGTTTCGGAGAATAAGAGGTTAGAAGATTTTTCTTTTGGTTGTCATGGCAACCAGAGTTTTACATGGATCCACATTTTATTAGCTAGTTTGACAGAGAATCACCCAAAGACCATTCTTATAAAGTTTCATTATATTAAACAATAAACGTTTAGAGTGGTAGTCACTTGAAATAAAATATTGACGACAGACGACACACAATGGACGACGCCTGACGACCGACATATGATGATCACAACAGCTCGCCTTGGCACGTTGTGCCAGGTGAGCTACAAATAGACAGCCTTCTTGAATCGACTTGTTTATTTGATACAATGATGGAAAGAACGAAAAAAATGTAAATAATTTGAAAATATTGTGCAAAAATCACTAAAAATTGTTCTTTTATAGCCGTTGCCATGGTAACAAAGGATATGTTTACAGTTAATTTGTAAATAAAATGTTCCAACAATAATCACATGGAAGACCACACCAATACTTTATACAAATAACAAGACAAACATGCTGTAAAAAGAAAATTTAGGCTAACTTTATAATTCACTAGAAAATGTTAATTTCAGAACCACCAATGAATTCCATTTCATTTTAAGAACATTTTGGTTGCCATGGCAACCAGATCTGTGTCCCAGAATGTAAACATAACATTTGCGTAATTTTGTAACTAAATAGCAATGTCTTACAATAACTCATTATTTAGACATTTAGAAAAAACAATAAGGATTTGTTTTCAAAAAAGTGAAAAACTGGGCAAAATTACATACGTTATTGCCATAGTAACCAGTCATTGAGGAAAAAATTATTTTAATTTAATTTCAAATCAACACTAGCCATCTCTTATTTCCAAAGAGTAAACAACGGGGACATATTTACATCCATAAGCAAACTGGCAGTCCTTTTAACTTCTTTATATCATTTTGAAGATTGTTGCTATGGAAACCACGCTTTCCATCAGAATATTATTGGGAATGTTCTGCCACCCTTTTTAAAATGTTAGGTAAGGTGTTAAGTTTATATATGTAAAATATGGAGTTATTGTAAATCAGGTAACAAAATCTGCCAAAATCAGGCTTTTTGTCCCCTACTATTACACTTATCCCTAATAAAATTATTAGAATTAGGCCCTACGAACTGCCCTGGATGAATTCAACAATCAAAAGTAAAATAAGAAAAAGGAAAAGAGCATATAAAAAAGCAAAAGTCACCAATACAAATAGTAACTGGGTCCGTTTTAGATCTCTCAGAAACGAAGTTGTCGATCTTATTCGTAACTCAAAGAAATTATACTTTGAAAATTTGTCCATAAAACTGCACAATAACAATATCTCTCCCAAAGACTGGTGGAGAATTCTCAAGACGTTCATAACATCTAAAATCAGGAACTCTATTCCTCCTCTGACTAATAATGATGAAGTTGTCGTTGAAAACATCGATAAGGCAAACTTACTTAATACTTACTTTACAGGTCAAACTGTTCTTGGTGAATGTAATGCAACGCCTCCTCGTGTTACACGCGCCGATCACACGATGCCTTTCTTTCAACTTTGTCCTAACGACGTCAAGTCGATACTCACCTGTCTTCCTCTAGGTAAAGCAGCTGGACCTGATAATGTTAACAATCGCATCCTCCGCGAACTGCCTGAAGAGATCTCCCACCCTCTTTGTGATATCTATAATACATCCCTTTCTAAAGGTACAGTGCCTCAGAGTTGGAAAGAAGCTCATGTATGTGCTATTTTTAAGAAAGGTGATCCATCATACGTGGGTAACTATCGTCCTATTTCCCTTCTTAGTAACTTGAACAAAGTACTGGAACGACTCGTGTTTAAGCATGTCTTTAACTACTTACGTGATATTAAGTATATTTCCTCTTTTCAGTCAGGTTTTATTCCAGGGGACTCAACCGTCAACCAGTTAACGTTTCTGTATAATGCATTCTGTAAAGCGTTAGATGATGGAAAAGAAATCAGAGCCGTCTTTTTTTATATTAGCAAAGCATTTGATCGGGTATGGCACGCGGGACTCTTGGTTAAACTCAAAGCGACTGGTATATCAGACCGCCTTTGTACATGGTTCTCTAACGACTTATATAAACGTCGACAATGTGTTGTAATTCCGGGTGCCAAGTCTGATTTTCTACCTGTAAATGCTGGGGTACCACAGGGTTCTATACTTGGACCACTCTTATTCTTGATATACATTAATGACACAGTAACATATATACATTCTAATATTCGCCTTTTGCTAATGACACAAGTCTTTATTTAATCGTAGAACATGCAGATACTGCTGCAAGTACCTTGAACAGCGATATCAGTAAAATAACAGATTGGGCAAAATCTTGGCTTGTTGCTTTTAATCCAACTAAAACCAAATCACTGAAAATTTCTAGAAAATCCATTAAGCCTGTACATCCTCCTTTATCAGTGTTAAACAAAGAAATTACTGAGGTTGATATGCATAGGCATCTCGGAATCCACTTATCACACGATGGATCATGGCATTCTCATATTGATTATATAAAATCTAAAGCCTGGGAAAGAATTAACGTAATGCGTAAATTAAAATATGTTTTGGATAGAAAAGCACTCGAAACAATATACTTAAGTCTTATTAGACCATTGCTGGAATATGCAGATGTCGTGTGGGATAATTGCACAAACAATGAGAAGTGTGAACTTAAAAAGAACCAATACGAGACTGCAAGAATCGCCACAGGAGCAACTAAGCTTATATCCATTCGGAATCTTGAACAATAGGTAGGATGGGAATCTCTCGAGCGTAGAAGGCGAAAACACAAACTACGTCTCGTTTACAAAATGATTCATAAAGAAACACCTGATTTCCTACCCTCACTTGTTCCCCCACTTGTTGGCGACCAAAGTCATTATCCTTTAAGAAACCAAAACAATGTGCAGACTGTGCAATACAAGACAAAACTGTATTCGGATTCTTTCTTACCCTCAGTTTTTCGTGTATGGAACTCCCTCCCCTTAGAAGTCAGACGCTCTGTTTCAAAGTCATCCTTCAAATCTGCGATTGATCACAATGACACCACCCCTGTTCCCTTATACTTCTATGCTGGTATAAGACAGGGTCAAATACTCCATACCCGGTTGAGAACAAATTGTAGCGCACTAAACCTTCCATTGTTTCAGAAAAACATTGTTGCCTCTCTGCTATACCGAAAGTACTGAACACTTTTGTCTTATATGCCCGCTTTAACACGTCCAGCGTACCCATTTAAAACATACAATTAGCTATGTACGGCCTGTTACAGCAAAACTCCTTCTTTACGGTGATCCATCACTTGATACACATAGTAACACTATCATATTTCAAGCGGTGCAGAAGTTCATTTTAGAAACTAAAAGATTCGGTTAAGTTCCATTATTTGACTTGTTTTAAGTAGGGTGACTATAGTCATATGCACTCCTTGTCTCACCGGCCCTTGGCCTCCATCATGTTGACCAATATTATTTCCATTCTCTTTATTTTCTTTCCGGCTGTTTCTATGATATTGGTCATGAATGATGTTCTACGTCCATTTTGTTCTTCAAACGTACATGTAACAGAAGTACCATCCAATATATAACATTCCCTTCTGTACGTCTACCGAGACACTGTTATGCTGTAGACACATTCATGTACCGTTTTCTTATGTTTTTCTCCTAATTATTCGAGTTGTACTCACCGACATAGTTGTGTCATGATATGTTAAACAATGTCCACCAGTGTAGTTATAATGCGTCAAGGAGAGGATCCCAATAAGCATGTTGCTTCCGATCCAATCCTTAATATATATATAGTGATATGTGGATTTATGTACATTAATGAAATAAAATAAGTTTAAACTAATAATCTGACAAATCTCGAACGGGGCAACCAATTCCTTAATGTCAATAGGGATATGTGGTATTTTCCTATACTAGTGTCAAACAACATCTAAACAGAAATTTTAGTAAGGAAGAATTCAGATCTTTTTAGGCAGGTAGCTGCTTAATGCAGGATGAAAATCATGCAGAAAGCTCCTCCTTTAGGCTGCCACCTGTCTAACAGATCGGCTTTGGCGCTAATTTGAACGTCCGGTTAAGAGGGTTTCTGTATCTAGTTTTATTGCGACTCGTATGTGTAAGTCTTTCACGATTGGAATTTGTTACTTATACGGGTGCCTACTATATACAATACAACGTTTTAATTCGTATGCTTTAATCCTTTACTTCTTTAAATATTCAAGTTAAAATAATGACTTCATGAATACTTAGCAGCTTAATATCTATACTGACATACGTACATATGCATTTTGTATTGGTAGAAACTGTAGAGAAACTGTAGAGTAATATATTGTAAATAAAGTATACAGAACAGCCTCTGGTTAGACGGTTCCTAAAGTAGCCGTCTTAGCTTGGTCTGCTCTGCAAATGCACGGAAAAGCCTTTGTATGAAGAAAGGGGTAAATGCATACTATAATACATAACTAGACTTGTTTTTGAATTACTTTTAAAATCTAATGAATTAGATGCGTTACAATTAATACACATTTAGCTAAATAGATCCACGTTGTTCTGTTTTATACAGGTGACTATCGGGGCAAATAATTTATTAACTCGATTTTATCCATATTTCATAAAAAATACTATAGTACAATGTAAACCCCCTCTAAACTCGAATGTTAATTAATGTCAGATGGCTGCTTAATACAGACTGAAAGTCATACAGAAATCTTTCTGCATGGCTTTCACCCTGCATTAGGCTGCGACTTGTCTAACAAGTCGGCACTAGTTCTAATTTTAACGTCCGATTTAGAGGTGATTTGCTGCATTGCGATAGCTTGTCTACCACACATTTAACATCACTATGCATTAAGACACTGTCGCGTGGTTTCTTTGTATTCAAATATTTGTTCTCCAATCATGAAATGGAATAAAATTGTTTAAAAATGATACATTTGCATTGAGTACTTACGGTTTTCAGCTTTATTTGATACACATTTAGAAATTGTTCTTACTTGTCGCCATTTTGGTTTGAGTTTTATGCCCTCTCAGATCTGTGATCAGGGCTTATTGTTTTTGCTGTCTGTCTGTTGGTTGGTTGGCTTGTCTGTCACAACTTTAACGTTGGTGATACTTTTTCGCCATTGCATATACATACTTCAACCTTGTTATGCATGTGTAACTTATTAAGGTCAATGTCATATAATAAGGTCAAATGTCGGGGGCATGGCGTTTCACAAACACATATTGTTTCTTCTTGTATTGCTTCTGAAACAGGGCTACCAGAACTCACTTGCAATATATCATAGTGTTGTCTCTAAATCTGAACATGACATTATATCTGAACATGTCGAAAATGTAAACAATTCAATACTGATAATTCACAACATAAACTTCTGACGATGTACTGGATACATAAACGTCATAAAACGCCATATAAATCACGCTTCATAGCAAACTCGGTCTCGTGCACTTCAAATACTCCTTCGAAACTAAATACATCGTGTCTAACAGCGGTTAAAGAACATGTCAATCTTTACTGCGATAAAGCTTATGGGAATTCCGGAATTAACATGTTTTGGTCCAAAAAAGCTCCAATGAGTTTTTTTATCTAAATTACAAAACAGCCAACACTAAACTAACACTATAAGCTCATACGAGTTTTCTACACTTTATACTACATTACCAAATCTAATATGAAGGCAAAACGAACAAAACATTTTCTAAAGAAAAGCGTACCATTTATTACCTGCGATTCTAGACATGCATTCTTTTACAATGGGAATGTAAATAAATCTCTGATCAGATCTTTGTGATTCAATCATTTTTCTGTTAGCCAATATATTTGTTCGATTTCGAAATTCTGTTTATCGCCAAGTCGTTGGTATTCTCATAGGAATCAACTGTGTACCTTTAATTGCAGACTTGTTTGTTATTTATGCTTAACCTTAAACCGATTAACTCTTTCGCTGCCAGATTTTGTCGTCTGCACACTTTGTCGTCTGCTACATTTTTCATTTTTCTTCATTTTTCTTTAAAAACTCCCAGCCGCAATAACAAATAGTTTGGATCCTCATGAGAGGCCGAGTTACTCGGCGTCTCATCTGGATCCAAACTGATCGCATAGGTAATGCCATTGGCAGTGAAAGAGTTAACAGGCAGATCTCATCAGTGCTTTTAATATACATCATGTTATTTAGACGACATATTTGATATTGATAACCCGTTTCTTTCTATGATAACCTTAGTCTACCCTAGATAGTTCAAGTTAAATAAAGCAAATAATTCTGATATATCTGCAGCCGTTTAATATTTAAATCTAGAACAATGGAAAGAATACTACTTCAGTTGTGACAAAGGGATTACTTCGATAAGTAATCTATCGACAAATATCCCGTTTGGATGGGAATGTTCCCCGTACTACATCTTATGGTGTTTACATTTCTAAGCGTGTTCGTTTTGCTGGGGCATTGCTGTACTGATGTATTTCATTTGTATCCGAATCGAAAATTATGAATGTATGAAAATGGAAGTCCGGCATGAAGAAATGAAGAAGTCCAGCTTGTAGTTTCAGTGTTGTAATTAGTATAATTCGAAATCACATCCATGTATGACAAGATCATCATGTAAGAAACCAATTGCAAGTAAATGTCCAGTATGAAAATCCAAACTAAGGATAGTGGTAGAAATATAATTATTGTATATGTGTTAGAACACATAGAAAGGGTGACCGTTGCCACCCAGTAAATATAAACTACATTTTCCCGGCCGATGTTTTGCCGGTCGTGTAAAGGTGAAACTTTTCGAACTTCTCTATCCAAAAGCTAAACTAGAACTCCCTGTTGAATATGCAATAGGGGTCAGAGTAGGCGTGTCGCTGGATTTTAACCAATCACAGACTGTCCAACTGGATCAGCATGCTTGGTCAGCGTGAACCCGTGATACCCTGTGAGACTTAATGAAATGATGCTAATAAATTGTGTTCCATCTGGTTGTTAGTGTGTTAAGGCTCTTAATACTCTAATTCCAGTGGTAATAATTTATCTATCTTATATGCTTGTCAACGGATTCGCAAATGTAAAGATGTTATTATATCATTCAGTTAACAACAAAGCTAGCACCGACTGATTCCACCTGTTGAGCACATTAGGGTTTCCAAAGTAACAAATATCTGCAATTATACTGGCGTACTATCACAGATACTACCCCTGATAAGCCTATAACAGATATTGACTTAGATGCATTCTTCATCAGGATCCACACAACTCGCAGTCTCTGATACACATACCATAAGTATTGTATTATTAGGTTTACTATTATTATCATTTATCCAAGGCACATGGTAACTAATTACTATATGAAACTTAAATTCTAAATTAATTATTTGTTCACTGAAAGTGTTCATGTTGGATATAGTGCAATTTGAGAATTAGGACTCTCTTTGTCACCCTTCCTTTTGTTTGCCTTGCGTCTTTGTGCTTGTGGTTTGTTCATGTTGTGGAACGTTTGTCCCTGTTTCTTGTGTGTCTTTTGGTGTTTTCTGTGTTCATTTCGTGTGTGTGTGTGTGTGTTCGTTTGGGTGTGTGGTTGTGTGTGTGTGTGTGTCATGCTGTCTATCGGTGTTTTGGTGGTGGTTGCGTCTTGCATGTGGCTTTGCCTGCTTGACTTTACTACTTTTCCATTAACATTTGTATATCAAGCTTAGAATGGAACTATCAAGTGTTGATGTACCTGTATAACAGCTTGTTCTTCTGTTGATTATTTTAACAATCGCAACCTTATTACCACTGAAAACTGCTGATACAGGGCTATAAATAGGGTGACTTTTATAGAGGCATCTAAAGACGTCAATATGAGGGAATGAGTTAAGCCAACATACGAAAGGAGGAAGCTAATGTTTGTATTTTGCCAGTTCTCTGGTCTCTAATTGGTCATCGAGTACATGTTGTTTTCTTTCCAATGAAATAGATATATCTTTAGAATCCTCTTACAATTGTAATTCCGTCTGTCGTTTTAGATGTCGGTGTAAAAATGTCTAGTGCTTACTACGTCATTTAATTTATGATGTCACTTGTTTTACCGTTTCACAGTTTATTTGAATATTATATGAGAGGTCATCAAACCTCTCCACTGTGATTGAATTGGATGTCGGCCTATTCCGGGATGGTTTAAAATTTACCTCGATCAGTTTTGAATGGAGACGGTAATACGGGTATCACCGTCTACTGCCGTGGCTATACGCATGCTCGAGTTTTGGTTATATAAAAATACGCAGTCACATGAAATGAATTAATGAAATACTTTATTTAAAAAGAGTTACCCGGTTAGTCAACATACTAATCCACCCCAGGGCCCTCTAACCGAAGCATTTAAACAAACAGAAATATGAACAGTATCTGTAATTTAATAGACCGAACAGAGTAGTCATGTAATGTACGCTTTAATCGATTAAAACAAACCGAATGCGAAAACTAGCTTGAAAAACGAATCATGGTATTATCCCTTTACAGTCGGTCGCTACGCTTTCCCCTTTGCATGCAAAATGACAGGCCGGGGGTAGTAATCTATGATGGTATATTCTTAACACCATTAACAATAGTAGGTAACGAAATAGGTGTAGATATTTGTTTTAATTGTGGTTGGTGATTGTTAAATAGTCACCATAAGTGCCAAAACAGTTGTTTTACCTTAATCAAATAGTAGTACGGGACAGGAAATATAGATGCAGTATATTTTCTGAAAAGACCATACTGAATACAAAAAATACATGTAATGTGCAATTTTACTTCTAAGAGAACACGCCAACAGTAACGAATTTCAAAATAATTCATACTAATATTTCACAAGATACAGACATCTACCTACAGACATATATCTAGTTTATACTAATGATTGGTTACAAGGAATTAAAATAAACAGTCCTTTCACATATATGTAGGTTTCGAAAACCTGACTGTAATTAGCAATATTAAATTATTGTTGATATTTTTTAAATTATTTTAAACATTGCAGTTATAGATGAATGCTTTTGAAAGCTTTCAATAGTACCTTCATTGTTTAATAATGGTTGCAGTGTAACGAAAAGATGCTAAAATGGATTTAAAAGTAATATGGAGCTACTTTCGGTTTT
Source organism: Azorinus chamasolen (assembly GCA_963576725.1). Lineage (NCBI taxonomy): Eukaryota > Metazoa > Mollusca > Bivalvia > Cardiida > Solecurtidae > Azorinus > Azorinus chamasolen. The sequence goes on from OY755248.1 coordinate 27,820,747, forward strand.
AATTAACAGAGACTGACATAGAGCTACATAGATCTGTATGTATTGTATATGACTCAAGTTTTAACGATATCCCGGCAGATGACTGTAACAGTAAGATGGCAACCATCACACAATTTGCATGTTGTCTGTCTTACAGTTCATTGTTAAGACTAAGTTAACCCTGATCTGGGTCTACTCTGTTTTCAAATGCGTGAAAAACTTTTCTATGAATCAAAGTGTTAATGGTTTATTTCTTTTTGGTTTAAACCAAAAGTCGGTAAAAAATATGCTATATGTACATAACTTATGTTATTATGTTACTGTAAATTCGAAATGAAAAAATGTATTGTATTGCCAGACGAAGAAAGTGCGGCCTTGAGCGGGACTCGAACCCCGGGGTCCCTCCCTTGCTCTGCCAACTGAGTAACCGGGATGCTATATACAAACTCCACACACCCTCTCTCTTCACTTTTTCAGAGCTGTAATAGCTGCCATAGATCATGAATGGGTTGTTAAAGTAACAGGAGTGTTGTACCAGGCAGTGTACCAACTGAGCTAACTTGACTGCTACACGAGATCCCCACACTAGAACCACTACATATATTTATAAAAGCGGATGGTTGATTAACCCTCTCAACCCCAACAGTTTTATCTGTTTCAAGAGAGTGTGTGTTTGTTCAATTTATTTTACAATAAACAGAGCGTAAAGCAGTTTGGAACCTGATGAGACACACAGTTTCTTATTATCAACTGCTGGCATGTCATGATAACTATTTACAAATCAAACATGGGTATCATCTGCAAAGGTGCCAAGTCATCAGATTAACACTTAAATTTGCTTGTTACATGTACAAATAAAAATAATTACAATAGTAATGACATCATGAGCTGGATTCACAAGTCAAAATTACAAGAGAATTTATTTCTTTGACAGAAATTGTAAAATTTGTTCTATGTTATAAGCAAACAGACCAGACTGGGTCTACCCTGAATGCAAAGGCATGATAAAGCATTTATGAGGGAACGCGTTCAGGTACCACTCCTTCATATAAACACTTTTTTATGCATCTGCAAACAGTGTAGACCAATATCAGACGGATCCTATAGGAGCTTCTGATCGGGTCTGTTCTGTTTGCTAATGGAATTTGATAGATCTGTGTCTTTACTTTCTAAAATAGCTGCAATGTTTCATCATTTATTTCTTTATGACTCTTTTGTTCATGAATATTCACTAGTTGTTGAAAACCGATTACCAGCATTTTCTGTCATTACTTTTTGGATAAACTATGCTTCTTACTTTCAAATGAACTTTTGATTGATGTAAATGAACACTATATACTAGCCCTATGTGATGTTTGACCCTGATTTTACATTTTTCAACCCAGTTTCTTTGAAGTATGTGAGATACTCATTGTTGATATATTGCCTTTCATAGAAAAGTTAAACCATCTAGTTGAGGAGTTGCAACACCTTGTGATACAGGCATGTGATTCTCAAAACCAGACCTGGTGTTCGACGAGGAGGATGAAAATGTAGAGCCAGCTGTGATTCGGCCAGCTTAACTTGAAACAACGTCTAGTGTACATTAGAACAGAACAGAACTTGAAAGTGCTGTGACTACCTCCCCCCAAATGGCACAAGTTTACAGGATGAAAAACTATTTATGCCCTTCTGCTGATATAAGATGGTAGGATGGGACACATTTTTCTCATGTTTGAAAAAAAGTAGATCCTTTGCTTTTAAAATACAATACATCTGATTCTGCAGTTTCTACCAATACCAAACATTCATGTGTTCATATACTACTATAACAATTGAGCTGACTTATATTCATTTGTCATTATTTCCAACATATATATACAGGGAAACGGGTTAACTTGTATTTACACCTGTCCGTCTGTAGCTTGTTTTTGTTGTGCAGAAATCAAATATTTGACAGGACATGGACACATGATTTCTAGATAATAGTATTATCTTAACCCTTCGCTTGCTATTCACGTCGATATACCTACTTGTGAATATTGAAGACCCAGATGAGACAGTGCACTATTTACAAGTTGATAGTGCAACCAGTGCACTCCACAGCAGTGATTGCACAGCGAAATAGGTATACACAGTGAATATATATGTAATTATACAACAGGGCATGGGTAAAGAAGAAGAAATGTTTTTTTTTAAAAAAAATTCAGTAAGCGAAAGGTTAACACATTTACCTTTCCCATTTTGATATTCATGGGACCAATAATGGCATCATGAATACTTATTAGCCGAAGTTTTATAATGGCATATGTACATGTAAGATTTTTGGTATTGGTAAAAACTGTAGATTCAGGTCTTTAAAAAAAGAAAACAGCAGACCCTGATCAGATGACTCCTTTAGGATCTCGGTTTACTATTTGAAAAGGCATTTGTATGAAGTTTAGGGTTATACTTAAAATTACAAGTGATATTTTTATATGATTGTTCTCTGGCAAAGTATTTCTGCTGTCTGTATATGCATTTGCATGCTCTTATTGTTAACCCTTTACTCCATAATTATGCATGTTAATGGTAGACCCAGATCAGACAGTTCATATAGGAACTATATGATCGGGGTCTGCTGTTTGCAAATGGAATACAAAATATTCTACACTTTCTGCCATGAAAAGATTATCCTGTGTTCATGTGCCATATATGTCATTTTTTTCTTTCATGAATTTAATATATATATATATTGATATACAGTAGAGCCCCCCCTAATGCGACTACTTAATGATTAGACATGGCTGTCTTTATAAGCAGGTGCTTGCTTAATTCAGGACGAAAGTAATGCAGAAAGCTCCTCTAGGAGCTTTCTGTATTACTTTTGTTCCTGCATTAAGCTACCGCCTGCATCTAGCTTCTACATGTATTATTTGGAAAAAAGAATAATTGATACGGAATTTATTTAAATTAACAAATCTGTATATCTTTACAATAATTATATATGAGACAGGACTGTGTTGAAGGATCTCTAACTATAAAGCATTAAAAAATCAAACCAGACCTTCTGCCATGTCTTCGACATAGTATATGATCAGCTAGGCTTGCGACTTATGTGCACCACAAACATTATAATATGCATATAAGTTTTTTCTGACAACATTACCCAACATCTTGCTGTCCCAAAATGTAAATTCTCTCACATTTGAAGCATTTTATATTATTTACACTTTATATTTAAATGTCTTCCTAGAACCCACTTAAATGCGCCTCCAGCGTTATAGATTTTCAAAGTTTTCCGGGGGAGCATGACCCCGGACCCCCTACAGAAGGTCGTGCCTACACATTTGTTTCAGGCAAGCTACGCCCCTGTCGTTGGAACCAAATGTAAAATATATGCTCATGTAAAAAAGCTACTTCATTTAGAATATATGTACCATCATTAATTTGACATGTGTTTCTATTTCCATTCGTTTCATAACAGAAACACATCAAATGCACATCAAATAATGATCCTGACCTACTTTCGGATTTCCTGTTACACTTACCACAGCCTCATAGAAACAAGCGATACCAGATATATCCTTTGTTCAGACTTTCCCCCAATGTGTACATATTTGTTCACTGTCAGAACAATATATTTTCATCATGTCCGCTGCTCAAAGCGCGGAGAGTCAATCCAGGTCATTAGAATCGGGTCGATTAGAATCTACTGCAAATTCCTCTTATCAAGCTGCGCATGCGCAGCTTGTTTTTTTTTTTTTAAAAAATAGAACAATCAGTAACGCTACTTCTGATTGGTTGGAGCTAAGGAGTCTATCTAAGCGCGAGAATATATATTTTCATGTCTCATTAAAATTTAGAGCTAAGCGGCTAAGTGCGGGATAAAATATCGACGCTGTTAATATTTATCCATTGACTTTTAATAGTAGAATTAACAAGGAATATCGCTGTTAATCAAGCGGACCTGTCGCTTACTAATTTTATATGGAATAAAGAACAAACTGGGCGCTCGCTAATAAGCTGACAAGCTGCTTTTTAATGTTTAGAGTTTAGAACAATGTTCCGCAAGTTTGAGAATCTTATGAAAACTCGCCTGTTGTTATAAGAACCACGAACATGTTAAGAGTCGCTAATCGAGAGGACCTGCCACTTTCTAAATTTATATGGAATAAAGAACTAACTGCGCGATCGCTAATAAGCTGACATGTTGCTTATTAATGTATGGTTTAGAAGAACGTTCCGTAAGTTAGGGATTCCTTAGTAAACTCGCCAGTTATTATAAGAACCCGAACTTGTTAGTCGCTAAGCAGACATGATGCTTATTACTGGAAAATTGCGCAGGTTCTTATTTTGTATAGAAAATAGAGTTAAGAAGCGGGGTCCCCAATGGTGCTGCTTATTTATTGGAAATTTGCGCAGTTTCTTATTTTGTATAGAAAGTAGAGCTAAGAAACGGGGGTCCCCAATGGCTTTCCATATTAATGTATGGTTTAGAAGAACGTTCCGTAAATTCGGGAATCCTTAGCAAACTCGCCAGTTATTATAAGAACCCGAACTTGTTAGTCGCTAAGCAGACATGATGCTTATTACTGGAAAATTGCGCAGGTTCTTATTTTGTATAGAAAATAGAGTTAAGAAGCGGGGTCCCCAATGGCGCTGCTTATTAACTGGACAATTGCACAGTTTCTTATTTTGAATAGAAAATAGAGCTAAGAAGCGGGGGTCCCCAATGGCTTTCCATAGGATATACATTCAGTGAACGCCAAATAAATGGAAAATATAGTTATTCTTGTGCGTGTTGGCCTTTTTCATAACTTGCAGAGACACATATAATTACATTGTAATCTTGTTGTTAAAAGCAATGCTTTAATAAGTTATGTAAGATACAGAACTCTTGACCTGGGGAGTATAGAACAGAATATGGCGTAGTTATATGTTCCATCGATTTAATGTGAAACTATTGGCAAGTAATTTTACAGTGATTTGGATAAATGCGGATTTACATGTGTTTTCTTTGTTTCGAATTTAACCCTTCGCATGGTGTGATCGTTCCACTGATATTTGCAAACAGCTTGGATCCAGATTAGACACCGAGTTTCTCGGGGTCTTACCAGGATCCAAGCTTTTTGACTCTCGGGTAATATGTTTGTCAAACGTTTGATCGAATCGCAAGTCAGTTAACCCTTTACTACATGCATATTTATGTAAGAAATAATGGTTTAATCCATTCCCTAGTAGGTTATTTTTAGATCCAACCTCTTTGAATAAATCTACCGAAAAGGCGCATTAACCCATTACCTCATAGGCCTATTTTTAGATACAACCTCTTTGAATTAATCTACCGAAAAGGAGCATTAATTAGAGAAAAGGAAAATTTTAGAATTTTGTAGTTGAAAACCATTGTGATAAATAGAGCATTTGCTCCTATAGGAGCAAATGCTCTATTTATCACAAGGGTTTCACAAAGTGACTTTTACAGAGTCGTCAAAAGTCGTCAATATGAGGAAAAGGGTTAACTATAGAAAAGAAAAAAATAAGAATTTTGTAGTTCTGAAACCATTGTAATAAATAGAGCATTTGCTCCTTAGGAGCAAATGCTCTATTTATCACAATGGTTTCAAAAAGTGACTTTTATGAAGGCGTCAAAAGGCGCCAATATGGCGGAAAGGTAAATAAATAATAATTATATGAAGTTTTATAATGGCATTTGAACATAACAATATTTGACAATGAAAGAAACTATACAATCAGATCTATATAATTCCATCAGCAAACAGAACAGACCCTGATCAGATGGCTCTTACAGGAACCATCTGATCTGGGTCTACTCTGATGGCAAATGAGAGGCGTAGGAAGGCGTATGTATGGAGTAGAGGGTTAAAAGCCAAGCACGTCATTTACTGGAAGACATTATTTTTACGGCACGATACGGGTTGAATGAGAGCATTATTATTACAGTCATAATTATTCCAATCGTTCAACAGAAAATCTAAATGTGGTCTCTTTCATATTGAAATACGGAGAAAATATCATTTAAATCGGTTTGGTTTCAGATTATATATAGGTACAGATATATAGATATAGGCACGTACCCAGCTCCTGAAATTCGCCATTTCTCTACCAAACCCTACACTGTCATCACACTTTAGAATTGTCTCGAAGAGACGATTCTAAAGAGCGGTCACATTATATGGTTTGGTGGAGAAATAAAGGGTTATTCTTGAAAATCTTTTAATATACGTATATTATCTGGATCTTTGTATGTAAATGAATTTTGTTGAGTTGTGTGTAATAACTTATTTATCCGCGGGCTGACTCGCATTTGCAAACAGTTTGGATCATTATACTACGCCGAGTACTTCGGCGTCTCTTACAGGATTCAGGCTGTATGAGGCTTGGTCAACTGATCCAGGCTGTTTGACGCTTGGTCAGCTGATCTAGGCTGTTTGACGCTTGGTCAACTGATCCAGGTTGTTTGACGCTTGGTCAACTGATCAAGGCTGTTTGACGCTTGTTCAAATGATCCAGGATGTTTGACGCTTGGTCAACTGATCCAGGTTGTTTGACGCTTGGTCAACTGGTCCAGGTTGTTTGACGCTTGGTCAACTGATCCAGGCTGTTAGACGCTTGGTCAACTGATCCAGGCTGTTTGATGCATGGTCAACTGATCCAGATTGTTTGACGCTTGGTCAACTGATTCTCAAAAGCTTAATCGATTCGGACGTAGTCAGAATTGAAAAGATCCTGATTTTAGCAAACCTTATATTTTTACTACTAGTTCAGGGTTTTCATTCGCTTCATCTATGTTATAATGTTAGCGTTGGCAAGGACTATAACACAGTGAAAGTGACACAGTTACCTGTTAAACAATCATGTAAGGAATAATGACATCATGAATATACATATTTTTTATAAAGACATACATATATGTATGTATGTACACATGAGTTCTTGGTACAGTAAAACCTCTCTATAACGGCTACTTAATTGTGTTATTTTGTTGATATTTAGGGCAGATGGCTGCTTAAAGTAAAGTGAAAGTAAAACAGAACGCTCCAATAGGAGCGTTCTGGTTTACTTACACCTTGCTTTAAGCAACCACCTGCCTTTAACACAAAGCATTTGACGTAATTTAGTGGCCGTTATAGAGAGGTTTTACTGTATTATTAAAACTGCACGGTCAGGTCTATAATTATTTCATAAGCAAACAGAACAGATCCTGATCAGACGGCTCCTACAGGAATCGTAGGATCCGGGTCTACCCTGTTTGTAAAAGCGTCAAAAGGCGTTTATATATGAAGTAGATAGTTCAGACAGGAGTCTGTAATGGCGGATAGCTGCTTTATATGACTTCTGTCATGCATTAAAGGGAAAGTCCCTACATTTGACGCGTTTCAAAAACACCTAAAATGTACAAAACTCATTTGTTTGTATGCTGAAAAGTAGTATATCGCAAGAAAACCCATTCAAATAACGCTTATAATGACAAAACATCCATGTGTTCGATATCGCCGACCCCGATTTTACTCCTCGATGTTTCAATTTTATTCGGGTTGGGTTTTAGTTTCGTAACTGTTCGCCCTTTTCGCGTTTCTCCGACCACTTCCGAAAAAAGCTATTACGCAAACAATGTAGGGATCTGGTGATCATCGGCAAAACGCTGAAATTGTAACGGAAATGGCCGATAATATTGTGTTGTAGAACAAAAATTTTAAGTATTGATTAAATCGGTTTATTTGTATTACAGGGGCATTTTTTGTTATAAGTTCAAATTTGCAACCTTCATAATAATGATTGGGCATAACAAATACCAAGTTTTATGATATTATTGAAAATATGCGTTCATTGTAGGGACTTCCTCTTTAAGCCACTATCGATCTTTTAAAAACAAAAACAAAAGCAACCCCAACAGAATTACAGTGCTCGCTCTCTACAACGACACCCTTTGGGATACGAAGATTGTATGTGTTGTTCAGAGGGAGTTGTTATAGGGAGGGAAAATCAAACATAATTAGCTTGTTTGCAGATCCCCAGATAAGGTGTATTTCAAGAACTAAAATCGTTATGCCTCAATCAAACCCTATGTTGTGACCACTCTTTAGAATCGTCACAAAGTGACGATTCTAAAGAGTGGTCACAACATAGGGTTTGATGGAGGTATAAAGAAAATTGAAAAAATGTTGTGTCTGGAGCCTTGTTGTTTCGGAAACAGTGACATGCGTTGTTGTAAGGAGGGAATCGTTATTGAGAGGGCCGTTGTAGGGAGGGAACACTGTATACTTCTTTTGTGTGGTTGTTTTAGCGCGACTTTACTGTTTTATAAAACTTTACATTTGAAAGGAACAGCTGTTAAAGATCGGTGCACTTAAAACGACATTTTGTACAAACTAACTACAATATGGAGTGGAACTTGACGACTTTCGTGGCACTACTTGGAAGCATCTGTGTTTTGTTTGAGCAAGTGGTGTGTCAGAGCGGAACTGAGGCCAAAGCTTTGAGAACCAAACTGTTTACCACGGACGGATACGATTATCGAGTTAGACCACAGGTTGATCAGTCTTTACCGATAAGTAAGCATGTGTATACAGTAAAACCTCTCTATAACGACCACTAAATTACATGAAGTATTTTGTGTTTAAGGCAGGTGGCTGCTTAAAGCAAGGTGAACGTAAAACAAAACGTTCCTATAATAAGAGAAAACGTGTTTTTATAAAAAATATTGTAAACTGTCACCCTTTCATTTCTATTATTTATATCGTAATTCTTTGCTATAGATTAATGTTGTCACAATCATCATTATCATTCTCATAATGAATTGTTATTTTTATTAATTCTATCATTATCATTATCAATAATGATTTTATTATTGATTGATTGATCAGTTAATATTATTATCATCATTGTTATTATTACTTTTATTATTACTATTATTATTATAATTATATAATAATATTAATAATTTTAAAAAAAGTTTATAATGTTACATAAATGTTTCAGACGTCTATGTGAATTACTATTTGCTGAACATTAACGAGCTGGACGAGGTCAAGGAGACATTGAAGACAACCGGCTACCTGTGGATCGCCTGGGACGACGACTTCCTGGTTTGGAACTCAGCGTCTTATGGCGGAATCAGTTATCAGCAATGACCACAGGTCGGTATACAGCGCAGTGCCATTGCTATTGGGTAAAACATACACTATAGACTTACAAACATGTACAAATACAAATGTACAATTGACATCCTCAGTTTTGTAGCATAATTATGATACATGCTTCCGGATCAAACTACTGCAGAACATGTCTAAACCCATTACCTCATAGACTATTTTTAGATACAGCCTCTTTGAATAAATCTACCGAAAAGGAACATTAACTAGAGAAAGGGAATATTTTAGAATTTTGTAGTTTGAAACCATTGTGATAAATAGTGCATTTGCTTCAATAGGCGCAAATGCTCTATTTATCACAATGGTTTCACAAAGTGACTTTTACAGAGTCGTCAAATGTCTTCAATATGAGGGAATGGGTTATGGGTCTGTAAGGCAGGTGGTAGCTTAATGCAGGTCAAAAGTAATGTAGCATGCATTAATCAACTACTTGCATCTTATTTGTTTGGATTTGTTTTGTTTGTTGTGATTAACATCTGTTTCTATTCACTATGAGTTAATTGGACGCCACAAAAAGAGACGAGAGGATACCGAGAAACCCGGGCGCGATACCATATTCTTATTATCAACAGAGTTTCTCTGGTTCTTTTAGATGTCCGGTGTAAAGCACTGATACATCGGACCTGCTTTTTTAAAATTATATGTGCCTTAACCCTTTCCACCATAAATACGCCATTCTACGCCTCTATTAAAGTCACTTTTTGAAACTATTTTGATAAATAGAGCATTGGCTCCATAGGAGCTAATGCTCTATTTATCACAACGGTTTCAATACTACACAATTCTAAACCTTTCATTTTCTCTATAGTAAATGCTTCTTGTCGGTAGATTTTTTCAAAGCAGTTGGGTCTAAAACAGTCTATGAGGGAATGGGCTAAATGAATGAACGCTTAAGACAGGTTCTATTGTGCGATATCATGTTTTATTACACTATACACAAATACATGTATTGCACTACTAATTACCTAGTTCTACGTTAATTTGATTGAAACAGTTACAAAGTCCTGTATATTATTATATTAAAACATGATTTACTGGTCATGAATAAGAAAAAACTTATTAAATTTCCCCCAATTCAATCCTTTTCACGCATTTTCAAATAGAGTAGAACAAGATCAGACGACTCCAATAGGAACCTCTGAACAGGATATGCTCCGTATACTTTTGACATGATATAGATCTGATTTTACAGTTTTTGTCAATGCATAAAAGTCCTTTGAAAAGTTTACATTATAACAATTGCGCTAATAAATATTCATTTTGTCATTATTTCTTGCACGTATACTGATCAGGGAAAGGGTTTTACATGACCGACACTCTGTATTTGTTTCATCATATTTGCTGTCACCGGTCATAGGCTGCTTAAAGCAAAGTGAAAGTAAAACAGATATAGGAGCGTTCTGTTTTACTTTCACCTTGCTTTAAGCAGTCACCTGCCCTAAATACCAACTAATTAACATAATTTATTGACCGTTAAAAAGAGCTTTTACTGTATAATGTTTAGTAGACAACACTGAATATATCATGACTACCGAAACACATACAACATCATAAAAGTCGTAAAAGCGAAACAATGAGTATGGAAAAAAGTAAACTGTATTCTATTTTAACCATTCCCATGTTGATTGTGTACAAATCTGCATTTGCAAATAGTGCAGACCTATATCAGACAATTCCTAAAGAAGCTGCCTCATCTCGGTCTGCACTATGAACCATAATAATTCTGTGACTACATTGAACTCACATTTAAAATTATCCAGCTAATTAGTATTCAAATCGTATTGTGTCACATTTGAATATATTGAATTTAATGACTTTCAATCTGTATTAAGTAACCACCTGCCTTTAAATGCCTAAATTGTCCTTATCAAAATTACAGTTTAGAGCAATTTTACTTTATTGCTTTTCTATGATATCAAACAAGATTTGGTAAAGTGCCCTAGCATCCATAAGCCGGATTTGAATTTTCAAGGAGTGAGCATATTCGCTATCTTGCTCAAAATACATGTAGATTAACCCATTCCCTGATATTGACAACTTTTGACGACTCTGTAAAAGTCACGTAGTGAAACCATTGTCATAAATAGAGCATTTGTTCATATAGGAGCAAATGCTCTATTTATTACAATGGTTTCAACCTACACATTCTAAAGTTTTCCTTTTCTCTAGTATATGCTCCTTTTGGGTAGATTTATTCAAAGAGGTTGTACATGTATATAAAGTAGCCTATGAGGTAATGGATTAATATTGATGTTTTAATTTGTTCCCAAGGTATCAGTGATGATGTTTGGTCTCTATATAAAAGTAGCCTGCATGGCATATGTTGAGACAACCTAAATATGCATAGTAGGCCTACATGTATATTTGTGGGGTTCAGTTGTACAGAGACATATGCATTAAGTTAACTATGTATAGGTCAGTGTTATACATTTTTCTACCACCTGAGTGATGAATGCGCGTGGCTCTGTTTCCATAATATTCAAAACAAATCAACTGTTTAAGTACTCAAATTATATACAGTTTGTCGGGATTCGACTCATGTAGCGAATCAGAATATTAGGAGTCACAACGGCTGAGCCTTTATACAAAAGGAAATCCGTATTCAACTGGAAACTTTATTTTTATTTTATTTTTAAGCACACACCAATAAGTAAAGTGGATCAAATTGTAGCATGTCCTTAGATGAATGTCAGTTACCCCCCCCTCCCCCCCCCCCCCCCCCCACACACACATCCATCCATCCATCCACCCATCCACACACAAATCAAAATTCCCCGAATAGTTCCGGCAGGCCGATCATTCATTCCTCGGATGTATACGGTGAAAGGACATGAACACCATTTAAATAATGTTTCGCAGGGTGAGAAATACGCCAATAAACAGACCTAACAAAGAATGAATCAAAAGTAGTATACGTTGAGATAATGTTTTGATAAGTTTAGATAATAACGTTTGTATCAGATGAAATAAATATGTTTCACAAATCTCTTCACCATCGAAGTCCAAGTGGCCGTCATATTATTTGTAATGGCTATGGAGTGGTTCTGATTGGATTTCCTAATACCTTTCTTATATTGCAGGGCGACGTTTGGAGACCTGATGTGACCTTGAAAAATTCCTACACGGATTATAAAGAGCTTGGTGACTCCTCTTTAAGAGTTACAGTTCACAATGACGGGATAGTCACGTGGTACCCGTTTCAGGTAAAACTGACATGTGTTCCCTTTTGTTCGCCATTGTTTCTTTATCTGAGAGTGCACTGCGCTTTTGTTTGAAAAAGGACTCCTATCTATTTCATGCATTATCCCGAATATTTTACCCTTCCCCTGTTCCATGTTTATTCCATATATCAATACCCACTGAATATGTATGGACAAACTAATTATAACAAAATCTGGCAGGTGGAAGAGTTTAACCATTTTAGAAAGTAAAGAATACAGATCTATCAAATTCCATTAGCAAACAGAGCATGCCCTGATCAGAAGGCTCCTATAGGAGCCGTTTGATCTGGGTCTACTCTGTTTTAAAATTCGCGAAAAAAAGTTTATATGAAGGGAAGGGTTAATAATTAATATGTTAACCCAAACATTCTTAGCATTTGCAAATGCATGGATCTAGATCAGACGTCGGGTAACTAGGCATTTTTGCAGGAGGATTCATACTGTTTACCACCAGGTAACTTGTCTCAAACGGGTGCCGTCTGCAAATAACTGAAATACTGTTGGTCGGACGTAAAACCCAACTCACTCACTCACTCACTCACTCACTCACTCAAGCAGTAGATCTATACGAGGCAGCATTTTGAATGATATTTATCAAATTAGTTCTTTATTACACTTATGTTAAAGCATGAGCTATATGAAGCATATGTGTCATGGATACACAAGCAATATACAATACAAAAGGTATATAAAGGAACTCTGTTATTCAACAGGAGAAAGGTACAGGTAACCTTTTTGTATAAATCTACCGAAAAGGAGCATTAACTAGGGAAAAGGGAAATTTAGAATTTTGTAGTTTGAAACCATTGTGATAAATAGAGCATTTGCTCAAGTAGGAGCAAATGCTCTATTTATCACAATGGTTTCACAAAGTGACTTTTACAGACTCGTCAAAAGTCATCAGTATGAGGGAATGGGTTAATATCCGTGGAGGAAAGGGTAAACACATGGTGGAATACAAGCTGCCTTAGGAGCTTTCTGTGTGACATTCAACCTGTATATAGTTGTACCTAATTTTTAAGGACCGATAATGAAACTTATTAGTGAGAGTTTACTGTATAAATGTCCCCCTGGTTGTGAAACCAAACGGCGAAGAGAACATCATGAAATCCCTGGAAACTCAAATGAAGGAAGATCCCCCAAAGAGAAGTGAAAGAAACGTGCAAATCATTGAAAGAAGACGTAGAAACTCTGACATTAAAAGAAGAAGTAGAAAAACATCAGCTTTAAGATATATACTGGGATCATTGGAGAAACGCACTGCACAGCTGGAAGAAAAAACGAGATAGGCAAGGAAGCAATTAAAATGGCCAATTACAATGAACAATATTCTAGAAAGAATAATGTAAAAATTAAGAATGTGCCAGAGGAGAGTCATGAAACGCAGGAGATGCTGACAGACCGGGTGTGCACCATTCTACGTGAACAGGGGGGGGGGGGGGGGTTATGAGGACAACAGAAATACTCGCACTAGACAGAATCCCGTCAAAACGCGGCGAAATTAAACCAATGCGTATGAAGACCGGATAAACTTTGATATATTTGATAATATTGGACAGGTCATCCACGGTTACAGATAGAATCAAAGCGTTGTAGACGCTGCAATATTCTTTGCATGCTATCAATCTGATATCGAATAAGTTCGCTTTGGCATGGAATTGCGTATCTATAAGGGAAGGGATTAACACTCTATCCAGTTGATGATACAGTTGCAACTGACACTTCAGCCGTTTCCCACTCTGCTTATTATCACTCGCCCACTCGCAGTCATGGGCGTGATTACCTAATCGCTTATGCCTGGCGTCCACTACAGCGCCGAAGCCTTGCCGAAGGGTTGCCGAATAAATTTTGCTCCATTCGGGAACCATTCGGGATCAGCTTTGTATTCGGGGTCATTCGGCATGTATTCTGCAAGTATTCGGGAAGTGGCTTACGAAGCGTTGCGGAACAGACGCCAACGTGATGCAGAATCATGCCGAAACCTTGATAATTACCTCCCGAATGCTTCCCGAATGGTTTCCGACCATGCGGAAAGGTTGCGGAAAGGTTGCGGAACCATTGCAGAACATGCCGAAGGGATGCCGAATCGTTGCAGAAATAAAGCTGAAGGGATGCCGAATTGAGAATCTGGCTATATAACGATGTCGTAATTTTGTGTTTTGGAGTGGAAAAGATGTCTCGTTGGAGTGGAAAAGATGCTTCCAAAATATCTAGACTAGATTCATTCGGATGGAGCGGGGTTACCTCCGGCTCCAAACACCTAATGGGTGGTGGGTCAAAGTACATGGCACCATTATCATGTAATAAATACTGATAGATGCTGACAGTTCCTTTACGTCCAGATGAGCAGTCTTAAGCTTGCTTTATATTAATACCCTTTTTGAACTGTATGTATTACTTATCCTCCTCTCCATGAATGATGTTGTAATATTTCAATATATGTGACAGGGGATTGGTTAAAAACCTCTCATACTTAATTGAGGAAGATTCATTTTCTATGTCAGTTCTTAATGACTATTACTCATGTATGTCTTATCCATTTCATATCTTAATTTGCATCTACAGATAGTTCTTAGACTTCTATTGTTCAAGTATAGATCCACTTACACATATCCATACTATATGTACTAGCCTTATACTACAAAATAAGTAAGTGTGTACATGAGAATTAATGTAAATAAATAATGACACATATATATTATAGCTATAGATGTGTTGCAAAATAACAAACTTTATGGACCCTGTTTGGGTAGGTCAAACACGAGCCCCTTTTTCAGAATCTCCACTGTTTGCAAAATACACGTACTATGTTTGCAAGTATACTACTATTAGTAAAGGATACACCCATATTTATATATTAATATTATTATTAACTCTGTAGACCCTGTTTTGGGTGGGGCTCAAATACACTCTTAGCAAATACATGGGAAGAGCACACATACACGTACGCACACACATACATCTACATATAAATGCTCCCCTCTCATGCGTTTTATTTCGTTTTCGTAAAAAAACCAAACCAATTACGAGTATAAGGGATTGATCATATATGTTATTTTATACATTATACATCATATACCTATTTATAATAGGTAGCAAAACTTAGATGTGTTATATTCTATAGTTATTCCTGTTCTTTATATATGCATTTTATCCATAGGTATTTAGTAGTCGAGTGCGTTTTATCAAGGAGCTATTGTTTTAGTCGGTAAATAACTTCTAGCTCATGTTAAATAAGATGTTCTGTAACATTCGACTATTACATTCGACTATAACGTTTCTTGTATATTGTATTTTATATCTCGAATTCTTTCGGCAGTATGACGACCGTTCTTTTTCAGATATACATGTATATAAGTTTTGCTGACATCAGCGTCTTCTGACACTATTCAGGCCCCAGTTTCACGAACATTCTTAAATGATAACTTAGTTAGGCCTGTTACTTAAAAAGTATTGTAAAACAAATTGTAAGACGTTTGCTTAATTGTCATTTCAAGAATGCATATTGTATTTGATAATAACCGAGGGTGATCTAAATCAAAAACAATATTTAAGAATTTGTAACAGACTTAAGAATTTTACCAAATTCATTTTAGGTTTAATTAGATATTTTAGGCACAAACTGTTATTTTCTGTTTAAAACATATAACAGAATGTCAGTAAAGATTCTGCTTAGATAAAATTATTTCACTTATCTTCTCTTTATGTAAGTGTAATACCCCTTATAATTTAAGCCTGATATTAAGTACATGAATCGTTCATAATACATTCGGCATGTCTTCCGCGTGGGTTCGGGAACCCTTCCGCGTCTTCGGGAAGCCTTCGGGAAGCATTCTGCATCGATTCGGCATCATTCTGGAACCGCTCGGGATGGATAGGAGATCCCGAAGCCTTGCAGAATGACCCCGAATCTATCCTGAAGCCATCGCGAAGGGATCCCGAACGTCCCGAAGGGTTCCAGAAGGGTTCCAGAAGGTCCCGAAGCCTTCCCGAATAAAAGATTCGGCGTCCAAATTTTAAAACTTTTAAAACATGGATGCCTAATCTTTTTCGATCCCGATCAGTCCCCGAATCACCCAGAATGGTCCCCGAAGGGCTCAGGAATGACGCGGAAGGGTTCCCGAACATCCGGAAGGCATGCCGAATCATCCAGAATCTGCGATATCTACATTCGGGAACCCTTCGGGAACCATTCGGGGTCCTAGTGGACGCCTGGTCTTAGACCGAATGCTTCCCGAATGCTTCCCGAAGACGCGGAAGGGTTCCCGAACCCACGCGGAAGACATGCCGAATGTATTATGAACAATTCATATACTTAATATGAAGTATTTTTATTTAAGCAAAATCCTTATAGACATTATGTTATATTTTTAAACAGAAAATAACCGTTTGTGCATGAACTATCTAATTAAATCCAGTCTGTTACATATTCTTAAATACTGTTTTTGATTTAGATTACCCTCAATTATTATCAAATACAATATGTATTATTTAAATGACAATTAAACAAACGTCTTACAATTTGATTTTACAAAATAAACACTAATTTATGAAAATTTATGCTCTGGTGTATTTTTAAGTAACAGGCTTAGCTAAGTTATTACTTAAGAATGTTCGTGAAACTGGGGCTTGAATAGTCTCAGAAGATGCTGATGTCAGCAAAACTTATATCTGTAAAAGAACGGGATTTCGAGATAAAAAATACAATATACAAGAAACTTTACTTATAATCGGATGTTACAAAACAGCTTATTTACCATAAGCTAGAAGTTATTTATCGACTAAAACAATAGCTTCTTAACAAAATACATTCCATTACTAACTACCTATGGATAAAATGCATGTATAAAGAACAGGAATAGCTATAAAATAAAGCACACCTCATTTTTGCTACCTATTATAAATAGCTTAAAAAGCATGTATATAATAAATCCCTTATACTCGTAATTATGTTTTTGATTGAACCAAAACCAAATAAAACACATGAGAGGGAATCATTTATATGTAGATGTACATGTATGTGTGTGCGTACGTTTGCGTGTTCTCTTCACAAGTACTTGCTAAGAGTGTATTTGAGCCCCACCCAAACAGGGTCTACAGAGTTTGTATTAATATTAATATATAGATGTGTGTGTATCCTTTACAAGTAGTATATTTGCAAAGAGTGTACTTGTCTTTTGTAAACAGTGGAGATTTTGAAAAAGGGATTCGTGTTTGACCCACCAAAAAAGGGTCCATAGAGTTTGTTATTTTGCAACACATCTATAGCTGTAATAGATAAATGTCAATATTTATTTACATTAATTCTCATGTACACACTTACTTATTTTGTAGTATAAGGCTGTGCGCATATAGTATGGATATGTGTAAGTGGATCTATACTTGTACTATAGAAGCCTAAGAATTATCTTTAGATGCAAATTAAGATATGAAATGGAAATAAGACATACATGAGTAATAGTCGTTAAGAACTGACATAGAAAATGAATCTTTCTTAATTATGAGAGGTTTTTTAAGCAATCCCCAGTAACATATATTGAAATAGTACGACACCATGCATGGAGAGGAGAAGAAGGTAATAGATACAGTTTAAAAAGGGTACATGTATTAATATAAAGCAAGCATAAGAAGGTTCATCCGGACGTAAAGGAACTGTCAGTATTAATTACATGATAATGGTGCCATGTACTCCGATCCACTTCCCATTAGGTGTTGGGAGCCGGAGGTAACATCCGCTCCATCCGAATGAATCTAGTCTAGATATAAGTTGGAGGCATCTTTTCCACTCCAACGAGACATCTTTTCCATTCCAAAACACAAAAATGCGACATCGTTATATTCCCAGACTCTCAATTCGGCAACCCTTCGGCCTTACTTCTGCGACGATTCGGCATCCCTTCGGCATGTTCTGCAACGGTTCCGCAACCTTTCCGCACGATCGGAAAACATTCGGGAAGTATTCGGGAGGTTATCCCCAAGGTTTCGGCATGATTCTGCATCGCTTCGGCGTCAGTTCCGCAACGCTTCGTAAGCCACTTCCCGAATACTTGCGGAATACATGCCGAATGACCCCGAATACAAAGCTGATCCCGAATGGTTCCCGAATGGAGCAAAATTTATTCGGCAACCCTTCGGCAAGGCTTCGGCGCTCTAGTGGACGCCAGGCATAACATAAGGTCATCCGACTCGAGCTTCTTTATTCATTGAGTATTTGCATTCATGTTATGATCACGTGATTTCTTCATGTGACTGATATTTGTATATCCGTGCGCCCTTCTTACACATTGCTATATTTTGTCGGTTTTGTTGATTTTTGCACATACTAAGCGGAAGCTTATGTTACGAGGCATTTTCATGTCAGATATAGTATACCACGATTGAATGCCACTTTATTGAGACGTCGCGCACGATATTGGGTACTTATTCTGTAACGTCGAATAACGTTATTTTACGAAGTTTTTTTTTCTTCTGTTGCGCGCTTCTAACGCCGTTACGTTTTATAAACGTCAATTTTACTCAATCGATTGAAAAGGAAAACAAACTCATGTTTGAGTAAAACTGAAGGGTATAATTTCTCCTGTATTCTAGCCTGCATTTTAGACAGGTGTTGCTTCCAGACGGACGCCTGAAAATAGTAGGTAATAATTAGTTCGAGCTTACGGCTTACATTAAATTTTTCAATACGCGTAGGTAGATATAGAAAACTTGAATCTGGATCAAGCGTTAATTTTGACACAGACGGCTAGTCAGCTGATTTATGTTGTTATATGCGTTTCTCTCTCCGTAATCCTCAAAACAAAACTCAAACCTACTACACAGACATATAAATTAAAATGCTGTTTCGCTTGTGAAATTAAAGCATACGGAACGAATATACTTTGCCGCAGTTGGGCGGCTCCAATCATTGAAATCTCGGGTGCTACGAAATGTTGAAACGGCTATAAAAAAAAAGCTAACAACATCGCGACATACCGGTAACCTAATATATGTCGTATCGACATCAAACCCTATATTTGTTGCAAGAAAATAAGGAATAAAGTAAACATAAACCGAAATACGGGGTTTGCTGCACTGTATAACGAGCTAGTATTAACCCCTACCCTGCCAATCGCGACCTAATGTCATATGCAAATAGCTTGGATCCGCATGAGACACCGAGTAACTCGGCGTTCGTCCGCCTCAACCCTGTTTGAGATTCAGTATATCTTTCCTAATTATACCAACAATCAGATTAATTTAGTAATTTTCATATGAGTTCGTTTAATACAAACACTCACGATGTGCTTAGCTAAGTATATTTATACAGAGTTAGCACATGCCTTACATCGTCGCTGTGCTATTAACCATTAGCACATGCTCTATATTAACCATTAGCACATGCTCTATATTAACCATTAGTACATGCTCTATATTAACCATTAGCACATGCTCTATATTAACCATTAGCACATGCTCTATATGAACCATTAGCACATGCTCTATATTAACCATTAGCACATGCTCTGTATTAACCATTAGCACATGCTCTATATTAACCATTAGCACATGCTCTATATTAACCATTAGCACATGCTCTACATGTAAGTCTCCCCCTTCCACGGAAAAGGTGAAATGAACAAAATTGCTCAGCTTAGAGAAAAATGTATTCAGTTTTACTTATTATATAAAATCAATCACCGAGGATTGTCCTTTTGATAATGTACATGTGTGCGTGAGTGTGTGTGTGTGTGTGTGTGTGTGTGAGGGGGGGGGGGGGTTCTGGGGTAGAGTTGGATCCGCACATTCATGTGCTTTTTTTTCATTTCAAAATTGGGGTCTGGGGGAAATGGGAAGGGCACGAAAGTGTTACGGGAGGACAGACAGAAGGAATGACGGGCAGAAGAAGAGCATTCCCATAATCCTCTCCCCGTTTTGCGGCGGGGGATTTAGAATCCGTAAATCTAACCCGAAATCGAAATTGCTCTAAGATGTTAACAATAGAGTCAAATAGAGTCAAACTTTTCAGATGGTTACTAGAATCTCTAAATATTGATATTATATGCATTTAAACATCATTGGATCAACTTTATTCTTCACAAAAAAAATCAATTGTACCAATTACTGGAGAATGAATGTATAACGTCAGGCAGATTCGATCCAGATATGATAGGTAGTTAACCAAAGCTGTTACCGTACATAGTATCATTGTCGCGATTAGCAGACAATGGGAACAAGTGAAATATTTTTTGCGTCAATACTTAATGTTGGAAGTTGACCTGGTGTTGTGAGAGGGGTTTGTTTTGATAGGGATGGAATTAAAGAGGGTCTAGACTATTCGCTGGATCCACGCATCCCCTTGCTGTGATTTTCAACAATATTTCAACTAGCCGTGAAAAAAAAACCTGGGAACTGATCAAAATCTAACGGATGGCAAAATTTCAACGGCTGTTTTTATCAAAATTTGGTGTTGAAATTGTGAAATTGGGTCGATTCTCAACGTTGAAAATTGACCCGCCGGGTCCTTTTTCAACAGGGTCAAAGTTTAATGTAACACCGGCAAAGTAAATTCAACCCAAGCATACATTAATTGTAATGTTGTATAGAAGAATCAGGAAGTTGTTTTTACGTTTAAATGATGCTGGTGACTGTTGAAACTGGCATCTATATTCTTACAGTGATCTAGAAATATTAGACGTCATAAACGTAAAAAAAACGCCGTAACAAGCAAAGTGTGACAAATTATCTCCACAAGGCAAACTTCGCGTTATTTCGTAACCGATGAAGTATTTAGAATGCAATTTGATCTGTGCATATTTCACAGAGACAATATTATGTATGTTTATTTAAATTAAGGTACTTTCATTTTTTCTCCCCCTTTTAGTTGTTTATCTTTGCATATAGCATTCAGCGATGAAAAATTTATAAAAGCGTGACATAAAACCTCCACATGTTGCACTAACTCTTGAGCAAAGCAACGTAGTGCGTCGAAAAACAGCCTACACAAACTATAAAAACTTAAAAAGACAATATTATCGCGTTAAATTATTTTTTAATTTTGATTGATCATAGTGATATTATGAGGTACTCGCCATTGTAACCCTTTGCGGCCTTCACGTCATTTTTCAAACCTTACATGTCTTAGAATTCGCTGTATCTCGTGTATGCTTTGAATATGGCGGATGGAACGTAGTAACATTATTTTACACCACAATGGGAGTATCGTGCACGAATTTCCCGCCAGAAAATCCTTCCGCAACTTGTGAAAATATGCAGTAACTTTCAACTACCGAGAAATTTGTGTTACACCTTACACGTCTTTTTTTAGCACGTCGCGCCGGTTTCGCCTAAATTTAATTGTTCGGATTATACTTAAATCAAACCAAAACTAAAGTAGACTGATAGAGTAGATTGCGATGAATATTTTGGTATGTAGTATGTATAAAATATATTTACAGCAATATTTTACATGTCCGAAAACGTTATAGGGCGAATCTCTGTTTGTAAACAAACCCGTCGATTTCGCGCATGCGCAGTTAACTGGTGGGCAAAAAGACCAAAACAACCTATGTATCTCTAAGTATAGGCAAGCAATAGTTAGCCTACACATCATTTAACGACTGTGTTGGTTATGAATTGTTGATTTCTGTACATTTACTATATCCTCTGACTATAATGACAACTATGTTTTAGTTTCTAAGGTTATATACAAGAAGAAACTTGAATTAATCGGACCTATAAACTACCAACTGAACTTTGAAAAAATAAAACTACACAAAAAACCGACCCCTTGATCTGGCCTTTCTTTGAAATGAGAGACATTCTTAATTATTTGTTGGACATGCCTGATATGTCGAATAATTTAGATCAACGTTATTTAAAATTTTAATTCTCGTTCTATTTTAATAAGATCGAGATATTAAGATATATAGTGTGTTGTAAAATGCACATGTCTTTCTGGCTACTGTACAGTACCGTTGCAGATCTACATGTAGTAAAAGTATTTTAGAATTGATCTAGATCATATCAATCTATATTATCTTTAGAACTACAATTCACAATAAACTACCTTTTTAAATAGATCAAAATCGTTGGAGTTTAAATATGCTTAGCTATAGATCTAAGTAGTCAAACATAGTTATCTTCTATTGTTCGGGAAGTTGTTTAACAAATCATAACTTTAGACAATTGGCACATTGTTTGGTAGTTGTTACATTAGAAGCATTCCTGTTACGTAATAGTTCATAACTTTGTTGATAAGACAGTGTGTGATAGATGGCAATTGTGTGATCGCTGACCCTTGTTCCCTGCTGAGAAACTAGGGGATTTACTGACCATCTCGCACATTTGATCGTTACTCTTTAAGTATTTTCCTAGGTCTAGTTAGTAAATTAGCAGTATTTCGGCTGAGTAAGTAATGTAATAATATAGTCTCCAACTGTCTAACACAATTAATTTTCAGTTCATGCATTTGCAAACAGAGTAGACCAAGATCTGAAGGCTATTGGAGCCGTATGATCGGACCCACTCTGTTTGCTTATGAAATTATATCAAATCTGAATTCTTTTCTACCAGTACCAAAAGAGGCATGTGTTTCTATACCATTATAAAAATCGGCTTATAAATATTAATGATGTCATCTTTTTCTGACAGAAATATTCAACAGGGAAAGGGTTAAAAACCACCGACAACCAACCTTACGTTACGAATTCAGCTAAAAATGTATACCTGACATGACCAGACAACAGAAGTAAAAGTTCTGAAAACATCGACGCTTTTTCACGTGCTTTCAAACAGTGTAGACCCGGATCAGGGTATTCTCTGTTTTACTTCTACCAAATGACGACTGCCGTCATCTTACTGACTGTTCTGCTGTTTTGGATGCGCGCATATTAACAGAAAATTTAGAAGACAGACAAAAAGAGCCAAGATAACTAGAGAGCTCCTTTAAGATTAAAAAAGATGTTTTTTAAAGAACTCCAATCACTTGTGCTATACATATATATACAGTGTACATTTAAAAACATTCACAGCATTGGCTGGTTGTGATCTATACTGTCAGACGAGCCTTGAATGCACCATAAATGCATGTTTGCTTATGAATTTATGTTGGATCTGAATCAAGTCTTTCCCAATGCCAAAACATCCTCAGTACATATGCTATTATAAAAATTAATTTAATAAATATTCATGATATCAGTATTTCTTACAAGAATATTCACGGAGTAAAGGGTCCCAGTCAATTTTTATGTGTATTACGATGTCAACTCTTAAATCTGGGCGAAATTTCACGCCTTATGATTTTATATAAATTTGCAACAAATAACATTTTTGTCATGACTGACAGTATAGTATCCTGTGATAGGAACTATGTGACACATCTTTAGAAATGCATGGACTTTTGTAACTCTGATCAGTATTATATCCTTCAGATATGAGGTTTTAACAAATACAGTTAACTTGTGTGTTTTGTCAATATTTAACCTTTTCTGATTAAATTGTTTTATACTGTGTATTACCCATGCTTTGAAAAGCTTATATCTTTCAATTCCACAGGTTGTCATGTTAAACTGTTGTTATTTTTGTTACATAGTCGGCAAATAGTTTATTGTAGACCTGTAATGTTATTTGTTGTACAACCGACTCCAAATAAAGATGTTTGTATCTTGTAAATTCATCTTCCAGAATCAATTTTTGGTTCATGTTTATGTTTTTACACGTATTATCGATGTAATTGTCATCAACGATTGCACCATAATCGTTTTTTATTGATTTTAACAGAAGTTTTTAAAGTGCTGTCAATGTTTCTGTTATTGTGTACATATCAGCTGTCAGTCTTTTTGCCCACCAAGCTTTTCTCGGCTAAGATAACAGGTGCGCGTGACGTCACGGCGATTCGCCCTTTAGAGTAAGGCCGTTACAGAAACGTACCCAACATCGTGCGCAACGTCAGAACACACTTTGTATCTATCGAATGCAGGTCAGTAAATTGCACTATTTTGTCAGGCCGACGAGGGTATTGTCCTGTTTTATTTACCTGTCAAATTTAAATAAATATACGCTTGCTGAACACACCATAAATAGCTTGGGTTGATATCCGTTTCCGCTAGTAAAATATTTTTTAAGTGGCTTATTCGATTACTTGTATATTTATTGTGAATCTCGTGAAACACGTTTGAAACACAGGTTTACCCAAGCTAAATAGAATCATTTCAATGACGTAGGGATATTCACATTTGAAAGGTCAATAAAACAGGACAATACCATGGGTTAGGCTGTGGAACGCCACCTTTGTATTCTATTGCTTCGCAAATAATACAAAAACGTTAACCTAAGAGTAAGTAATGAAAGCGAGTAATCCAATACAGATATTTTTGTCTGAAACTTACGTAGCACTAGTGGGCAATTTATAACATGAGTCCTTTGTTTCGTAACCAGGATTGGCAGGTTGTACATGAATTGCCATTTACGTTTTTATTGTTAAACTCTTTAAAAGCTGAATACAGTAAAACCTCTCCATAACGGCCACTAAATTACATCAAGTATTTTGTGTTAAAGGCAGGTGGTTGCTTAAAGCAAGGTGAAAGTAAAACAGAACGCTCCAATAGGAGCGTTCTGTTCTACTTTCACATTGCTTTAAGCAGCCACCTGCCCTAAATACCAACTAATTAACACAATTTAGTGGCCATTATAGAGACGTTTTACTGTACTTTGGTCGTCTGCTCAATTGCCGCCTGCTGGTCATGTGTCATCTATATCATTTTCATTACAAAACTATCCATTTTCATTCTGACGTTTTGTTTGCAGAAGTTACAGACATTTTGGATCTCAGATCAGGTCCCACTTGGTTTGGTGTGGTCTGATCTTGTTTGCATATGTCATAAATAAAGTGAGCTCCTTTGTTTTCCTCTTATTGAGGGATATAGATCTGATTTACATAATGACGCATTAAATTGTACATTATGAAATATGCGTTAACCCTTTATTTGGATAACAACCAGTGCAGATTCCGATAAAAGGGGCCCTCGATTAGCCCTTAGACCTGGGTCTACAATGCTTGCAAATACCAGCGAGTGCAATCTCTTCATACAAAGGGTTATCCCATTAATAGCTTAGTTATTTTCTTGTATGCATATAATACATGTTATTTGCTTTTACTTTGCACTCAAAGTAATGATCAATTGTTCTCTGCAACATTTCAAAAACTAATTGAAATTTTTTTGACAGTGTGCTTGCGGATAAGAGTTGGTACAGTAAAACCTCTCTAAATCGGACATAAAATTTGGCATAAATATCGGCCTTGGTGACAGGTGGCAGCTTAATGCAGGATGAAAGTCATGCAGAAAGCTCCTTTAGGAGCTTTTTGTATGACTTTCACCCTGCATTAAGCAGCCACCTGCCTAAAAGTATCTTATTTTTCTCTACTATAATTCCGGTTTAGAGAGGTTTTACTGCATTAATGTATTGTTTTCATATGTGACAGTTATCGGCAGTTGTTTTTTTTTACATGAATTGTCTTCTGCTGCTTCGACTGTTCAACTCTTGTAAGAAATGTTTCAGTCTGCTCAATTCTCGTCTGCTGACCAAATGTCGTTTAAACACGCTCCTTTTCAAAACTTTTCTTTTTCTTCATGACGATTTGTTTGCAAAAGTTGAACCTAAATCACAAATATTTTAGATCTCAGATCTGACACCACTTTTGCTGTGTTCGATCTTGGACCGAAATTGTTTTGCATCTATAGGTCATAAATGACAGAACAGAAAACCCATCGTTACATGCAAAAATGAACAAGTGTCAGGCATGGTCTTCATATAAACACCTATAAAACATTTGTAAATCAAATAACTTAAGGAATTATATGAGGTGAGCCCCTTCGTCTTTCTTATTGAGGGGTATAGATCTGAGTTACTACATGACGCATTAACTCATTACGTCATAGGCTATTTTTAGATAAAACCTCTGGAAATAAATATACCGAAAAAAGGCATTTACTAGAGAAAAAAAAATCAGAGCTTTGTACCTTAAAACCATTGTGATAAATAGAGCATTTGCTCCTATAGGAGCAAATGCTCTAAATATCACAATGGTTTCAAAGAGTGACGTTTACAGATGCATCAAAGGCGTCAATATGAGGGAACGGGTTAAAAGGTATGTTATGGAATATGCGTCAACCCTTCCCCTTTGGAAGGCAAACAGTGCAGACCCGGATACAACGGTGTCCTCCACGAGCCCTTAGATATGGGTCTGCACTGTTTGCAAATACAAGTGAATGCATGTCCCGTATACAAATGGTTGACTGTTTCAGTTATTTTACTGTTTGTATATAAGAAGTGTGATCTGCTGGTTTTTTATTGTTTAACTCTTTGCAGTATAAATAATGTTTCGTCTGCTAAACGTACAGTAAAACCCCTCTAATGCGACCACCTAAAAGAGGTACCATTCTGGGTAGTAGAGGCAGGTGGTAGTTTAATGCAGGACAAAAGTAATGCAGAAAGCTCCTCTATGAGCTTTTTGCATTACTGTTGTCCTGCATTAAGCAACCACTGCTTATAACGACACCCATGTTTAATCATTAAGTGGTCACATTAGAGGGGTTTTACTGTAATGTTTCATCTGCTAAACAGCGTGCGAGAGATTTATGACGAGGCCCCTTTGTTTTGCTTACTATGGGATCTAGACCCATTTCAAAAGTCGGATCTACCAATCTGATATACCAAATGACACATTAAATTATATGCCAAAACATGCATGCCTTCTCTCTTTGGATGATAAACAGTGCAAATTCTGATAAGAGGGACTTAGATCTGGGTCTGCACTACTTTGCAAATGCCAATAGATACAGGTCCCGCATACAACGGAATATCCCTTTCAGAGCTAAATTTTTGTACTGCAAAAGAAGAATTGTCGTCTGCTGTTTATCAATTAGTATTTTAACTCTTTGCATGCTAAGTAATTTTGTTGTCTGTTAGACTCCTAAATTGTCGTCTCCACTTCATTTATTTTGCTTTGAATTACGTGTATATGCGTTTTGTAGTGAAATATGAGGATAAAGGTATATGACGCCCACGTGACGTCATGACTAATTTTGAACTTGCACGGGTTAAAATTGATATCGAACTTTTTGTAATAAAACTTGCACGTTAAGTCAATGGCGTCATGTGATGCCGACTTGACGCCATGTGTCTACAGACACTGGAAACACACCACGAGTGCATATGAGTTCGGATGAGTTCATTTCCTTTCAGTTAAAAGTACTTTAGCAAATTTACTTCAATTTGCAATTTTATTTCAAAACGGGCTGACATCGAAAATCGCACAAAGAAACAACTGAAACCCGTTTTGAAATAATTATTTCAAAGTGCAACGTTATCAGGGTCCATGCTTATAAAACTTTTTAGCTGAGTCTGAGTTCGTTCTCAAGCGTTTGATTGGTCAGATTTGAGTTCTCAAGTTTTTGATTGGTCAGATTTGAGCCAAAGGCTCAAATCTGACCAATCAAAAACTTGAGAACGAACTCAGACTCAACTAAAAGTTTTATAAGCATGGACCCAGGTCCTACAAAGCTAAAATACCCCAATAGGGGTGACATTTAAGTAAGCAATTCATACTGTAATCACTTATTGGACAGAACAGAGTAAACCTTTATATGCTTCAACAATGCTATTATTCGCAGGGATCAGTCCTCACTGTATAATGAAACAGCTTAGTTGGGAAAATTGCCTATAAAGATTTAACAATGATCAGTCCCCAAGGTGAAACCAATAGCTGAAAGCTATATATATTTACCGGGCCAGGGAATATGTGTAAAACCGTAGGAAAAAATGAGTGATTACATGTAATCACTCGTGAATTTTAGGGATTACACGTAATCCCTGGTTGGTCCAGGAATTACACGAACTCCCTGATTTATACCCTGATTTATAGGGATTTCATAAAATCCCAGATTACACATATTCCCTGTAAAAGTTTAACTTCAATAACTCGAACTTGAAGGGACCATACAAATTAGTTTGAGATAACAGAAGTTCGAGTCATCCGATTTCTAATCTGAACAATTTCTCAATACCACAGCTTAATACAGGTCTAAAGTAATGCTGAAAGCTCCTCTAGGAGCTTAACCATTACTTTAGACCTGCATTAAGCTGTGACATGGGTTTCCAGATATCTGTAGCGATACATTTTAGAGCAATTATGTATTGTAAGTTTTGGAAGGACTGAACTTTTTGTTCGAGTTATCCCGAAGTTCGAGTTATCAGAGTTCGAGATATCGAAGTACAACTGTATATCACTGATTTTGTTCGGTAAATATTTCATACAAATTATAGATTATTGATTCAAAAAATCAAATGCAGTTCTTACATAAAAAAACCCAGAACAATATGTTTTCTATATTGATGATGGCGGGTAGTTTAAAATACACTCTTACAATTGTCGAAGATTTATATGTTTTCAGCTCTATAGATACATTGTTGAATTGGTTGAGTGAGTATATGTATTTGAATGTTGGTATATATATCGAATGCATGTTTCTGTTATTTATCACATTACTTCCGGTCCGGCAGTGTTATAACTTGGGAAATGAAATAAAATATGTTTATACTATAACTTGGGAACTATATTCGCGATATTGAAGGCTTGCTATACAACTCGTTGTATATTCTGACCTAACTTGTATTCATACGCGCTGTCAAAAAATCAAAACAAACATGTCAAACACGGGAAGCAACCCTCGAGATACATATGCGTTGTGAAAACCAAAAATGTCAATGTGGGTAAACTTGGACAATTCAAACAGGTGCTCAATAGCAGAATACAGAGAGCATGCCAAAAGAGACGACACCCAGGTTATTCCGAGCCCGACTGTCCATTTTACATAGCATCAACAATAGTTACTGTCCACTCAGTCTCATGATCATCTTCGCCGAACTACGTGTACATGTACGAGTATATAGTTCCGTAGAAGTCCTATCGTGTAAACATTGTCTGTAGTTCTGTACCATGCTGAAACACATAGTCCAGCGCTCCGGAGTATCTACTAACAAACACTTGTCCCACCACAGCCCCAGAAAATACATGATTCAAAAGATGGGTGACAACGATGTATCCGAGAACCATGCAGATAACGCAAATATCTGGTCGCAGGAACATGGCTTCAATCAAAAACTACAGTTGCATTAATCAGAATCAGCACAAAATGATCTCATCCATCCTCCACTCAACTGACAGCAATCATATAACACCTCCCAAAACCAGGTCACAAGAGCATTCCAGTGCAGCTGAACTCTAACTCTCTACACGCTGCATCATCGTCAAAATTTCCATGTCACTGGTGGTTTCCAAAGCATTTTCGCCGCCCAATACATGGCGGAACCTTCCATGTACATATCCACCAGAATGGCAATCCAGCAAAATCGAACAGTCCAACCAGAAAACGAATCTAGATTGACCGATAGTGACACATTGAAAAGTAGCCATTTATATATCTATACAAGTTGTTAACATTGAGTAAATAAAGATAAAATAGCTCGTTTTTCTCCACCAAACTCTATACTGTCACCACTCTTTAAAATCGTCTCTTTGATACAAACTATAAGCCTGGTATTGACACATGAGGCGATAATGCATATTAACCCTTTCCCTCATAGGGACGCCTTTCGCGCCTTTGCAAACAGAATAGATCCAGATCAGGCGGCTCCTGTAGGAGCTGTCTGATCATGGTCTGTTCTGTTTGCCTATCGAATTATATAGACTTGATTCTAAAGTTTCTGTCATGACCAGACTTTGCCTTGTTTAGGTACAATTATAAAACGTTAGTCAATGAATATTCACACAGTATAAGATATTCCCATAATTACCTACGTGTTTAATCAAAAGTGTGTCTATTTTTTACAGGTTTTCCAGTCTACGTGTTCCGTTGATATAACTTATTACCCTTTTGATACGCAAGAATGTTCCCTAACGTTCGGAGCGTGGAGTTACACAAAAGACGAGGTATGGCCCCTGATTTGTCCATTCTCAATCATTCTCAATAAGAATATGTTGAGTTTGCGAATCGTAGCAGGCTATAATTTTGCTTACATGTGATTGCATACTTCACCTTTAGTTTGCTGTGGTAGGATGAATGATTGCCTATGCAATCAGATTGGATCCAGATGAGTAGGCGAGTAAACCAAACTGATTATAGTTTTTAATTTTAAAATGTAGTGGTGAAAAATAATGTAAAATGATTTGTGAAATAATTTGCTCAGCAGGCATATGTTTAACGAGTTTAAATCAGGACGAAAGTTATACAAAACGCTTGCATTGGAACTTTCGTCACTATACTTTACACGCGACATTAACACTGTTATGTCATTTACAAACAGTGTAGACCCAGATCAGAGGGCTCCTAGAGGAACCCTCTGATCAGGGTCGGCACCGTTTGTCACTTAAAGTCCTCTAGTAATTTTAAACATTTCATACTGAGTGGACTCTATAGTTGAACAGTGGTGGGTTATTCCATTCGGACAACAACAGGCCTGAAAGTGTTCATGTGGCATAATATGGACACGGATTAAGAACAGCAGAACCATTCTGCACCGGACGTTGAATTCAGTGTAAATATTGGTCATGGAGACAGATGGCAGCTTAATGCAGTGTGAAGTCATGCAGAAAGCTCCCATAGGAGCTTTCTGTGTGACTTCCACTCTGCCTTAAGCCGCCCCCTGGTTAAAATTATCTAAATTCTTCTCTACAAGAATTCCGGTTTAGACAGGTTTTACTGTACTGTTAAATGTCTTGCGACTTTCGTTTATATTCAAAACTACAATGGTGTTGGTAAGTCAGTTCTGTTAGAAACGATAAAGCCATAGTCTACAACAATGAAACATAACTAAGGATGATTATGATATTGTACTGGTTTAATTGCTCATAATTATAATACAGTATGTTAACACTCCTTATATAGGAGGTAATTGCTGCCTTAAACAGCCATTTACAGTTGAACTTCGATATCTCGAACTCGGATAACTCAAACTAAACGTTCAGGACCTCCACATCTTAATACAGGTCTAAAGTAATGCTGAAAGCTCATACCGATATTAAGCTGTGAACTTAAGAAATTATCCAGATCAGAATTAGGATAATTTGAACTTCTGTTATCTCGAGCTAATTTGTTGGGACCCTTGAAGTTCGAGAACTGTATTCAATTACATAAATACATGATACAACCTGATGGGTACACCTTTTAACGCATTTGCAAAAATGGTAGACCCAGGTCAGAAGGCTTCTGTAGGAGCTGTCGGATCAGGGTATGGTCAGTTTGTTTATTAACCCTTCTCTTGCTGAATTTTAAAATACATTTCTCCTTCTTTACCCATGACCTGTTGTATAATTACATATATCTTCACTGTGTACAAGTATTTCGCTGTGCAATCACTGCTGTGAAGTGCACTGGTTGCACAATCAACTTGTAAATAGTGCAGACCCTGATGAGACAGCTCCTGCAGGAGCTGTTTCATCTGGGTCTTCACTATTTACAGGTAGGTATATTGACGTGAATAGCAAGCGAAGAGTTAAATAATATACAATAACACCAATCTAAACCGGACGTTACATTTGGTATGAATATCGGTCTTGAAGACAGGTGGCAGCTAAATGCAGCGTGTAATCTGAAAATGGGTGATCCTTCGAAAGCAAAAGTAGAAATGCAAAAAGAGAAAATTGCAGACTCGGTTTTATTGAGTCTGTTCATGAGTAATAATTAAAAGTGCAACACTACTCACGCCCCCTAGCACCGGCTTAAGCAGTATTCAATTTTCAAAACTAATAACATCAAAACTTATGAACCCGAAGGACCAGAAAATATAACAACACTGAGAATGAAGTACGGGGCGACTTTTTACGGCCGCCACACAAGCACTTAACACCTGCTGTTGTGAAGTACATATAGTCTGAAAATGGGTGATCCTTCGAAAGCAAAAGTAGAAATGCAAAAAGAGAAAATTGCAGACTCGGTTTTATTGAGTCTGTTCATGAGTAATAATTAAAAGTGCAACACTACTCACGCCCCCTAGCACCGGCTTAAGCAGTATTCAATTTTCAAAACTAATAACATCAAAACTTATGATCCCGAAGGACCAGAAAATATAACAACACTGGGAATGAAGTACGGTGCGACTTTTTACGGCCGCCACACAAGCACTTAACACCTAAGTCATACAGAAAGTTCCTCTAGGAGCTTTATGCATGACTTTCACCCCGCATTAAGCAGCCTGCTGCCTTTAAGTATCTAGTGTAGAGGGATTTTACTGTACAGTTGCCTCTACCGTGTTTTCTTTGGGAACTCATTATCTTATTCATATTTAGCTAACTGCTGTTCGAACACGCTCCGCTCTACTTCTAACACTAATATTCATTATGTAAAGTTTTAAAGGTTCTCAAGATTTTCAATATAAACAATAACTGGCAACGCGGGTGTAAGGGAGTTATTATTATTAGTTTAACCCTTTTCCTGTTCTATATTTATTCCAAATTTCAATACCTACTGAATATTCATGGACACACTAGTTACAACGGAATATGGAAGGAGGAACATTGTGGCCATGTTTGAAAGTAAAGAAGCAAGTATCATTAGCAAACAGCAGAACCTGATCAGACGGATCATATAGGGACCGTCATATATGGTCTACTCTGTTTGCAAATGCGTGTAAACCCGTGTATATCAATTAAATGGTTAACCCTTTCCCTGTTGCATATTCATGAAAGAAATATTGACATCATGAATATCTATTTGCTGCATTTTGATAATGGTATAGCTACCAAGGATTGTTTGATATTGGTAGAAACTGAAGAGTCAAGTCTGTTATAATTTCATAAGCAAACAGAGCAGATCTTAATCAATCAGACGGCCCCTATAGGAGCCGTCTGATCTGGGTCTACTCTATTTACAAATACCTAAAAAGCGTTTATATGGCGGAAGGGCTTGAACATATTTAATTGCATAAAGGTACATATCACTAGGTTTAGAGTAATGATTGGATTGACAGCAACATGCCTATTAGGATCCTCTCCTTGGCGCATTATAACTATTATTATACTGCAAAGTAAAATCCTCACTTCTGATTGGTTAACTAGCCGTGTACATGAGTCCATGTACCCTGTGAGCTGACAGGGTACTTAGAAATCCCCCATGGTAGGCCCCACATATTATGGTCAGAAACCAAAAGACCGACCTCTCGACTCGGCTAAACAATAGCAAAATTCATAATAGACAACTATTGATACGTAAAGAAAACAATGCAGGAATGAATTAAAAAACATCATTGTTTGAAATGACCAATAAAACAGTTTTTAGAGGAGATATTATATCGTCCAGCCATCTATAATAACACGAACGCCGATGAAATACAATACAACCACTTCGGATACCTTCGGGTAAAAAGAAATGTATTGGGGCGCTTTTAGGGGAATTAGCGTGTTTAGTGATTCAACATGCCAAAATGGATTTATATAAATAATCCGAACCGTAAAACTTTGCAGTATAATAAATTCGTTATACAGTTCTTTCCCAGGGTACATGACGATTTATTCCCGGCTGGTAAAATCATGTAACCCTCGCCTAACGGCTCGGGTAACATGATTTTCCTCAGCCGGGAATAAATCGTCATGTACCCTGGGAAAGAACTGTATAACTAATATTATACACTGGTGGACATTTTCTATAACGTAGCATTTGCTGAGTACAAGTCAGTCTAAACTACGAGCGAAACATATGAAAATGGTACATGGATATATCTACAATATATCACATCATCCAACATGTGTTTGGCTTCATCACCGTTTGACACTCGTGACATCTATTGTCATATACCCCAGGTGCGCTGATCTTGGTTTACACTTTTGTATATTTACCCTTAATTAGATAAATTTTCTAAATGGCATATTAACAGATATGTTTTTGGGAAAGTAGAAACAATGGAATCAGATCTATGTTATTACATAAGCAAACAAGCAGACCCTCCATATGTTTGGAGGAAAGAGTTAACACATTACCCCCTAGTGACGCATTTTTGCGCCTCTATACATTTCACATCGTGAAACCATTGGTTTCAAACTACATAATTCTAAATATTTCCTTTTCTCTAGTTATTGCTCCTTTTCGGTAGATTAATTAAAAAAGGTTGGGTTTAGAATAGCCTAGGAGAGAATGAGTTAAAACTTAAAGCAATACTACTCCCCAAGCCTGTTGTTCTGACTTTATCACTTTTGGTCCGATACCGATATATCGTTTATAAATTACAAAAAGACTTCAATCTTCTCTTATGTAATGCGTATACGACTACATTTAGCGCAGAGAACACGAAAACGGTTCGCTTGGTCTCGTTTAGACAGTAAATTCTCGTTAATACAACAATTTAAAAGAAGTATTTATCTGAATTGTTTTACATAAGTAGTAGCTTAATGCAGAACGTTATGAAGAAAGCTCAAACAGGAGCTTTCTTAACTACTTTTGTCCTGTATTTCGTAACCAATTATTTAACAGACTGCAAAGTTAAATAACCCGTGTGGTCACATTAGCGAGACTATTCTTTCATATAGTTTGTCGAAATTCGTAGAATTGCACATTTAACCCTTCCCCCCATAAATAGACTTTCTACGCCTCTTTAAAAGTCACTTTTTGAAACCATTGTGATAAATAGAGCATTTGCTCCTAATGAGCATTTGCTTTATTTATAACAATAGTTTCAGAACTACAAAATTCTTAAATTTTCCTTTTCTCTAATTAATGCTCCATTTCGGTAGATTTATTCAAAGAGGTTGGATCTAAAAATAGCCTACGAGAGTATTGGTTAAATTAATCAGACATATCAAGCAGATCGGAGACTCCAACTTGATCGACTATTCATGAAGAGTCAAACTGTTTGCAGAGGTAATACCCCATTCGTACTTAGCATACTTATTGCATGACTATTCATGTAATAAATGACGGCATCCTGAATATTAATTACAGTAATTGTTGTAATAGCACATGGATACAGAAGTTGATTGCTCTGACAATCTCATTAGTAAACAGAGAAGACCCTTGTCAGATGGTTCCTGCAGGAATAGTCAGACCTGGTTCTATTCTGTTTGCAAAGGCATAGAAAGTCGTATTTATGGAGTAAACGATTTAACCCATTCCCACATATTGACAAATTTTGACGTCTCTGTAAATGCCCCCCTTTGAATCCTTTGTGATAAACAGAGCATCTGCTCCATAGGAGCAATTACTATATTTATCACAATGGTTTCAAAACAACACAGCTCGTAACCTGTCCTTTGTTCTAGTTTATGCTACTTTTCGATAGATTTATTCAAAGAGGCTGAGCCTAAAATAGCCTACGTCGTATTTTGTTAATGACGTTGCAGGTGAATATGCAGAGCGGTTCGAGAGGAGTCATATTGGATCGATATGAAAATAGCTCAACCTGGGACCTTGTCAGTGTCGACTGGAGAGTCCAGAACGATGCGAGCGGCGACGCAGAGTTATCCTTTATCCTAAAAATCAAGCGGAAGCCCCTCAACGCTATCATTACCCTTATCCTGCCGGTGATTATGCTGTCCATCCTTAACCTGTTCGTCTTCATACTGCCGTGCTCTAGTGGCGAGAAGTCTGGGTACGCCGTAACAGTCTTTCTGGCTTTCGCGGTGTTTCTAACGATCATTGCCTCTTCCCTGCCAGAAAATTCAGAATCTGTTGCCTATTTCTCCATCTACCTGGTAATCCAGACAACACAAAGTACATTAATTACCATATCAGCCCTGGTTCTGATCAGGGCAAGCTCCTTTGAAAATGAGAGGAAAATTCCACGCATACTTCAGTTTCTTACACGACTAATGAATTGCCAATTATGTCAAAGGAGGTCGCAAAACAATAAAGTGGAACATCTGCCTGACGATACCAAGGTGGATAACGCGGTAAAGAAAATACATTTAATCCAAACAAAGAAAACATCAGATAAAGGCGACGAGGCGCAAGATAGCGAACCCGAGAGCATGACTTGGGAACAGGTGGTCAATGCTCTAGATGTGTTGCAGTTTATTGTATTTACGACAATTTTCATTGTTTCTACGATAGTCTGTTTTGTTATTTCAGTGAATAATTGACGTTTCTTTTCTACTGCCTGACTTTCAATATACAGTTGAACATCGATATCTTGAACCCGAACTTCGGAATACCGTTCGGTTCTTCCAAAATTTACAATGCAGATTTGTTCTAAAATGTATCACTGTGCATATCTAGAAACATATGTGAAAGATTAGTGCGGGTCTAAAGTAATGCTGAAAGCCCTTATAGGAGCTTCCAGCATTACTTTAGAAATATTTAGAGACATTAAGCTAAAAATAAGATTTCTGCATGACTTTCACCCTGTATTTAGCTGCCACCTGTCTCCAAAACCGATTGTCATACTAAATTTAACGTCCGGTTTATAGGGGATTTACTATATTGGTCTGTACAGTCCTTTAACCCTTTCGGCGCCAAATTTCTAATTGTCGTCTGCAATCGAAATTTGTTAAATCATTCAGTAAAATACGGAAATGGGATAAATAAATGCAAATTTTAAAGGAATAAAGCGCATATATAGAAATAGAGATTGAGACAAATAGTGAAGTCCCTGATCAAACGCCGCCTTGAAAAGGCGACGTCTGATCTGGGACTGCACTATTTGTCGTGGCGCATTTATGCGACTGTGGCGGTGAAAGGGTTAACACTAATGTGCATTATGCAGCGACATTGAAATATACTATGTATATTATGCAGTGACACTGAACAATATTATATGTCTATGCATTATGCAGTGACACTGAACTATACTATATGTATATGCATTATGCAGTGGCACTGAGCTATACTGCATGTATATGCCTTATGCACACTTAACTGTGCTGGATACTGTGTACGAGCTTCCCCAGTTTATTAAAGGCTAAATTGTATAGAAGAACCCCTTTAACCCATTCCCTCATATTGACGTCTTTTGACGCCTCTGTAAAAGTTACCTATGAAACCATTGTGATAAATAGAAACTACACTATTCTCAAGTTCTTCTTTTCTCTAGTAATTGCTTCCTTTCGGTAGATTTATTCAAAGAGGTTTGGTCTAAAAATAGCCTACGAGGTAATGGATTAAAGCGGCCATAACGTTTTAAAACGTTCGTCCTGCATTTAAGTTACATTCTGTCTTTAAGATAAAGAATTATACATACATGTATTTGTTATGGTGGCTTTAGAGAAGATTTACTGTATTTTTAATGCAAGAGCCATAATTGATGTTGTGTATATGTTCATGTGGATTGTGGACCATACTGAAAACTGGAAGTTACCAGATATGTAATCCACGCAAAGTCATCATCATTATTATTATTATTAATTGTTATTTTTTCTTGTTGCCAATTGCATTTTTATGCCTCATAATTATATGTTGGAGGCATATACATGTAGTGTTGTACTGGCGTTTTGCTATCCCAGGACAGAGTTGTAAACGTTGTCCCAATGAAAACGACATAATTCAAGTTCTTTACGCAAAAAGTACGTGTATGAGTCATGCAGGAAACACAACATACAAAACACAGGGCCGCCCTAACAGCGCCACGAAAAAGGCCAATAAATGTACATACATGTCAAAAGACACAAAGAGACGCACATACATAACAGACAAACACTAGGGGGACGATGGAAGTCCCCGCCGTTAGACAAAGTATCAACATATAATTATGTGTTTAACAATTTTACGAAGTTTGTAAACGACATCAGCGTAAAACTCCGGATGTGAAATGCCTAAATCTAACTTTAACTATATAGGGTAGATTGAGGTTATCATATAATCAAAGAACGGGTTATCTATGTCAAATATGTCGTCCAGATAACGTGATGTATGTTTAAAAGGACTGATGATATCTGCCTGTTAATTGGTTTTAACTCTTTCGGTGCCAATGTTGCCTGTTGGCACCACTGAAAACAGTGCAGTCCCAGGTCAGATGCCGCCTTTTCAAGGCGGCATCTGACCTGGGACTTCACTGTTTTGTGTATTATTTTAGCCCAAACATACAGGTTTTTAAAAACAAATGTTTTACTAATATACCTTTATCATTTAGTTTAGAATTAGATTTAATATGAACTTATTATTGCAGACGAAACTTTTAAATTTGGCGCCAAAAGAGTTAACCCTAATTGTGTTGGTCACGATTAACTAATGTCCTTTGCAAACAGTGAAGACTCAGATGAGAGGGCTCCCATAGGAGCCCTCTTATAAAGGTCTGCACTGTTTGTCATGTTACATTTTTCTTTATAAAAGACGCTAAATATTCACCATAAACTTGACCTGTTTGAATGTTGTAATAGTCCATTTGAAAAGTCAGAATAGAAAGGGTTAAGGATAAACTCCCACTCCTAGCAAGTCTGCAATTAAAGGTGCACAGTTGGTTGGATTCAATGGGAATACCAATGACTTGGTGAATTTCCTGAATCAAACACATATATTGTCTAATAGAAAGTGATTGAATCACACAGATCTGAACAGGCCCGCAATGTATAGCAATAAGTAATACATTTTCTTTGTTTTACTTGTACGGTAAAAATGTTAATTTCGGAATTCTAAGCTTGATCACACTGACGCTTGACATGCTCCTTAACCGCTGTTAGACATTATTTTATCAGTATGGACAGTGTGGTACATTTGTAGTTAATATGCATGACACCGAGTGTGCTATGAAGCGTCATTTATATGGGAGTTTATGCAGTTTAGGTATCCAGGTTATCGGAAATGTATGTTCATATCATTGAATTGTTTACATTTTTCATCATGTTCAGATATAATGTCATCTTTAGATTTAGAGATAGAAGTGTATTATGTTGTGCTAGTGAGTTCTTATAGCCTTGTTTCAGAAGCCATGTATAATATACAATCAAAATGGCGACAGATGGAGTTAATGGGACTTCGAAATGTGTATCAAATAACGCAGAAAACCGTAATAACTGAATGAATAAGTATTTTGTTTTATTCTTTTCGTATTCAATGAATACATAGGTGGTATCCCACCACCTATCCCATGCCTTACCCACATACCTGACAACTGTTATTTCGCATAGCAGTCTTGTGCAATTTATTGATGGACTTTCGATGGAAACAAAAGGCGTTGAATAACATAGCATCCAGAAACAATCATGATGTACTATTTCTGACTTGAAAGTACATTAGCTTTGGCTTAGTGTGTGTAACAAAATCTACGTCATGTAGCAATGTGTAAGAAAGGCGCTCGAATATACAAACAAAAAAGTAAAAAAAGTACCTAGTTATAGTCTACTTTCAGTCCGAATGATCGCTCAGCCGACTGTACATTTACTCCCCTGGTCATTGAGTCATTGGCCTACAATATTGAGCACTGCTAACATATGGCGCAATCATGCAGCCGCAGTACCGGCGAGTGACCCTCACGTGTACCCATTTTAACCCCTGGGTGGAGAGGATGTGCGGGTGGGAGACACGGAAAAGCGTCTCTGAAATTTCCGTGTTGGACCGGGATTTGAACCCCGGACCTACGGACTGATAGTCAAGCGCGTTACCACTAGACCACCGCCACCTACCAACAGTCCCATAACGAAGTCACGTGACCGTAATATGAATGAAGGTATTCTCCCAGAAGTAGTTGCTCAATAAATAAGGAAGTACGTGTCGGATGAATGCAAGGTATTAGGTAATCATGCCCATAAACTGCGAGTGGTCTGTACGATAATAAACATAGCGGGAAATGGCTGAAGTGTCAGCTGCAACTTAATTACCCACTGGAAAGTGTGTTAATCCTTTCCCTTATAGGGCGAATCTCTGTTTGTAAACAAACTGTCGATTCCGCGCATGCGCAATTAACGGGTGGGCAAAACACCAATAACAACCTATGTATCCCTATGTAAAGGCTAAGCAATAGTTAGCCTACACATCATTTAACGACTGTGTTTGTTATGAATTGTTGATTTCTGTACATTTGCTATATCCTCTGACTATAATGACAATTATGTTTTAGTTTCTAAGAATTGATACAACATGAAGATTGAATTTATCGGCCCTATTACCTACCAGCTGAACTTTGAAAAAATTAACACAAAAAACCCGATCCCTTGATCTGGTCTTTCTTTCAAATGGGAGACATTTTCATTTATATGTTTGACATGCCTGGTATGTCAAATAATTTAGATTAACACTACAGTATTTAAAATTTTAATTCTCGTTTTATTTTTAATAAGATCTAGATATTAAGATATACAGTCTCATGGCGTTCATAATGTCTTTCTGGCTACTGTACAGTACTGTAGTAGATCTAGTAAAAGTATTTTAGAATAGATCTAGATCATATCAATCTATATTATCTTTAGAACTATAATTCACAATAAACTACCTTTTTAAATATATCTAAATCGTTGAGGTTTAATTATGCTTAGCCATAGATCTAATTAGTCAAAACATAGTTATCTTCTATTGTTCGGGAAAGCATGTCAAAGCTCCTTATAAAAGTGACTCCCCTATATACACAGTATCCAGCTGTGCTCCTGCAGTGTCCAGTCAGGGTCCAAAGCCATAAGAGATAAAGTTATGTAATTATACATTGATCCTCTGTGATGGTAGCCCGCCTTATCAGTGTGTGTATCCGATTCCTGACAGTCAACTCCCAAAATAAACAGCATGGGGTTAATGGGCCAACATTCCTTTTGAAATGTCTTTAGCAAACCATAACTTTAGACAATTGGCACATTGTTTGGTAGTTGCTACATAAGAAGCATTCCTGTTACGTAATAGTTCATAACTTTGTTGATAAGACAGTGTGTGATAGATGGCAGTTGTGTGATCGCTGACCCTTTTCCCCTGCTGAGAAATTAGGGGATTTACTGACCATCTGGCACCTTTGATCGTTACTATTTCCTAGGTCTTGTAAGTAAATTAGCAGTATTTCGGCTGAGTAAGTAATGTAATAATATAGTCTCCAACTGTCTATCACAATTCATTTTCAGTATTCAAAACAAATAGTTTGTATTGTTAAAATCTTTGAATGCGGGAAATAAAAGTACTGACATTTGCAAAATGTAGACCCAGACAATATATATAGCTAAATAAGCAACCCTCTGACCAGGATCGATATGTTCATCAAACAGACAAACAGTGTAGATCCAAGCCATAATGCTCAATTGTGAACCTCATTATCTGGATCTACAGTGTGCATTTTAAATTGACGACATAATCTTAGTGCTTTGGTGTGTTTGTACTACATTAAGGATATGTTCATCAAATAGACAAACAGTGTAGATCAAAACCATAAGGCTCCATTTTGAACCTCATGGTCTAGATCTACACTGTGTGCAATGTTAACAGACAACATGAGTTTCTATGGTTGATAAGGGCTGTAAGTATATTTGTTATGTATTTAGGATATGTTCATCAAATAGACAAACAGTGTAGATCAGCAGCATTAGGGTCCATTGCGAACCTCATGATCTGGCTCTACACTGTGTGCAATGTAAACTGACGACATAATTTTAGTGC
The DNA here is from genome assembly GCA_963576725.1 of Azorinus chamasolen. NCBI lineage: Eukaryota > Metazoa > Mollusca > Bivalvia > Cardiida > Solecurtidae > Azorinus > Azorinus chamasolen. Next base: position 27,862,603 of record OY755248.1, read on the forward strand.
TTTAGTGAGTGTGTACTACATTAAGGATATGTTCATCAAATAGACAAAAATGTAGATCCAAACCATAAGGCTCCATTTTGAACCTCATGGTCTGAATCTACAGTGTGCATAATAACTTAAAAACAAAATTTAAAAAAAGAAGATAAAAAATAACTAACTAACAAAAAAGGGTGGTATTTTTTCCAATGGCATTTATTCCAGTGGCATTTTTTCAACTTGATGGTGGCATTTTTTTCCAGTGGCATATTTTCCAGTGGCATTTTTTCCGGTACCATTTTTTCCAGTGGCATTTTTTCCACACACCAAATATTCAACAGGGAAAGGGTTAAAAACCACCGACAACCAACCTTAAGTTACGAATTCGGCTAAAATGTATACCTGACGTTACCCGGTAACAGAAGTAAAAGTTCTGAAAACATCGACGCTTTTTCACGTGCTTGCAAACAGAGTTGACCCGGATCAGGGTGTTCTCTGTTTTCTTATGAATTTATGTCGGATCTGACTCTACAGTTTTTTTCCAATACCAAAACATCATCAGTACACATATGCTATTATAAAAATTAATTTAATAAATATTCATAATATCAATATTTCTTACAAGAATAGTCACGGAGTAAAGGGTCCCAGTCCATTTATATGTGTGTTACGATGTCAACTCTTAATTCTGGGTGAAATTTCACACCTTATGATTTTATATAAATTTGCAACAATTTGGCAGTATAGTATCCTGTGATAGGAACTATGTGACACATCTTTAGAAATGCATGTACTTTTGTAACTCTTATCAATTATACCCTTTAGATATGACCCTTTATCAAATACAGTTTTAAAAAATACTTGTGTATTTTACCAATATTTAACTTTTTCTGACTATAATTTTGTACTGTGCATTATCCATGCTTTGAAAAGCTTATATCTTTCAATTCCACAGGTTGTCATGTTAAACTGTTGTTATTTTTGTTACATATTCGGCAAATAGTTTATTGTAGACTTGTCGTGTTATTTGTTGTACAATCGACTCTAAATAAAGATTTTTGTATCGTGTAAATAATTATTCATCTTCCAGAATCAATTTTCAGTTCATGTTTATGTTTTTACGCGTACTATCGATGTAATTATCATTAACTATTGCACCATAATCGTTTTTTATTAATTTTAACAGAAGTTTTCAAAGTGCTGTCAATGTTTATGTTATTGTTTACATATCAGCTGTCAGTCTTCTTGCCCACCAAGCTTTCCTCGGCTAAGATAACAGGTGCGCGTGACGTCACGGCGATTCGCCATATAGATACACAATTTCATGACAAAACGCACTTTGTCGATATCAGAAATTTGATTTTCAACGCATTGATCCCATGCAAAGAATACTGCAACGTCTGCAACGATTTGATTAAACACTTTTAATTCTTTCCATGCCTGGGGTAAACATTTTTGAATGTAAAGAAGCCAAGCGACATTATCGCAATACATCTATCGTGATGTTAAGTATGTGGTAGTCACATTATCGCAATACATTAAAAACTTATCTTAATCGGACGTTAAAATAAGTACGAGCGCCAGCCTATTAGACAGGGGGCAGCTTTATGCAGGGTGAAAGACATTCAGAAAGCTCCCAAAGGAGCTTTCTGCATGACTTCCACACTGCGTTAAGCAGCCACCCGACTGAAAAGACATAAACTTTTTATCAAACTATCGGTTTAGAGGGGTTTACTGTAGTACTTAATCGCGATAGTACATTTTTGCCGAGATAATCATCTGTATAAAACAGAACACCATGACTCCTAGGTGTACTATTTAGCTAAATGTGTTTTTATTCTCAAGCAGCTGATTAATTAGATTTTGAAAACAATTTAAAACCATTTCTTGTTATATAATATAATATATATTTACCCCTTTCCTTCATACAACGCTTTTCATGCCTTTGCAGACCAGACCAAGATCCTTACGGAAGTACCTGATCAGAGTATTTTCTATATACTTATGAAATTATAATATATATGACCTTACAGTTTCGAACAATACCAAAAAGCATAATTATTATTACTATTATACCACATCTATATAGCGCTCTTTTCACACAGGATACGTGCGTTCAAAAGCGCTTCACATGGATGACATCACTTACCCGAACGAACCGCATGATTATATATCCAGGCAATGAAAGATATACAATAGATATGCATGTACAAAAGATATGAAATCACCAACCGAAAGGAACCACATGATTGTCCATTAAACATGAAATAACTAACCGGAAGGAAATGTACTTATGCCATAAAAAAGCATGTGAACATATACATATTCATTAATGAGGTAAATAGTTTTACTTGAATATTTATGCAGGGGAAAGGGTAAAAACATACGGATTACAAATTTTTTATCTGTAGTAGCAACCTGTATAAGTAACAAATCCGAATCGTGAAAGACTTACACATAGTCATTCCTACTTCTGCCAATCGCAATCCGACTTGATACAGTAAACCATTCTTAACCCTTCGCTTGCTATTCACGTCAATATACCTACCTGTAAATAGTGAAGACCCAGATGAGACAGCTCCTGCAGGAGCTGTCTCATCAGGGTCTGCACTATTTACAAGTTGATTGTTCAACCAGTGCACTCCACAGCAGTGACTGCAGAGCGAAATACGTGTACCCAGTGAAGATATATGTAATTATACAACAGGGCATGGGTAAAAAGGGAGAAATGCATTTTAAAATTCAGCAAGAGAAGAGTTAAGTTTAAATTAGCCACAAAGCTGTTCTATAAGACAGATGGCAGTCCGAAAAGGAGCTTTCTGTATGACTATCATCCTACATTAACCTTTAGCCTGCTATGGGCGGATGAGTGAATGCCTATGCAAACAGTTTGGATCCAGATGAGACGCCGAGTAACTCGGCGTCTCATCAGGATTTAAACTGTTTGACATCCTGATTGCAATTTGGTAGACAAATTGATATTAGCCCGACATTTGAAAAATGTGGTAGATGAAAAATTCTGTAAATATGGAAAAATAGTCAAACAGGGAGAGCCACACACGAAATGACACCGCACCAAACACCATAATTTGCTCAGCAGGCTAAAGGTTAAGCAGTCACTTGCCTATAATATCTAAATTCTTTCTTACTAAAATTCCGGTTTAGATGGGTGTTACCGTATTTGAAAACAAGCTATATCCAGCTCGGATGTTGAGTTAGTAGATGTTAGATCAGGATCTAGGCTGGATGGCACTTGGAACATAGTTTATGGCAAAGAATTGATGAGAGCTATGAGCAGTAGATAGTTCTTAGTATAATGTTTTGTTTTGTTTGTATTTACAGAACTACAGTTAAAGGTACGTACCCAAATACTAAACTCGTCATTTCTCCATCAACCCTATACTGTGAAAACTGTTTAGAATCGTCTCTTCGAGATGATTCTAAACAGTGATCATTATTTAGGGTTTGGTTGAAAAATAAAGGAGCTATTCATCTGGATCAATAAAGATGCACTAATTTTCGTAATTTTCGTATGTAAACCTAATAATATTCCCTATGCCTCTTTCGTTCATGGCCCTATCAATGTGTTCACTTTGGGAAACAGTTAATGATTTTTCCAGTCTCCAATGATACCTGTCCGACATATGACAGATCTGCCATGTTCGTCAAGCACCGCTGGATGGGGCGACAGGCGGGACATCTCTTCCCGAAGAATCTCCATTGTTGACTCCTCAACTATTCTTTCTAGGTACCTCCTATCCCTATTGAAATTAAGGAATTGGTTGAGCCTTTCGAGATTTGAAAGATTATCTTTTTTCAAACTCTCATAGAAGAAAACTTCTATCTGTACATTTAGTTTTCCCTTCGATACATCCTGTAGCATCCCTTTCCATGTATCTAAATGGTCCCAAAAAGAACCCCAAGGAATAATCCCGGACAAAAATGAATGGAAGAACTCGTCAAATGTTTGTTGGTTAGCCAACACTTTAGCGTTCCTGTAATGGTAGTAGTACGAAACAACAACATCTTTCGGGTTGCGTAAGAGTAAGATAATTTCCCCACCATTTCTGATGTGATTTACAGGCAATCGGTTTGGCTTCATGTGCGTATTGAGCAATCGGGGGGAATCAATTTCCTCTAGTTGTGATTTAGATGCCAGTCCAATGAGCGTATCCGCTTTTATGTCAACAAAATTTGGATTTTTCAATTTCCACATCATACTAGAAAACCAGTGAAAGCCGCATTTAGAGTACGAACAAATAAGAATATCACCATCCTTGTACGGTAGTTCATCGAGAAGGGTCAATGCCGTTATAGGGTCCACCAAGTTCGGCAGGATTACGTCATCATCGTATTTTACCAACTAAAGACCTTGTTCATTGGCGACTGGCATGCGTATGATTTCTGCCATCTTTTCTTAGTTTGTTGATTGTGAAGCTGAAGTATAATACAGTAAAACTTCTATAAACTGGAAGTTCAAATCAGCAGTGTGGAAAACAGGTTGCAGCTTAATTCAGCATGAAAGTCATGCAGACATCTCCCTAAGGACCGTTCTGCATGACTTCCATTTGGTATTAAGCAACCACCTGCATAAAATGAACTCAAGATGAAACTGTTTGTCACACGTGAACTGAAGAAAAGCTTATTCGTTTTAATTGACATATACATGTATATGGCATTTCCCCGCCAACGATATGTTATTCTACAAACTATAAATAATACACTGTCTGATAGAGACGCATCTTGGCGTTTAGAACAGATCAGAGGTTTCTTGTAGCAGCCTCCTGATCAGCCTCTGTTCTATGTACTATTTTATATTATATAGACATGCCTCCTTGATCCATGCTTATAAAGCTTTTTAGTTGAGTGTGAGTTTGTTCTCCGAAGGCTAAAATCTGACCAATCGCAAAAATTATCAAGGCAGGGTTGCAGAGATAACAGGCGTACTGATCATACATTAACATCTTTTATTGCAATGCCAAACTGTATTTAGTTTTATACTTATTAGTATCGCCTCTTATACACCTCTTACCCTTTACCCCATGAATGTTAATTTGAGAAATAATGACATCATGCGTTTTAATTAGCTGAGTTGTAATATTAACGTAGGAATACAGGAATATTTAACCAATAAAGAAAGTTAAGAATTAGATCTATTTTATGCCATAAGCAAAAAAGAGAAGATCCTGATGAGACGGCTCCTACAGGATCTGTCTGATCTGGGTATACTCTGTCTGCAAAGGCGTAAAATATCGTATTGATGGAGTAAAGGGTTAATCCCCTCCCTTATATTGACACAACTGTAAAAGTCACTCTTTGAACCATTTTGATAAATTTGCTCATATGGAACAAATGCTCTGTTTACCACAATAGTTTCAAAATTATACAATTCTAAAAGTGTGCTTCTTTTTATGCCCCATTTGACGATAGTCAGGGGCATTATGTTTTGCACATGTCCGTTTGTCCGTTGTCCGTCGACCTGTCTGTCCGTCTGTCCGTGTTTCACACTTTTACGTGCAGTTGGTTGTCACAGTTTTTTCTATACTGAAAAAAACCCACTTTCCACAGAGCTTTCTGCATAACTTGATGCACGTCTTTGTACACCTTTTGGACGATGTTTGCGCCGGTTATGCTGTGTAGAATTAATTCATACCCTTATGGCTATGTTAGACCCAATTTCTTTGAATAAATCTACTGAAAATGAGCTTTTACTAAAGTAGGAAGGTGTGTCTAACACAGCGATGTCCCCGTGATAGGGTTTGCCTAGCTGCACGTAAATTATAGTCATTTGACCTTGACCTTGACCCTGTATGCAGCATGGGCTGAGTGCGCAATGAAAGTATGGATGGTGTTTAATGTGTATATGCAATTCCATACCAATAGATGTAGTGGTTAGTGAGATTTAAGACAATGAAAACAAGATGTGTTTGTGAAACACTATGCCCCCTCAATATGATATTTGACCCTGAAGGATGACCTTGATCTTGACATGGCACTCCTCAAACTGTGCAGCTTCATGGGGTACACATGCATACCAAATATCAAGTCTGTATCTCTAATGGTTCAAAAGTTATGGCCAATGTTAAACGTTGGTGACCTTTGACCATGAAGGATGACCTTGACCTTGACATGTCACCCCTCAAACTGTGCGGCTTCATAAGATACACATGCATACCAGTATCAAGGCTGTATATCTACTAGTTCAAACGTTATGGCCAATGTTAATGACCTTTGACCTTCAAAGATGACCTTGACCTTGACATGTTACCCCTCAAACTGTGCAGCCAAATGAGAAACACATATATACAAACTATCAAGTCTGTGTCTCTACTGGTTCAAAAATTATGGCCAATGTTAAAGTCTGTGACCTTTGACCCTGAAAGATGACCTTGACCTTGTCATGTCACCCCACAAAATGTGCGGCTTTATGAGATACATATGCATGCCAAATATCAAGTTTCTATCTGTACTGGCTCAAAAGTTATGACCAATGTTACAGTTACAGACAAAGAAACAGACAATTTGACCTTTGACCCTGAAGGATGACCTTGACCTTGACATGTTACCCCTCAAAACGTACAGCTTCATGAGATACACAAGCATGCCAAATATCAAGTCTCTATCTCTACTGGTCCAAAGGTTATGGCCAATGTTAAAGTCGGTGATTTGACCCATATATTTGACCTCTGACCTTGAAGGATGACCTTGACCTTGACATGTCACCCCTCATAATATGCGGCTTTATGAGATACATATGTATATCAAATATCAAGTATCTATCTGTACTGGCTCAAAAGTTATGACCAATGTTAAAGTTGCTGACCAACAAACAGACAAACAGACAAACAAACAAACATACAGGGCAAAAACAATATGCCCCCCAGATTTGATCTGGGGGGCATAAAAATGTGACAATCAACTGCACGTAAAAGTGTGACACACGGTCAGACGGACGGACAGGTCGACAGACACTGGCCAAAGGACATGCGCAAAACATAATGCCCCTGACTATCGTCAATGGGGGCATAGAAAGAAGCACACTTTTAGAATTGTGTAATTTTGAAACTATTGCGATAAACAGAGCATTTGTTCCATATGAGCAACTTTATCACAATGGTTCAAAGAGTGACTTTTACAGTTGTGTCAAGATAAGGGAGGGGATTAACCCTTTACTCCATCAATACGGTTTTCTACGCCTTTGCAGACAGAGTATACCCAGATCAGACAGATCCTGTAGGAGCCGTCTCATCAGGATCTTCTCTTTTTTGCTTATGGCATAAAATAGATCTAATTCTTAACTTTCTTCATTGGTTAAATATTCCTGTATTCTTACGTTAATATTAAAACACGGCTAATTAATACGCATGATGTCATTATTTCTCACATTAATATTCATGGGATAAAGGGTAAGAGGTGTATAAGAGGCGATAAGTATAAAACTAAATACAGTTTGGCATTGCAATAAAAGATATTCATGTATGATCAGTACGCCTGTTATCTCTGCAACCCTGCCTTGATAATTGTTGCGATTGGTCAGATTGGTCAGATTTTAGCCTTCGGAGAACAAACACAGACTCAACTAAAAAGCTTTATAAGCATGGATCAAGGAGGCATGTCTATATAATATAAAATAGTACATAGAACAGAGGCTGATCAGAAGGCTTCTACAAGAAACCTCTGATCTATTCTAAACGCAATGACGCGTCTCTATCAGACAGTGTATTATTTATAGTTTGTAGAATAACATATCGTTGGCGGGGAAATGCCATATACATGTATATGTCAATTAAAAAGAATAAGCTTTTCTTCAGTTTCATCTTGAGTTCATTTTAGGCAGGTGGTTGCTTAATACCAAATGGAAGTCATGCAGAACGGTCCTTAGGGAGATGTCTGCATGACTTCCATGTTGAATTAAGCTGCAACCTGTTTTCCACACTGCTGATTTGAACGTCCAGTTTATAGAGGTTTTACTGTATTATACTTCAGCTTCACAATCAACAAACTAAGAAAAGATGGCAGAAATCATACGCATGCCAGCCGCCAATGGACAAGGTCTTCAGTTGGTAAAATACGATGATGACGTAATCCTGCCGAACTTGATGGACCCTATAACGGCCTTGACCCTTCTCCGTGAACTACCGTACAAGGATGTTCGTACCCTAAATGCGGCTTTCACTGGCTTTCCAGTATGATGTGGAAATTGAAAAATCCAAATATTGCTGACAGAAAGGCGGATACGCTCATTGAACTGGCATCAAAATCACAACTAGAGGAAATTGAATCCCCCGATTGCTCAATTCGCACATGAAGCCAAACCGATTGCCTGTAAATAACATCAGAAATGGTGGGAAAATTCTCTTACTCTTACGCAACCCGAAGGATGTTGTTGTTTCGTACTACTACCATTACAGGAACGCTAAAGTGTTGGCTAACCAACAAACATTTGACGAGTTCTTCCACTCATTTATGTCCGGGATTGTTCATTGGGGTTCTTTTTGGGACCATTTAGATACATGGAAAGGGATGCTACAGGATGTGTCGAAGGGAAAACTAAATGTACAGATAGAAGTTTTCTTCTATGAGAGTTTGAAAAAAGATAATCTTTCAAATCTCGAAAGGCTCAACCAATTCCTTAATTTCAATAGGGATAGGAGGTACCTAGAAAGAATAGTTGAGGAGTCAACAATAGAGATTCTTCGGGAAGAGATGTCCCGCCTGTCGCCCCATCCAGCGGTGCTTGACGAACATGGCAGATCTGTCATATGTCGGACAGGTATCATTGGAGACTGGAAAAATCATTTAACTGTTTCCCAAAGTGAACAAATTGATAGGGCCATGAACGAAAGAGGCATAGGGAATATATTCAGGTTTACATACGAAAATTAGTGCATCTTTATTGATCCAGATGAATAGCTCCTTTATTTTTCAACCAAACCCTAAATAATGATCACTGTTTAGAATCATCTCGAAGAGACGATTCTAAACAGTGGTCACAGTATAGGGTTGATGGAGAAATGACGAGTTTAGTATTTGGGTACGTACCTCTAACTGTAGCTCTGTAAATACAAACAAAACAAAACATTATACTAAGAACTATCTGCTGTTCAAAACTCTCATCAATTCTTTGCCATAAACTATGTTCCAAGTGTCATCCAGCTTGGACCCTGATCTAACATCTAGCAACTCAACATCCGAGCTGGATATAGCTTGTTTTCAAATACGGTAACATCCATATAAACCGGAATTTTAGTAAGAAAGTTTTTAGATATTATAGGCAAGTGACTGCTTAACCTTTAGCCTGCTGAGCAAATTAGTTAAATTACAGAATTTTTCATCTACCACATTTTTCAAATAGCACGCTGATATCGATTTGTCTACCAAATTGCAATCAGGATGTCAAACAGTTTAAATCCTGATGAGACGCCGAGTTACTCGGCGTCTCATCTGGATCCAAACTGTTTGCATTGGCATTCACTCATCCGCCCATAGCAGGCTAAAGGTTAATGTAGGATGATAGTCATACAGAAAGCTCCTTTTCGGACTGCCATCTGTCTTATAGAACAGCTTTGTGGCTAATTTGAAGTTAACCCTTCTCTTGCTGATTTTAAAATACATTTCTTCTTTTTTACCCATGCTCTGTTGTATAATTACATATATCTTGACTGTATACACGTATTACGCGCTGCAATCAATGCTGTGGAGTGCACTGGTTGAACAATCAACTTATATATAGTGCAGACCCTGATGAGACAGCTCCTGCAGGAGCTGTCTCATCTGGGTCTTCACTATTTACAGGTTGTATATTGACGTGAATAACAAGCGAAGGGTTAAGAATGGTTTACTGTATCAAGTCGGATTGCGATTGGCAGAAGTAGGAATGACTATGTGTAAGTCTTACTTATACAGGTTGCTACTACAGATGAGAAATTCGTAATCTGTATGTTTTACCCTTTCCCCTACGTTAATATTCAAGTAAAACTATTTACCTCATTAATATTTATTAACTGAATATGTATACGTTCACATGTTTTTTTATGGCATACGTACATTTCCTACCGGTTAGTGATTTCATGTTTATTGCATATCTATTGCATACCTTTCCTTAACCAGATGGACAATCATGTTGTTCCTTTCGGTTGGTGATTTCATATCTATTGTATATCTATTGTATATCTTTTGAACGCACGTATCCTGTGTGAAAAGAGCGCTATATAGATGTGGTATAATAGTAATAATAATTATGCTTTTTGGTATTGTTCGAAACTGTAAGGTCATATATATTATAATTTCATAAGTATATAGAAAAGACTCTGATCAGGTACTTCCGTAAGGATCTTGGTCTGGTCTGCAAAGGCGTGAAGAGCATTGTATGAAGGAAAGGGGTAACTATATATTATAATATATAACAAGAAATGGTTTTACATTGTTTTCAAAATCTAATTAATCAGATGCTTGAGAATAAAAACACATTTAGCTAAATAATATACCTAGGAGTCATGGTGTTCTGTTTTATACAGATGATTATCTCGGCAAAAATGTACTATCGCGATTAAGTACTACAGTAAACTCCTCTAAACTGATAGTTTGATAAACAGTTTATGTTTTTTCAGTCGGGTGGCTGCTTAACGCAGTGTGGAAGTCATGCAGAAAGCTCCTTTGGGAGCTTTCTGAATGTCTTTCACCCTGCATAAAGCTCCCGCCTGTCTAACAGGCTGGCGCTCGGACTTATTTACAAAACGTCCGATTAAGAGAAGTTTTTAATGTATTGCGATAATGTGATTACCACATACTTAACATCACGATAGATGTATTGCGATAATGTCGCTTGGTTTCTTTACATTCAAACATTTGTACTCCAGGCATGAAAAGAATTAAACGTTTTTAATCAAATCGTTGCAGACGTTGCAGTATTCTTTGCAGGGGATCACTGCGTTGAAAATCAAATTTCTGA